>CM045567.1:617270-1844770 GCA_024721245.1 Mitragyna speciosa | reverse complement strand
GCTTAGGTAGTTGCTAGTTCATGTTTCCTCGTGGGATCGACCCTAATACTCGTCACAACTACAATTGACCCGTGCACTTGCGGAACGAGTATTAGGTTATAAATTTTATTACTTGTTTGTGTGATTTTAAGTGGATTTATTGCTATATTTTGATATAACCTAAACTCACAATCAATATACATATACATATACATATACATATACATATACATATACATATGTATATGTATGTACATACATACATATACATATACATACATACATACATGGCCGGTTCGTATGTATATGTACCTATATGTGCATGTATGTATATGTATGTATATATATATGTACATAATTTGTATGTGTGTGTGTGTGTATATACATACATATATATATCTATATATATATGTATGTACAAACATACATACATATACATATACATACATACATACATACATAGGTACATATACATACGTGCATATGTATGTATGCATATATATATATATACATATATATGTTTATATATATATGTGTGTGTGTGTGTGTGTGTTTATATATATACATGTTTATGTTTATGTGTATATATATGTACATAATGTGTATGTGTGTGTGTCTATATATATATATATGTATATGTATATGTGTGTGTGTGTATAGATATATATATTTATGTTTAAGTGTATATATATGTATATGTGTGTGTGTATGTATATATGTGTATATATACATATATATATATATATCTATACACACATATATATGTCAAGGTGGCGCAATTCGTCTGTGGATTACTTTTCAATCCTAGGACGGATTGCATTCAAACCATGGATGGATTTCTTTTTGTCTGTGGATTGGGTTGAATACATCCGTGGATTGCCGTTTGAACCCTTTTGATCATGGATACACATGGCTTAGTCTCATTAGATAGATACATTATTTCATTGTAAATGGATAGTATCCCCATTTTTTTTTTTTGAATTTTCATGTAGTTGTGAGGTAAGGTTTATGTCCCCTGGTTTTTTGGTGTTGATAAAATGAGGAGTGGCGCCCTGCTTCGTGCACAGGGTTAGCCCAAAAAAAAAAAGTATACACACACACACATTTATATATGTACACATATACGTATACATATATATGTATATAGGTATAAATATGTGTATATATACACATGATACATAGATAGGTATGTATGTAAGCATACATACATACATGTATACATACACACACAAATATACATACATACGCGTGCATGTATGTGTGTCTGACCGATTAAATTTTGACCAATCACCTCACTGGTTCTATTAACGGTCTAAATTTCAAAACATTGGCAAAAAGCATATTAAGTGTTTTATACGGTTTCAAATTGTTATCTAAATACCAAAAAATTGTTGAAGAAATAACTTTTTTCATATAAAATATTTTTTAAGAAAATAATTTTCCAAGAAAAATATTTTATCCAACCAAATGAACCTTTTCTTATCAAACACCTTTTTCACTTTTGATGGGTAGAAAAACAACTACAAATACAAGAAACAAATTAACCATGACTAGGACTAGAGAATCATCGGTGAAAGCTCAAATTGTTTTTAAATTTCAAGTTTGGGTTGGCAATTTTTTATACGACTTGAAAACACGACACGAACCTAACACCAAATTAATGAGTTTTGGTCAAGGCTTAGCAAGTTCGGGTCAGAAATGGATCAGACCCTAACTAACCTGCCAAACAAATAGGTCAAGTTTGGGTCAACTCATTTGACCCGAAAAAAGCTTCAAAGAAGTTTTTCGGGTCAAACGGGTTGGCGATTCGACCCACGAATCCAGAAAAAAAAAAATTCACATGCCGTTATTAAGTTTTTTTTTTTTGGTCGACTTGTTTGACCCAAAAAACTTCCTTAATAATGGCATGTGAAGTTTTTGTTTTGGGTTCACAGATCGACCTGCCAACCCGTAGTGTGTTGTGTTCGGGTTGTGTGTTGGTTGGTCAAGCTGGAGTTCAAGAGTTAGCTGTTATACTTGAGTATCAACCCAACTCACCAACTCAAAACCTAACTTATTGCCACCCCTAGTTCAAGTCCTCATAGAATCTATTCTTTCTGAGGCCTACAAGCCTTGCATGTTCTAATTAGCTTATAGTATAGACTTCCAAATTTCTCAAATTAGTTGGCGGAAATTCTAAATTTTTGCTCCAATTTCAATACCATTCAAGCACCTTACAGTATACAATCTAATTCCTCTCTACTTTGGCAACTCACCTTTTCTGGCTCTGATTGTCTCCCAAACCCGAACCTTCTCTACAAGAAAATTTTCTTATTGTGGCACACTTTTACATGCACTATTTTGTAAAAGCCTCAATAAAGACTTATTAAGGCATTAGATAAATTTTTCATATTAGCACTTACTAATTAAAAAGAAATTAAAAGGCAAAAACTTAGGCAAATTTGTCAAAATATTGCCCGAAAAAAAAATTCAGCAACTGTGGGTGTTAGAAAAAAATTTTGAAATCTAAAGGAGCCGCGTCTAAATTTTTTTATTTTTTTTATCGCTGTGTTCGAGAAACGTGACACATGCTCCACATTTTCCAAATGCCGCGCATGACTTTTTTTATTATTTTTTTTCTTTTTTTTGGACGTGTATGGTTTTTTGGATTAGGGTTTTGGATTTAGGGTTTTAGGGGTTTGAAGGTAGTGTTTTTGGTAAATTTGTAAGTTTTATTGTCCAAAATAATTGAGGCAGTTCAAATCGTATATGTAATATACAAGGACTGTGTTTGAGTTGTAAAATTTTTTATTTATATAACGAATGTGAAATTGTTAGGGTATTGCTAATACTAAAAACTAACCGCTCATTTTATAATTTAGGATGTCAAAATCCGATTTTAAGGTAAAAATAAGAAATGTGCAGTTATTGGTGGAAAATAAAAATTTTTTAATATAAATACATTTTTCACAATTTTTTATTTCCAATTTTATATCCTTGTATGGATTTTCAAATTTTTGTCATTTTTTAAAGGAGAAACACACCTCTATCTTTTGCCATTTGTTATGTGAATTAAAGGACAAAATGATATTTTTAATTCTAAATTTAGATTTCATATTTTTAGGCATATTTCCAATATATGATAATTTTTTGGGGTTCAAAAATATTTTTTCCATGACACATGTGTCGGGGGCAAAACATTATTTTGGTACATAATTGTCTTTTAACTCTATTTTGGTTCTTAAATTCTAAATTATGTGTTTTTAGACAAATTCTAGGATGAATTACATTTTGGCACACAAGGGTTTTTTCCGACAGAAATTTGTTAATAATATACCATGATTTACAATTTTTAGTATTTTCGTAATTTTTTATATTTGTCAGGTTTAGATGTGGCTGCTTTAAAAATTATATGAAAATTAGTTTTTGTAGGAATAAAATGGTAAAATACTTTATAAATGAAAATTTATCAAGTATATCAAATTTATAAGTATAAAAATTATCAAATGCCCTAACGCCTACGAAATTACTGTTGATTTGGGTCTCAAAATGTCGATGAGTAGCAAAATCTTTCTAGACCTCCTAATCGCGCGTTGGGCATGTACCTCAAGATGTGCTGACAGTTCATCTTCATCAGTCTCATCATCATCCGATTCTTCAATATCATGAGTATCTTGAATATGATGATGGATGATGGATGATGGTAGAGGTGGATGGACCTAAGGTAGGCATGTGTGAATAAGGACCTGAGGTGAAATTCGTGAACGCGCCTCCATCATAAAATCTACCAATATCATCACTAAGAAACTGGAATATAAGGTGTAGCCCAGATCCAGTAGAAAGTGAAACTGAATGTGTCTGGTGCCCAGTAATAGAAGTACCATCGTCATACATAGTCATAGCGTAGTACAAATCGTACACACTGGTTGTGCTCTCCAAAGGTGGGATCTGTGCACTACTATACGGAGTCGTATAAGCGTGGTATCCAGTAGAAGTAACTTGCTCCTGGTGTACAGTTTCATCATGAAATCCATGCTAGTGACGACGTCGGTGTCCACTAGACGAGATGTCAGCCTGGTTAGGTACGTGTGTGACTGGCCTCTGATATTGAGGAGTGTACGATGTAGAGGCACCACTGTGTTGTCATGGATTTGGGCCCAAAAGTATACAATCTGAGTGCCTTAAATACTGCATGGACTCAAATGCCTCATCCTTGATTGTCGTCAAAATAGAATGAGAAATATCATCTGGGTCAATATGACGGAGGCGGGTCGCTGACACATCCCCAATTCTCTGCATGCTGCTCATTTGTAAATCACATATATACAAATTATCAGTAATTCACTCACATGAAATAGATATAAGAGATAGAATGTTAAAGAAATATTATCTTTACCATGTAGTCGTGTTGGATGAAAACGCCCTAAAGGCCATCACGCTGAGCATGATGGACAAGAGGAGTAATATATAAGATCGTATGTCGATAATACCAACGTAGATACTCGATCAACGGTCGAAGTATATTCGTAATTTTGCCTGTAACAACAGATTCTGCACGTAAGTGCCACTAATCGATCCAGGCCCTGAGATAATAATGCCAATCCTGTCCTCCACGTTTCGATAGTCCAAGTGAATGAAATTTACCAAGATCCGTGTCGACCTCTTCCAGAATATGTTGGTGCATTCCAAATTGTCTCATGACACGATTTGAGAAATGAAATTCGACGATATAACAAAATATGAGTGGGACTCTCGACCTCCAAATATGTGCACATGTTGTGCAATACTAGGGTTGAGATGCCAGTGCATCGTCCGTGTATGGCATCCATATGAATTACAATTAAATCCTCATCAACAGATAAGAAATTATATTATCGTGTAGGTAATTTTTAAAAAATATGAAAGTCAAACTACCTGATCGACCTGCAACAGCGAAAGCTGATCTCTATAATAACTCGTTACATATTGAGGCGCGTTTCGGGTAGTCCGCCGAGTCACCCATTTACCTCACCTAGGATAATCACTTGGCTATCGCACCTAGGTGATATAAGGTCGAATGGTCGGGAACTGCTCTCATGCCCAAAGCTATTAAAATAAGACAATTTAGTTGTTAGGATATAAATAATTTAACTAACTGATAATATTTCACTGTATGAGGTAAGTATTGATATTTTTTTACCTGAAGTAACATGTATGGTCCAACTGTCGTCCTAGTGCTAACAAACAAACATGGCACAAACGCCTGTACAAGTAGGCGAGCACGGCGCTCCCCTAACTATACTGCCTCAATACCTCCAAATCAACCAACATATCTAGCCATGAGGTATATACGACATTCCCACACGTATCTGCAAATAACTGCCCACCAAATAACATCAATATATACATGCGAACATACTGCTGAACTATCTGAATAGGAGCATCAAGTGGTAGGGGATTATTCTCTACGTGCTCGCACAAGCCAATTAGCTTCATTCTAGTATTCTTGAATTGATTTTATGCCGATCAGAACCCCAACAAATCATAAACCTGCTGCTGTCATTGTGGTAAACTCTGTGAACGGTGGACTAATATGATAGGTAAACCATCCACGCGCAAGCCCTACAACACCTCAATGTCCTGTAAGGTGATGGTTGTCTCACCAATCGAAACAAAGAAATGAAACGTATGGATCTCCTGCCTCTACCGCTCGATTAATGCATTAATAAAGCTGTGGTCCAACTTGAACGAACATACACAGCAAACTCCTCCAAATCCAGCCAAGTCCATAAAGTGAAGAATACGGGGGTTAATCACCTTTACAAACTATCAAAAATGTCTATCGCACCTCTTCACCTCAAAGTCAATGCCCTCACCGTGAAAAATCACTGCAGATCTATGCTGTGGCTGAAGGCATAAAATAGAATCATCTATAGGACCCTGAACGGGGGCCGAGGTGCTCACGCTCATGCGGCCAGGCTCCATATGAACTCCCACCTGAACATATGAAGAATGAACAAAATATCAGTAACAAATACTGCTCATAAATTATCGTACAATCAAAAACTGTTTGCATACAAACAAAATATACAAATTGAATAATCACTAACTAGAAGTGTAAGTATAAACCCTGAACCCTCAAAATTTGATAACTAAACCCTAAACAAACATAACCCTGAACCCTAAACCCTAACCCTAAACAAACTATACCCTAAACCCTAAAACTCCAAAACTAATAACTAATAACTAAACTCTTAAAACCCTAAACCGTAATAACTAAACCCTAAACCCAAAAAATTAAAATTTAAAAGCTAAAAACGGATTTCTTTTATTAAATGGCAAACTCTGTACATGAGGGAAGAAAAAACCCCATAATTTTATTAAATTACTAAATTTAGTTTTTAGGAACATAAACCGTACTTTTAAATGATTACACACAAATACGCTTAAATTGTAGAATAAATAAGGAGTACTTACTCCTTTTACAATGAAATAAACCCTACAATCTTAACGATTAAAATATCTAGCAAAAAGATAATTGGGTGCTGTGTGACTAGGTTGTGAACAGGTGCTACATCGACGTGGTGTATCGGGACATCTGCGATCCATCTGATTCTGAATTCTTGCAGTTCGCAATGGCCCTGGTCGCCTTTGTTTTAAACGACTAGTATTGATTGTGAACTTCAAATCCGATGGCGGCCAGTAGCTTTGATCTCTGGGAGGATAAAATTGACGGTCGAATGATGCCTGATATAAATCGTAACTATACTCCTTTCCAACAAGATCCATAGGATTAATTTGAGAAATAGAACATGCCACCATCGCATGTAAACAAGGAAAATGGAGTAATTGAAACTTAAGACATGTGCACTCCTACTTGTGCAGATCTACGATTTGTCTTTTCCTGCCTTCATGTTCATGCCTGTGGTTAGTAGTAATGCAGAAAATATTTGCTCTAGGGTCATATACACTGACTGCATGTCTTTTACCTTTTTTTTCATTTGCCACATATTTCTGCCAACTATATTCTAGAAGTGGGTATCGCATAGCACACGCTAATTTCACATTCTTAACAAAAAGTTTGATAGTCTGGGTTAATATAAAGTGAACGCATGCGGTGATAGGTAACAATCGGGCATTCCTAAGTAGTTTGTTGAAACACATTACCATATTTGTCGATGTGTGCCCCCAACGGCTTTCGTCGTCCTTGTAGAGGGCCCACTGTTTAGGCCTAACATTTATGCATGTTAGCCAATTGTACGTTTTTTCATTCAAAATTTGTATTTCTTGCACGTATTAGTCGTACTTATAAGGCTGGTTGGCATTTCCAGCTGTCATAATAAGTTTTTTCAATCTACACAACAATTACACGATATAAGTAGTGAGTGAAAAATTTTAAAAAAAATATAATGTCGTCACGTCCAAATGATTTAGACATTACATGTCATTCTTAAATTTTTGTGCAAAATTGCTTTGCACGTGAACTAGACAAAAGCGGTGGACTCCTCGTGGTTCCCGCCATTTCTCAAGTGTCGTTATTGCATGAATAATCGACTTTTGCCTATCGGATATAACGCACACTTTTTCAATGTTACTGCAAACGTGAATTCGCAATAACCTCATGAACTAATACCAGTTTTGATTGTTCTCCTCGTTGAAGAGGGCGAAGGCTAGGGGCATAAGATGATTGCACGCATCATGTCCGATTGTAACAAGTAATTTTTCTTGATACGCTCCTTTCATAAAAGTGCCGTCAACACATATCACCGATTTTATAAATTGGAAGGCTTGAATGGCAGGACTGAAAGACCAAAATACATAGTAAAAAATTACATTATAAGAGTGCTGTCAGGATGTGGGGCCCATGTGACGGCCCAACCAGGATACTCACCATATCTTGATTGAGTGTCTACCTAACTCTCGCCAAGACTCACGAGTCATGACTTTAAGGCAGATAAATATAACTTATAATTACAAAACTCCCAAAATAATTTACATAGAGTGTGAGCGATCTAGGCCTCAAATTTACACCACTTTAATACACCCATACTATTACAAGAACTCTGCCTCACCACCCTATCTTGTACTTAGTTACCTGTAAAGAAAACAGAAATAGCAAGGGCGAGCTAAAAGTCCAGTGAGGTCCATTTGTAAAATCATTTCACATGCCTTGTCAAAATATTTATTTTAAAACAGCATAACATGCAAAAGTAACAACTAGTTTGTTAATATCAAATAATAATAAATTCACAAGTAAACAATGGAGGATACAAATGAATTAAGTCAAGTATTGCTCGACAATATTTCGAGCGTTATTCAAGAACTAATCAAGTACTGTGCCATGGAAAAATTTCAATAATTCTCAAGTCTTGTACGTCAATATTTATTCTGTGGTCATATCATGCCGGTTGGTAATCTCGAGAGTTACCCAAATATTTTTCCGTACACCTTCTTAACCTACGAAACCTCCTCGCAGGCTGGTGAGTGCCGAGATGCCAAGACAGCTAAGAGTTGGTGACCAAATCCGCTGCCGGCTCAACTAAAGTGGACATGCACAAGGCGGGGCCCAAATCAAGCACGCATGCACAAGTACATTTTATAAGAGCAAGTACTTCTCAATGCGATAAAGTACACAATTGGGTTCACAACAAATTCAGACACTATTAACAAGTGTAATATCTCGCTAAGTCATAACAAGTCATATCGTTGAACTTTTTCACGTGATTTTCATAAAAAATTGATGTTAATAAATAAAAATAATTTCAGGACACTCACAAGTATGTCAAGATTAGAGTTTCTCCAAATGCTTGCTATTAGATTGCCCGAATCCCCTAACATTGGGAGACAATATAATCAACTATTATCAAAATTAAGTAACTTGATTGTGAGGTTTAGGTATTATCAAAATTAAGCAAAATTCACACAAACAAGTAATAAAATTTATAACCTAATACCCCTTTCCGCAACTGCACGGGTCAATTGTAGTAGGGAAAGTATTAGAGTCGATCCCACAAGGAAACAAGTCTTAGCAAGTACCCCAGCTACTAACTTGCTCTATTATCTAGACCAATTATCAAACATGTGGTGTGCAAAGCTAAGAAAATTCATATATTTGAAGTAAAACAAATGGAAGAAATTCACAAATACAAGTAAAAGGGTTTAGAATCCACTAATTGTCACTAATGTGATTGAATGAACTAACACCTTGCTATGTTAATCTTGTCTTGCTTAGGATTGTAATTCCATATGAAATCAAGACTTGTTTCACAATGAATTGACTAGAGTTCAACTATTTTCATGATGAACTATTGTGAAATGCATGAATTGTGGTATTAAACAACCTCAACCCACCTACTTGTACAACTATTTTCATGTGTGTACAACATAAGTTTCATCTACCATTTTCCAATGTTATTAGCATTTCTCAATGTCAAATAACATCTAAATGATTTGCAATAGTTGATCAAGATGCTACAAATGTTAAACCTTGATAGATGAACAAGCAAATACAAGTTATAGCAAGTATAATAACATTCAAATCATATAATTAGCTTCATCTTATCCTATGACAAGTATTTAGTTGAGCATGGAATTCAAAACTTGAAAGTATACGAATTCAAAGAAGTAATTCATAAAAAGTAAGGAAATAAAGAGAGATAGAAATTCTCATTTCAATGGCTCCAATACTTCATTTCTTCCTTGAATATGATGTAGTACAAGTGAATTCTCCAAGAGTTTTCTTACAAAGTATTGAAATTTCTTATAAAAATACAAAGAAAACTAGTAAACTAACTATTTTGGGAGTGCTCCTCCCTTCAAGACTTCCCTTAAATGTCTTGCAAGAGCTCCCTAGTTATAGACAAATTCACCCTAATCATCTCACCAACTTGCATGGCAAATTGCATGACAAGTTGTTTTCAAATCACAAAAAGATTGTCCTTGAATTTTGCAATGTTTTCTTGGGTGGTGCAGGTACAAAGAATCTTCAAAAAGTCATCAAAAGAGGTTGGAAGTTAAGGTGCAAATTGAAAGTGTCATTTTCTGGCCGACATGCATGATACGCGCCTGACGATACGCGTCTGGTTAGTCGCGTATCTTCAGCCGCATATTGCTCCCAGAAGAAATCAGAATTAGCTTTTTCTAAAAACACAAAAGTTGTAGACCTTTGAATTAGCTTTCCAAAACCATAAGAATTAGGTCATTTGAAGTTCTGGATACAAAGATATGGCCAAAATACTAAGACGTGATTGAGAGAGCTTTGTTCTTCAGTAAATTGAATTTTTGGCTATGAAGATGTAAGAACTGAATTTTGATCTCTTCATAAGAATTATAGAGTATCCTCTTATCTTTAAAATTTCACAAGAATCATCTCAATCCAATATTTGTAGCTCAAGTTGTTGCTAAAATACAGAAATGTGTCGTTGTTACCGACGCCTTGTTTTTCTCCAATTCTTCACTTCCATTGCTTCTTTGCATTTCTTTTTTGTTTGTTATGCCTCTTGTGACCTTGAAACCTTGTTGTGATATTGATCTTTTAATTCCATGGTGAATTTGTTGATGAGAATTTCCCTAAAGTTGAGCAAAATAATCCTCCAAGTTTGAATATAAAAGTTATTCTATTGAAATTCTCAATCCAATCATCCTTGAATCTACTATGAATGTGATGATCTTTACTTCAATTGATCCAAATTATGATTGATTGTATAAAACCTGAAAGATTGTACAAAAATTGTGCATTAATTTGCTCAAAATATAAATTCTGCTTTAAAATCATAAAAATCAGATAAAAACCCTAATTTTTGTGAAATTCTTCAAATGGAAGAAAACTTATGAAATTGAGCCATTTTTATATTAAAATACTTAAAACACTAAAAATATATATGTAATACTATGCTAAAATAGGTAAAATTATCACTTATCACATATCGTTGAGCTTTTTCACGTGATTTTCATAAAAAATTGATGTTAATAAATAAAAATAATTTTAGGACACTCACAAGTATGTCAAGATTAGAGTTTCTCCAAATGCTCGCTATTAGATTGCCCGAATCCCCTAACATTGGGAGACAATATAATCAACTATCGGCTTGAGGTGAATAAATAACTAATAAAATTTTGGGTTCCTCATAAGAGGAGCTTGTATACATATGAATCTAACTCTATTTTTACTTCACTAAATTTCAGAAACTCAATACTCATGTAAACTAGATTCAATTTAAAACATTTTTCATGGAGACATCCAATTCTAAATTCAATTATAACCTAGTTAAACCTCAATCACAAAGTAGTTCATCGATTGTCAATGTTCAACATTTAGTCATCCCAAGTGTCTAATTTCAATCTAGCATAACTTTTGGTAGAGAACTTGAATTGTTTCAAATTTTATAGGTATGGAAACTAGTGTTTAGGGACTATAACTTTCATGAAAAAAACAAATTCAGATTCCCACAGCAATAGGTGCAAATTTAAGCCACAACTTCACATATCATCAACCCTGTTACACAGGTTTGGTTTTCTTGTCTACTTTCATTGAATGATGAGTTCAATAGACAAAGAATCAAGAGTCATGGCTCATATGATTGGAAACTACAGATCAAGGGCTACAACTTTTGTGAAGATAATCAAGTCAAATTCCAACAAGAACATGTTCAAAATTAGTCTACAATTTGACGTTGCACTAATCCTGTTCATGCAGGTTAGATGTTCAGCCAAGTTTGTGTCATTGCTGGAGTTAATACACATAGAATTAGATTGTGTTGTTTACATGATTGAAAACTACATTATAAAATCTACAACTTTCATGGGAACATGAGCCCAAACTCCAACAAGAACAAGTTCAAAATCTCGCTTAAATTTAGCCCTTCACTAAACATGTTCGTGCAGAATCGAATTTTTAGCTCAATTTATATAATTTTTGCAATTAATCTACAAAGAAATTTGGTACTTAATTTATATTTTTTTGAAGCGCTATGAATCTAGTTTCTAAATCAATAAGAATCACCTCGATTCAATTTTCCTAGACCAAGTTATGAAAGTTTTACTAAAGTTGGTCCAGCATAACAGACACATGACTTCATCAACCATAGTTCATTAAATTCCTCATATCTCAAGTTATATTCAATGAAAAATCAAAAACTTTACACCATTTTAAACTAGACTCAATATACAAGAAGTTTTGAAAGGAATCATGACCTGATTCTACTCATAACCTTGTCAAAATTCCACTACAATACCTACTACTTTCAGATTACTAACATATAAGAGTTCTTTTCATCAAGGCTCACCAATCTAGATTTCTAAAATTCCCAGTTATGATTTCATACTTTATCCACTAAGTACTCAATGATATTAGTTTAATAGCTTACAAATATGCTCAAATGTTAAGAAGATTTACCTCGTTTAGCTGGGTTAATTCCTTTCCTTTCTATTGTCTACTTGCAGTCTACTATTGTTGATGTATATGTTACCCCCTTATTGCTGATACTTCCTTTTGTTTTCAGGTGGCTTAATTGGTCAAAAGCTGGTGATGACTAGGCTATTAGCTTGCTGACTATTACCCAAGGTGTTGACACCATCTACTTAGCTTGGCAATTTCCCAACCGAGCTAATCCACCCATTCTTCTTCATTTTTTTTAACTTTTCAAAAGATAATAAACATTTCACCATATTAATCTAATTATCACACACTACACATGTAATTATAATTTACACCAATATCTCTTGGTCTTAGTATTTCAGGTGCTATAACATAGTATAATAATTTTGCCAATTCAACTACCAATATTACCTATCCTAGCTAATCTTAACATTAATGATATTAACACACAACTAAATGAATAAATGGTTATACAATTAAAATCTAGGGGTCATTCTGAACAACCGTAGTTTCGATAAGTTACTTGTATGATCACCATCAGGTGCTAAATCTTTCAAGTATGCAAATCTACTGGCTGATTTTGTGCAATCTAACATTAAGGCTACGGCGTCTCTTAAGTCTAGTAGTTGTATACAAATAATGCAACTAAATATTTAAATAATAAAACTACTTGTATTTAATAAATTAGTAACGAGCCTCCACATTCCTCTCTCCTTAAAAGAATTTCGTCCTTGAAATTTTCACCTACGTTCATGAAAAGCTCGGGGTATTGTGCTCGCATTTCCTTTTCCAGTTCCCATGTTGCTCCTTCTATTCCCTATCGTTGCCATAATATTTTCACCAGAGGTATCTCTTTGTTTCTTAGTACCTTGGTCTCTTGTTCTAATATTTCTATCGGTTTTTCTTCATAGGAGAGATCATCTCGTAACTTTAGCTCTTCATGTTGTATGACATGTTCTGGGTCTGGTTGATATTTCTTAAGCAATGACACATGAAAAACGTCATGCATTCTAGACATTGACATTGGCAATTTCAATCGATATACCACCTTCCCAAGTCGTTGGGTTATTTCGAAAGGTCCAACATATCTTGGGCTCAATTTTCCTCGCCGATGTCGAATAATTCCTTTGTAAGGAGATACTTTAAGAAATACTTGATCTCCCACTGTAAACTCCAAATCTTTTCTTCTGATGTCCGTGTAACTTTTTTTTCTACTCCGAGCAGTTTGTATTCTCTGCCGGATTAACTTAACTTTTAATATGCTTCTTCTACCCACAGAACTCAATTGGAGCCTAAGAGTTTTCTTTCACCTATTTCATCCCAATAGATGGGTGATCAACATTTTCTCCCAGAGAGTGCCTCATATGGGGCCATTTCGATAGAAGAGTGGTAACTGTTATTATATGCAAATTCTATCAAAGTGAGATGTTGATCCCAATTTCCACCAAAATCTAGTACACAGGCCCTTTGCATATCCTCTAAAATATAAATTGTTCTTTTAGATTGTCCATCAGTTTGAGGATGTGTAGCAGTACTAAGATATATCTTATTACCTAAGGCTTCTTGCATTTGTTGCCATAGTCGTGAAATAACGGGGATCTCGATCAGAGACAATACTTATGGGTACCTCGTGCAATCTTGCTATCTCATCGAGATATAGCCTTGCAAGTCTTTCTAGAGAATATCTTACATTAATGGGTAGAAAGTGTGCAGACTTGGTAAGTCGGTCAACTATAACCCAGATTGCATCGTGGTTTATTTGGGTTCTAGGCAGTCCTGTGACAAAGTCCATAGTTACTTGTTCCCACTTCCATTCTGAAACATCTAAAGGCTGCAGTAATCCAAAGGATTTTTGATGCTCTGCTTTGACTTGTTGACTAGTTAAGCAAGTGACTACAAATTGAGCGATATCCCTTTTCATGCCATCCCAGCAATAGTGTTGTTTTAAATCCCGATACATATTGTTACTACCAAGATGGACCGTGTACTTGGTTCTATGTGCCTCCTCAAGTATTTTCCTTTTTAATTCCTCATTCTAAGGTATGTATACCCTATTTTGAAAACTTAATATCCCATCTGACCCGAGGTCATAATCAGGCATTTCCCCTCGTTGTGCCTTTTCTCGACGATTCTTTAAAGTAGCATCCTGTTCTTAGGCCTCTTTAACCTGTATTAACAAAGAGGATCGAGCTGTAATATTTCCAATAGTAATCTTCTCTAGAGTGGGACTTGGGTTCCATTTACAGAGACTTTCTAGCAATTCCCATTCCTTTACCATCAATCTAGCTATTTGGGCCTTTCTACTCAATGCATCTACGACCACATTGGCTTTTCTTGAGTGATAATTAATGGTGCAGTCATAGTCCTCTGGGAATTCAATTCATCTTCGTTCATGCATGTTCAATTCTTTTTGGAAAAATAGATACTTCAGACTCTTGTGATTAGTGTAGATCTCAAATTTTACTCCATACAGGTAATGTCTCCATTTCTTTAGGGCAAATACCACTGCTGCTAACTCCAAGTCATGAGTTGGGTAATTCATTTCATAGGGTTTCGACTTTCGTGAGGTGTAAGCTATTACCTTCCTATATTAACACACACCCTAATTCTTCTCGCGAAGCATCTATATATACCATGAAATTTTCAAGACCTTCTGGTAGTGCTAAAATTGGAGCGGTCGTCAACCGCCTTTTCAACTCCTAAAAACTTTTCTCATTATTTTCATCCCACTTAAACTGGACTTGTTTTTTGGTTAATCTAATTAAAGGCCCAGCAATTTTGTAGAAATTCTTTACGAATCTTCGATAATATCCAGCTAACCCTAGAAAACTACACATCTCTGTTACATTTTCAGGTTGTTTCCATGTCAGGATAGCTTCAATTTTTGAGGGGTCAATCGTGATACCATCTTTTGAAATTATATGACCTAAGAAGGATACTTTGTCCAATCAAAATTCACACTTAGAAAATTTAGCGTACAATTGATGTTCCCTTAGGGTTTCTAAAATTAGTCTAAGGTGTTCCTCATGGTCTCTATGAGATTTGGAATAAACCAAGATGTCATCTATGAAGATTACCACGAATTGATCCAAATATGGGTGGAAAATTCTATGCATTAGATCCATAAAAGTGGCAGGGGCATTTGTTAAGCCGAATGGCATAACTATAAATTCATAATGACCATATCGGGTACTAAAGGCAGTTTTAGCAATATTTTCTTTTCTAATACGCAGTTGATAATATCCCTGCCTTAGATCAAACTTGGAAAATACCATTGCTTCTTGTAGCTGATCAAATAATTCATCAATAAGAGATAAGGAGTATTTATTCTTAATGGTAACATTATTCAATCCCCGATAATCTATATACAACCTCAACGTGCTATCTTTCTTCTTAACAAATAACACTGGAGCCCCCCGAAGGTGATACACTTGGTTGGACAAATTTTTCTTCCAAGTAACTCTTGTAACTGAATCCTCAACTCCTTCAATTCAGCTGGAGCCATTCGATAAGGGCACTCTTGAGATTGGAGCAGTCCTAGGGTTGTAATTCAATTACAAATTCTATTTCCCTTTCAGGTGGCAATGACATTAATTCCTCAGGAAATACATCGATGTAATTTCTTATTACAGGGACTTCTTCAATCTTAGTTTTATCTGTTGATTGATTGATTAAGTAGGCTATATAGCCTTGAGCGCCTCTCTGTATCAATTTTCTTGGCACGACCTCCAGATATAGGCACAGTCTCACTGGTTGTACAAAATTCCAGAAGCTAGTTCTCCAGGTAGGCAAAATTTTACTATCTTTGTTCTACAATCCAATTGGGCATGATATTTCGACAACCAATCTATTCCTAATATAACGTCATATCCATACATGGAGAGTTCTATGAGGTCCGCCACAAATTTCATTCCCTTTAATCCAAATCTCACAATTTTTATAAACTAAATCCATGCACATGAGACATTTTCCAGTAGGGGTGCTAACTTCCAAAGTATAAGGTAATTTTTCTGCTCTAAGATTCATAGGTTTCAAGAAATAAGGAGTTACAAATGAATGAGTGGACCCGGGATCAATTAGAACTTGAGCTACAAGGTGAAAGATAGAAATGGTACCTTCAATTACTCGGGAATCGTCCATTACATCCTTCCTGTCCTAGGGCATATACCCGAGCAGAAACTTTTTGCCTATTCTTGGGTCCTTCTGATTGTCTTTGCACGGTCTTACCTAAAGGTTGAGTAGGTTTTCCTTCCACTAATCTTGGGCAACTATTTATCTGATGATCAGTACTCTCACATACGTAGGCATTTATTGGTCTTACGCCAGCACTTCATTTTCTTGGTGATTGGGTTTGCCACAATATCCACACACTGGTGCGTAGACCGCATCGCAGGTGCTCCTTTGACATCCTTTTGACCTCGTGAGGGGTTTAGTTGGGATTTTGGACTAGCACCCGATCTCTTAAAGAGTCTCCTTCCTTTCACTCTCATCCAATTGCTTGGCCCTACTCTTTTGGAAAATGAATAAGATCTAAGTTGAGCTTTGGCATTTTCCACATGTTGTGCCTTTTCAAGTGCTATGTCAAAAGTGTCAATGCTTGCCACTGCCAGGGCTTCTTGTAGTTCTAGATTCAGCTCTTGAATGAAATGCCTCTTATGTTTCTGGTCAATAGATACCATTTTAGGTGCAAATTTAGATAGCTGAGTGAACTGTGCTTCATATTCAGCTACCGATTTTCTGCCTTGTTTCAAGATCATAAATTCATCTTCCCTCTTTTCTTGCACAATAAGAGGAATATACTTGTCAGTTAAAAACCCTAGTGAAGTTAGCCCTCGTCCACGGAGTACCTTCTCTAGTCCATCGGATTTTGAGTTACATTCCACCAAGATGTAGCAGCTCCTCCAAACTGAAATACAGCAAAAGCTATCTATCTCTCTTTCAAATATTTTAACGCAGCAAAAATGTTCACCATACTTTCAAGGCAAGACTCAGCTTGATCTGGATTAGGTTCCCCAGCGAATTTTGGTGGTCCAAATTTCTGGAATCACTCTAGAGCCATATCTTCAGTTACAAGATTGTTATTTTGCGGGTTATTTAATGGCTGACGTACAGGTTCTTGAGCTTGTTGAGCTTCTTGTCGCTTAAAATATTGGGTCATCCGATCTAATGCTGCAGCTACGTGGGCCCCAATGCCTGGCTCTGCCCCTATAGTTGGTTCAAGTTGGGCTTCAGGGCTTTGGCATAATTCAGCTTCAACTGGAACCCTACAGGGTCTATCTTGGGGTTGTCTCTCAGGTTGCTTGACTTCTACTAGAGCTCTACGAGGCCTACCTCATGGTTGTCTCTCAGGCTATTCAGCTTTAGCTTGAGCCCTACGAGGTCTACCTCGTGGTCACCTACCATGCTCCATCTAGAATAAAATGAACGTTTCCAAGTAAATATTTAAATAACACGAATATAAAACAATTTACATAAAACACTCTTGATATTTTCAAAATATATACAAGCTACACATTTACAGTAATATACACAATAACACATATAAGTCACATCATGTCCTATCTATAACAAACAACCTACATTCCGATCAAAGGAGGGTCACTAACTACCATCAAAAATAATTTACACGTGACCCTTCCACTATCCCAAGGATGTTTCAAAAATAACTACACATCCTTTTACCACCCATCTAACCCTAACCCCTATCTATCTTTCTTTTTTTTTCACATATCTTCTGACTCAAGGATTAGAGGCTGGTGACCTCACAGGTTGAGTCACTGAATCTTCTTCAGAGGGAACTTGTTCTACCTCTTGACCATACCCACTCAAGTCTATCAAACCTCGTTCGGCAATCTGAGTGAGGCCTCGACAGGCATCAGCGCAACTCTCTGAGACGGCCTCGTACTTGCTCAGAATTTCGATGATTCCTTGCTCTCTCAGCCCTCAACTCCCTATCCACGTCGCTCAAGTCACGTTGTAGAGCCAACATGGTTTGCCTAAGCTCACCAATCCTTTGGTGAGCGTGCTCTAGGTCACGTTCCCTTCTTTTACGTTCTCTTACAAGTGCTAGGACTACTCGATTTGGATAAGAATAGGTCTTCCAGCAAGTACAGGGATTGGTTCTATATCTCATAGGAGCAAATCTGCGATAAGGTTCCCCCGAGGCCTTCTTGATATAAAATCACAGGTTTGTTCCTAGTATTGGAGGTTTCAGCAGTTTCTCCATCCATGACCTACAATTATAGGAGCAAATAGAAGTAAGTGCATGTACAGTCACTAAAATTCAAATGAAAATAAAGGTATCACAACTAACTTAAATTATCTCAATCTTAAAATAATCTTCTCTAAGGCATTCAGAGTACCAGAGTTAGAGTTACATTAATTCGCTGATTCGAGGTGGCCAGTCCCAAATGCAAACTAACCTAACTCTAACTTCTATCCAACCTACCAAGAGATTCACATTCTACCCCCAATCACAGAATCATATAACCTAGGCTCTGATACCATTTGTAACATCTCACGTTTGGGTTGACCCAATAACTTTTGAGCTTTAAACCACGGACTCAAAATGCTTAAACCAAGTTGTTTAGTAGCCCAAACGCAGGACATCATATACTATTCACTTTTTCTTTCTCCCACCATTGTGGGATATCACATTCATCTCTCCTTTAGGCCTTTGTGTTCTCGCAAAACCCAATTCATATCCGAACTGTCCACTCGGTTGTGTCGGATTCCAAAGGTAGCTCGTACGGGCTCTAAAGGTGGCTCCCACCCTTAAGTCGACGCAGCACTTAGCCGTGCACAGCACTTAGTTCCTTCACTTTCTTGTGTAGTCGTGGCCCAAATACCTTAGACCCAGTCTCACCTCGTGCAGAGACCACACGAGATTCACTCTGATACCATTTGTAACATCCCACGTCTGGGTTGACTCAATAATTTTTGAGTTTTAAACTACAAACTCAAAATACTTAAGCCAAGTTATTTAGTAGCCCAAACACAGGACATTATATACTATTCACTTTTTCTTTCTCTCACCTTTGTGGGATATCACAGCCCACACAACAGCTGTCCTGGGATTGCTGCATTATAACTCTTCCATATATGTCGGGAGAATGTGTATAGACGATGGCTAGTCTCCCTACATAATATCAATGGCCTTTCAATGCGCGTACCAAGCTTTACTGTAGGAGACATTGCAATGCAAATGCTGCTTAATTGTGGTTTGGATCTTGTTCACCTTGAAAAGTGGACCGTTATTAATATGAGGTAAAATGTACTCGGCGATTAAATTGGAGTTCAACTGCCGGCGATCATTCCTGTTGCTGACCCAAGCACATGTATGTTCATCTGCGAGAGTAACTATCATCCACAGGGTATGAGATCTACGCAATGTTGCTCTCAACTACCAATAGCATGGAGGTGTCGAATTACGTGCCTTACAATGGACATACCAAATGGCTGGAGTACTCTCCTAAACTTTGTACTGTCTATTTTTCCTAATAGACCACAATCTTACTACTTTTATTACCTTTGCTTTTTAATCAAATAGCATGCCAATCGGATATCACCCATCTGCTTACTGTACAAATTAAGCCTCTCAACGGGACTACCGCTTAAGGGGTCAAATTGTAAAATTACATCTATACCAGTATCATACTGTAATGTTCTTGGATTGTAGCCCGTCTATGCTAAACTAGGACCCACATCCGAATGTCTCCGTGCATCATCTTGTCCAGTTTCATTATATTCTTGCTCCATGTCATCTTCGAACTCATCATATTTGGTTTCAGTTCGGAGTCCATATCATCATCTTGAACATCAATTTCCAGTTTTGTACCATGAATGTGAGGTGTATCATCATCGTCTTGCCTACAAGCAAACTCTCCCGCCGAAGACAGATATATACCTACAGCGCTGCTACTAGTGCCTTGATCAACACGATTTTTGTTGCCTCTCTGACATCCTCTCCTAGTCCGCTGGCCATTTTCTATTTCACGCTGAGTAGACTGACCTTTGTACATATCAGATATCCACGCTTCTTCCAACGTCGATGTGTCACGGAGACTAGTGCCCTGATCAAAGTGTGTCCATGCAATTTCATTATATTGAGTATCCTGCTGTTCTACTATTCGGATCTCTTCAACCTCCACGAAGATCTCTGTTGGTTCTCGAGTGTTTGCTTTGAAGTAGTACATCGTGTCCGCTCCGTCATCGTTATCCAAAGGTGTAGCACTAAATACACCTTGTTGTTGAAAGCAACTCCTAAGTATCAGACTACTTTTGTATCTATTTTGATCTACACCCATAACATTGTAAACTTTATCAACCAACTCCTAATAGCATACCCTTCGTCTAAGGAACAACTTTTTTTGGTATAGGCGGGTCATACAACATTGATCCTTCGGTATACACAATTTTTCCTCCTTAGTATAAATGAACTAATAAAGTATGATCATTCGACATGTTTCACCCAATCTAATCAATGCAAGCCCAATTAAGTATTTTGTGTAACATAATACCTAACCGTAATTAATTATGAAGTAGTAATGACATTCACATTCGAAAATCAAATGTTGAATCAAAATATAAATATGAAAATGACTGGACAAAATTTAATTAACATTTAAATCCTAAATATAATTATTTAAGAGTTTCAGAGTAAATTCATAATCATGTAAAACTAAAGGGCTCAAATTTAAATTTTTCAAAATTATTGGGCACCAAAAATATAAATATTAAATTTAAAGGTTCCAAAGTGTAAATATGCAAAAGTAACGGGTCAAAATTTAACTATGTACAAATTTCGAGACTAATTTATTATTATGTAAAACTTCAGGGAAATAACTATAATTTTCATAATTACACGGCTCAAAGTTGCGGGTCTAATTTTTAATTAAGTAAAACTTCACCCGCCTAATTGCTATTTTCCATAATCACAAGGGCCTAATTGTAAATTTGAGAAATTTTTAGAGTAAAAAATTAACTACGTACAAGTTTTGAGCCCAATTTAAAAATACGAAAATCTTTATCGGCGCAATTGTAATTTTTCATAATTATAGGGGCCAAAGTGTAAATATGTAAAACTTTCGAGTGAAAAATTAACTATGTAGTAGTTTGGGGTCCAATTTTTAATTACATAAAACTTCAGGGGCCTAATTATTATTTTTCCTAATTATAGGAAACAAAATGTAAATATATAAAAATTTAATTAACGTTTAAATCGTAAATATAATTATTTAACACTTTCGGAGTAAATTCATAATCATGTAAAGCTAAACGAGTCAAATTTAAATTTTTCAAAATTATTGGGCCGAAAATATAAATATTACATTTAAAGGGTCCAAAGTGTAAATATACAAAACTAACAGGTCAAAATTTAACTACGTACAAATTTTGAGACTAATTTATTATTACGTAAAACTTCAGGAAAATAATTGTAATTTTCATAATTACATGGCTAAAAGTTGTGGGTCCAATTTTTAATTAAGTAAAACTTCACCCGCCTAATTGCTATTTTCCATAATCACAAGGGCCTAATTGTAAATTTGAGAAATTTTTAGAGTAAAAACTTATCTACGTACAAGTTTTGAGTCCAATTTAAAAACACGTAAAACTTTGTCGGCACAATTGTAATTTTTCATAATTATAGGGGCTAAAGTGTAAACATGTAAAACTTTCGGGCAAAAAATTAACTATGCAGTAGTTTGGGGTCCAATTTTTAATTACATAAAACTTCAGGGGCCTAATTATTATTTTTCTAATTATAGGAGACAAAGTGTAAATATATAAAAATTTTGGGGTTAAAAATTAACTATGTACAGTTTCGAGTCCATTTTTTGAGTATGTAAATTTTTAGGGGCTCAATTATAATTTTGCATAATTATAGGGGCCAATGTGTAAATATGCAAACTATTGGGTCATAATTTAACTATGTACAATTTTTTGGGACTAATTTATTATTACGTAAAGCTTCAGGGACTGTAATTATAATTTTCATAATTACAGGCCCAAAGTTTAAATATGTAAAACTTCTAGGGTAAAAACTTAACTATTCACAAGTTTGGGGTCTAATTTTTAATTAAGTAAAACTTCACCCGCCTAATTGCTATTTTCCATAATCATAAGGGCCTAATTGTAAATTTGAGAAATTTTTAGAGTAAAAAATTAACTACGTACAAGTTTTGAGTCCAATTTAAAAATACTTAAAACTTTGTCGGCACAATTGTAATTTTTCATAATTATAGGGGCTAAAGTGTAAATATGTAAAACTTTTGGGTGAAAAATTAACTATGTAGTAGTTTGGGGTCTCAATTTTTAATTACATAAAACTTCGGGGCGCCTAATTGTTATTTTTCCTAATTATAGGAAACAAAGTGTAAATATATAAAAATTTCGGGGTTAAAAATTAACTATGTACAGTTTCGAGTCCATTTTATGAGTACGTAAAATTTCAGGGACACAATTGTAATTTTGCATAATTATAGGGGTCAAATTGTAAATATGCAAAATTAACTAGTCATAATTTAATTATGTACAAGTTTCAGGTTCCAATTTATATTTATACAACACTTTAAGGGCCTAATTGTGTTTTTTCATAATTATAAGGGCTAAAGTGTAAATAGGTGTAACTTTTGGGGTCATAATTATATTATGTCAAAATTTTAGGGCCATTTCATAATTATATAAATTTCAAGGGCTAAATTGTAATTTCTCAAAATATACACATGCAAAATGTAAATAAGTACATAGTCTTGTGGTCTACATGCAATTATCTAATCATTTTCGACATAAATTATAAATTTACATAAATACAAATAACTATATAATTAGTGATAAGTAATAACAATTTTTCAACTACATAATACACAATAACATAAAAATAATTATAAACACATTATAACAGAACAATAATTATCAACACATTATGTAAACACAATATAACGGAACAATAATTAATAAATATAGTGTACCAACTTGATATTTTAGTGTCCACAACTGGAGTGCTCAAGTTTTTTGCCTTTTCCAACCAAAATGGTTCTGCAGATGAACGATGAAAAATGAAAATGGCTCTGCAAAAGAGAAGGAAGATGACTGAAACTTTGCAACGGAGAAGAGAGAAATGAGAGTTGAGTTTCAGTTTGGTGGGTGTGTGCAAATGAATTCGCGTGTGTGTTGCTGAATTGGGGAGGGGATTTTATAATTGCAAAAACCAAAATTAGCTGTTGATCGCAGCTGATCAATGGCTAGTTAATTCCCAAAAAAAAAAAAAAAAAAGTGCCACGTTTGGCAATTGAAAAAGCCTGCTGGTTAGCGGGTAAAAGTTGCCCGCTACCACATGTCAATCGGGGTGTCAGCGCCGCGTTTGATACTTGAAAAAGCATGCCAGTCAGCGGGTAGCTTTTGCCCACTGACCGGCCGTGCGGTCGGTGGCAGACAGCCTACCACGTGTCGGCACTCTAATTTAAAAAAAAAAATTTGTGCGCCACAAATAGTTTCAAAAATTTTTTTTTCTGACACCTATAGTTGCTGAATTTTTTTTTTCCAATGAATATTTTAACAAATTTGCCAAAAACTTATAAGGAAAGTTGAAAATAAAAAAAATATAGAAAAAATATTTAGAGGCACATTGGATATATACCCCAACAGCTATGTGAAGAAAAATATCGTTCAGTGAAAAAAAATTAAAAAAAAGGTTGGCGCCTAAATAGCGTGGCAAATGAAAAAGTCTCCAATCCCAAATTTTGAAAGATACTTTTCCTTTTCATTTACCCATCTATTTCTCCCTTATTCTCTCTTATTTCCCAGCCCTTTACCCCCAGTTTCTAAGAGTGAGTATTGCGTGCACCACGTACGCCACGTGGCGTGCCACGTGGTGCACTAGAACCAATCATACATCGCCAAATAATACAAGGTATGACCCACCATTGCCACATGGCTATATGTGATTGGTTTTAGTACACCACGTGGCAATGCACGTGGTGTATTATATACTTTTCCAGTTTCTAAACCCTTAGTCGGCTCCCTCTGCCCCGAATTTCTAAACACTCAGTCGGCTCTCTAATTCCCTAAATATTATTGCTCATCTTACTTGGTGTGCTGAATGTTTGGATTTTAGGTTGTTCCATTTTTATGAAGTCATGGATAGGATGCGATTTATGGTTCTTTGAAGTGCTTATATGCATTTTCTTGTCTAAATTGAGTGGCTTCTAATTCTTCGGTAAAAATCTCTTGGTTCTAACTTCTTTTTTCGCTTTTTTTGCCTTCAACTTGAATGTTTGGAATTGGTAAAAGAAGGATGTTAAGAGAAGGACAGCTATTGGGAAAAAAAATCTTAGTTAGAATATATATTGAAACCTTGGGATGGTGGCGCAAAAGTTGGGGCTGGATGGAGGCCGAAGCTTTTGGCTGAAGGAGGGATGCTTCGTGTGAGGGATAAGGGGAGCAGGGCATGACTGGCTTGGGAGGATGAGATGGATAGGACTCTTAGAAAGTTTTCGTTTCTTTTGTTTCTCTTATCTTTCTGTTTTTTTTTTTCTGTCCAGTATTTCCTATGCTTTGAATAAAATGATCGGATTAATGCGACGTATTACAGGTATTGTGATCGAAAACAGTTATCTGATGTCAAAAATCATTATCAAGCATTTGTTCTGAAGATGCACGGGCATAGGCCGTATTTCTACTTCTGAAATATCTTCTACAGGTACTTAATTCTTTGCACCAATTTTCACTAGGTAGATGTTGCATTAAAATATGATTGAAATTTTGGTGTCTACGATGATTAAGTGGTATTCCATGTCTGACGTAAGTTTGTTTCAATAGTTGAAATGGGATTCTTAATTCTTTTTAGTTAGAAATCTGAAAAATTATGTTATTTAATAATTCAATAGTTCTCTTAAATTCTGGCGTAGGCAATGTTTTGAAATCGTAATTGTAATGCATGCCTTGAGGCAAGCTCCCAAAATGAGCTGGAAAATATATGCTCTGTGAATATCTAGTTGTTCCAGAAGCTGTTGAGCTAAATAATCAATCTTTCTTTAGCCTTTCATCCTATAAATGGATTTGGCTATGCCTCCTTAGCGTGCATTCTGTACACTTTAGTTTTGGCGATCGAGTAAAATTTCACCTTTAAGCTGCGTAATTGATAATATGAGAGTCATGTTAATGTACTAGAGTGTTTTGTTGGATATCTAGCTTTTAATTGACAAATCTTTGGCATTCTCGCACATAGATATGGGATGTCTCTCGGTGCAAGAGAGTAAGAACAATGGAGTGGCATCGGTTAAGAGTTGGTGCTCTAGCCTGGAGTGCATCTTTGTTCTCTTTAGGAAGCTGTGACAAAAGCATCCATTAATGTGATATACGAGCTCAAGAAGATTTTGTTAGTAAGCTCAGATACGAGTCAGAGGTCATGCTTCCATCTTCATTTTACTCCATTTAAGAACATCATAGTGATAACTTTATTTTCTTTTCCAATTTTGAGCTTTTTGTAGTGTAAGTATCAACTTGTTTCTATCTAGGTTTGTGGACTAAAGTGGTTTTATGATAATCGAGAATTGGCATCAGTTGAGATGGCAATGGAACATGTGACTCTATCTATGATGCTTGTGTCACGACCCGAATCTAAAGGCCATGACCGGCACGTAGCTCTGAGGTGGAATAGACCGCCCCAAACCACGTAAGCCTTAAACTTTCCTCTAAATTCTACCGAAATTTCGGCAGCATCTCCTCTGCATTTGGACCTTTCCCAAAAATTTAAAAATACCTGCACAAGATTTCAGCCAACCCAAACATTTCCAATACATTCACAATACATTATATTATCTCATTCGCAAGTCATCAATCATCCATTTCCACCAGAAAAATATGCCATAAGAACTTCATATATTTCTATATAAACATCCCAAGGTTCATAATTTACAACCAACGGAGCAACTATGCCAAAAATAATATTTACAATACCAAATTTTGCATCACATGGCCATAAGTGCAGAATAATACTTATACTATACTATCCTGTACCCGGAACGACAAAATAACCGGGTAATACCTCTGATTTCAAACGGCTCTGAGATTATCCTCTTGGTTCTAACTCCTGCACTTTCTACCAAATACTGAAAAATATTGAGGGGTGAGTTTCACACTCAATAAGCATAATACGTATTATAAACCCTAATACATGCAGTCATACAGGTAATAAACAATTATCATTAACAATTATAAATCATACAATAATACTATTTTAAACAATTTACTTAAATCACCACTTTTGGTATAAAATCTATGTAGTCATCACATATGACATAAAACATTCAATAAAATCACATTTTTTGTTTTATAAACCATTTTGATTATTTTTGAAGTCACCACTAAGCAGAACCTACTATCCCCCGAAGGGTACTCTGTCCCCGAAGGGCTATCCCCCGAAGGGTATCTGTCTCTGTTCCCCGAAGGGCTATCCCCCGAAGGGTATACTATCCCGCGAAGGGAGGGAATCACTGCGGACATTCCCTAGCCGGCATATACTAGGTGCACCCAGACTAACAATAACCCTGTTAGTTTTAGTTAGCTCTGCATAGAGTTACTTTCAAATCATTTTCACAACTAAATTCTTTCAACTTTATTGGGCAAAAATCATTGTCACAAACAACCATTCACCTTCTCATTCTTTAATGTTAAAACTTTAACAATATATAAAACATATTTTGAAAAACGTCAAATGTATTATCTTATACACTCAACGTAAATCATTCACCATTAAATACTTTGCAAACTCATTTAAACTTTCATATTCTAAATAAACCACTTTGTATACAAAATAAACCACTTTGTATGCATTTCTCTCAAAGTACATCCATTTGTCAACATATGGCATACTTTAAAATATCTACAAAATTCTTTGCAAGCAAGATATCGTACTAGTGATTCATAATATGCATTACACTTACCTCAATTAGACTATGCACCAAAATTTCGGAGTAGAGTCTCCTTCTTAAGCGGCTTCCTCCGCCACTTGCTCTCTTGAATCTATTATATAACATAACCATCAAAATTAACCACTAAAAATATATTAGAAAAATAATACTCTAACTTTGATCTAACCCCAAGGCTTAACTCAATCACTTACCCATCTTACATGGCCTAAACTATAATCAAATCTCAACTTTAATTTCCCAAATCAACTTTTTCCTCCTCTTACTAGAAATTAACACCATAATAAAACTATTAACTCTAGATATACCAAGAAATCATTTTTCTCTAAATTTTCCTAAAATTTCCTAAACTCTAAAATTCTATCTACTCAATTTCTATTCCATGCATGCTATTATTTCTACCAAAAACATCACATACTTATCATAATCTATTTAATAAACAAGATTTAAGCATAAAGATTTACCTTATTTAGCTAAATCCAAATTTTTTTTTCCTTTTTCTTCCTCTTTTTTTTTTCTTCTTTTCTTCCCTACTTCTCTTCTTCTTCTCTCTCTCTCTCTCTCTCTCTCTCTCTCTCTCTCTCTCTCTCTCTCTCTCTCTCTCTCTCTCTCTCTCTCCTGCTGGCCGGACCTCCTCTTTCTTTTTCCCCTTCCTTCTCCTTCTTCTCTCTTTTCTCTTCTTTCTTCTCTCTTTTCTTTTCTTTCTTTCTTCTCTCTTTTCTTTTCTTTCTTCCTCTCGCAGCTTCTTTCTTTTTGCTGCAGAAAATTCTACAGGTTTCTTTTGACCAAATTCCCACCGACTGACTTTTTTTTTTTTTTTTTTAGGCCAAATGACCTTTTTGCCCTTAACTAATGTTAGATATTACAGCTTGCTAGACAGTAGCTTGTGTTTTACTGTTCCTTTAAGCTTCATATTTACTCATGAAACGAGCCTTTGCCAATGTAGCTTTTGTTTGGAACCAGCACTCAACGCAACCTATATTAAAATATTGTGGGCACACTGCTGTTATTAAAGCAATTGCTTGGTCCATATGTGCATGAACTTCTTGCCTCGGGATGTAGGACCGCTAACCGATGCATTTGGTTCTGGAACACCACGACTAACTCGCAACTAAGTTTCATGGGCATAGGCAATCAGGTAACATAATTCTTTGGATTGGTTTATTCTTAACAATTAAGAGTGTGCGGTTTTTTTCTCAATCATCTGTTGTTCGCTAGGGAAATATTTTGGGCTTAAACTATTTCATGACATGGCATAATAAAAGGATTTACCTACATAACATACATTTTTTTACATCTATTACAAATTTTTGTGTCTTTGATGTTATTGCTGTTGGCAATATGGTACTTATTGAAACTACACGTAATCGCCAAAATCCTGTGACAGATGAATCTTATATATCTCATTTGTCATTCTAATGAATATGCACAGTCATCAATTTATGTTGATCTGTGGCAGGAATGTAGTCATGTGTGGTCCAAGAATGTCAATAAACTTGTCAGCACTCATGGGTACTCTCAAAACCAAATCATAATTGAGATATCCTACAATGTCAATGGTATTGTACTTTAACCATGGCTTATGATATAGCACTTTTGTGAATTAGTTTTTTAGGGGTTCTGATGTGGGTATATTTTTCTCCTATTGATGTCTATAACTCATTTCCCATTCTACAGTTAGCTATACTTATGGGACATATACAGAGTGCTTTATTTTGCCATTTCACCAGATGGATAGGTAGTGCAGTAAAACGCCCGTATCTCTCCTTTTACTTTATTTTGAAAATAATTACATGCAGTGCCATGACTTTTAAGTTTCATATTATGCAACCGTTTCAATTGCTTATTATTCTCTTTTGTTTAGGTAGATGATTGTTACTTGAGAAGGAGATGAGACACTAAGGTCCGGGAATGTCTTCCCTTCCCCAAAATCTCAGGTGAGTAATTTTTGTTGTGAATAGAATTATTGTTGTTATATATTGCACACTCTCATTTGGACATGTTGTTTGTACTGGAATAAGGAAAAGGATTAAAAAGGAGGGAAACAAGAGAACCAATGTTGCTGAGAAGAATGTAAAATAAAGCTAGTTCTTTTGGTTTTGAAGATGACAAACTCAAAGAACATAAGACATTCTCCTATACAGTGGACAATGACTTGGTTGTAGTTTCTTGCTACTAGGTACTCGGCTCATGAACTAGAGGTGGTCAATTATAAAACCTGATTTTTGGTATTTGAATGTTTGCTGGTTTACAAGTTTGGTTTAGTTGTTGCTTTTATACACTTCTTATTGTACGGCTCAAGATATTAAAAAAGCTGGATGTTGATGTATTACTTTGTTGGAGATTATTTTGAGCAAAATTAAATTTTTGTATATTCTCTATTGATTTTTTATTAAAATAGCAAAATAAGGGTGTTGGCACATAACTCATTGGACTTATGAGTTATTTTTAGGAGCGGTTATCTCCATAATAATTCACCAATGTTTTGTTAGCAACTGCAACTAATTTGAAACTTGTAAGAAGTTCAAAAACAACATACACAATAAACTATATTTAAGTTATTTATAACAACTAAACAATCTTATAAAATCACCTAGGAATTAAGATTAGCATTTTAAATTAGGATTAAGAAATGTTCACAACATCATTTCAGAGAGGGAGATTTCCTTGCCAAAAAGCAAGGTAGGAACCTGCTACAACTTATGAGAGAGTAAACTTTCCTTGCTGAAAAAATTTTATTAGCGAGGGATACAATAATTGTGTCAAAAGCTTCCTTGCCAATTTTATATTAGTAGTGAGGATGCACAATTTTCCTCGCCAAACAGTTTGGCCATTCGCAAGGAAGGATTGTTTTTTGTGAGAACTTTATGGCTTCAATGGAGAGGAAGTTTTCCTTGCTATAGTAGCATAGTCAGTGGCAAGCAGGGTCTGTTCACACTATTGATCAGTTACATTAGCGAGAAAAACAATTGCGTCCTCGCCAGCGACTTTTAGTGATGAGCATCTAGCGAGAAAATTGGCGAGAAAGCAATATTTTCGCTAAAATTGATTGGCGAGGAAGTCAAAGCTTTTGGCGTAGATTTTGGTTCCTCACCAGATCACTTTTTTGTTGTAGTGAGTGCAAGCCAAGCTTCAGATTCAATCATACTCTCAGTAGCTTCTGCTATCAACCCTTGTAAGAAAACGACTGGATATGGTATCATTGCGAGAAATGGGGTGGGAAGAGTCAAGGTTGTGTGGGCGTTAAGGAATGAAAAGGATTGTGCTAAACCTCTGGATGAGCCTGAGGCAATTAACTGTGCACTAATTAAAGCTAATACGGAAAGATGGAGAAATGTCTGCATCGAGGACAACTTTTCACCCATTTTTGTGAAGATAAGAATGAATAACACCAATGATGTCCATGCAACTGTTGTATTAGAGGATATCAAAGCTCTACAGTTTATGTTTGCTACGTGCTCTTTTCATTTTGTGAGTAAAGATCAAATTAATATTACTGCTAGATTAGCAAAGTTTGCTATTGATCTTCAATTAGATGTTGAATGGAAAGATTACTTTCCAATATGGATTCTTTGAAATTCATGAATTGTAAAGGGTAGTTGCCCAAAGCTGTAAATACTTTTTGTACATCTATTTCACTCAATGCCAATACAAGTTGACCTCTTGGAAAAAAAAGAAAATCTCTTTCCTTCCTTTTCCTTCTGTTCTTCTCTCATAATTTCTCCTTTTTTTTAGTCCCCCTTCTTTCTAAACGTCTCAAACTAGGTCTAAATGTAAAAGGCCAATAGTGTGAATCCTTTACACGAGTGACAGGTAAATAGTTACGAATTTTCATTCTGTAACTTCACATGATATAAGTAATGACGTATTTTTTGGCAGTGATGTATTGTTGACAAATGCAGACTTGTCGGAGGTACCACGAGGAAACTGTGAAAACCTCGGAACAGTTGGTCAGAGACGGGGTGTTGGAAATTTGTGACGGTAGTACAGTATCACTTTCAATAGTGCCAACTCCATTTATCAAAGATAACGACAGCTAAGACAAAAGTCCCATAGCTTGAAGAAAAAGGAATAAGAAAAAGAAAAAGAAAAAGAGCCAAATATCTTTCTAAAGAGAAAGGGGAAGTCAATAGAACAGATGATTATCGTTTTCATGATGAATGACGTGAGTGTTATTGTAACTGCCTCATCTCTGATCAATTCGGGGTGGTTTTATATCTCAAAAACCGTATTCAAGCATTAGTTAAGCTTAAGGGGAGGACATAGATCGTGGGAATAGCTGCCCACAATTTTAGATTGCATGAATGCATTTGGTACAAGTTTATGGTCCATACCAAAAGCGTGAAAAATAGACAAATCACATTAAACCAACAAGGCAAAAAATAGTCTAAAAAATGACGTTTTACATAAAAATTGTTACACCGTGATACTACATAGTCATACAAAAATGCTAGACATTTACATGAAAATGCTAAACAGTTACAACTATGTTTAACTTGCTAAAATAGAGTAAGGGGAAATTGTGAGCCCCATGTTCACATGAATGCATATGCTGGACCATAAACGTAGTCTTTTTCTTTTAAAATTAGTTTCTAATATTTTCATTTTTAAAAATCAGATTTTGTTCATACAAAATCATAAAGGAGTTGAGGTAAATTGAGTTTTCTTGTTGCCAGATTGCTAATGAATATCTGTAAAATTGTATGGCTATACGCTTAGTATCTACATAGAAATAAATTTAAACCTTCCATTAGGACAATTTTGAGTAAACTAAACCAATTGAAGCAGGTACAATTGATGACCACTTCCAGTCAAGTAATCCCTCGTGATGTTCCTTTCTTGTCTATTCTTTACTAAAATTTCATCAATTCACAGTATTCATTAGCAATTTAAATATGCCAATGTCTGTTTGTGAACATCATATTGAGGGTCCAGATTTATTTGCATGCTCATGTCATGCAAAAAGAAGACATTAATCAGGAGTTCAGTTGACCATCTCTTTTTCCTCTTATTCCAGCTCTCAATCTCCAGCAACATTAGGTTCTTGCTATGCTAATGTATCAGCCCGGCGGGCGCCCGGGGGGGGGGGGCGGGGGCAATGGGGCCACCACCCCTGCTCCCCGAGTTTGTAAAATAAATTTTTTGTAAGTAAAATTTTTTGTATTATTATATTTTGCCCCCCTAAAATTGACAAAAAAATCAATTGCCCCGCTCCAACTTGTAAAAAATATTTTGTATTACTATATTTTGCCCCCTAATAACTAACATAAAAAAATCAACTATACACCTCAAACTGTTATTTTCATAAGTTAATTAATATATCTTACTACTTATCTAGACTCGTCCCCAACAAAAAATTCTAGCTCGCCACTGGTATCAGCAGACGTATCGCTGACTTTTAGTAACTAGGATAAGGGGTTTCAGTTCTTCTTCAGCAGAAAAAAGGAAAGAAGGAAATATACTTTGTAGTAGTTGATTCATTTGGTCCCCTAAACGTCGTATCACTCGAAGGTATGGGCGATGACTTTTCATTGTGTCATTTTTAAAGGATACCAATCAAGCGTCATTATTGGTAAATTATTTGACCATAGAAACCACATGTGGTTCATGAGATTGCTTCTTTATTTATTTATTTAATTGGCATTCATTAGTCATGGTCATGTCATTGTACTTGCAGTAACTCCAATGTGTTCTGAATCAACAAACCTGATTTACATGCTAAATAAGATATAAGAAAATTGTTATTGTATTGTAATTTTTCCATGCTATATCCGTAACATGTAACTATTAGTTGGAAAAATTTTATATCACTTGTATATATAGAATTAGAGATTATAACTGTTATCATGACATGTAAATCTTTTACAAGTATATTTTGATCCTGAAATAAGAGATTGAACTCTCAAAAAAGTGAAGCTCATTCATTTTGTTAATTTATGTTGTTTATTACGTTAAATCGAGTTAAGCATTATGTAAAGACAAATTGCATTTTGGATTGCTGTAGTGCTTATTTTCCTTCACTCTAGAGAAATCAAGTGGCAGTGAGAACCTAGGAGAAGTGTAGTAGAGAGGGTTTTCTTCTCGAAAGAGACAGCTGCTTTGCAGTGGTCTCCTGCACTTCCAGGAGGATTACCTTCTCTATGGTAATCCACCACTAGAATTCTCCTGTCATGGATGATCAGAACTCAGAGTTGTTTCTGGGGGACAAGGAGGATTGTTTTAAGATGAAAGGAGGAGACAAACTGGTGGTAGACCTTGAAGAGAATTCACAAGATGAAATGGCGAGACCAGTAAAGTCATGGGCTCAGATTGTAAGCTCAAGTGCTGGTTCACATGGAGGAATGGAGTTGAAATTTATATCTCCAAATGAGCAAGGACAGGTGCAGATGACTATGGATGATGTAGGACAAGGATTAGAAAAATGGAGAAACACTGTAGTAGGCTACACTCTGGGGTCCTCACCTCCCTATATGGTTATTAAGAAATTTGTAGAGGAAAAATGGAAGGATTGTGCAGAGATAGAGATTATCTCTCTTAAAAATGGAATCTTTCTCTTCAAGTTTCAAAATGAAGAGGACAAAATGAAAATTTTGGATCAATCTCCTTGGCCTTTAGCTAGCAGAATGCTCTTTTTGAAGCCATGGAGCCCACAAACAAGCCTGAGAAAGGAAGATATGGATTCTGTTCCTATTTGGATCAGATTTCCCCATTTGAAGCTTCATTACTACACGGAAGCAGGGCTTAGTAAACTTGCTAGCTGCATTGGGAAGCCACTCTTCACAGATAAGCAAACTGCAACTCAATCTAGAGTTTCCTTTGCTAGAATCTGTATTGAAATGAAAGCTGGGGAAAATAGACCAAATAAAATTGATTTCTTGAATGAATATGGAAGGATGGAGCAACAAGAAGTTGAATATGAATGGTTACCTCCAAGCTGTCAAGAATGCAAAAAATTTGGCCATAGCAAGTTCAATTGTCCATTTCAGCCAAAAACTATACAAAAATGGATACCAAAAGACCAGCAAGGTTTTGCTCAAAGGGAAAGAGCAGAAAATCAGCAAGTGACAGAGGAGAATAAAGCAGAAGATAGAAACCATATTGAGAAGCAAGTAACTAAGGCTACAGGCAGTGAGATGGAGATAAATGAGGCAGTTGGAAAAATTCTAGCAAAATGTAGTAAAGAGGGACAAAGTACAGAGGATAAGCAGCAGCATGAGAAAGCAAAGAGCAGTGAATTTCAGGAAATGAAAATGAATACTGGGCAGCAGTGCGGAGAGCATGCGGAGAGCAGTGGAACTAAAAATGAATTGCTAAGTGCAGAGGAAGGGAACAATGTGCGAATCACCAATGCATTCAGCTGTTTAATGCAGGCTGACAAAATAATAGCTGATCAAAAGCTGGCACAAGGCAAAGAAGATAAAGGAGGAAAAATTGGAAGAGGCACCAGGAAAAAGGTACCTAAAAACTCTTCTAAATGAACCTACTCTGCTGGAACATAAGAGGGTTAAATGACCCTCTAAAACAAATAGAAGTTAGAAAATTAGCTGAGCAAGTTAAGGCAAATATTTTTGGTATTGTGGAAAATAAGGTGAAGCTGTCAAATGTTGATCCAATTTTTGGAAAATGCTTGAGAAATTGGGAATTTGTGCACAATGGTACATTAGAGAGTGTTTGTAGAATTTGGTTTTGCTGGCAACCACAACATGTAGAGTGCCAGATCTACACTGTACACAGACAAGCTATTACCTGCTGCACTAAATTTAAAGATTCAAAGGAAAACTGTGTGGTTACTATAGTGTATGCCATGAACAAGGCTGATGATAGGAAAGAGCTATGGAACCTTTTACTAAACACTAAACACATGATAGGAAACATGCCGTGGGTGGTCCTTGGTGATTTTAATGAAATAAGGAAAGAAAAGGAAAGACTGGGCAGTAAAGACTTTGATCAGAATGCAATGCAGGACTTCAATGAATGCATAGAGGAACTAGATGTAGAGGAGATTGAAGGAAGAGGCTTCTATTTCACCTGGAATAATAAAAGAGAAGCTGAACATAGAGTCTACAGCAAGATTGACCGTGTATTTGTGAATGAAAAATGGCTTAGAAAATTCTCAAATGCTGAGGCAGAATTCCTGGCTCCAGGTGTCTCAGACCACTCTCCCATCCTAGTTAGAATCAAGCAAAATACCAGCTATGGAGCAAAGCCTTTTAAATTCCATAAGTTCTTCATGCAGCATCCTGACTTTCAAAATATGCTAACAAAGACCTGGAGTACGAAGATAAAAGCAAATCAAACAATCCAAGTCTGCAAAAAGCTTAAGCTGTTGAAGGAGGAATTGAAAGTTCTAAACAAAAAGCATTACAGTAATATCACTGTCAGAGTTATGCAAAAAAGAGAACAAGTCCATTTGGTGCAAAAACTCCAGCAAGAGCAACCTTCAAATGCTGATCTCATCTGCAAAGAAAAGGAGCTGTTGAATGAATATGCGGAATTGAGCAACATAGAAGAGAAATTCTATAAAGCAAAATCAAGAATAGCTTGGCTTGAAAATGGAGACAAAAACACAGCTTTTTTTCATAGGCAAGTCCTAGCTCACAATGCAAAAAACAGAATTTTGACCCTCTTTGATGAAAACGAGGAGAAGCTCATAGACTATGAAAAGATAAAAAGCACAGCAGTTCAATTCTTTGAAAAGCTATACAAGAAGCAAGCACCAAATTCAGGAAATAGGCTGCAGAATATGGAGCTTTATATTCCAAGTCTTCTTTCTGAGCAACAAGTACAAATGTTGCAAGCACCAATAACAGATGAGGAGATTAGAAAGGCCTTATTTCAGCTCAAAGAAGGCAAAGCACCAGGTCCGGATGGCTTTACAGCTGAGTTTTTTAAGTTGAACTGGAGCACTATAGGAGATGAAGTCACAAAAGCCATTCAATACTGTTTTCAAAACAGATATATGTATTTCCCCTTGAACAGCACCATAATCACTTTGGTGCCAAAAATCCCAAATGCTATGAGAATGAAGGATTTCAGGCCTATTTCTTGTTGCAACACGCTATACAAATGTTTCTCAACAGTCCTAACAACTAGACTGAAGGAAGTCCTGCCTAGTTTGATTGGTAAACAACAAACAGCCTTCATGAAGGGCAGAAACATAGCAGATAACATTTTGCTAATGCATGAAATAGTTAGAGGTTACAACAGAAAAGGAGGACCAGCTAGAGCAGCCCTGAAAATAGACATCATGAAGGCATTTGACACATTGGATTGGGATTTTCTGTTCCACTCAATGGAGTTGATGGGGTTCCCACACAGTTTTATACAATGGGTAAAATTGAGTGTGGAAACAGCCCACTTTTCTTTAAACTTAAATGGATCCTTAGTGGGGTATTTTAGAAGTCAAAGAGGGCTTAGACAAGGTGATCCTCTATCACCATATCTTTTCCTCATTGCTATGGAGGTTTTTTCTAGACTGTTTGAGTGGAAGATTAGGCAGCAGAAATTTGATTTTCATGCAAAATGTGAAGCCCTGGGAATCTCCCATCTCTCTTTTGCTGATGATCTTTTCATCATCACTGGTGCAACAAGAACATCCTTTCAACTTATAGCTCAAACGTTGGAAGAATTTGGTCTTCTTTCAGGCCTTAAGCCAAATCTGTCCAAAAGCCAAGTCTTCATATCTGGAGTAAAAGAGCAACTGGTGCAAGAGTTGATTAATATTGTTCAAATGCCATTAGGAGAACTACCAGTGAAATATCTCGGATTGCCTTTGATCACTGCTAGGCTAACTCCCAAGGACTGCCAGCCTATTTTTGATAGAATTCAACTGAAAATTCAAAGTTGGGACAGCAAGAAAGCTCAGCTATGCTGGAAGATTACAGTTGGTTAAAACAGTTTTGTACGGAGTGCAGATGTACTGGGCCAGTTCTTTCATTCTCCCAAAATCAGTGATTAAAAAAATTGAGAGTATGATGTCCAGTTTCATTTGGAAAGGAGAATACAAGCAATATTATGGAGCAAAGGTAGGATGGAAAGACATGTGCAAGCCTTATAAGGAGGGAGGACTAGGCCTCTATGATCTGGAAATGTGGAACAAATGTCTTATCATTAAGCTTTTGTGGAACATTTGCAGCAACAAGGAATCACTCTGGGTAAAATGGATTCATGCAGTCAATTTAAAGCACAAGTCTATATGGGGGTTTAAAACCCCAAATGATTGCTCATGGGGATGGAGAAAAATGCTGAAGCTAAGACACCTTGCTCAGTTTTTAATTAAAAGCAACATTGGGGATGGAACAACAACAAACTTCTGGTATGATCACTGGCACCCGAGAGGACCCTTGTATTTACAGTTTAGTGAAAATCTCCTAGCATGTTTTGGTATCACAAAGAAAGATTCAGTCTCAGCCTGTGGGGAAAATGGAAAATGGAGGTGGCCAGCAGGGAGGAAATTGACAAGAGAAGTGAGGGCTCTACAACAAGCTACACCAGCGTGTTTAGTACCAATAAATGGAGCTTGTGATTCAATCACATGGCTAGGAAGTAAATCAGGCAACTTCACAATAAAATCTGCCATGGGAAAGCTCAAACCAGAAGAACGCAAAATGGATTGGCACATTCTTGTATGGGGAAAAGGCAATGTACCTAGATTTTCCTTCATACTTTGGCTTGCCTGTAAGCAGAGACTAAGTACAAAAGACAGAATGGCATCCTGGGGTCTTAATCTAAGTGACACAAATTGTGAATTCTGCAAGCAAGGACCGGAAACTACACATCACTTATTTTTTCAATGCCCCTATACAGCATGGGTGTGGAGGAAGATTCAAACATTTTGCTTCTTACTTAGAGGACAGCAAAGCTGGACTGAAGAAATACGATGGATGAGCAGCAACTACAAGACAAACTCATTCCCAGACAAGCTTAGAAGACTAATGCTAGCAGCCAGTGTTTATCACATATGGAGAGCCCGGAACAATTGCATTCATCAGAAGATGCTCTTGCCACCCAGCAGTGTTGTTCAGCAAATTAGAACATCTGTAAGAGAAGCAGTTATTTCTTGGAGAAAAGTCCCTCTAAATTATCAAAATTGGACATTGGTAATGGAGTGGGGACTTTCCCACAAGATCTTTGACTGATTTCTTCTCTTCTGTGTATAATTTTCTTATATCATGTTATTGGTAGCAGTAGAAATAGCCTTAGTTGTATAAGGTAGGAATCTGCTTAGTGTAGTGTTGCTAGACTTTTGTACAAGCTTCATGCAAAAACATCAATAATATTAATCATCTTTTGCCCAAAAAAAAAACAAAAGAATATTTTCCATCTGTTTACACCATGCGTCATAGTTGTTTAAACCACCAAAATGAAAAACTGCACACCCAAAACACTGAGCATTATCTGAGATTATTTTTCTCTACATCTCCCAAAAAACTCTTATACAAATTTATGCAGAACTCAAAATTTTAAGAGTTCTAGTATCAACTTATAGAACTGATGGGAATTAATAACCACCTAGAATATAGGGGAGGAAAAAAAACAATGCTTTTAATGAACTCTGTAGACTTTCTGAACTCTTTGGTAAACTACTCCAATATCCTATTTAAATTTAGTGAACAAGAAAATCCCAATACAAGAAAAACTATTTAACTAGCAGATAAGAAATGCCAAAAATTAAACTCTGATAAACTACTAAAAATTAAGTACAAATTTCTCAACTGTTAAATGTAAACTACCAAAATTTTGACTTCGGTAAACTACTAAAAATTAAATACAACTTCTAGACTTGACTTATTATTCCAATAATTTAAAAGGTAAAAATTATTTTAAAAATTTGAAAACCAGCAAATGCAACTCCTGACATGGCCGTTACAGATCGACGGCTCAAGAGAAAACAAAATTTTCTTTTACAAAGTCTTGGATCAATAATTTCAACGTAAGACCAGGAATTATAAGTTGGCAAGTGAATATTCTCCAAACCACCATAAACCTGACCTTGGTTTTATCAGTTACTAATCAATGAGTTAAATTCTATAGGAGTACATGTACTATAAATAAGGAACACATTTCCCAACCATCTAAGTAATAAAGATGACAGAAAGGGAGAAGAACTCATCTCCTGTTTACGTAAGACCTGTTAGCAGAGATGAGGCAGGGAGAACGGGTCCTGTTCGAAAAGGTTACGTTCCTGTGATGGTGGGAGCTACTAATGAAAGCATGGAGAAGCAGTTCATACCCATAAAGCTCATCAACCATCCTTCTATTGTTTCCTTACTTGATGAGTCTGCACTGGAGTTGGGGTATAATCAGCCAGGGTTGCTGAGAGTTTCATGTGATTCTGCACACTTCAAAGAAATCCTCAAAACCATTTCAAGAAGGCAGTGATTACTATATGTAGGTTTTTTTCTTCCTTGCTCCTCCTCAGCTATTTCATGCATTGATTACATGCTTAACAAGATGAAGTTTTTTAAGTTTCTATAGAATTATTTCAACCAACGTATATATGGAGGTTTTCTTGTTTTCTTGTGATTTATGCCGAATTTGATCTTTGTTATTAGGGTTTTCTGAAACTTGTGCACATTTTGCAAGAATTGATTCTAATTCCTCACTCCCCAATCAGCCAAGCTTCGATTTTGGTTGACAATAGTAGAACACGTGCACAAGGGTATAAAGGGTTCTTGGTTTGAATGTAAACAGTTTCTTCTCTTAATGGATGATTACAAGTTGAAGCAACATAAAAGGCTAGTTAATTACACCCCGGGAAAGGCAGATATTATGACGCTTCAAATGATTCTTCTTCTGACTTAGAGGCTCTAAGTGGCTTCCACCTTTTGTCCTGAATAGTTTATGCGATCATATTACCCAACATCTCCATCTCCATACATAGGACAAAGAGGTACAGAATTAGGGGATCCGCTGTTTTAATCCTCTGCTTGGAGTAAATGCATCTTTTCTCCACCATCTCACTGGACTTTCATAGCATTGACCCTAAGTTCATAATAAGATCCACCAAATCTCTCGGGAACTGCGCTTGTTGAAGTGTTTGGTGCAGAAAGTTTCCATCTTACTCTGTCATATGCATTCTCAAGATCAACCTTTATAGCCATCGTTCTTTTCTCCCCTTCATTCTAGCCATGTACTGTAGTATTTCCTGGGGTATTATGGTATTGTCACTAGCTTGCCTACCTGGGATGAAGTTACACTGGTTGTGTTCAATTAGCTCTCCCAATGGGCATTTACAAATATCACAACGAAATGCTAGTATAAATAAGCATCAAGATGTATCCATCTGTTTAGATCTTTTACCAATAATGACACCGGAATTCAAAGCTCATACGAACATCTAAAAGCTAAAGGTAGTTGATAGCATGTTATTAAGTATGCTGCGCCTTCCTATCCACAAAAACGGAACTTGTACTGGAATTCATGCATGGTATCAGAAAATGTCAGGAAACAAATGAAATTTTTCTACTTCACAAAAAGACTGGTAATTTTGTATAAAATTGTTTTTCATAACTATTGAAGTAATCAAGATTTGAGACAAGTCTGCTTTTATTATGTGATAAGGCTAGAAAACGCTTCCGTTGTCTATTAAGAAACTTTTTTTTACTGCATAATTTGTAGTTGCCCTCACAAATGACAACCTCTGCAGCGTCAAGTTCGTGGTTATTGGTTATATTGCATCATGTTTTTCTATATAAAGTTATGACTTCTAGGCGCGGCTAATGTTACGGTAGCTGTACATTATCATAGGTATCAAGAACAATAGTAGGTTTACGTAAAAAAAAAAATGTTGAATTTCAGTAAAAACTTACACTTTTCTACGAAAGTTTACTTCATCGTTACAACATTTTCTTGAACTCTTAGAAGCATTTTAATTCCATTAAACAAGTTCTGATTTTTTTTTTTTTTTGGCTTGGAACTTGTATTAACTATTACAGCATTATTTTAAAAATTTATTTTTTATTTGTACTAGAAGAAATCCTTTTGAGTAATTGAAAATTGGAGAACAATTTAATAAATTTCATGCATTTCATTCAGGGGCATATTGAAGCGCTAAAGACTTGGAGATAAGATGCCTCGGATTTGGTTAGATGCTGTAACTTCGAGATTGATCTATTGGGTATTAGATATTGAATCGTGTAAAATTGCACATGAGTTGTATTAAGATCATTGCCTTTTATTTACTCTGCTTAATATAGAACGTGTTGGTTTTTCAATTTTTGGGTTTTCCTTTGTTGGATGAAGAATTTATTTCTTGATAAGAAAAGGTATTTTGGTGACAACATTTTGAAAGTAGGTTGTCACAGTGAAAAGATAGAGCAGTGACATCAAAATATATACCATTCATATTTTCAGTGACAACTTAATATTACTGACAGTCTGACCATGATGACAACAGGGGCATCTAGGGCAACAAGGAATAATGTAAAATATACTTCAGAAGATTAACTGAGGAAAAGAAGTTATTATTTGTGACGACTTAATATCGACCATGTGACCATGTGACGGGCTAAAGTGTTGTTTCAGCGACGAGTTCTCAACTTTTAGCAACAAGTATACGTACATATACTTTGATCTAATTAATCAATCAATTAAGAGGCTAATCTCTTTTATGTAGACCAGTAGCTATGCTATGATCTAGGATCATCCTCGCTTTCCCTTAAAGAAGGAAAGTGCAGCAGAATATAAGCTTCAATTCAACAAGTTCAAACTTGAATTAGAGAGATGGTAGGCTAAAGAACCATTGAAGGCTTTAAGTTGACCACTGAAGAAGGCAAAAGGCTGAGCATAAACTCTTGAATGAATGCCTTCGTTGATAAATAAGAATAAAGGATAACATGTTACTGAATAACAAATAATCGCACTTACCGAGACTTTTTTTCCTTTCCTTCTCCTCGATCTAAATCAAAATAATTTTTGATAACTTATGGATCCAACTTACTATTAATAAAATTTTTGTTTCTTAACTTCCTACTTTAGTATGAGATAAGAATATCTCATCTTAGCAAGAAGTGGAAGCATGAAAGCAAAAGAAGCAGAACTTAACTCCCATTTTGGACTAATGACTCGGTGACAATATACTATCCTTTGTATTATTTAGACCAAACAATGCACACATTAATACATTTTTTTTTTGGCAAAACCCGTACACGGGGTGGGATGCCAGCCCAAATTTTATTAATGTGTGGGTTGCACACATTAATACATATATACATGGTTAAACACATACATGCACACAAGAATCTATGTTAAAAGGTTATGATTTTGGTAACAAATTACCAAATTAATGTTTCATCTAATTAATTAAAATCAATAATACTAATTTCAAAAACTCTATTTTTGAATACCATTTCTGTTTTGACCTTTTGAATTAGGAAAATGCTGAAATGCCGATCAATCTATAAAATTATCAATTTTTTTTGATAAAATAAAATTATCAATTTTAAATTTTCAAATAAAATCGGTTGGTTAATCAGTAGATTTTCAATTATGCTCGCTTCTTCTTTTTCGCATGATTTTTACTCATAGTGATTGCCAAAATTCTGCCAATTCCTCTGAACGAATTGAAGTATTTCAGACTAAATTTTGCTAATTGTCCTTTTCTTTTGTCGAAATTAAAAAACATTGTGCTCAGGAAACGGTTCCGGAATGACTTAAAGTGTGAGATAAAGTTCTTTTTTTTTTCTAGAACATGCAGATTCAGTCAAGATTTTGTGTTTTGCTGACTTGACGAAAACGTATTCCCTAGGACTGTGCGAACTTCCGCTTAAATTGATTATCTTTTTTTGAAAAATAATTAGGTGGATCGAGTTTACGTGTGAGGTCGTGAACCCTATAGTCCACATTTAATCACATCAGCCACAAGTACTAGGGACCCACAACAGGCCCACAAGGGGCCTAGAAAGGCCCACAAGTAACTGATGTAGTTGAATGTGGACCACAAGATCCACGGCCTCACTAGTAAATCCGATCCACCTAAGTATTTCGCTTCATTTTCTTCCCAAAACCACTGTTACTTCAATCTACATCTTTTAGCAAAAGAGAGGTTTGAAATGGAGATAATTAAATCTGCTAAACATCAAGCTATGATTAATACAAAATCATCTTATTAATTTCTGTGTGTAACCAGTCTTATTGTGTATAGTAGCTTCAGAATATATGTTGGCATTGATCAAGTGATATGTGGTAACATCTCACATCACAATGACACAAGAATATCCAGAATTCGAGCTTAGCTGAATGAGAAGAAGTTAGATTCATGTCAAAAGATACAAAATATTTTTAGAGACAACATAACAATTTTTTATTTTTTGAGCAAAGGGTAAAATTTGCATTGACGATTGTTTAATTTACTTTGTACAAAAGTAACATGAGCTGTCATTAGACTATTACATCTAGTCCTACAGATCTAAGCAGTCAATCTATATACCTTTTAGAGACAACCTAATAATTGAAAACTAACGAGACTGAAAAGCAGAATACAGGTACCAAAATTACTTGCTTTTTGATAAGCTCTTTAACATTTTTTTTTTTTTTTTAAGTTTTCACCATCACATGAATGTCTCAATAATCCTTGGTAATTATACCCAAACTCCTGCACGGAATCATCAAGCAAAGAAACAGGAGAAGGGTGATTGATTAGCTTTATACGTAGGTATGCAAAGTCTCTCCATTTCTTCATTGTCGGTTCCAACAAGCCCAGGGACGCAACCTTTGCGAGGAGAGCCTGTATCCTCTGCATCATTGCTGCTGACTAATCTTACGAAACAAGGAAATGAGCTCAACTCCCTTCCTGCCATGCTGGTTGGATGCTTCAACAATAATCTTCCTATTTGTAGTACAACTCCTGGCAAAGTCGTAGTAAATAATTACAGATTTGAATAATTAAGAGTAGAAATGTCCATTTACAGTTCTTGATCATACAATTGAATGGTTGGCACGTATGACCTCTTAAAAGTAAAATAGCTATTTTCAAATGACTATATATAGCTTAGCTTAAGCTTTGTCATTGTTTGCTAAATGAATATAAAAAAGTTGTACAGAAGTAATTAACATTTTACATAGTTTTAAAGATTCGGGTAGACATAAAAAAGATTTTCTTGTTTTCTTTCTTTATTTTGGTTCACAGGTCAACGGGTAAAAAAATTTGGGCACTTCAAGGTCATAATGACTAGGGATGAACAAAGTCCTTGCTGCAGTCATGCATCGGCTGGTTGTATCAAGATGTACGTTTATTTGAGTTGAATTAACTCGATAAATGGTTGCTTGTTCCAATGATTTGTCAAACAATTATTTTAGCTATATATCTGTGGTTATCAACATACGCATAATATATGCCTTGGTCAAGGCTGCAACGTACTCATCAAGTACAAAGTTCAACAGCGTGTATCTCTCGACTGATTAGGACACATTTTGTTCGTTGACAGACTCAAAATTTCATTTCTTCCTTTAAATCTGAAGATTGTTAATTTTCTTACTATACATAATTATCGAGAAGTATATTAGGATTATTCTATTTTGCATCCTTAAACCATACACCAATTTTACTTTACGTCCTTAAACTTTAATTTGAGATATATTTCATACTTAACTCTGAAAATGACACGTCACACTCTAAACACTCTAAAAATGACACATCGCACTCTAAACCCTAAAATCTACCCTGTTTGAGTCAAATGCTGACGATTTTTGTGAAACTATTGGAATACTACCCGCATGATAACCACGTATGCTTGTGGCAAGTGTATTAAGAAAAATCTGAAAAGCTTTTATATGTTGGGGAAAATTGGAGAAAAAATAAAGTCATAACATGTACCATAAATTAAGAAATTCTAATTCACGTGTAATTGTTTCCAAAGTCTGCAACTTCCAAGTTTCACTTCCTCCAAGAAACCACTATTATCACTTATCTTCATTTTTAGGGGATTTAATTACATATTTTTGCAAAATTCTTTTTTTATTATGAGATTTAATTCTATATTTAACTTATGTAATAATTACATTTAAGTACCCTATATTTTTGGCCTATAAATGTGAGCCTTTTACAATAGTTTTGGACAAAAATAAGATGTGTGGGGAAACTTTTATTCCTCTTGATTGTGCAGATCTAAGGAAAGTAACAATTTGGGTTGAGCTATTATATCTTGAAGGGGATGGACTATGAACTTTGAAATTAAATCTATAAGGGAATAAATCATCTTAAAGAGAATGAATACGTGCCTCAACCATACCGTACTTCTTAGTAACTGTCAAGTTTAAAATCATCAACTGTGAATGGTACATAACTTTTTCACAAATTTAATGTGATAACGAGGTAAAATCAATTCTAGTTTATTTTTTGGATTTAATTATATTTGAGAAGTTAATTGTGATTATTTGATTAATTTTATGATTTGGGACCAACGATTTTAAGGTGATTGGCCTCTTGTTAAATGAAAAAGTTGTGCATGACACGATATCATAACTTGGTTCTTAACCATTGTGTTTTTTCTATTGTCTTAACAAAATTTGATGTGATGACTTTTTGCAATATCAAAATGATGAAAAAGTGATGCTACCTTGCTACTCAAAAGTGGTGTTATAGATGGCATATTTTAATATTAGGATGTATTTGGGTTTTTCTTTTTTGTCATTGATGTTTGGCTTGCTAATATTTAACTTGGCGTGGAAATAATCAAATGTGGCATTCTGGATGTTGCTTCCGTAATATTCCCAATGAATAACTTACATATTATTTATCTCATTCAGATGGGCATTCTTATGTCATTAAATATTGATGTCAAATTTGTTCCCATCACCCTGCGGACTAGATATCTTTTCTTCTATTTCAAAAACTTAAGAATGAACCATTGATGCTAATACCATTTCTTAAAATCCCGCCCCCCCCCCCCCCCACCAAAAAAAAAGGCTCATTTTTCCAACCTTTGGACTTTTACACAGTCCCTCAACATGATCATTCTGTTAAATTTTGAAAGGTTGCATTAAGTCCATTTGAAGCTCGCTTTTATTTTTATTTTTTGACAATTATTTAGCTTTTAATTAGTATGGGCATTTGTTAGGAAAACTTTACCAGAACAAGTTCTTCAATAAACATTTAATCTTACTTGTGATAATTAATTTCATATGTATGAAGTGTACATCTTAGGCTATTTCCTTGATTATATTGTTCTTGGATTAGCTTTAGTGAATATGTTAATAATGTGGCTCCTTCATATTCAAAGAAGTTAATTCATTTGCATAGTTGCGATGATACTCATTATTTGGAAATTAAAAAACGAGAAAAGAATTTGAAAAAATAAAAGCCTTGTATTGTGGATTGAAAATATGCATTCGATCTTTTTGTTGCAACTAGAAATACAAATCGCATGCATATGGTTTTTCTATCCATTATAATTATTGTCCAAGATTGTCTCGCCCTTGTTATATTGTTTTGTCTTGGCAAATGACAACGAGGGAATGAACGAAATATTTGGCATGTATAAAATAAAATGACGAGAGCCAAACTTTGTTTATTAATTTCAAATGGGAATATATGTGGTCATGCTAAACCATGAACCAAATTAAAGTTTTCCTCTCTGGTTATATTCCTTGTAAGCCCATTTCATATTTTTTGGCAACTACGAAACAAGCAACATAACATCATCCGAATCTAAATAACTAGTCTGGATTTAGCTGTCTTACATTTGATGCTGGTATTTTATTTAGTAAATTTGGAAATTAGTAAATTTGGAAAGACTGATGTAATGAAAAGAGACGAAGAAAAGGTGTATAAAATAAAGGTGAGGGATGCAATTGGGAAAAGTATTAAATACATAACGTGCATTATCACATGGTACACTAAAACTAATAATTTATTATCACGTGGTGATTGTGGCTCGCACCTTATAGTATTTAGTAATATATGATTAGTTTTAGTACATTACGTTACACGTAGTACACCTAATACTTACTCGATGCAATGATAATATCAATTGTTAAAACTTTCGACATGTCTTTTCTAGATTTTATATACATCACTTGCATTTCTATCTAAATCGAAATGAGAATAACACAAAAGATTTGTACAATGTGCTCAACAATTCATCACTTTAAATTATCGAGAATAGTGCGGGTATTTATTTCCAATTCATGTGTCAAAGATTATATGATTATAAATATATCCTTGTTTCGATTGTGTACAGATTAATATTCACTAAATATTGTGGCTAATATATTGGAGTTTAGAAGCTTAAAAATTTGTGAAAGCACTTGACTTCAATTGTGAGATTTTCTTGAAAAAAGAAAATATATGGAATATTATAAAAATAGTTCTTAGTAGGTTAATAACTATTGGTCATTGAGAAGTGATTAAGAAATACAAGAAAAAAAAATTAAAGTAGCTCTTAGTAGTAGACTATTGGTCATTTATATGAATGATTCCTAGTAGTAAGGTTACTGTCTACTTGAGTGAAAGATATTAAAAAAATATGGCTTCAATTTATGGGAAAATATATTTACCTATTTATTATTTGGCAATCATGTGAGTTTTCTCACTAAGGATGATTATTTTATTATTTGGTGATAACAAATATATGAGAATTTTTTCTGACTAACTAATAGTACTTATTACCAACTAATGATACAATGTGACTGTGTCTTTTAGAATTATCATAACATAGGATGACTTGAGTATCAAAAACTCAAATCTTTGTTGTTATAATTGTGATAACATGTAAACTTAATCTCAAGGCAAAGATATGAGACACATTGAGGGGATGAGATTTTGTAGGTCCAAGTGCAACCTAAGAGGGGGTGAATTAGGTTGTTCAAATTCTACTACAAGTATGCTCAAATTTTCACCCAATTTGACACTAAGCGCTTTTGCCTAAATGAACAAAATACATAGCAACAACAATGACAAAAATAAGCCAATATAAAGCTCAAACAATCAACAAAGAAACATAAAAAGAAAGAGTAAAGAGCACAATTGATTTTTATAGTGGTTTATTGTCAAACTCAACACTTACATCCACTCCCAAGTTCATCACCTTGGAGTTTGGATCTATTATAGTGCTTCTTCATTAATTGTTGAAGCAAGCCAACATGTACAAGGAGGGATCATTCTTTGCTCACATTCATCTAGCTCGACTTAAGCCAAAGACTATCTTTTGCTATACACTAAGCTCTGCAAGTTGAGCTAAAAAGTTTTATAGTACCTATCAACCCTCTCACTTTTGCACTTGAATGCTACCACCTTAACTTTGAAGAACACTAACCCCAATACACTTGCCTCACACAAACGAGAGCATTTTCTCTCAAAATCACTCTAAAAACACTTGTAATCAATGTGGGTAGTTGTTATAATAAATGTCAAAGTTGTGGTATTTATAGGACTCTAAAAAGTGGCCTAAATTGTCCTCTAATAGTCAAGTATTAAGTGCTGAAAAACTAGCCGTTAGTGCATTAGGACAGTCGAAAGGGTGGCCAATTCACTGGCCAAACCCTTCTATAGCTTCTATATGTTCATTAGAACGGCCAAACTAGTGACCAAAGTGGTGGTTGAAAGATATTAGAACGGCTGAACGGGTGGCAAAAAGGGTGGCCGAACTTTACTACAAATTTCTATAAGCTTCTATATTTTATTAGGATGGCCAAACTGATGGCAGAAGTGGTGGCCGAAAGGCATTAGGACTCCCGAACATGTGGTGGAACTGGTGGCCAAACGCTCTTAACAATGGCATTTTTTCTCAGCTTGATTTGACTAACATTTCTCACTAAGTGTGATATCTTTGAAATATATGTAAGATGAAATTAATAGGTATAGCAAATTACTAACCTTTGGGTGGATTGAATCAAGGCTTGTTTTACAAATGGAAATGAACATCAATGTCCGTCTAGAAAAGACAACCCATGTCTTCTCAATGTCCACACTCTAAGTCCTTGGAGGCTTTGGTGGCACTCCAGAGAAATGCCTAATCAGTAATTTATAGAGAGTATCTCACAGAGAAAAACTAATGTACTAAAGTTTCTCGTAAGAAACTTGTGTCTTGAAGAACGTCCGTACACTCTGTAGCAGAGACTGTAATATATAGACTCTTTGAGGATAGGGAGATAAAGTTTAGATGATAAATAATGTGATGGAAATCATGATAATAGTGTTTATCACATAGATAAACAATCTGATAAATAAGAGCCTTATCACAGAGATTAGGATTTAATTATCTTGCTAATAGATAATTTCTATTATTTTTTCTAAATGTGGATAAATATCTAACATCTCCCACTTTTATCCACATTGGATTAATTAAGCAATATTCTCTTCATATTAGGAAATAGAGTGTGTGACCGGACGCAATGATTACGGGTAGTTTGAACCTATATTAAGTTACCACCAATCTAACAAAGGCCACCTGATAAAAAAGAGTTATCGTCCATACCCAAAATCAATCTTGTTTACACTGAATCAATGATCTTTGTCCCTCACGAGCTTTATGCTCACACAATCCATTTGATTCAATATTAGTATTTGTGATTTATAATTATCAAACGTGCTAATTTGATAATCACCCATCTATGAATCACAATACGTGAGTAAAACTCAAATGTTTTTACCCTAGTTCTTGTACCAATCTGTCACGTCCCAAATCGATAAGCATGCATGGTGGGGTCGTTGATTGTCACACCCTGAAAAGGCAGTCCGGTTCGGTGACTCGTTTGAAAAGAAAGGTTTTGAAAAAATCATGCGTGTGTGAGAAAAAATCAGATTTTTAGCAAAAAAGTGTATTTTTAGAAAAAATGGTATTTTGAAAAACAAAATGAAAATAAAATAAGGCCGGGACTAAAAAGTGCGACAATTTTGGCCAACTAATTTTGAAAAAGGGTTTTATTTTGAAATAGAGTCGCCACTTGGTATTGAGTTTGGGTGTACCAAGTCACCCGAAAAACCGTTTAACAAAACAAAAGTAAAATTTTTAGAAAAAATATTTAAAACCCTTTTTCGACTCCGATCTACGAAAAACAAGAGAAGAAGGGCCGGGAGTCACATTTGAAGAAAGGGAAGGCAAAGGCTCACACCTAAGGCACCTTTTCTACCTAGCCGAGGCTAGTTGCGAGGTTTAATCAAATTTTTCTAAACTAACCCTAAATTCTATTGCGTGTGGATGTATCTATATGAATGCAAATGCTAAATCTAAATGTGAGTATCGAGAGGGTTGAAATATCCAGTCGAGACTTGGTCAGGATTATCGCATTAATTGCGAAACCCGAGTCGAGATCTCGAGGGAGTCATGAGTGCCTATGCAAAATGAAATGCAAAAAGAAAAGAAAAATAGTAATATAGATAATAAGTGGCCAAAGAAAGTGGGGATGCAACATAACGGGTAGGGGGACTAATAACTCGTGACTGAATATTCCTACTCACGGAGGGGGAAACGGCATGTACGCCACCGCTTCCCACGTAAGTAGGCGACTATTTCTAGTCGGATCACACAAATGACCTAATTTCTAAGTGAAATGCAACATAAATGTGATGCACTTGAAGATGTGGCAAAATAAATAATAATAATAATAATAATAATAATAATAATAATAATAATAATAATAATAATAATAATAATCATACAAAATGGATAGAAAACTAAAGGTGTGTGAAATGGGATGTTAAATGCACACAAATAGTGATACTAACACTAAAATGACCTAAGAGTCTAGCGTTAGACTAGCCCTTTCTCTAGATTCCCACTAGCGTTGGACTAGTGGGAAAGCGATAAAGCTATAACTAGCATTGGACTAGTATGGCGACAAAATAATAAGAACTAATAAAATATAAATCAAAATAATAAAACATAAATTGAAAGTAAATAAACATATAAAGACATATAAGAGCGCATAGAAGCACATAACATGTAAACATAATATCTAGATGCAAAATCTTAAGGAAAGCGGTAAAACATATAAGCACACAAGCACACAAAAGCACGCAAGTCCTAACTATTACATCGGGGGATTTAATTACAATTTTCAAGGGGAAAGTAAAATGATCTATCTATTACACTTGCTATCTAAATACACAAATATTTATAAGAAAAATATGAAAGGGAAATAATCTAATTATTACATTGACTATCTAAATACAAAATATTCACTAAATAATAAGATTTGAAAATTAAATAACATAAAGTAAATAAATACGCAAAAAGCATGAAATATGTATATATGAAGAAAATGCATAAAATCACATAAAGGCACATTGGGGCACATAAAGAGAAATTAATAAGTAATAGGGGTACCTTTTTTAAGACCCGGTACCAATACTTAAGAAAATGAACACACACGTCAATGTATCACGATATAAATAATTAAAGCCTAAAAATCTGAAATACCAAAACAATTAGAGTAAAAATGTAGATTTTATTAAACTAAGGGTTCAAAAACAAATTCACACAAATCTAGGGGCCACATAATAAATTCAAGTAAGCATGGGGCTCAATTATAAATTAACACTAATTGGAAGGGGTCAAGAACAAAATTTTAGCAAGAGTGAGGCAAATTGTAATTAATTCAAAACATAATTGAAAGGAACAAAAACCTAGGAAGGCCAATATGCTATTTCAAAGGACTTAATTGAAAGAATTCTAGAGTTTGAGGGTGAATCTACAAATAATAGGGACTAAATTGAATAAAACAAAATCTTTAAAGGCATATCAACAATACTTAGAAAACCAAATCTAAAACATAATGTTTGTTTAATGACAACAAAAACCGAACGAGAATACTAAATTAAGATTAAACTCAATTGATTAACTAAACAAATTTAACTACAAAACTAAAAATGCTATATTGAAACAGAACAGATGTCCCCAATTTCCCAAATTATCTTCTGCTTCCAAAAGACGGACAAGTCTTCCCCAAACCCAATTCTCTGTCACTCTGTTCTAACCTTTATTTTTTCTTTTTCGTTTCCTCTCTTTTTATCTTCTTTCTCTGATTTCTTTCTTTTCTGGTGTCTCCCTAGCCATTCCCTTTTCTATTTTCTCTTTTTTCTTCTTTCGATTCTCACCCTTTTCTCTTCTTCTCTCTATTTTCCTTTCTCTCTTCTTCTTTCTCCGTCACTCCTCCCTGATTTCTTCTTCCTCTCCTTCTGATTCTCTCTTTACTTCCCATCTCCTTCCTTTGTGTTTATTCCTTCCCACCCTATGCTTCGCTTCTCTCCCTCTGCGTTTCTCTTTCCCATCTCTTCCTGCTACTTCTCTTTGCCATTTCACTCTTTCTCAGTTTCTCTAACTCTCTCTCACTCGTCTTTTCCTCTCTCTATCTCATCGCTCTCTCTCTCGCATCTTCCTCTCTCAGTTCTCTGGTTCTCACACTGCTTTGCCGATTCTCTGTTTCTCAAGCAAAGCCAACCTCCTCTCTCTATTTTTTTTTTTGTTTTTTAATTTAACAGGTGTTAATTTCTTTCAATTATGACTGTGTGTGGTCTGGGAAAAATATTTGTGAGGGGGATTTCGATTTGGGGCTCAGGGGTTTGGGTAGCAGTGTGGTCATTGGTGATGAGGGTGATGATTTGGGAATTTTGCTTGTTAGGAGTAGGTGGTGGTAAAACTATTAGTGGTGGTGATTTTGTTGCTGGTGGTGGCAGTGTGAAAGTTTCGGCGGCCTTGGTTGACTATGGGTTGTTCGGTGATAATTGGGTGGTCAAATTAGGTGGTGTAGGGTTGTCCAATGGGGATGGAAATGGTAGTGTGTGGTAAAATTGAAGTAGCAGGTAGCAATTTTGGGTGAATTATGGATATTGGGTTTCTGTCTTGTTGATGGTTTAGGGACTAGACAGCTAATCTGGGGTTGCTAATGGTGTTCGTTTGATGGGAACTGGAGAAGCGTAGGTGGTTTGTGGTGTTGGCTTTTCTTTGCAGGTTTGTGGGACTGTGGCGGTGATGGAGACGATCCAGTGATTGGTGGTTCAATTGGTCGATTGTGATGAGTTTCTGTGTTGATGGGAGAGGCAGTTTTGCAGAGTTTTTGGTAGAATGGCAAAGCTACGGCTTGACAGTGGTATGACCTGATGGGCAATGGCTGTGATTTGGGGCTTCGGTGGTGGCTGTTGAAGGTTGTTAATGGGCAAAAGGGAGGCTGGTGACAGGCATGTCTTGTTGGGCTAGTGGGTGGGCTGTGATTTATGGTGAAGGAAGGCTGAGACTGGTGGAGGAGTGATGGTTTTGGGTGGAGGAGTGGTGGTTTTGGGCGGTTGTGGTTCTGTGATGATGTATTAGACTACATCTGATGTTTGTTTCTCTGTGCAGGTGATGGGTTTTGTGGTCATTTGGTCGTTTGTTTCTGGGTTTACTAGTGGTGGTTGGATTGAATTATGATGGTTATGGAGGTTCGGGTGGTAGTGATTGGTGGCTCTAGGGGGTGATGGAAGTTAACGGTGATGAAATGGTGGAGGTAGAAGTTTGTCTAATTTGGTTCTCTGGTAATTGGTGAGTGCGGTTGTGAGCAGATTTGCTGAAGGAGGAGAGAAGAACTCATAAATCAAACCCAGAAATAAACATCAAGAAAAAACCCAGAAAAAAAATTAAAATTCAACCAAAAATTCAATCAAATTTTTATAGTAAAAATGAAAAAAATGAAATGAATCCAGAATAAAAGAAAAGAAATCAAAGGAAGGTATTACCTTTAGAGCTTATAGGGAATCTAATGATGAATAGTTATGAACTTTGATGATGAACAGTATCTGACGATCAACAGTAACTTCGTAATGAAAAAATGGAGTGTGTTTTGATCTTTTTTTATTTGGATAAGAATGTGTTTTAGATTTTTTTTTATTCTTCCTTAAAATGACTATTTATAATGCAAAAGTCTTAATCTCCAAGAAATGGGTAAAAAATGACTGAAATACCCCTAATAGTAAAATCTCAATTTTATCCTAAAAATAGCTTTCGGTAAAAATTAAAACTAAAACCAAAATCAAAACTAAAAAAATTAAAATACCATGATTTTTCTAAAACATTGAAAAAGTGAAAAAGTCCCAAAAAATGTGAATAATAAATTTATTAACAAAATTCGGGTGAGAAAAATATATTTTTATATAAAATTACCGTTTTGCCCATAAACACAAGATTTACAGAAAAAATAAAAAATGGTCTAAAAAATTATCAAAAATTAGAAATAGGCTAAAACAAACCTAAAAATGAGTTTAGAAATCTCAAAACTTGACAAAATGCGTTTTGGGTGTGAAATGACTATTCTGCCCTTATACTAACAAAGTACACAGAAAAATAGTTATTGGTCTCGAAAATTTGTCAAAAATTAAAAATAAGCTTCAAATCCTAGAAAATGAATTTAGGACTCAAAAATTGGTAAAGAATGTGTTCGGGATGCGAAATGACTATTTTGCCCCTGAGCGTGGTATTTACAGAAAAAATAGGAATCGTCCTAAAAAAAACTAGAAAAATTTAGAAAAATGCTTAAAAACCTGGAAAACAAAGTTTGGGACTCGAAAATGGGCGAAAATGGTATTCACGAGACGAAATGATCATTTTACCCTTACACTGACAAAATGTACAAAATAATATCAATTAAACCCGAAAAATCACAAAATTTCATAAAAATGTATAAAAATACAAATTGTACATTTAAAACTTTAAAACTACTGAAAAATTTTTACGTGCTGAAAATGACTATTTTACCCCATGGCATAGTTGAATTTTTTCCCATTTTATTGAAAAATTAGAATTTGACCCCAAAAAATATAAAAGTGCTCCTAACGTTGGAAAATTGAGCGGTGTGTCAAAATTTGGTGTCTACACAATCCATTTGGATTTGAACACTTTTCTAGCAAAATACCTTAATCCATATGATAATAATGACTTTTGGATACCATACTAAGCTAGTAATCTCAAATCCCAATTTCATGTACAATTCTTAGGTTCGAGGGTATAGTTAAATTAGGACTCACACAATGATAAAGAGAAAGTCATATCACTTTCCTAAATGGTCACAAAAGCGCATACAGTATGATGTGCACTTTAGGAGAAAGCTCCCACTAAATGGGTCCCGTCATGCTAATGTTGAGCAATACTAGTCCAGATACTATCTAGCATCTAACCCAAGTTATATTCACAAAAGCAACATTCCCTTTTGCTTTGCTCATAACTTGTCTGCTTTAATACTAACTTAATAAAATAGTGGGATTATTTCATTAAATGACTTTATTTGAATAAAGTCTCATCTCAACACGCATTGAGGCGACTCATTTTGAACATGTTTTTCCACTTATTTAGTAGATAGCACTACCCATTTTATTATTTAATGTCACATAAACATTAAATACATGACTTGTTCAAGTCTCATCCTGCATGTTACTCAAACATCAGGATGATCATCCGTGTGAGAGAACCAATCTTGCTAGATGACGTATATGTGCCTTATAATTTATTTTTGAAAAAAATTATTTCACGAATACAAAATACAATGTTCATCAAAATCTAGTCAAGCCTAATGTTTTAACATGACTAGTAAAAGTATCTCTAGCAATTGGTTTAGTACGAGGATCAACTACCGTATTGTTAGTAGATGTATATTGCAAAATTTTTTCACTCTTCTTGATCATATCTCGGATGTAGCGATAACGAATATCGATATGCTTAGATCTTCCATGGTATTTTAGATCTTTTGCATAATCTAAATCTGACATGCTATCTGTGTATATTAGTGCACGCTCATCAGAGCACTGATCCCAATCGCTGCATAAACCTCTTCCACCATACAGCTTCTTGCACTATTGCAGAGCTTGCTGTATATTCAGCCTCAATGGTCGATAGTGCTATGCAAGATTGTTTCTTACTACACCAAGAAACAGTTGATCCTCCAAGCATAAATATGTAGCCTGAGGTGGACCTTCTTTGATCTTTTTCTCCACCCCAATCGGCATCACTAAATCCTATGAGTTTCATGTCTCCCTTTTGAGAGCAAGGGACATAATTAGTAGTACCATGAAGGTACCTTAATACCCCCTTGACAGCTTGCTAATGAATGGTTCCAAGATTGCTTGGTAACCACTTACCAAACTAACAGCAAAGCAAATATTAGGACAAGTGCACAACATTGCATGCATCAAACTCCCAATAGCACTTTTATATAGAAATTTTCCCATCCTTTTCTTTTCTTGTTTCATTTTTGGGCAATGATCCAGACTTAATTTTAATATCAACTGGAGTATCAACTGGTTTAGAATAATATTCTTTTAATATAGGTTTCTTGTGACATATTAAAAATACCTGTAGAATGATAATAAGTAATAAATTTACCAATATTATTATATATTTTTTGTGTGATTTAAGATTATTATAGTAATTTTAGATGTAAATGACTTATTTTCAACTTTTTCTAGAATTAGGGTTTTTATCTAAAAATTAGGATTTTTGAGGCAGAATTGTTATTTTGAGCAAATTAATACACAATTTTGTATACTTTTGCAAGATCATCATACTTCAATCGAATTCAAAGGTGATTCAAGGGATTAAGTTCGATGAACCACTTTGAGAACAATTGAAAAAATAAATGGTGCAATTATTTGGAAAACCTAATTTTACATAAAAAAAATGTATGAAAATACGTGAAAAATGCTTGCACACATGGAAGCCAGCTCAACAAATTGCAGAAAATCAAATGGGACCCAGAATTGGTAATCCACAGGTTGGATATGTAGTTTTCAGCTGCAGATGCTCAAGTCAGTGTAAAATTTCGAGAGCTACAACTTGTATCCATTTCTAGCTGTTTCTGCAAACCTTTCTAGAAAAGATAGGGTTTTGTAGCTAGAGATTCTATTTAGCACACAATTGAAAACTTTTATGTCCATTTGGAATCTCAATGCAAAGCTTCATCATTTCCATGCATTGAATGTAATTGCAAGTTGGAAAATGATTTGAAGAACATTTGTCTATAAATAAGAGTCATTTGTAACAAGTTTGGCATCCAATTTTTAGCATTAGTTAGAATTAAAGTTAGTATAGTTGAAGGAAATAGATGAAATTCTCTCAAGTTGAATAGAATAGGGAACTTCATGTACTAAACTTCTTGTACTTCAACATTTTAGAAATAGAAGTTGAAGACTTGTCTATAAAACTTTCTAAACTCTATCTTTTACTTTCATAGCTGAAGTGTGAATTCCTGTATTCTTGTTGAATTTCTTTGTGTTTCACTAGTCATGATTCACTAAAAGCTTCATCTAAAATATAGATGAAGTTAATGAATCTCTAGCAAGACTTAAATTACCTTTACATGCTAAGCTAGCACTTGTTTATTTACTTGTTCAAGTTTTAACTCTTGTTTCTGTATGGCCAAGTTAAGCAAGTTATTTAGTTGTTATTTGTCATTGAGAAATTCTCTTAACAATGGAAAATGAACAAGTATTACTTAAGTTATTCATATGACAATAATGAATGCTTAAGTGAATCATTGCAATTCATGTTTTCATAAGATTTCATCATAAAAATAGTTGGAATATAATCATATCGTAGTGAGAACTAGTTATGATTTAAATAGGATTGGATTCTAAACAAAACAAGATAACACTTAGCCAACAATTCATGCATCTTATGATTTATTAGTGGATTCTATATTCAAGATATCTTGAATATTTGAATTCATACAAGTTGTTCATTATTTACCTATTCTATTGAATTGCCTTTCTACTACACACCTAGATTTTTGGTTGTTTAGATAATAAAGCCATAAAGCCTTTGTACTTGCAATTATTTGATTTCTCATGGGATATGATGCCTATATACTCCCCATACTACACTTTACTCGTATACTTGCCATAAAGTTGGAAGATTAGGTTTATTATTTGATTTGTGTGTGTTTTGTCTCTATTTTAATACCTAATCTACACCACGTCAAACGATTTCACAATATTTTAATGCCAAGCACATAGTTGGCTTCTCCCATATCCTTCATCTCAAAAGTGGGGGATAACCACTCTTTAGTAGTGTTGATCATTTCTATGTTGCTTTCTGCTAATAGTATGTCATCTACATACAATGAAAGAAATAATATTCCCTCAAATGTGTTTTTGACATTAACACAATGATCCTCTTCTAGCATAACTAAGCCAAATAATTTTATGGGCTTAAGAAATTTATGATACCACTGCCCAGAAGATGCTTAAGCCCATATATGGATCTCTTAAGACGATGTCACACTTTGTATTCTTGTCCCTTGATTTCAAAACTATATTGGTTGATCCATATATATTTCTTCATCTAATTTGTCATTGAGGAATACAATCTTAACGTCCATTTGGAATAACTCTAAATCTAAATGAGCTACTACTACAAGGATTAAGAGAATAGAGGCAATATTCACCATTGGACAAAAAGTCTCATCATAGTCTATAGTCTCAATTTGAGTATAGCCTGCAGCTTCATATTTTCATTCGATCCATCAACCTTGCATTTATCTTTTAGAACCCATTTATTTCCAATATTTTTACGCTCAGGAGGAAGAACAACTAACTACCACATTTGGTTTTTATACATAAAGTCTAACTCATCCTTCATAGCAGATAACCATTGCTCTCAAATTGGTGATGATAGAGCTTCTTTTAAAGAAGTAGGCTCATCCTCATCTAGTGAAATGTTTATTAAAGCCTTATCCTCAATTTCAAAATACCGATGTGGAACATTTCCACATGCACTTTTCCTTAATTGAGAGCTTTCATTTAGAGAATTTCTCTCCATTGATGTATTCCCACTATTTTCGCTATCTTTGGCGAATTTCGGTTGAGATTCAATTTCTCCCCCTTTGCCAAATCATTGAATCTCCTCTTGTAACTCATACAAATAGAGATCCTTTTGCATATCACCAAATTTTAGGAATTCAACCTCAAGAAATTCCACACTTCGAGACTCCATCTCTTTCATGCCCCCATTTTGATGTTCACCATACACAACATATCCTTTTGAGTTTTTAGGATATCTAATGAACACATGTTTACTTGCTTCTGGCCTAAGTTTGCCAAACTTAGGGGTCAAATTGTGAACATATCCAGCCTATGTCCAAGGGTGCAAATGATTTAGATTGTCTTACATCCGATCCATAACTCATATGGAGTAGAGGGTACAGATTTACTAGGCATTAAATTAAGTATATGGGCAACAGTTTGTAAAGAATCTCCCCAGAATTTAATTAGGAGATTGGCTTGTGCCATCATAGACCTAACCATGTCCAGTAGAGTACAATTCCTACGTTTAGCCACACCGTTTTGTTGTGGCGTGTTAGGAATCATCAATTGTCTGCATATTCCTTTTTCCTCATAAAATGTCCTAAACTGATCAGATAAATATTCTGGATCACGATCAGTTCGAAGAGCTTTCAAGTTTCTATCTCTTTGATTCTCAACCTCAAACAAAAAAGTTTGAAGCAATCTAATGCTTCATTTATGTGAGATAACAGGTACATGTATCCAAAACTTGAATAATCATTAATAAATGTGAGAAAATAATATGCCCCATGTCGTGCTTGTACATTCATCGAACCACATATGTCCGAATGTACTAACTCTAAAAGATAAGTAGCCCTTGTAGCCTGACCAAAAGGCTTCTTGCTAGCTTTTCCTGCTAAGCAAAGTTCACAAACAGGAATACTAACATCAGAAAGCTATTCTATCAAGCCATCTTTTGCTAGCCTTTTCATCCTATCCTGACCAATGTGTCCAAGTCTAGAATGCAATTTAACGGATTCCGAATTAGCATACGAAACATTAATTACAAAAGAATCCTTTTTATTATTATCTAAATCCAAACAAAAGAAACTATCGTACAAAACTCTATGACAAATAAAGACCCATGCTGGTAAATATCCAAACCATTATTACTAAAATACAAGGAATATGCTAAGGAGGTCATAGCTAAAATTGAGCAAAGGTTACAACAAACTCTAGGTGCATATAGCACATCATGTAGTAGCTACACATGCCCGCTATTGAGCCTTAGTTGATACGAGCCAACTCTTAGGACTTTTTCTCTTGTATGATTTCCAAGAGTGACATACTGAGTGTCCGCTGGAATTCAATGGTAACCTACAAATCCAACTCTATCACACACTATGTGATTTTTTGCTCCTGTATGAATCATTCAATGAGCAACTGATTGAGCAACTAATGCATGTGCACAAACAAAAGAGTAGATAGAATTAAGAGAAGTGTATACCTTCTTCAGCTTAGAGCAGTCCCTAGCAAAGTGTCCTTTCTCTCCACAATTATAGCACTTGAGTTTTGCCACATTTTTCTTTCCCTGCTTCCATTTTTGTGGTTTAGCAACATTCTTGTTGACAATTTTATTAGAAATATGTTGCTTGCTACGTTTGTGCTTTTTGGGCTTAAATTTGCGTGCTCCTTGTTTTCTAGTATGGACCACATGGGCAACAGGGTGAAATGCTTGGGATGTCTTAAGGCACTCAGCTTCCAACTCAAGATGTCATGAAATGTCTTTGTTCTTGCTAATAAAGCTTTTATTTGCCTTAATATTGCCAAAGTTTCAATGTTTCCCCGGTAACGACGCTAAAAACTTAGTTGTGAGTTTAGGTTATTTCAAAATATAGCAATAAATTCACTTAAAATCACACAAACAAGTAATAACATTTATAACCTAATACTCGTTCTACAAGTGCATGGGTCAATTATAGTTGTGACGAGTATTAGGGTCGATTTCATGAGAAAATAAGAACTAGCAACTGCCAAAGCTATTAACTTGCTTTATTATCCAAACAATCTAACCTTGGGAGTTGAAAATGGTAGGAAAATCAACTTCAAGTAAACAAAATATGAAGAAACTGGTTAAACAAAGTTGACTTAGTTTAAGAATTCACTTTTATATGAAAGTTAAGCTTATGGCCATGATGATTTTATTCAAGTTTAGGATTTAATTCCAATTATACTCTAAACTAGATCTCTCTATGAATAAAAGACTATTAATACACGAGCTTTCCTATTCTTGTAGCAAAGTCTTGCATGCATTAGTTCATTAAACTTATGAATTGTAGCTCTAAACATTAATCCACGTATATGAATCACTACTCTCGTGAGATTCAACATAAGTTTCATTTACTCTTTCCATTGTTAAGTGCAAATCTCTTTGTCAAATAACAACTAAGATGACTTGAAGTTGGTAGCTAATCAACAACAAGTGTTAAGACCAAGTAAATGAGTAAACAAGAATAAATTTGGCCATAAACTAATTCAAAATATATTAAGGCTTCGTCTTAAACCTAGTTAGTTCAACTTAGTTCAACATATTTAAGGTCAACTTAAGCACATAAATGAATATAAACAAGCATGCATGAATGAAACTAGAAATAGTAAGGTAAGAAATGCTCAATATATGGTTGAACGTGGCTCCAATGCTTCTTCCTTTATTCCATCAAACATGTTGAGTACAAGTTTCTTCAAGGTCTTTTTCAAGTACAAAACCAAGCATAAAACTAAGCATATACAAGGGCTTCTATTTATAGAAAAAACCCTAGATCAAGTCCTTGTCCAAGTTGAAGATTTCTTTATGAAATTTGATTCCTTTTTTCTTAAAAGTTTTCCTTAAGCTTTGTTATATCTTCTGGGGATAGAGAGAATGCAATTGGATGTTCAAATTATCTAAAAAAGAGGTGTGAACAAGCTGCAAGTTGAAGAATGGCCGAAATCTGCAAATTGCTGCGATCCGTGAGTGCGCGGGAGAGCAAGCCGCAGATCACTCCCTTTTTTCAAATTTTCGCTTTCCAATTTTTTATTATTCCTTCCATGCTCTTAAGACATTTTTCCACCATATGAACCTTAATTGACTTGGTAGAACTTATGAAGAAAATAATTTTTCAAAAATTTCAAGTTTAAGTGATAAAATGATACGACTTTGAATCAACTTTGAATTTGATGTTCCTTGTGCTTCACTTGATCCAAATTGTATTTAGTCATCCTTTCTCTAGAAAATCAAATAAACTTGGGCATTAAATTGCTCAAATAATATTGTTGCCTCAAAACCCTAATTTAAAAGCAATCCTTAATTTGATATAAAATAATGAAATTGAGCCATTTTAATATCAAAAGTAATAAAAACATACCAAAATGTACAAAAAAATATATAAAATATTATACTAAAATAGGTAAATTTATCACTTATCAATCAGGTAATGATAAGAATCAAAGTGCATCATCATATGGTCTACTTGTTGATTTCAGGAGATGCCATGATTCATGCTATGCTCAAGTCTTGAAACATGATTTGATCATCAATGAAGCTATCCAAGAAGAGTTTTTGGATTCATCAAGATGGATTATGTGTGTTAAGGCTTGGAAATCTTGGAGAGCAATGGATTTGAAGAAGTCAATTTGGGCCTTAGGAGATTGATTTGTGGATCTCAAAGTTAAGTCCAAAAGGGTCAAAAGGTCCAAGAGGAATCTAGAGGCTCAAACAAATGGATTCATTGGTTGTGAATTATGTCCATATTCAAAGATGGGTTATGGAAGTGTTTGGATGATAAGTTGGCTTGCTAGTTTTGGGTCAAACTTGCATTCAAGAAGGCCTTATTAAAGCCATTCAAGAGGCCTAAACTACACAAGGCTTTTATGTTGAAGTGCACCAGGTCAAATTTGCTCAATTTGTCAATTTAAGCCCAAATTGAGCAAATAAGAAGGATGACTAGCCCATGAAGACTTGAGTAGTGAATTTCTTATTATTTTTTTTAGAAGTTTAGCTTTTGTATAGTTTCCTAAATAGTTTACAAGTTGTAATCCTTAAGTAATTACCTATTGTGTTAAGATATAACTTAAGTTAATTTTCTAGACTATTCTTGCATGTTTTTAGGTAATTTTTGTAAGCCAATAAATAGACCAAAAGTATGTTACGAATTTTGTATGTTTTTTTGTGATTAATAAAATTGAATTTTCTCTTTAGAGAGATTTGTTTTGGGTTCGTGAATTAGAACCAACTTTTGGTCTTATTGGAGTGATTCAATGGCAACCATTCAACTAGCTTAGGTTTATTCTTTTCTTGTTTTAGTCAAGGTCTCTTAGCGTCGTCATGTAGGTTGCTTCCAAATAATTGGGTTGAGGTCAAGCTTGCTGATAAAGGGTTGTTTTCATCGAAGAGGAGTCTAATTCAAGACAAACAACTCCATGTCAATGTTACTTTGGTTTACAAACCATTGTTGGTCTTGAGTTCAATGAGCTGCATACCTAGTTTTCAAGAGTCATTGGTGCTGTTCACAATTTCGCATGTATCAATTGGTATCAGAACTTGGTTTCTTGAAACTCAGGTTTTTCAATCCAATTTTCTTGAAGATTTCTTCTTGAAAATTCAAATATATCCCTCTTTGTTTTCCTATTTTCTTGTTTGAGTCTTTCTTGCGTTTCTTTGTTTCATTCTTATTTTTTAAAAAATTCATTTTTTGGTCTTATTCCTTGATATTCTTGTTGTCCTAATTGTGTCTTTTGTGTTTCTTGTGCTTCTTGAAATTCTTGTATTGTTCTTGATTGTTTCCAATCAAGAATTCTAGGTATTGTGTGGTGTTTTGTGAATCTTTGCTATTTTTATTGTTTTTTTAAATTTCTTGTGTCAAAAACTTTTGAAGAAAAATAGTTCTTGGACTTAACAAGTCACAGACTAAAGTTCTTGGAGGTCAAAGTTATTTTGAGTCATTCCTTGGTTTAAAGAAAAAGCAAAAAAAGTGGCGTGCACTACAAACCCTAAGAGAAAAGTCATGCATAAAAAAAGAAAAAAGAAGTGCAAGAAGGCAATAGAAAAAAGCCTTGCACAGTCTGTTTTAATTGTTTCTTGGTGCGTTTTGGTGTTTTGAGATGGATTCTTGAAGTTCTTTAACTTACTTTGTGAGTTCTTATAAAAATTTCTACATTTCATAACTATTGAAGTAATCAAGATTTGAGATGAGTCTACATTTGTTATGCAAGAAGGCAAGAAAACTTACCTTGTGTAACTCTTCGTCACTACAACATTCTCTTAAACTCTTAGTAGCATTTAATTCCATTAAGTAAAATCTGATTTTTTGTCTTCAACTTTGTATTAACTATTACTTCATAATCTGCAGTAGCACACAATTACAACCTCCAGGATTAGTTCAGGGTTGTTGGTATTCTGCATCATGTTTTTCTATAAGAACTTACAATGTCTAGGTGTAGCTATTGCTTTGGTGACTTTTTATTATCATAATTATCGAGAAAATAGTAAATTTATATACAAAAGTGGTAAGTTTCATCAACAACTTATCACTTTTCTATGAAAATTTTCTTTTTTTTTTTTTTTTTTGTGTAACTCTTCGTCACTACAACATTCTCTTAAACTCTTAGTAGCATTTAATTCCATTAAGTAAAATCAGATTTTTTGTCTTCAACTTTGTATTAACTATTACAGCATTATCTTGCAAGGTTCTTATTTGTACGTAGAGAAATCCTATTGAGTAATTACAAATTGGAAGGGACTTGCATAAGATGCCTTGGATTTGGTTAGCTGTTGTAACTTTGAGATTGATTTACTAGATATTAGTCATTGTAAACTTGTGGTAAAACTACTTAGGATTTGTACAAGATAAATGCCTTTTTTTCTTTTTACACTGTTTAATATTGGATGTGTTGGTTTTTCAATTCTTGTGTTTTTGTTTTTTGATTTATTTATAGATTAAAAATGGTATTCTGGTGACAACATTTTGACAATAGGATGTCACTAGTTGAAAAGATAGAGCAATGAAATCAAATCATCATAGTTAATAGAAACTTTCAGTGACAACAGGGGCATCTAGTGTAACAAGGAACAATGTAGAATATATTTTAGAAGATTACCGAATGCAAAAGTGTTGTTACGAGTTGAAGTTTGTGATGACTTTTTTCTTTGACACAAAATCACAACCATGTAATGGGCTAAAATGTTGTCACTAATTGTTTCAGTGATGAATTCTGAACTTTTAGCAAACAGGCCACGTTGTTATGTGTGCGCTTCTGTGCGTATATAATTTGATCCAATCAATTATCAATCAAGAGGCCAATCTCTTTTGTCTTAATTGCAGCTATGCTATGATCTACGATCATTTTTGCTTTCTCTTGAACAAGGAAAGGGCAGCCTAATATTTGTTTCAATTCAACAGACTCAACCTTGAATTAGAAATATGGTAGGTTGAAGACTTGTTGAAGGCTTCAAAGTTGGACACTAAAAAAGGCAAAGGTTGGGCGTAAACTCTTGAATGATTGCCTTAGCCGATAGAATGTCATTGATCATCATACTTATCAAGACTTCATTCTTTTCCTTTCTCTCGATCTAAGTGAAAATGATTTTTGAAAATTTGTGGATCCAATTTACTACTAATAAATTTTTCGTTATATAATTTCTTATTTAGTATGAAATAAGAAAGACCGCAAAAGATACAGAATTTAACTCCCATTTTGGATCAATGACTCATTGATAAAATACTAATAATTTGTATTATTTTGACTAAACAATACACAGATGATGCATATATATCACCTCTATGCATGTACATGCACGTAAGATTACATGTTAAAAAATTAAAAGGTTAAGAATTTGGTAACAAATTATCAAATCATTGTTTTATATAGTTAAATTGAAATTGTTTATATTGATTTCAAAAACTCTCTTTTGATTTTGACATTTTTGCTAATTTCAAATTACTGTTTTAACATGTTTTTTTGACTTGACCAGAACACATTCCTTAAGTTTCTTCAATCTACATCTTTTAGCAAAAAAAAGATTTGAAATAGAGGTAACTATATCTACTAGTCATCAAGCTGTGCTTAATACAACATCATCTTATTATTTTCTGTGAGCAACTAGTCTTGATGGTACAGTAGGTTCAAAACATATGTTTGCATTGATCAAGTTATATGTGGTAACATCTCACATTACAAGGACACAAGAATATCCAAAATTTAAGCTCAGCTAAATGAGTAGAAGTCAAATTCATATCAAAGAAGCAAAATATCGTTAGTGACACCACAATAATTGAATACTAACGAGAAAGAAAGGTAGAATACATCCAAAATTATTTTCCTCTTGATAAGCTCTTTAACATTTCTTTGAAATTTTCAGCATCACATAAAAGTCTCAATAGTCCTTGATAATTATACCCAAACTCCTGCACAGAATCTGTTTGTGCACAAAATCGACAACAAAACTATCTCTCTGGTCAATTGGCCTGGTTGTTGTGTTTGTAGGCATGCCACTTGGTCAATACTGAGAATGTGATGTGTGATAAATGAAAGTGGTTGAAATAGTGCACCGGTTGACTCTGACCACAAGATTGATTGCTGTTCGTCCCGCCTTGGACAGCTCCAAGAACTTAACAAATTCCACCCTTTGAGTTGTTTAACGATGGCTTAAATTATGATTAAAAATTCCTTAAAGATGAAACACGAGACGTGGAAAATAGAAATTGTATTGAACTGGAATATATACAATGATTAAACCATAGAACTGCACATCTACAACTAGAGTTCACTAAAACTAATGACACTTAAACTAAAATCTAAGCAAATGAAGAACCAGAATAATAGCTTGCTAAATCCTACGGACGTAATTTATGAAATATTAAATGGGGTTCTAATGCGTTAGCCTTTCTTCTCTTCCTTTTCTCTCATGTATCTTGGACTATTTATATGCGTAGCTTCCCTCCAAAAGTGGTAGTTAATCGAGACTTCAAAACCATGATCAATCATCTTTCCATGTTTGTTGGCCACTTCCTAATGACCGTTGGTTACTTAATCACTTTCCCTTGTTCCATAACTTCCCCTGTCGTGGTCCATTTCTTATAGTGGGGTACAAAATCTTTGACTTTTTTAATTGCCCAACACTAGCTTATGACCTAGTTGAGCTTTAGGCTTCTCTTTGACCCAATCCGATTGATTTGAGCACCGCCGAGCATCCGTATTATATTATCCCCTAACATCTGCCCCTCTTAAGCGGTGCCTTGATGATCCCAATCGACGAATTGATTGATTCTAAACTAACCCATCGATCACCACATGGTTTGCCGTCAATCTAGTCTTGATAGGGCCAGCACTCATTCAAATTTCAAGCTATCTTCTATTACTTTTTTGAATTTCAAGAACGTTAAAATCTTGCCTCTCGCCTAACGGCTCATCTGATTACAATTGTCAATGATCCTTCGAGATTTCTTTTGCAATTCATCATCATTATCCTCGTTTCCCAAGGGTTGACATTCTTACTTTTAAACCCTAATCTTTTTAGTTGATCATCATTATCTTCATTTTTCGAAAACTAATGCATTCTTTAGCCTTTACTCTAGTGATTCGCTGCTGACGGCTTTTAGCTTTCCCAAAGCTTTTGCTCTTCTTCTTCTTCTTGCGGTTGCTTGCCAATTTCTCTTCCTCTAATTATCTTCTGACCATGGCATCCAACCCTTCTTTCTCTTCTGACCAGGTACTTATTCTTTATCGATTTTCCTCTACAGCATTGGGCCTTGCTTTCCAAAATACGATCCTTATCTTATTAATGTGCCCCTTCGATCAATACTTCAGACTTTATACAAGGCCTCCACTACCTATCCCATCGTCCAATTTTGACATCATTGACCCCTATGTTTTGAACAAAGGGATCACCAACAATCCAGTAACTTGGACTCCCTATTTCATAACCTCTGACGACCGACGCCTCTCTTAGGCATCTTACACATTGTCGATGGTCCCATTGAATCACAAGGTATTTGAACTTTCTTTTCTCAGTCGTCTCTTTTGTTTGTACTAATTCAAGCTTTATCCGAAACAGCCGAATCTACGATGCCTGAGGAGCCCATCTCTATTAACCTAGATAATGAAAAGGAAGAAGCTGACACGGTTCCTCTAACCAGATTTCACTGTAGGGTTCCCCCGCCAATACAGCCTCATCCCAAGCAAATTAAACATGTGGCCGTGAAGTGTAGTCGACCATATGACCCTCCGCTATCTCCTTCTCGAGATGACACTACCAATAGCTCAGCCAAAACTTCCTTAGATCCCAATAAAGAGAAAACCCCAGAAAGATTTGTCATTTATTCTCCCACCAAGGACATCTTAGCCCCTAGCTCTCCTGTTGCAGCTAGCCAACCCCTTGATGCGACTCCTACTTCTCAGCCCTCTACTAAGGCCACCGCAAGATCAGTTTGTTCTTTTGACAAACTTCCTCTTTAAATTGTGTCTCTAACGGTCTCTTGACATGTTATTTCTATTTCTACAAGAATCCCTAGGCAGCAGCTTCTCATCCATTTAAGTGTCTGAGCTTCTTGCTCGCATCAGATACGCCTCTACCTCAAAACCATCCCCTGACCCTTCTGAACTCACAGGAGTTTCAACAACTCCTTCTACAGTTGCCCACAGTAAACTTGTTATTCGTTCTACTTTGCATGGCCCTTTGGAAAGCGTATTTGGCTGTGACCATACGAATCTCAAATCGACCTTTAACATCCTTTTAAAAGTTGAGGCTACCAAATTGCTGTCTCTAGACCTACAGGCTGCCTATCGTTTCATGAATTCCCTTTTGAGAAGGGTCAAGTCTTTTGCTGAGCGTCAATCTGTTTTAACCAACTATAAACAGATTGAGGAAGCCAGGGATGCTAAGGACAGTGAATGTCGACAATTGAGAAAGACCAATTGATTGAAGTGGAGACCAAAATTTACAACTTGGCCAATGAAGAACTTGAATTAGAAACGAAGCTGGAGGATGTGCACCGTCTCTTGGATGCAGAGAAAGAAAAGAGGGACTCACTGATCACTATCACCACCCAGGTGCTGACTGAATTGGAAGGACTAAACACTCAAGAAGAGAGCATGTCCTTGCGTAAATCTTCACTTATGATCACGACGGGTTGAATGAGTCCATCAACCATATGCGACGCATCCTGCATCCTCTACTTTTTCTCCCTGCTAGTCTTGCATCGTCTGGAGGGCCAACCACAGCTGATCCTGGCAGCTCCTTCTTAGGTTCCAGTAAGTGAGCCTCATCTCTTTAAATGTTATGCTAGAAGTCGATTTGTCTCGACCATTGAACAAACTTCTTTTCATCTGTAATAATGGTATTTGGCCAGCATTGATGTGACCTTTTATGTTTTTAATTGCTTGAACTCTATCTATTTTGAGGAGTCTAGAAAATAGCTTCTTGTTATTTTGAAGTTATAGTCTTCAATTGCGAAACATTGAATCTTTTGAGGTAAACACCATTAATGGGTTTTTCAGCAACTTCTCCTTGTAAGCTACATAATATGTAGGCCCCTTTGCCTAAATCTTCATATACCACAAAAGACCCTTACCAATTTGGGGTCCATTTTCCAAACTTTGGATGCTTTTTACCAATTAGAAGGATTACTTTTAGCATATTTTCCCCTACATTAAAAGCTTTATGCTATACCCACTTGTTGTACATGGTTGCTACTCGTTTTTTGTTGGCCTCAATATGACCCAAGGCTACAACCTTTTTTGTCCTAGTTTATCCAATTCTGCCATCATCGCCTGTTGATATTCTCTCGTCGCTAGTCCATGTTGTCACGCTAATCTAAGTGCCCCAACTGCTACTTCAACCGGTATAACAGCCTCTTGGCCATACACCAACTCATCGGGGTCATTCCAATAATGGTCTTATATGCCAATCGATAAGCCCACAAAGCCTCTAAAAGTGTTCGTGCGTTGCTCTGGGCCTATCCTCAATCATCTTAACTATGATCCCTTTAAGTACTTTATTAGTTGACTTTGCCTGGTCATTAGTTTGTGCAAAATAAGGGGTCGAGTGTGCCACCGAAAGCTTATAACTTTTCGCAAATGCAACCAGTTCTCCCTTTGAAAAGTAAATTGATTGGCCAGTAACAACTATCTCAAGGATGCCAAACTTGTGAACAATATTTTCCTTAATGAAATGAGTAACTATTTTCTAGTCAACTTCCATAAGTGGCACGGCCTCAACCCATTTCATAAAATAACCTGTGGACGTTATTATATACGAATGTTGCTTTGATGACGATGGCAAATTCATGCTAATTACATCAAGCCCCCAGCACCGAATTGGCCACGCTTTAGTATAACCTCTATGTCTCGAGCTGGAGATCGTTGAACGTGCCTGTGCACCTGGCAATCTTTGTAACCTCTTGTGAACGCTACACAATCTTTCATCATTGTAGGCCAATAGAATCCATGCCTACGCAAGACCCAGAACATCTTTCACCCAGCTTGATAAGCTCGACATGTGTCCTTATGCACTTTCAACATTGCCAAATAGGTTTCGTGATTGCTCAAACCTTTGAGGTACAGCTCAGACCTCTCTTTCCTATATAGAATACCATCAAGCAATATGTAGTGAGCAACACCCATCCTCACCTTTCTGGAGGTGATCTGACTTGGATTCTCTAGAAAAGCTCTAATCAACCGTCTCCAATCTTCATCTTCTCCTGAGTCGAGAGTATAAACCCCCAAGCCTCTGGTACGATTGTGATACAAAGGCAGGGTCCTTCAGAACATTGTAAAACTGGTCGATAGCTTCCTGTCTTCCAAGGTTGTCCCAGACGCTTTGAGCCAGTTCATTGGCCTTCCGATTTTCCTCACATGGAATGTGACAAAAGTGAACATTTTGAAAACGCTGAACTAATTTGTTAACAGCTAACAAATACCTTGCTAACATCGAATTCTTGCACTGGTAACCTCTCGAAATCCGATTGATCACGAGTATAGAATCTCTGAATACTTCCACCTTCTCAGCCCTCAATTCTACTAACACTTCTAGCCCAATTATTAGTACCTCGTACTCCGCTTGGTTGTTGGAGCAATAAAATGCCAACTTGAAGGCGTATCGATATGTTCAGCCATCTGGGGCATGTATGAGCACTCCAGCTCCACCAACAGCACTTGCTACCAAGTCATCGAATCACATTTTCCATGACTCAGGGCTTAATTCTTTCTCTTCCTGTCCAACTTCTTAATCTAGGTTTGAAACATAATTGGCCAAGAAATTCGCCAGTACTTGTTCTTTGATAGCCATCTAGGAGACATGCTGGAACTGATATTTTATCAAATATAATGCCCATTTACCAAGTCGGCCACTAAGAGTCGATCAATTTACCAAGTAGCAAACGAGATCTAACTTTGAAATCACATACGCCACCATCGGTAATATATAATGCCTCAGTCTCTTAGCTGCAAAATACAAAGACAAGTATAGCTTTTTTACTGTTCGATATTGACACTCTGTAGGCGTGAGCAAACTGCTCAAATAATACACGGCACACTCTTTTTATTCTTCGTTGTCTTGGGCGAGGAGACACCCTATTGTCCTTTCAGCTGTGAACAGGTAAAGTTTCAATGGTCTCGTGCAGTCCGGGAGGACCAACACCGATGGGCTACTAGGATAATCTTTGAGTATATCGAATGCTACCTGGTGTTCATATCTCCAGACAAACTGTTCATTTTGCTTAATCTTAACAATGGAGAAAAAACTTGCACTTTACTCGCAAGGTTAGCAATAAACTTCCTTAAGAAATTGACTTTTTTAAGAAATTGTTGAAGCTCTCTTTTGTTGCTAAGCTGTCAGGCACTTTTTATGGGTTCGGCTTTGTTCTGTTCAATCTCAATCCCTTTTTTGTGTACCAAGAAGCCAAGAAAAACCTCGATTGACACAAAAAATACACACTTTAGGGGATTAAGCTTTAACTAGTGCAATCGCATCTTCTCGAGCATGCCTCTCAAATGATTCAAATGTTCCTCAAAATCACTTCGTGATTATATCATCGATGCAAACTTCTACAAATTTACCAATGTAATCATGAAACATATAATTCATAGCTCGCTGTTATGTGGCTCTGACGTTCTTCAATCCAAAGGGTATGGCCTTCCATTGGTAGATGCCTATCAAGCCAGGACATATAAAATGCAATCTTTTGGACATCTTTCTTCGCAATAAAAATCTGTTTGTACCTGCATTTCCATCCACGAACGTCATCATTTCATTACATGCCGATGAATTTATCAACAAGTCAGCAACTGGCATTGGGTACTCATCCTTCGGGGATGCCAAGTTCAAATTTTAAATTCTGTGTAGACTTTGATCTTGCCATTTTTCGTCACCACAAGTACAATATTAGAGATCCATTCGACATATACAACTATTTTGATAAAGTTTACCGACAATGACCTCTCGATTTCCTCTTTAACTTTGGAAATAACCTGGTCCAAAAAGCCCTTTGATGGCTGCCTATATGGTCGATATCCTAGTCTCAATAGTATGTAGTGCTTGACTATCTGGCGACTTAGTCCCGGTATTTTAGAATACTCCCAAGTGAAACAATCTTTGAATTCCCTTAAAATATCTAGTAGCCACTCCTATTGAGACAGAGTCAGGCACCCACTTACATATGTAGGCCTTGATTGCATAAGAGTCCCAAGGTTGACTTCCACAACTGGATCTCCAGTTTCAATCCTAACGTCATCCATTCTTGTCGGAGCACTAAACAACTCAACCAGGCCGATAGGCTGGAGTGCTTCCAATACATCATCTTCAGTAACCACATCAACCTATTCAATCATTCTGTTCTCCATTGACAAAGGGGTCTGGTCATACTCTACTATTCATTGCAACAACTGGTGGCAGCTTTATTTCTTTTCCTTTGTGTGGCCGATTTACAGTGCCGCATCAGCCTTGTCGCTCTGATGTGACTTACTCATGTTAGATACTATTGAGTCCGTTATCAGGCCGCTCATTAATATGACACAGCCTGCCAATCTCATTGCAAGGAATAGGGGTAAAAATGTCAACGGTGTTTAGTTCCTTGGCATTGTTGCTTCCTTTAATCGGCCTTATTCTGCCGAAATGGGTTGAGACAATGTTGTCACAATAGTAGACAGCTTCCGCAGCACTCATCTTAGTGGCAAAAGATTTTGTATCTGTACGAACCACCTCGCTATCCTCGCCATTCCATATGAAAAGAGTCTAATGCAACGAGGACGGAATACACTTTAATGAATGGATCCAATCCTTTCCGAGTAAAGTGTTATACATCGATGATGTATCCACAACAAAGAATGAAATAGTAATAGTACTTGATCCTAACATTATGTCCAATGGCAGAATTTTCCGGGTATCTATTATGCTTCCAATGAAATTACTAACAGTAATACCTATAGATATCAAATACTCACTTGTTTTGCCAATCTTTTTCAACATAGATGCTGATAAAATATTCACTACAGCTCTATTGTTCACAAGCACTCGAGTTACTGGTATGCCTTAAATATGTGCCTGAATGAAAAGGAGGCACAGATGGTGACTCATCGTGTCATCCAATTTGGTTATCACAATTTCATCCGCCCCCCTAATGCTCTTCACGATACGGATCTCGCCTTGAATCGACCGTGACAATGACACCGAGTTAGATAACTCTATCTGTATAACGCTCTGTTCCTGATCCTCGTCAATTATTAGTTCGAACTCTAGTTGTTGGTCCTCCTGTGGTAAGAAAGACGCGGGCAATGCTACTACAATATTGACCTCCATGGATGACTGATTAGCATTGCATGCAGCTTCTTGCTTCTGGGCCTCTATCTCTTTCTTCCATAAGTTCTTTGCTTTGGATAATTGTTGTGCCACGTTATTGCGCCTCTGACATCACCACTTTTGAGTCCTTGTCATTTGACACGGATTTGACCAATCTGAGAATTTTGGATGCTTAATTACTTGCCAGCGTGTAAAGCTAATAGGTGTTGGTTTTACCACTCTCGAATGGCGACCTTGGTCAGTTGCCTTGCTATCCCCCAAATCGATCTTTCGTCTCATAGTGCGCCCACTAGCCAAGGTCATCACTAATCTTTCAATAGGCAGCGTCCTTCTGTCTCCGAGCCTATCTTAACAGTCCGCTTGGGTGGCAACTGTGTTTGCCTTTGGTTATCATGAATTAGTACGATCTTTTGTTGTCTTCCCTTTTCTGTGAGGAAAAAAATTTCCGCCTGCTTTCGGTGCACCCAAATATGAAGTTCCCTATCTAACACTATGGTCATTTCCTCTTCCAGAAAAGGTCTACAGCTCCCTCCAAGCATGACTTCATTTCTGCAGTCACTGATTTCCATGAATATTCGATCAATTTGACACATCCGACGAACACAACACTCGCACCTTTGTAGTTCGGAGCATATCTTAACCAACTACGATGTGACCATTTGTCCTAGTTCCACACCAGTGTTTGAGACTCCGCCAATGTTGATCATGTTTACCGCTATATGTTAGAAAGGATTCTTTTCTACCTCTATTGGCAATTTTCGCTGCTTAGCAAATCTGAACAACCCATTTTCAATAGACCACTGAACCTAGTTCCCAAACACCAGACAATGATTAGTCGAATGGGAAAAGAATCCATGGTACTTATAGAACTCTTTCCCAGACAATTCTTCTACCGTCGGATGATGATATCCTTTCAGAAATTTCACACGACCATCTTGCTGTAGATAATCAAATATTTCCTCTAGCTTTGAGACATCAAGCTATATTTTCTCAGGAGCTCGGTAGCCCTCCTCTTGTTGATTGGTAATATGGCGTTCATTAACGATTGATGCATCGGAGAAATGGTCAATGCCTGGCATGTAAATGCCTTATCACTCATTATTTCTATAGCATCAACTTCCTGAGCTTCTGGCACATTAGGATCTCCACTGTGCACCATCGAGACACTGCAGTTAGGATCTCTCATCGCCAATCCCAGTAATTCACCCCTCATAACTTTCATTTCATGTTCTTAGATATGCTCGTATCGATGTACTCTACCAATCTACTCAGTCAGATCATGAAATTTTTTTCCTTCAAAATGTTTCACCACCTCAAAATTTCTCATTCCCATCATGACTGCATCGACAAACTTTTTCTCAGGAACTCAAGAGTTACACCTCATCTGAGCGGCCTTAAAACGCTCCAAGAATTGGCTAGTTGACTCACCAACCTTCTGCACCATGCAGGTGACATCAGTGAACCTTAACTCAGGTAGAGGCAAATAAAGCTGTTGATGAAACAATTCTTCCATCTGCTCCCATTCCTCCACTATGTTTGATGGTAAACGAGTGTACCATTTGAAAGCCGTTCCCATAAGAGAATGAGGGAACAAACAGAGTTTTAAGAAATCATTCTGGGTTGCCTCCCCGCATTGGATCACAAAACGCCGAATATGCTTGACTGTGGATTAGTGATCTTCCCCTGAAAATTTGGTGAACTTGGAGAATTTAAAATCTTGAGGAAAAGCATATGTATGGTCAATCTAATCTGGATATGGTTTCCTGTACATCGACCGTTCATGCCCTTCAACTAAATCATGCATTACATTACTTCCCAACTACCAAAGGACCGCCTATATCATACCCATACCATCATGAGCTCAGAGAAGCTCCCTCCCATTAGCGTTACGAGAGTAATCCCAGTCCAACCACAATAGTGTGTGTTGAGTTGGCATAATGTCATGCATGTCCAGTGGGTGAGCGCCATTCTCGATCGGGTAAGTATTTGGTCAACGGCCCTCATGGAAGTCTCCTCCTCCTGGTGATCCTTGATTTACCACAAGCCTGCTTGAACTCTCTCCGATCTCAGCTCTTAGTGTTGGTGGGACGTAGGTTGCATGTCCCTATCTTGCCTTCAAAAGTTGAAAGTTAGGATGGACAAATTTGTTCAGCCTATCTTAATTTGTCCCCCATATGCAAAATGATCATGCTGAAGGAAGTTTCTTTGACGGAGTCCCCATTAACCACCCTTTGGGGATTGTGTCCCCTTGAGGACCCTGGCAGGAATTCTCAACACACTAGACTCTGACAAACTCTTTTCTAGGCGACCAAATACAGACTCATCTGGCTCAGATAATTCTCCAACCACATCTTTTCCCTTACCAACATCATTTGGCGTTGATTCTACCTATTGGGCTTGCGGAGTTTTTTAAGGGTCTGTTTTCCCTTTAAGGCCACTGTCATCTATAAGAAGTAGTTGGGCTTGTGATTGGGCCGAGACTAATGGGATTTTCCCCTCGTGTATGTCTCAACCGATGCTGCCAAGCGCTTCAAATCTGTGCCCAGCAAATCCTTGTGCATATTGAATTTTGACCCCACCATGTCAATGGCGAGTCCCATTGCTCTAGTCCCTCGTTTCAAGTTTCGCAAGTCTGTAGCCATCTCTTGCATGTTTCCTTTCACTGAGTTGTTTTGTGATCGCATCTCGTTTACAAGATCTTCCTGGATATTTATCAACTTTCGCATCAGCTGGTCTAGCGTCTCTGCTGTGGGGTCGCCCCCACCAGAGCACGTCAAGGTCAAGGATTGTCCTTGCTAGCCAGGCAGCGCCTGTCCAGAAGGTTCTCCTGTCTTCCTGTGTTCACCTCTCGGCATAGCTACGGTGATTTCTTCAAAGTTAAGGGCCCTATCCCTAATTTGCTCTTTGTCTTTCACCATCAGGTAATCTCTCATATAATGTTGGTTGTAGGTCTCACTGAGCATGCTAAAAAGATATTTGCGCACAAAATCGGCAACAAAACGATCTCTATGGTCGATTGGCCTAGTCGTTGTGTTTGTAGACGTGCCACTCGGTCAATACCGAAAATGTGATGTATACTAGATGAAAGTGATTGAAATAGTGCACTGGTCAACTCTGACCTCAAGATTGACTGCTATTCGTCCTGCCTTAGACAGTTCCAGGAACTTAACAAATTCCACCCTTTGAGTTATTTAACGATGGCTTAAACTATAATTTAAAACTCCTTAAAAATGAAACACGAGACGTGGAAACTGAAAATTGTATTGAACTGGAAAATATACAATGATTAAACCATAGAACTGCATATCTACGACTAGAGTTCACTAAAACTAATGACACTTAAATTGAAATCTAAGCAAATGAAGAACCAGTGTAATAGCTTGCTAAATCCTAAGGACGTAATTTAGGAAATATTAAATGGGGTTCTGATGTGTGAGCCTTTCTTCTCTTTCTTTTCTCTCATGTATCGTGGACTATTTATAGGTGTAGCTTCCCTCCAAAAGTGGCGGTTAATCGGGACTCAAAACCATGATCAGCCATCTTTCCATGTTTGCTGGCCAATTCCTAATGCCTGTTGTTACTTTGTCACTTTCCCTCGTTCATAGAACTTCCCTTGCCGTGGTCCATTTCTTATAGTAGGGTACAAAATCTTTGACTTTTTCAACTGCCCAACACCAGCTTCTGACCCGGTCAAGCTTTAGGCTTCTCTTTGACCCAATCCAATCGATTTGAGCACCGCTGAGCATCCGTATTATATTATTCCCCAACAAAACCATCAAGCAAAGAAACAAGAGAAGGGTGATTGATGAGCTTTATAGGTATGCAAATTCTCACCATTTCTTATTGTTAGTTCCCATAAACACTGGCACGTAACCTTTGCTAGGGGAACCTATAGCCTCTACATCATTGTTGCTACCTTATCTTACAAAAGAAGGAAACTCATCTCCCTTCCCACCATGCTTATTGGATGCTTCAACAATAATCTTCCTATTTATAGTACAACTCCTGGAAAAGTCATAGTAAATAATTGTTGTTTGAATAGTTAAGAGTAGGAATGTCCATTTAGAGTCCTTGGTCATATAACTGAATAGTTGGCACATTCGACTTCTTGAAAGTAAAACAACTATTTTCAAATGATTATAGCTTACTTTGAGCTTTGTGATTGTTTAATAATTGAAGATAAAAAAGTTTTACAAAAGTACTTAAGACTTTTACACAGCTTTCAATCGAAACGTTGGGAAAATTGAAGGTCTCACAAAAATGATTGTTTGGATGATTTTAATCAGGGTTGTGAATGGCTCATTCACATTCTATAAGGTATCCAATCAATCTGGTCAATTTGGGCACTCGCTTATATACTCTAACAAAATTGTTGAGAGAGAGAGAGAACTTTTCACCTGACTATCTAAAAACATGTAAGTTTTGGCCAATTTTTCATTATTTGATAAATGATTCCACGTAGAGTCGAATCGAACCGAATACTCCTTGTTCAGATTCTAATCGTTTAATAAACAAGTAAGCTCGGCTCGGCTCAATTATTAAACGAGCTAATGTTTGTGTTCAAACTCGGCTCGTCAAATAAAATAATAAGCTCAAGATCAAACTCGAATTCGACTCATTGAACACAAATGAACCGAGCTAGAATAAGCTCAAACGAGCTCAGCTCATTTAACTTAAACAAACAAAGCTCGATTGAGTTTGGTTCGTTTACACAGACAAATTGAGCTCAATCGAACTCGGTTTTTATACAATCAAACCTAATTTGATTGAAATCGAATGTTTTTATTTTGGTAATAATATGAAAAGATATTATTACTCATATTCGTAAATAGCATTCGAGTTCGTTTGTTTAGTAAACAAGCTTAATTTTTTGTTCGAGTTTGGCTCGTTTAACTATTCGAATAGCCAAATTTGAGTTTTCACAAGGCAAATCAACTTGTGTTCTCAACCAGCTCGGTTCATTAAGAACTTTAATTCCACGCATTCAAGAGATATGTTTGTTTGCTCTGAAGACTTTAACACGCACTCAACAGATAATAAATCGTTTTATATGTTTGTTCTATTAAAAAGGATGAGTGAATACAATTGATGTTTCAATTCTTAATGCTTTCAAGATGCGGGTAGACATAATAAAAAAAAATTGTTTTCTTTCTACATTTTGGTTCACAGGTCAACGGATACAAAAAGTTGGGCACTTCACGGTCATAATGCAGTAATGATGTTCAAAGTCCTTACTACACTCACGCATCAGCTGGTTTATCTAGATGCACGTTTCTTTGAGTTGAATTGACTCGACAAATGGTTGCCTGATTTAAAGATTTGTCAAACATTTATTTTGGTTCTGTCTGCGGTTATCCACATAATGAATTTGGATCCTCACAAGTGCGGGCTGGGTCTCACAATTTGGCCATTTGCCATTTTCTACAAGTTGAGGTGACGTATATGTTCAATATTTTTTTTGTAACAGTTCAATATTCTAGTGTAACTGTTTTGCATTGTGATATAGTTAATTTTCTCTCCAAAATCACATAGTTTTTTTGTCTTTTCTCTCCAAAATTTACTAACATGGCACACATCTCAGCCATCAATTTCGTCATATTAAATCACGACCATCGACTTGTGAAAAATGACAATTATAGAATTTGAGACTTTACAAGTGCTATTTCTCAAAAATTGATGACCAAGAGGATTTAATATATGCGTCGTTCAAGGTTGCAACGTCCTTATCTGGTACAAAAGTTCAACAGCCCGTATCTCTCGACTGATTAGGATACATTTTCTTCGTTGACAGACTATAAGAATTTCATTTCTTCCTTTTTTTTTTCCATACATGGGATAGAGGTGCCAGTCCAAAATTTTATTAAAATACAAAAAATTACACAGAGGGGGGCATTGAACCTGACTTCCTTTAAATCTTAAGATTGTTAATTTGCTTTTTTCTTTTTTGGTCATCTAGTGAAATTGTAAAGAAAGACACTAAAATAAAGCCTAGTATATCTAATCGCATTTATAAAATTGCGTCTATTTTTTTGTACATATCGAGAAGTATATTGAGATTATTCTATTTTGCATCTATAAACTATACATCGATTTTACTTTACATCCTTAAACTTTAATTTGAGATACATTTCATACTAATCTCTAAAAATGACACGTTGCCCCTAAACTTTAAAATCTAACCTATTTGAGTCAAATGTTGCCAATTTTCATAAAACTATTACAATACTGATAACTATGTATGCCTATGATAGGTGTATTAAAGAAAAATCTGAAGCTTTTGTACGTTGGGGAAAAATGGTGGAAATATAAAGTTATATAAATAACATGTACTCAATAAATCAATAACTTCTAATTCATGGGTAATTGTTTCCAAAGTCTGCAACTTCCATGTTTCACTTCCTTCAAGAAACCAATACTATCACTTGCCTCCTTTTCTAGGGGAACATAGTCATGTAGTGATCTTCTACAAATGTCTGCTCATCCAATTCTGTTGGAGCATTTTAATAAAAATACAAATAATATACAATTATTAAATTTTTTACATTACATTTTGACTATATAAATGGTGAGTTTTTAAAATCATTTCTAACTGTCATATCTGACCACAGTATTCATAATAATTTGATCGTTGAATTAAGGATTCTCAATAATAATGATTATAACTGTCATATTATTATTAATAATTTGACTATTATGTAATTAATTTATAAAATTATGTTTTGTAATGAGGTTTAATTCTATGTTTAATTTCTCTAAAAATTATGTACATTTAATAACCCTATATTTTCAAACTATAATATGAGCATTTTGAAGAGTTGAGAATATCTTTAAAAAAGACAACTTCTCCTACTTTATGTGACTATAATCTTGGACAAAGTAAAGTGTAGGGAAGGTTCTACTTCACTTGATTATTTGATCCAAGGGAAGTAACAACAAGTGTTAGACTGTTGTATCATGAAGGTAATGCGCTATGAACTTTTGCATTTAAATTAAATTCATAAGGGTGCAAATCGGCTTAAAGAGAGTGAATACGCGCCTCCGCCTACTGTACTTCTTGGGCGCTATCAAGGTCGGAATCATCAACTTTGAAGGATATAGAATTTTTTCACATTTTTAATGTGATATCGAGATAAAATCAATTCTTGTTTATTTTTTGGAATTTATCATATTTAAAAAGTTAATTGTGACTATTTGATTAATTATATAGTTTAGGACCAACAATTTTAAGACAATTAGCCTCTCGTTAAATAAAAGAAAAAAGATTGTGCATGACATCATATAACTTGGTTCTTAGCCACTATGTTTTGTCTTGACAAAATATGATGTGATAATTTTTTGCAATATCAAAATGATGATAAAGTGACGCCATCTTGCTACCAAAAAGTGATGATAATAGATGGCATGTAAGATTAGGATGTTTTTGGGTTCTTCTTTATTTTGTCACTGATGTTTGGCTTGCTAATATTTAACTTTGGGTGGAAATAACCAAATGTGGCATCTAACTTGCTTTCTGGGTGTTTCTCCCATAATATTCCCCATGAATGTCTTAGTTATTATTTATCTTATTCACATGGGCATTCTTGTGCCATTAAGTATTGATGTCAAATTTGTTCTCATCATCCTTACGGACTAGATATCTTTTCTTCTAATTCAAAAAATTGAGAATAAACCAATAGATGCTAATACCATCCCTTAAAACCCACCCCCACCCCCACCCCCCAACCCCAAAAAAAAAAAAAAAAAAGAACTGCTCATTTTTCCAATCTTTGGACTATTACACGGTCCCTCAACACGTCCAAACTTGATCTTTCTGTTAAATTTCGAAAGGTTGCATTAATTACATTTGAATGCTTTTATTTAGCTTTTAATTAGCACTTGTTGGGAAAACATTACCAGAATGAGTTCTTATGTATACATTTAATCTTACTTGTGATATCAAGTTATTGTGCACATTTTAGGCTATTTCCTTGATTATATTGTTCTTGGATTAGTTGGTAAGATGCTTCACCAGGAATCTATAAGTCCTGGGTTTAAGTCACCAAGAGGTAGGTGGAGTCCCACTAGTGATTCTCTTTTTTTTTTAAAAAAAAAAAAAAAGCTTTAGTGAATATGTGAATTATGTGGTTCCTTTTGAATAGTTAATTCTTTTGCTTAGTTGTGATGATATTCATGTATTTGAAAATTAAAAAATGAGAAAAGAAGTTGGAAAAATTAAAACGTTTGTATTGTGGATTGAAAATATGTACTTGATATTTTTGTTGCAACTAGAAATATAAATCGCATGGATATGGTTTTTCTATCCATTATAATTTTTCATCCAAGACTATCTCAGCCTTGTTATATAGTTTTGTCTTGGCAAATGACAAATTGTATGAGGGAATGAACAATATATTTTGCATGTATAAATTTAAATGATAAGAGTCAAACTTTGTGTATTAATTTTAATGGGAATATACGAGGCCATGTTAAACCTAATAGACTTTTCTTATTATTTGGAGCCTGGCCCATCAAAATATTAAAAAAGGAGTTTTGTGTAGTTTTTGGTGGCAAGTTGATTTTAGAAAGTTGTGAGAGAAGTTTTAAGAAAGCTACGCTTTGTACTCTATTATTCTTGCTCATAGTGAATTTTTCTCTTCTACCCGTGAATGTAGGTCTTACGACCAAACCATATAAATCTCATGTCTCTTCCTTTCATTGCGTGCTTGATTATTTTCAGTTTCACTTCCATTTTGCCCAAAAAACTATCATCAGATCTAGTCCAAAAGAGGGTAGCTTTTTTGGTTCATGGAATTTTTGGATGATAAGTAATAAATTTACCTATTTTAATATAGTATTTTATATATGATTTTATTATGTTTTTAGTATGTTTTTGATATTTTAATATTAAAATGGCTCAATTTCATTACTTTCCAGCAAATAAAGGATTGCTCTTAAATTAGGGTTTTTGGTCCGAAAATTAGGGTTTTGAGGTAGAAATATTATTTTGAGCAAATTAATGTCCAAGTTTATTTGATTTTGTAGGGAAATGAAGATTAAACACAATTTGGATCAATTGAAGCTCAAGGAATATCAAATTCAAAGTTGATTCAAGTTGTGCTATTTTATCATTTAAGTTTGGAATTTTCAGCAAATATTTTCTTCACCAAATTCTACCAAGAAAATTATGGTTCTAATGGGGGAAAAAGGTCTCAAGGGCATTATGGAAATAAACAAAATTTAAAAGGGCAAAATTGAAAATAAGGAGCGATCTGCGAATCACGATCCATCGGTTGCCACCCGCGGATCCCACTTGCGAATCGTCATCAACTTGTAGATTTCGGCTTTCTTCAACTTGTAGCTTGTTCACACTACTTTTGTAGATAAATCCAATGTCCAGCTGCATTCTCTTTGCCCTAGAAGATAACACAAAGCTCAAGGAAGACTTTTGAGGCCAAAGGAATCAAATTTCATCATTATGTCTCCAACTTGGACAAGGACTTGAGCTAGGGTTTATGCTATAAATACATGCCTTTGTAATTCATAGAAGACATGCTTGGTTTTGTGCTTGAAAGAGTAAAAACCATAGTATGGTAGGAGGAGCACTCCTTGTAAATACTTAGAGTAGATTCTCTTTCTTAGTTTTATAGTAGGCAAAATCGTATTTTTGTAACAAGATTTTGGAGGAACTACTTTGTATTCAACATGTTTGATAAAATGCAAGGACAAGTTTTAGAGCCAAGTTCATCCACCAAATGAGCAACTCTAACCTTATTCCTTTTATTTTCATTCATGCATGCTTGTTTACTTTCATTTATGTGCTCAATATTATTTTAATCATGTTGAACTAAGTTGATTCCTACTAGGTTTAGGATGAAGCTCTAATATGTTTGAATTGGTTTATGGCCTATTTATTCTTGTTTATTCGTTTACTTGGTCTTTAACACTTGTTGTTAGTTAGTTACCAACTTCAAGTCATCTAGTTGTTATTTGACAAAGAGATTTGCACTTAACAATGGAAAGAGTAAATGAAACTTATGTTGAATCTCACGAGAGTAGTGATTCACACAGGTGGATTAAGGATTAAAGCCACAATTCATTAGTTTAATGAATTAATACATGCTAGACTTTACCACGAGAGTAGGAAAGCTCGTGTATTGGTAGTCTTCCATTAGTAGAGAAATCTAGTGTGGAGTATAATTAGAATTGAATCCTAAACATGAATAAAATCATTAAAGTCATAAGCTAAACATTCATACTTAGTGGATTCTTAAGCCTAGTCAACTTGGCTTAACTAGTTTCATCATAGTGTGTCTACTTGAATTTGATTTTCCCACCATTTTACTACCTCCAAAGTTCGATTGTCTAGATAATAAAGCAAGTTAGTAGCTTTGGTAGTTGCTAGTTCATGTTTCCTCATGGGATTGACCCTAATACTCGTCACAACTACAATTGACCTGTGCACTTGCGGAATGAGTATTAGGTTATAAATTTTATTACTTGTTTGTGTTGATTTGTGCATAATTTTGATAGTAACCTAAACTCACAATCAGAAGAGTTAGAGGGAGGTGTTGATATCACTGGAATCTACATCTATCGATTTACCTATCTACAAAAGATCACCACAATTGGTTGCCAAAATTTTGTGTCACTCTCTAGTGAAAATCAAATATTTTTGCCTCGTTGTTCATGCATTTCCGGCCACTTTCACAAAAACTTCCACCACCATTTTATAGAGCTTTTCAAGATCTACCTGCTCACCAAAAATCGTCATCAGATTCTATCAGGGTGAAGCGCACTTGCCGCCTCCATTTTGGGTGAGGGTGAGTTTTGTTCTAAAGAGAAAATAATCAAGTGTGGTAAGCGGATGCGAGCCTTTAATCTCAGCAATTGATTTGATTTTGAAATCTTTAATCACTATCATTGGATTGGATGAGTTAATTTTTATTTTGTGTGGGTAAGTGCACTGTGTTATCTTGCACCCTATTGTCAAGAACCATCAAATTGGTTGACTAACTGTTGACTGTTGACTAAGTTGATTGATCGTTGACTGGCATTGACCGACCTTTGACTAACATGGATCGTTGACTTTTTCATCACTGCCCTACCCACCATTTTTCGATGTCCTAAATCTATCTTTAAGGTCTGGTTTTCAGTTTGCCGAGTATATTTTTCTATTTTTAACTCTTTTATATCATTTGCAAGGGACATAAATACATAAAAAATGATTTCTTTGGATGGAACAGATTATCATGCTTGGAAAGGAGATTTCCTTTATATTAAGAAATTATTTAAACCAATTTTTATGGCACAAAAGCCTAATGATTTTAATGATGAAGGTTAGGAAATTATGCATTTGGAAGTTTGTTCATTCATTTGTTAATGGATTGATGATAATGTACAAAATTTTGTTCATTCATTCATTCATGGATTGATGATAATGTGCAAAATCATGTATGTGATGAAATCCATGATCATACTATATGGAACAAACTTGAAAAATTGTATTTAGAAAAATGTTTGTGATTAAGCAGTTGACGTCGACGAGATACAAAGTTGGTACTCCCATGACTAATCATTTAAATGAGTTTCAAGGTGTCATAAACAGATTGATTAGCTTAGGCATTAATTTTGATGATGAGATTAGAAGTTTGCACTTCTTGGATTTTTGCTAGATTCATGGGAAACTTTTAGAACGACAATAGCCTCTAGCGATGTGATTTCTTGGGATTATGCCAAGAGTAGTATAATTAATGAAGAAAGAAGAAGGCGCACACAAGAACTACTACTTCACAATTAGAAATTCTTGTTGTTGAATCCAAAGGTAGAAATCAAACTAGAGATCAAGGTAAGAGAGATAAGAGTAGAAGTAAGTCCATGCCAAGTTGCTTTTTTCATACTTGCAACAAAAATATCAAATGGGTTTATAAGGAATATAACCATTGAGGAAAACTTTACTTTTGTTCATGGTTTTGTTAGGCAAAATAGAAGCGAAATTGAAAATCATCAAGCACATAATAAAAGCAATAAACACGAGATTTACGTGGTTCAATCATAAGACTTATATCCATGGGTAGATCAAGAGAGAAAAATTCACTATGAGCAAGAACAATGAACTACAAAGTATAGCTTTCTTAAAACTCTCCTCACAACTCATAATAAGCTCTCTCTAAAATCAACCTACTACAAAAGACTACACAAAACTCTTTTTTAAATATTAAATGGGCAAAGCTTCAAATAATAAGGAAAGCCCATCAAATCTCCCTCTCCGATTATTTGACGGGTATCGCCATCCCGACCATCAAGCAACAAGTTTCAAATTTCTCCCTTAGAGGAACCTTCGTCAGCTTATCAGAGCTAGGACTGTCAATGGGGCCGGGCCAGCCCGAGCCCGGCCCGTTCGGCCCGCAAAAAAAGCCCGTGAGCCTAATTCTTGATTGGGTCGAGCTGAGCTTGGGCCTAAATATTAGGCCCGAAATTTTTTTTAGCCGAGCTTGGGCCTCAATAGGCTCAGCCCGTATAAGGCCCGGCTCATAAAACATATATATATATATATAAAACCTAAATATAAATTACATACACACACATATATATAATATGAAATTATGTATAATATATTAACTAAATCCTTAATATATCTCCTAATATATATATATATATATATATATATATACACATGTATATATATAATAACTCAAATATAAAATTAGACACACACATATATAATATAAAATTATATATAATATATTAACTAAATCCCTAATATTTTCTCTCTCCTCAAACAACTCTATCGCCAGCCAAATTTCTAATTTTCCTCTCTCCCTCCTCAAACAACCCCATCACCACTCAAATTCCTAAATTTTCCTCACCTCTCAAACAACTTTCATCAACTTCTTCCTCCCTAAATTTGGGGATTGCTCAACATAATTCGCCAAGTACACACTTCAATTAACTAGATTTGCGTTGAATGTTGCAACTAGTCTACTTGGGGCTTGTGCAATCGGTTAGAGTATGAGAAGTTCTTGCTTTTAAGATTTTTCATACATCTATTATGTGGTTGTTGTGTACTAAAAGTAGATGCTTAACAAAAGTAAGGAACTATAATTCTAATATAATTCTAATGCTTACAATGGAATTATTATGATCTCATTGTAAGTAATCGTCTCTTAAGAGTTTCAATCAAATGAGTAGTTACTAATTATGTGCAAAGTAACTGAAATTTGTACAATTAATGACATATTATTTTTTATTATTGGGAACAAAATTAAAGGAAAACATGTAGTTTTGTATTGTATTGGAGCTGTTGAATTGTAGAAGTATCTCAATAGGTTTAGGCTCGTGAGCTTAAGCTTACAACCCGAATATTTTGTGAGCTGAGCCTGAGCTTTACATTTACAAACCTGAAACTCATAGCCCGAAGCTCACAACCCGATTTATTATGTGAGCTGAGCCTGAGCTTGTTAAAGCCCGGCTCATACGGCCCGATTGACAGGCCTAATCAGAGCCATTTTCATCTGTGTGAATCTTCTCAAGCTCTAACAACTTAGAACTCAAAACATCTCTAATCCAGTGATATCTGACATCAATATGCTTTGACCTTGCATAAAAATAGAGTTATTGCCAAAGTAGATGGCACAATGACTGTCACAAAATAGCTAATATCTCTCTTGAATAAACTTGAATGAATTTCTTTATCCACAGCAACTCTTTGCATGCTTTAGTGATTGCAATAAATTCTGCCTCTGTGGTAGAAAGAGTAACACACTTTTGCAACTTAGACTGCCAAAACACAGCTCCCTCTGCATAAGTGATAATATAACCTGAAGTGGACCTACGAGTATCAAAATCTCCAGCCATGTCAGAATCTGTATAGCCAACCAAAATAGGATGATCACTTCCAAGAAAATGTTTCAAATTCGAATTGCCTCTAAGACACTTCATAATCCACTTAATAGGTTCCCAATATTGTCTTCCAGGATTTAAAAGAAAACGAGTTACTACACCAACTGCATAAGTTGTATCTAGCCTAGTACACACCATGGCATACATCAAACTTCCCACTGCTGAAGAGTAAAAACCTTCTCCGTTTCCTTCTTTGATGCATCAATAGTAGGACACTATTGAACATTCAACTTGAAATGAGTAGCACGAGGAATACTTACTGACTTGGCATTATTCATGCTAAACCTTTGAAGCACATTGCCAATATACTTCTCTTGAGACAAGTAAAGTCTCCTAGCAACTCTATCTCAAGAGATTTCCACGTCCAAAATGCTGGATCCAAGTCTTTCATAGCAAAAGACTATTTTTTCTTCAACTCATCGATCCTCAAAACATTCGTGCCAACAATCAACATATCCTCAACATAAAGCAACAAAACAATGAAGTCATCATTAGAGAATCTCTGCACAAAAATACAGTGATCTGAAGTAGTCTTCTTAAAGCCTTGCTTCTCCATAATAGACTCAAACTCTTTATACCATTGCCTATGCGCTTGTTTGTAGCCATAAAAACTTCTCTTCAGCTTGCAGACATAATTCTCTTTGCCTTTCACTTCAAAACCCTCCGGTTGCTCTATGTAGATTTCTTCCACTATCTCACCTTGAAGAAAAGTAGATTTAACATCCATCTACTCATTCTCTAAATCAAGGTTTGCTTCTAAATCAAGAACCTCTTAAATAGAAGACATGTTCACAATAGGAGCAAAGACTTTATCAAAATCAACTCCTTTTCTCTGACTGTATCCCTTAACAACCAATCTAACCTGATACCTTGGGTGTGAACTAAACGCATCATTCTTGATGCGAAAGACCACTTAGTCTTCAAGGCTTTCTTGCCCATAGGTTGTGCCACCAACTCGAAAGTGTTGTTTTTATGCAAAGACTTCATCTCATCTTGTATAGCATCAACCCACTCTTTCTTGTGCTCATCTTCCAAGGCTTCTACAAAACACTTAGATTCTTCATCATCAGTTAGCTTCACATACTCATGAGGAGAATACCTAGTGGAAGACTGTCCAACTTTGGTAGACCTTCTGGGAGGAATAATGGCCGAATTCTCAAGCACTGGGGGTTGATCATCAAGACCAATTTGTACAAGAACATCTGCATCAACTGTATCGTATTGATCAATCTGTACCTCTTTGATATTTTGGTCATTCTGAGTATTCTCTGTAGCCTATTGAGGAACAATAGTCAAAGGAACTGGATCTATATCAATTGAATCAACTACAAATTCTATCCCGAGCTTATGGGTTTTGTCAATATCTTCAATAGTTTGATCCTCCACAAAACCACATCCCTACTTCTAACAAGCTTCTCCTTAACTGGGTCATATAACCTGTAACCAAACTCATCATGTCCATAATCCAAAAACACACTATTTGGTCTTCATGTCAAGTTTTGACCTCTTGTCTTTAGGGACATGTACAAAGGCTTTGCAACCAAAGTCACGCAAGTGATCATATGAGATGTCTTTGCCTATCTGTACCATGTTAGGAACATCAAACCACAAAGGAACACATGGTGTGAGATTAATCAAATGAACAACAGTACTTAAAGCCTTACCCCAAAAAGATTTTGGCAAATTTGGCATGAGACAACAAACATCTGGCTCTCTTTACCAGTGTTCTGTTCATACTCTTAGCTAAACTATTCAACTATGGCATTTTTTGTGGAGTCCTCTGATCCTGAATACCAAGCTGCTTGCAATACTCATCAAATGGCCCGATATATTTTTCCCCAATATCAGTTCGAATACACTTCAACTTTTGACCAGTCTCTCTCTCAACTGAAGCTTGCAACTGCTTGACGACATCCAAAAGCTGATTTTTGGACCTTAATGTATAAGCCTAAACCTTCCTTGAGTGATCATCAATAAATGTGACAAAAAATGAAGAACTAGCATGTATCACTGTTTTCATGGGACCACATAAATCCGAATGAATCAAATCTAGTACATTTGATTTTCTAGAAGGAGGATAACTCATAAAACTAACTCTATTTTGTTTTCCTAACAGGTCTTTCTTCGCTAGCAATTTTATCCCCTTTTCACCCATATGACCAAGTCTCTTGTGCCAGAAATCAATTGCACTAGAATCATCTGCAATATTGATACACTCTTTGGAGCACTTGGCTTGCATCAAATACAATTTGCAATACTTTTTACCTCTTGCCACAACCAGATTTCCTTTAGTGAGCTTCTATTGTCCATTGAAGAAAGTGTTATAAAAACCATCATCATCAAGCTTCCTAATTGAAATTACATTCAATCAGATGTCAGGAATATATTTCACATCTCTAAGAACTAACCTTGTGCCATTACTTTTCTCTAAGAAAATATCTTCTACACCACCTATCTCAGCATGACCATCATTACATGTACTCACAGTGCCAAAGTCACCGAGTGTCAAGGGTGCGAACATGTCCTTAAGAGAAATGGAATCAATGGTAGCACCATTGCCAACTACCCAATTAGTTTCAAGAAACACAACATCATACACAAGAAGAAAATCTTCAACTGCAGCAGTAATTCTCTCTTCAACATTGTTTTTGGTATCACTGCCCTTGTTATTTTTCTTCCCCTTATTCTCTTTCTACAATTAGCAACAATACTTCTTGATATGCCCATTTTTACCACAATGATGATACTTCACATTTGCAAACTTTAGATTTACCGGTCATATATTTGATGGCCGGTATTTTCTTGAGTAAATTCGGAAAGACTGGTATAATGAAAGGTGGGGGAGAAAAGGGAAAAAGAAAAACTATAATGTTCTTTGATGTTGACTAGTTAATGTTTAGAATTTTAAAATTGGCCATTTGGGTTCTTTGATTTTTGGGAAAGCCTTGGAATCTGCCTACGTGGAATCTACTTGAGGAATACGGGTGAGGGATGCAATATTAGTATCTATTGTTAAAAGTTTTCACGTCTTTTCTAGATTTTATATACATCACCTACATTTCAAATTGCACGTGAGCTAAATACGAATTTTTGTGAGGATTTGATACAAGTGAAATTATTGTGTCCTTTATTTGTTGATGAACTTATTTATAGTTTATCTAAGACAGATAATGGCTCATGGAGCTTAATCGAAATGAGAATAACATGAGATTTGTACTATGTGCTCAACAATTGATCATTTTAAATCATTGAGAATAATGAGAGTATTTATTTCGAATTCATATGTCAAAGATTATATAATTGTGATCACCCTTGTTTTGAGTCTATACAGATTAATAGTCACTAAATATTGTGGCCAATATATTAGAGTTCAGAAGCTTAAGATTTTGTGAAAGCACTTGAGTTCAATTACAAAATTTTCTTGAAAACATATACGGAGTATTATAAAAATAGTTCGTAGAAAGTTAATAGACTACTAGACATTGAGAATTGATTGAGGAATATGGAAAAAAAAATTAAAGTAGCTCCTATTAGTAGACTATTGGTCATCTATATGGACAATTCCTAATAGCAAGGCTATTGGCTACTAGAGAGAAAGAAATTGAAAAAATGTGGCTTCACTTTACTTGAAAAATATATTTACCTATTTATTATTAGGCAATTATGTAAATTTTCTCACTAAGCATGATTATTTTAGTATTTGGTGACTACAGTTACATGAGAATTTTTTCTAACTTTTTACCAACTAATGATACATTGTGATTGTATCTTTTAGAAGTATTAAAACATATGATGACTTAAGTATCAAAAATTGATATCTTTGTTATTATAATTGTGATAACACGTAAACTTGAGCTCACAGTAAAGACAGGAGACACATTGAGGATGTCCCTACGTTTTGTTTTACCTAGACAGGAGAACTAGGGGTGTTTGGAACTGCCTTTGAGCGAAAGCAATGGGGCAATTCAAACGTCGCCAATGATTTGTTTGTCGGTGGTTTTCAAAGCTTTACAGAAAAAATGTGACAGTTTAAACTAGCTTTATATTTTTCTATGGCTAAGCTATTTTTTGGGTATTTAAAACTGACCCTATGAGCTTCACATATTGCTTTTAGCTCTTAATAATTTGATCAGCAAATAGCAAAACTAATTATGCAAAAATATATATGTATGAAAAAAAAATACCTAATTAAATTTGAATGTACTTTCATCACGATCTTAGAATCTTTATAATGTAATATCACTTTCTAGAACGTCTACAATAATAACAAGCATTGATATGTCTACTATTAATAATCTAAAGCATCAACAAAAAAACAGTATATCATTTCTATACTTTTCCCTTGCCATATGTTCTAAATTTTGCTGGTAACCATGTACAGAAAAGATTGAACTTGTAACTAATTAAGGAGATTGATTTTCTAGTCTCTCCTATTCAACCTTTGATTTTCTAGGCTCTCCTCTTCAACCTAATCAAATAAATAAAGATTATTTATATGGTCAAAACTGTACTAGACAAATAAGAACAATGTATCCAAAATACATCAATCCAACCATGACATATGCACAAGAAATAAAAATTCGTTCCAAGAGATATCTATACATAGGGGCAACAAAAATTGAATTGTTGTAAAAGCCAATTCAAAATTACCACAAACATGTTCTTTTAAATTCATTCACCTGCCAAGCCCACTAAGGAATTTCAGTTTTCCAGTAAACAATTGATCTTAGAACTTGAGCCACTTAATCACAATTGCGAAAGTTAGGCTTGCCAAATTTGAATTGTCAACTTTGTCACACCAGAATAGCAGTTGTGTGGCATGTAGCAATAGGGGTGTAGACGAACCGAGCCGAGTCTAAATATTATCGAACTCGAGCTTGAGCTTGTTAACATTACTGTTGCTCGAGATTGAGCTCAAGCTCGAATTCAAAGCTCGAGCTCGACTCGTTAATTTTAGGAAGAGTTTGAGCTCGACTCGAGTTCGCTCGTGAAACATAATCAAGCTCGAACTAGAGCTTGAATTCATATATAATTAGTATGGGTAAATTAGTAATGTTATATATATAATATTTAATACATATATTTCGAGCTACTCGAACTCATTTTTTACTGCTCGAATTCAAGCTCGTTTAGTATACGAGCTGCTCGAGCTCGACTCAAACTCGGTCAACATCGAATTCAAGTCGAACAGTAGACTGAACTGCTCACGAGCAGCTCGTTAACACCCCTATGTAGCAATGTATGTCATTGGAATTCTCAACAGAAGGAAAAACTGCATTTCACGTCCTATGCAGCACTTGTTAAGCAGAAGATTAAGGGAGGAAAAAAGATTGTTACAAGTTGCTATTTGTGACGACTTCATTCCATGACACAAAATGACAACCACGTGACTGGCTAAAGTGTTGTTTCGGTGACGAGTTCTCAACTTTTAGCAACAAGTATACGTACACATACTTTGATCCAGTTAATCAATCAATTAAGAGGCTAATCTCTTTTGTGTAGACCAATAGCTATGCTATGATCTAGGACCATCCTCGCTTTCCCTTGAACAAGGAAAGGGCAGCATAATATTAGCTTCAATTCAACAAGTTCAAACTTGAATTAGAAAGAGGGTAGGCTACAGAACCGTTGAAGGCTTCAACTTGACCACTGAAGAAGGTAAAGGCTGAGTGTAAACTCTTGAATGAATGCCGTCATTGATAAATAAAAGAAAGGATAACATGTTATTGAATAATAAATCAACACTTACCAAGACTTCTTTCCTTTCCTTCTTCTCGATCTAAATAAAAATAATTTTTGACAATTTATGGATCCAACTTTCTATTAATAAAATTTTTGCTTCTTAATTTCCTATTGTGGTACGAGATAAGAATATCTCATCTTAACATTAAGTGGAAGTATGAAAACAAAAGGAACAGACCCTAACAGTCATTTTGGACCAATGAATCGTTGACAATAGTTTGTATTATTTAGACCAAACAATACACACAGACACACACATGAGATCTTATGTGCTACTTTTTCCAGTGTCAATTGAGTGCCATTCACAAAGAATTGCTAACTTACATTCACATTCTAATAATTATCTAACTCGTCTAGGTGTGAACGCGAGGTAGCAATCCCTTGTGAATCATACTCATTTGATACTGAAAAAAGTGACACTAGGATCCCAACTGCATACACACATATAGGCATCGTTAAACACATGCATGCACATAAGAATCTATATTAAAAAACTAAAAGGTTATGAATTTGGTAACAAATTGCCGAATTAATGTTTCATCTAATTAGTTAAAATCAATAATACTGATTTCAAAAACTCTCTTTTTTAATACCATTTTTATTTTGACTTTTTGAATTTGGTAAATATAGAAATATCTATCAATCTACAAAATTATCAATTTTAAATTTTGAAAATCAAATCGGTTGGTTAATATGTACTTTTTCGGTTATGCTTGCCCCTACTTTTCACCTTATTTTACTTTTAGCGATTGCCAAAATTCTGTCAATTACTCTGGGCGAAATTGAAACATTTTAGACTAGATTTTGGTAATTGTAGTTTTCTTTTGTCGAAATTAAAAACATTGAGAGCCAGATTTATTTCGCGAGCAAAGATTGGCACATTGTGCTCAGGAAAAGATCCGGAAATGACTTAAATTTTAAATAAAGTTCATTTTTTTTTCCTAGAACCTGAAAATTCAGTCAAGATTGCATGTTTTGCTGACTTGACGGGAACATATTCCTTATGATTGTGCGAACTTCTGCCTAAATTATTTATCATTTTCTTCCCAAAAACACAGTTACTTCAATCTACATCTTTTAACAAAAGAAAGGTTTGAAATGGAGATAATTAAATCTGCTAAACATCAAGCTATGCTTAATACAACCTCATCTTATTAATTTCTATGCGCAACCAGTTGTTTGTATAGTGGCTTCGGAACATATGTTGGCATTGATCAAATCATAAGTAGTAACATCCAGCATTACAAAGAGACGACATTTTCCATAATTTAAGCTCAGCATAATGAGAAGAAGTTAGATTCATGTTAAAAGATGCAAAATATTTTTAGTGACACCCTAATAATTGAATACTAACGAGAAAGAAAAGCAGAATACATCCAAAGTTACTTGCTTTTTGACAAGCTCTTCAACATTTTTTTGAAGTTTTCGGCATCGCATGAAAGTCTCAACAATCCATGATAATTATATCCGAACTCGTGCACACAATCATCAAGCAAAGAAACAAGAGAAGGGTGATTGATGAGCTTTATAGGTATGCAAAGTCTCTCCAGTTCCTCGTTATCAGTTCCCACAAGCACCGGCACGTAACCTTTGCGAGGAGAGACTGTAGCCTCTGCACCATTGCTGCTGCCTAATCTTACGAAAGAAGGAAATGAGCTCAACTCCCTTCCTGCCATGGTTGTTGGATGCTTCAACGATAATCTTCCTATTTATGGTACAACTCATGGAAAAGTCGTAGTAAATAATTGTAGATTTGAATAGTTAAGAGTAGGAATATCCGTTTAGAGTTCTTGGTCATACAACTGAATAGTTGGCACATACGACTTCTCAAAAGTAAAGCAACTATTTTCAAATGACTATAGCTTACTTTGAGCTTTGTCATTGTTAATAATTGAATATAAAAAAGTTTTACAGAAGTACTTGAGACTTTTGCACAGCTCTCAATCGAAACGTTGGGAAAATTGAACGTCTCACAAAAAGATTTCCGGGATGATTTTAATGAGGGTTGTGAATGGCTCATTCACATTCTATAAGGTATCCATCAATCTGGTCAATTCGGGCACTCGCTTATATACTCTAACAAAATTGTTTAGAGAGAGAGAGAGAGCACTTTTGACCAGACTATCTAAACACATGTACGTTTTGGCCAATTTTTCATGCAATATTTTCATTATTTGATAAATGATTTGACGCATTCAAGAGATATTTATTTGCTCTGAAGACTTTGATATGCACTCCTGCATCAAGAGATCATAAATCATTTTAGGGTTAATAACACTTTGCCCCCCTGAACTTAGTGCGTAGTCACACTTTGCCCCCCTCAACTTTAAATATATACACTTTGCCCCCCAAAGGTTAGTCAAAGTTAATAATTAAAAAAAAAGTGAGTATTATGACATTATTGCCCTTATATTAATTAATATATTTATAACTTTATATCATTTCTTTTTATTTTTAAAAGATTTATTTCTTCACTATCATATAAATTATATAAAATACCAAACTAAAAAATTTAAAGAAAGTTAATATTTAATTTACATCTTTAAAAATTTTTCTCTTGTATCAATATTTACTTCTATATATGTTATTTTTAATTTATTAGACTTTAAGTTAAACTAAATTGATAAAAAGCACAACAATAAAAGATAAATTCAATTACCAAAATTTATATAAAAAGGTAATACCAAACTCATTTATTTAAAGTAATTTTTTATCATTTTAATTTATTTAAGCTTTTAGACTAATATCATTGTCATTTTTATATTTATCAAATTATTCCAATATGAAATTCTTAATTAAAGAACTTCTTATTATTTATTGTTTTGGACTAAATATTATATTTTTTTTGTTTGACTTATTTATTCTTGTTTGCCACAGTACTGTATAATGGGCTAACTCTTCTTTTTTTTTCCAAAATATTCTTCAATTAAAAATTTCATATTGGACTAATTTGATAAATATAAAAATGACTATGATATTAGTCCCAAAGTTTAAATAATTTAAAATGATAAAAATTTAGTTTAAATAAATGAGTTTGGTATTACCATTTTTATACAAAATTTGATAATTAAATTTATTTTAGTGTCGTGTTATTCATCGGTTTTGTTTGACTTAAATTATAATAAATTAAACAAAACATATATAGAAGTAAATATTAATCTAAGAGGAAAATTTCAAAGATATAAACTAAATATTAACTTTCTTTAAATTTTTTAGTTTTATATTTTTATATAATTAATACGATAGAGAAGATATAAATCCTTTAAAAATGAAAAGAAATGATATTAACTTATAAATATATTTATTAATAAAAGGGCAATAATGTCATAACACTCACTTTTTTTTTGGAATTCCTAACTTTGACTAGTCTTGGGGGGCAAAGTGTATATATTTAAAGTTGAAGGGGGTAAAGTGTGACTACCCCCTAAGTTCAGGGGGGCAAAGTGTTATTAACCCATCATTTTATACGGCTTTTCAGTTAAAAAGGATGACTGAATACAATTGATGTCTCAATTCTTAGGGGGTGTTTGGTTTAGGAAAATCAAGGAAAAGAATGGGTATATCATAAATAATGACACCTATTGTTGATATTTGTTAAACAACTATCACTATTATTTAATGGGAATAAAAGTGATTAATTGGAATGTTAATGATTCCCTCATAATACTATTCTATCAAACTCATTTACCCTTATGATTAAAGACAAAAACACACCCACTGAAAAAATATTTTTTTTTAATTACCCACCCCCAATATACTACTCTCTCTCTCTCTCTCTCTCTCTCTCTCTCTCTCTCTCTCTCTCTCTCTCTCTCTCTCTCTCTCTCTCTCTCTCTCTCTCTCTCTCTCTCTCTCTCTCTCTCTCTCTCTCTCGTCTTTTGATTTTGAATATTTTTTATTAATACTTTATAAAATTTTTTATAAAAATTCTTTGTAATGAATTTTTTTTACATTCAATTTTTTTATAAAAATTTGAACTAAAAATCAAAGATTTATAATATTTTCTGTTAATACAATAAAAATTGACTTTTTTAAGGTTATCATTTACATAAAACTCAAACCAGAGCATAGTTATATTTAAAATTGAAGAAATCTTTTTAGAAATTTTCTTTAAAAAGATATAAAATAAAAAATTTAAAAAATATGTATATCATAAATAAAAGATTTTAAAATTTTAAAATTTACTTAAAAGTCATTCTAATAAACCAAACAAGTATTTTTATAATGATACCCATTCTATTATTAAACCAAACATGTTGGGGAGAATCATTAAAACCTATACTCATAATAGGATTAATGATTATCATAGTGATAGTGATTGAGGAATTTAAACCAAACACTCCTTAATCTTTTCAAGATGCGGGTAGACATAAAAAAAATATATTTTGTTTTCTTTCTACATTTTGGTTCACAAGTCAACGGATACAAAGAGTTGGGCACTTCAAGGTCATAATGTAGTAATGATGTTCAAAGTCCTTACTGCAGTCACCCATCAGCTGGTTTGTCAAGATGCACGTTTTTTTTAGTTGAATTGACTCGACAAATGGTTGGCCGATTTAAAGATTTGTTAAACATATGTATACTGAATTTGGGGCCTCGTTGAAGGTTGCAACGTGCTCATCAAGTACAAAAGTTCAACAGCCGTATCTCTCGACTGATTAGGAAACATTTTCTTCGTAGACAGACTTTAAAATTTTCATTTCTTCCTTTAAATCTTAAGATTGTTAATTTGCTTTTTTCTTTTTGATCATCCAGTGAAATTGTAAAGAAAGACAGTAAAATAAAGCCTATTATATTTAATCGCAGCCATAAATGACGTGTATTTTTCCACACATATGAGAAGCATATTGAGATTATTCTATTTTGCATCTATAAACTATACACCTATTTTACTTTACATCCTCAAACTTTAATTTGAGCGACATTTCATACTAAACTCTAAAAATGATACGTTGCTCCCTAAACTTTAAAATCTAACCTATTTGAGTCAAATGTTGCCAATTTTCATGAACCTATTAGAATACTAATCACTATGCCACGCTCGGAATTGGAGCAACAACCACCACAAGCTTATGGGGCTCAACCTGTTTAAACATAAACAATTTATTCCAACATGAAAATTCTGATATCGAGCATCTATACCCCCAGTAATAATTAAATAGAATATATCCAAAATGTCTATTAATCACTTTATCAAAATTATATATAAAATAGTCTCCATTAACAAACCATCAATGACCAATTTATAAATCTAAAAACTCAACATTACTGCATAATTCAACGATAAACAGTAGCACGTAATATAACAACTTCTAAATTTAAACAATAATATTCAATCTACTAATGTTCCCAAAGATGGGTTTTGTTCTCAACAATTTAACTAAAAGCAAAAAACTAACTAATCTTTCCCACCAAAGCTTGCAACTCTTGGCCTATACCTTGATCAATTCTCAAAATCTGAAATGGGGAAAGATTAATGGGGTGAGCTCAATAGCCTAGCAAGCAACTGTTCACCTAACTAGTCGGATCAAGCATAACACATAACATTTAATTGTTATTCCTTAATATACATATATATATATATGTATATATATATATATATAAGTCGTATATCCATATTTTTATTTTTAAATTCAACCAATTCAATTATCAGGCACAACCACCATTACTCAAACGTAGTGACCAAAACACTTAGTAACCTGGGTTGCCGAGGCAAACATAACCCCTCTTACCTGGGTGTCGGACCAGACTTCACCCCTGTGGCGGCACGGTTACTTTCACAATTTACCAATTCTAGAATGGTACCAAACCACATATACACAACCACAAATAAAGAGACAAATTTCTCCCTATCACCATTATGCAACAATATCAAATACACCATATCAAATACACCATACCAAACAATTCACATAAGCCAATCATATGCTTGACCCACAGTTATAGTTAAAAACACATGTCGTATCACAATTTGAAAAACATTAAAAATAATTGATTCACTGGGATATGAAAATATTTATACAAAAATAAATATTTTAATCCATTATTTATAAAAATTACTAGTTAGGCAAAAATTCACTTACCTACATGAGCTTATGTGACTACCCACGAGTAGTTTTCAAAATATTCAATGTCAGATACCTTCAATAAAATTTAATAGTCCAAATCAGTTTTCTTGGCTCACAATTTTTCCCAAAATATCCCTATCATATTCCTTTAGTAAAATCTAACAGGACCTCAAATCAGTTTGTTTATAAATCTATGCCTAAGAATCACATGAAACTAATTGATAATCACAGGCAATCAATTCTTGTTATCCTGGCTAAACTTTTAAAGGAAAACTCTCTAAATTAATTCCTATGGCTCAGAATACCCATGTCTGTTGACAAGATTTAGGCTAGTTCCACCGTTATTATTTTTTTTCCTTCAATCTTATGAAAATATAATTCATAGATGAACCGTGAGAACTTACCCGAACTATGCTAAATCATGTTCCCTTCTTCCTCTACACCTACTTCAATGTCAATCCTTGTTTCCTATTGTTCACGGCTATTCCCCTCTCCCGTTTCACTTTCTAAAGTTACTTTCTGACGTTTTTTTAACTGATAACATCAGAGAGGTGAAAGAGGAATTAGGTCTTCTAATAACTCTAAATTTGCATAAAGTATACCCATGTGTTAAATAATTATATTAATTAATCTCCCCTAATTTCCTAATACTATAAATATATTTATTTTACCAAAAAAAATTTTTAACAAGATACTACAAACCACGTATGCCTATGACAGGTGTATTTAAAAAAAATCTAAAAAGCTTTTCTATGTTGGGGAAAAATGGAGGAAAAATAAAGTTATATGAATATCGTGTACTCAATAAATCAATAACTTCTAATTCATGGGTAATTGTTTCCAAAGTCTGCAACTTCAATGTTTCACTTCCTTCAAGAAACCAATACAAAACTTATCTTATTTTTCAGGGGAACATAGTCTTGTTGTGACCTTCTATAAATTTCTGTCATCCAAATTCTGTTGGAGTATTTTAATAAAAATACAAATAATATAGGATTATTAAATATTTTTTATGTTTGAGTACACATGGTGAGTTTTTGGAATCATTTCTAAAGGTTGTATTTGACTACAAATATTAATAATAATTGACCATTGTACAATTAATTTGACTTATGGATTATCGATAATAACGGTTATAACAGCCATATTATTATTACTAATTTGACAGTTGCGTAATTAATTTATACAATTATGTTTTGCAATAGAAATTCACTTATTATGAGATTTAATTCTATTTTAATTTCTCTAATAATTATGTACATTTAATAACCCTATATTTTTCATACTATAATATGAGCCTTTTGAAGAGTTGAGAATATCTTTAAAAAAGACAACTTTCCTACTTTCTATAACTATAATTTTGAACAAAAGTAAGGCACGGGTAAGCTTTTGCTTCAGTTAGTTATGCAATCTAAGGGAAGTAAGAACTTGTGTCAGACTGTTGCATTATGAAGGCGATGGACTATGACCTTTTGCACTAAAATTAAATCTATAGAGGTACGAATCATCTTAAAGAGAGTGAACACGCTCCTCAGCCTATTGTACTTTTTAATAACTATCAAGTTCGAAATCATCAACTTTGAACGATGCAAAATTTCACATTTTCAATGTGATATTGCAGTAAAATCAATTCTAGTTTTATTTTTTTGGAATTAATCATATTTAAAAAGTTAATTGTGATTATTTGATTAATTATATAGTTTAGGACCAACAATTTTCAAATGATTAACCTTTCATTAAATAAAAGAAAAAAAGGATTGTGCATGAGATGATATTACTTGGTTCTCAACCACTATGTTTTGTTCATATTTAAATGCAGAAATTTAACTACAACTATGTCAGAAATCAAGAACCCAACAATTTAATGAGAATAAAACAACACAAAATATGAGTGACACACACAAAATTTAACGTGGTTTGGCTCAATTACCAAGCCTACGTCTACAGAGAGAAAATCGTTCTTTATTATGAGAGAAAATAAACAAATACAAGAATACAACTTGTATCCTAAGCCCAACTCTTTGTATTTCTTCTCTCGTTACCAAGAACTCTCTCACCCTCTCTAATTCACCTATTTATAGGACCAATACCCAAGCAATCAAGGAAACAACTTGCCTTAAACTATAGATCCTACAATTAGGAAATTATTTGGCAACTACTACAAGTAATTAGAATAGGAAACTGCTTATTCTCCACACAAGGAAAGAAAGTTACCAAAAAGAAAATTTGTCAATTTCCTAATAATTTTGCCTTCGACAAAATTTGTTGTGATAATTTTTTGCAATATTGAAATGATGAAAAAGTGATGCCATCTTGCTACCAAAAAGAGATGCTAATAGATGGCATGTAAGATTAGGATGTTTTTGGGTTGTTCTTTGTTTTGTCACTGAGGCTCTCTAATATTTAACTTTATACGGAAATAATCAAATGGCAATTGATATTATCATAGCAGGAATTTTCCTGCTAAAGCAATTTTGTTTTAATTGTCAAAAATGCCCTTAGAAACCAACCTTTGCCAAATTTTGTAAGCCCACAAAAAGGCAAAAAAATGTCCTTTCCCTCTCCCAAATGCATCATCTTCTTCATTGTCACATCCCAAAAAATTGTGCACAGTGGGGTCATTGACTGTCGCGCCCCGAAAAATGCGGTTCAATCCAGTGACCCTTTTTGAAAAGAAAGTTTTTGAAAAAATGTGCGTGTGTGAGAAAATTTGGGTTTAAATTGAAAAAGTATTATTTAGGAAAGATGGTATTTTTTAAAAAAATAAAATAAAAATAAAAGTGAGGTTGGGACTACAAAAAGTGCAACAGTTTTGGCCAAGTAATTTTGAAAAAGGGTTTTCTTTTAAAAATGTAGTCGCCACTTGGTATTGAGTTAGGATATACCAAGTCACCCAAAAAATCATTTAACAAAACAAAAATAAATTTTTTTAGAAAAATATATTTAAAAACCCTTTTTCGACTCTGGTTTACGAAAAAATGAGAGAAAAAGGTCCGGGAGTCACATTTGAAGAAAGGGAAGGCAAAGGCTCACGCCTAAGGTACCCTTTCCGCCTAGTCGAGGCTAGTTGTAAGGTTTAATCAAATTTTCCTAAATTAACCCTAGATTCTATCGCACTTGGATGTATCTATATGAATACAAATCCTAAATCTAAATGTGAGCATCGGGAGGGTCAAAATGTTCTATCGAAGCTTGATCGGGATTATCGCATTAATTGCGAAACCCGAGTCGAGACCTCAAGGGAGTCACGAGTATAGATGCAAATGGAATGCAAAAAGAAAAGAAAAATACTATAGATAGTAAGTGTCAAAGAAAGTGGGGAATGCAACAAAACGGGTACGGGGGACTAATAACTCGTGACTAACTTTTTCTACTTACGGAGGGGGGAACGGCCTATTAATCCATCGCTTCCCACATAAGTAGACGACTATCTCTAGTCGAATCACAAAAAAGACCTAACTTTTAAGTGATATGCAACCTAGATTTCATACACTGTCAAATGCTAAAAATAGGTAATAATAATAAAAATATACCAAATGCAAAGATATGAAAAATTCTAAAAGAGGAAAGTGTGTGTGAAATGCGATAAAATGCACACGAGGAGTGAAACTATCACTAGAATGATCTAAGAGTCTAGCATTGAATTAGCCTATTCTAGGAATCCCTACTAGCGTTGGACTAGCGGAGAAATCAGAAAAGCCACAACTAGCCTTAGAATAGTGTGGTGACAAATTAATAAAACTGATAAAACATGAATTAAAACGATAAAACATGAATCAAAAGCAAATAAACATATAAAGACACATGGGAACATGGAGGAGCACGTAACACGTAGGTGTGATATCTAGATTCAAAATCCTAAGGAAAGCAGTAAAATATATAAACATACAAGTACACAAAAACACATAAGCCCTAACTATTACACTGGGGGGTTAGCTACAATTTTTAGGGGAGGAAAAGTAAAAAACGACCTATCTATTATACTTCCTATCTAAATGCAAAATTTTGCTAAAAATACGAGAAATGTAATCTAACTATTACATTGGCTAGATAAATACAAAAATATTACATTTTTGCCAAAATAATAAAATTCAAAATTAAATAACATAAAGTAAATGATTACGCAAAAAGCATATAAAAATAAGAAACATGAGAAAAATGCATACTAAGTCACATAGGGGCACATTGGAACACATAAGGAGGAATTAACGAGAAATAGGGGTGCCTCTTTTCAAGACTGGGTACAAATGCTTAAGAACACAAAAAAACATGTCAAGGTACATTAGTTTAAACAAATAAAGGCTAATATATGAAATCCTAACAAAATTAGGGTAAAATTATAAATTCTATGAAACTAAATGCTTAAAAAAAATAAATTCAAACAAATCTAGAGGGCCAAATAATAAATTCAAGTAAGCATAGGGGGCACAATTGTAAATTAAAACTAGGTAAGGGGGAAAAAATTCTAACAAATTTGGGGCACAACTTGTAAATTAGGGACCTAATTGAAAGAACATAAAATCTGAAGGGGTCAAACTATAAAAATTAGGATTAAATTGCAGAAAACAAAAAGTCGAGAGACACACTTAAGGTTACTCCAAATTCAAGGACTGAAATACAAATATTCACTTTAAATGACAAGACAAGAAGGAAAACACTAAATTAACTAACTTTAATTAACCCAGTTAACTAAAATAAAGCACAATTAATTAAACTAATTAAACAACAATTGGAAAACATAAAAGAACTATTCACTAAAACAAAAATGTAGACCAAAATCTCCCCTAATTCGCCTCCCTTCCCATTTGATCGTCTTCTTCCCAAGCCCAATTTCTCCCTCTCTCTCTTTCTCTTCTTCTGCTTTTTTTCCTCTCTCGCATCTCTCACTCTATTCTCTCTGATTCTCCTTCGTTTCTCTTCTTCCCTCCTTGATCCTCTCTTCTTTCCTTCTTTCTGTTTGTCTTCCTCTTCTTCTCTTCTCCCTCATCTCAGCCCTCTTTCTTTTCTGGTCTCTCTAATCTTCTCTCTTTCTTGTAGCAAATCGACAATCAATTTTCCAAGATCAATGGCTTCCTCAATGAAGCTCAAACCAAGATGGTGGCAAGGGGAAGTAGGCGGACATTGCAATTGGAAATGGTTGTCAAGGGATGGTGGTGGCGGCTCTGTTTCGTGGGGGAAAATGAGGCAGAGGAGGTTGCGAACTTGGCTGAATAGCTATGAATTTGGTGATGATTGTTGTATGAGAAATGAGTGACTGGATGGTGGTAATTCAGGCAATGGGGAGACTGATGGTTGAATAGTGATTAGCTGTAATTAGAGCGGCATTAATGGAGGTTTGGCGGTAGTGTGGGCCATGGAGGAGTGGTGCGGCTTTGGTGAACTGCAATTACTGTTTGTTCCGATGGTAGGGGATTGGGTATTTGGTTATTTTTTTGGCAGAACTACAGGTTATTTTTGTTGGTGTAAAAGTCATATCAACAAAACAACATGAATAAATGAAACCTAATAACAACAATGGAGTGGAGCTTGAGTAGTGCTAATGCACTGTCCTAAGAAACTATTTCAGATATATTGAAATGTTTCTCCAGGATTAAACATGCCTTCCTCTATGAAAGAGGAATCAGGGACAACAAACTAAAACTACCAGCAATATGAAAATACTACAAATGGATGGAGGAACTTTTAAAAAGAAACTAAGAGAGCTTTTTTGGTGTGTGTTTTCTAAAGTGGGAGAAGGGGTATTTATAGGCTTGAGAAAAGAAACGTTGGAAGAAGCTAAAATTCCATCTGTTAAGCTGTTGTTGATTTCAGAATACTGGTGCCCAGATTTTTTGCTAAAAATAAATGTTGGAATCTGATTTTTCTCCAACCAATTGAACGTTGCTTGCCAAATTTTATTTGAAAAATAATGTTGTTTGCTATTTTGTAGGTAACAATTTGGAACATGCAAATAAAATTTTTTCTAAGACAAAGTCAAACTCTATCCAAATTTTATCTTAGTTTAGATACCAACAGAAATATAGACTTGGTTAGCTCATGGTGGAAATAAAAAATCCTGCAAGACATATACAAGAATCTTTTGAAATACTTTATTTTACAACAATCCCTCACAAATTTCAAAAGATTTTGGACAAAAAATAAAAGACTTTCTGGATTTATACGGGCACAATGCAATCAGTTTAGTTTCTTTTGGACTATGAACCAAACTTAGATTGATAAAACATGACTTACAAAACTATTGATGAAATTTAAATTTCTGTGAACCAACAATTTTCATTGCAAGACAGAGATTTTATCAATCACATTGCAAACCCACAATTTGCTATTCAACAAAGTTTTGCAAATTTAGGCCGTGCGCTTGCCTAGTTATTCATGAGAGCTCTAAAGATTTGGCCAAAAATCTTATGGGAGCGGCCTCACTCCACTCTCATATAGGTGAAACCATCAAGTGTATACTACCTTAGATACACCATCCTTGAGGACTATGAACTCATTAAGAGTTTTTATACTCAAACCCTACATATATATAAGCAGTCAAAGCACTTAACTTAGAAAGGACCTAAAATTTGAAGTGCATAACAATCAATAAAAATTTGTTATTACCCATATGAACCTACTTCATGGGATCTCCAATCAAATAGGTTGGGTTACCACATTTATTGACAATTTGTTGGCCTAAGTCCCATTTCTCTTGTAGTTTGGAGAATTAATTTTCTTCCTACAGGTTTAGTCAGAGGGTCGGCCAAATTTAGCTCTGACTTCACATAATCAATGGAAATTATTCCATCTTTGAGCAGCTGCTTTACGACATTATGTTTAAATTTCATATGTCGACTTTTACAATTAAAAGATTTATTTTTAGCAATAGCAATTGTCGCTTGACAAGCACAATGCATGCTCACAGCAAACAACAAACCCTTAGTTGAAGGAATATTAGGCTAAGAAATTCCTTAACCAATCAACCTCAGAACCAACTAGTTCTAGAGCTATAAACTCTGAATCCATAGTCAATCTAGCAATGATCGTCTGTCTGGCTGACTTCCAATGCTATTGCACCTACCACCAAGGGTGAACACATAACCACTAATGGATTTTGTCTCATTTGAATCAGAGATCCAATTCGCATCACTGTAACTCTCTAATACAGTGGGAAATCCACTATATAGGATACCATAATTTATGGTGCCTTTTAAATATTTCATTAGTCTAACTAATGCAGACCAATGCTCATGATTGGGATTATGAGTATATCTACTCAGTCTACACATAGCATAAGCTATATTAGGTCTTGTAAAGTTCATTAAATGCATTAGACTCCCAATAATCTGAAGCATATTTAGACTGAGTAACTGGGTCACTAATATTTTTCTTTAATTGAGTATTAGCATCATAGGGAGTGCTCACAAGAGTCACATCAAAATTTTCAAACTTCCTAAGAAGTCTCTCAGTATAATGTTCTTGTGACAATATAATGCCATTGCAACTCCTTACGACTTTAACACCCAATATCATATTTACTTCACCCAAATCTTTCATATCAAAGTTAGAAGACAAAAAATATTTAGTACTATTAACAATATCTAAACTAGTACCAAATTATAAGCATGTCATCCACGTATAAACTAATTATCACATATTGATCATTTACAACTTTAGTATATGCACATTTATCCACTTCTACGGATGAAAACCCATCTTTGTCAAAACTTGATCAAACTTCTCATGCCATCGATTGGGAGCTTGTTTTAGGCCATAAAGAGATTTTATTAATTTACAAACTTTATTTTCTTCTCCATGTACAACACATCCCTCAGGTTGTACCATATAAATTTCTTCTTCTAAATCACCATTCAAAAAAGCTGTTTTATAATCCATTTGATGAATAAAAAGTTTATGAATGGAAGATAAAGCAAATAAAACTTGAATTGAAGAAATTCTAGTGACTGGTGCAAATGTGTCAAAATAATCAATATTTTATTTTTGAGAAAATCCTTTTACAACCAATCGAGCTTTGTATTTATCTATTGAACCATTTGGATTATATTTTCTCTTGAAAATCTATTTGCAACCAATAGGTTTTGCACCAAGAGGTATATCTACCAAAATCCAATGTTTTATTTTTCATAATTAGAATCACTTTCGATTTTAATAGGCTTCTTTCCATAATTTACTATCAAAAGAAGAAATTGCATCACAAGTAAGTTAAAGGATCATTATCAACAAGAAAAGTTTGAAAATCATTTCCATAAGAAAAACTCTTTTCTTGGCCTTTTACTTTTTCTCACCTCCTCATCAGAGGTTATTTCTCTATTCATCTCAACAGGTGCATGAGAAATTTTATTTGATAATGGAAAAATATGTTCAAAGAATTCAGCAATTCTTTGTCTCAATAATCGTATTACAATCAAGCACATCACTCTTCAAAATAAGAAACCTATATGCAGCACTGTATTCAGCATATCCAATAAACAATACAATCAGAAGTTTTAGAACCTAATTTTCTTTTCATAGGTTCAGGCGATAGTACTTTAGCTAGACACTCCCACACTTTTAAATATTTCAAGTTAGGTTTATAATTTTTCCATAACTCATAGGTTGCTAGTTCTTTTATGTGGAATCCTATTTTGTAAGTGACAGTGCAGATAATATGGCTTCTCCCCACAAATTATTTGGAGCATTAGAACTAACTAACTATAGAATTCATCATTTCTTTTAAGTGTTCTATTTTTCCTCTCAGCTACCCCATTAGATTCTGGGAAATAGGGAAGGTATTATTTCATGTATTATTCCTTCATGCTCACAGAAGTTATTTATAGATAAATATTCTCCTCCTCTATCAGATCTAATTCTTTTTATCTTCTTATTAAGTTGTTTTTCTACTTCAGACTTATAAGATAAAAAGCTATTATGAGTATCATCTTTATTTCTAAGTAAATAAAGTTTGGTGTATCTAGAATAATCATCTATAAAAGTAACATTAATACTTTCTACTACCTCTAGTTGTGGATTATTGTAAATCACCTAAATCTGTATGAATTAAACTTAATAATTCAGTTTGTCTTTGAACAATAACACAATGTTTTCTTTGTTATTATGGTTTCTGCACATATTTCACATTTGTCCATATTCTCACTAAGTACTAGAAATTAAGCCACATAATTGCATTTTCTTTATATAGCTAACATTAACATGTCCTAATCTAGCATGTCCACAAAGAAATTGAATCAACAATATAAGCAGAAGAAGATGCATTTTCATTGACCACATTGGAAATGTTCAGTACAAATAGTCCCTAATTACAATAGCCTTTGCCACAAATATATTATTTTTTGTCATTACAATTTTGTCAGATTCGAATGACACTTTCACTCTAACTTTTCCTAGCAAACCTACAGAAATCATATTTGCCTGAACGTTTGGGACATGTAGCACATCATGAAGAGCCAAGGTTTTTCCTGAAGTGAGCTTCAAAAGCACTTTGCCTTTACCCAGAACTTTAGCAGTTCGTGAGTCTCCAAGGTAGACCACTTCTTCATCATTTCCTATTGGAGTATAGGAGGTAAATGCTTCTAGATTTGCACATATGTGCCGAGTAGCCCCAGAGTCTACCACTCATCTTTCACATTGGCTACAATGGTCAATTGAGAGATGACTGCAACAATTACTTCATCTCCTTCAGCCAAATTAGCCTTTGGAGGATTAACATTTGTTTTGTCACACATCTTCTTCTACTTGCACTGAGCAGCATGGTGTCTTGATTTTCCACAAACACAGCAATTGCCTTTCTTTTTCTTAAAGTTGGGGTTATTGGACTTGTTATTTTAGGAGTTGTTGGCATACCTTTTATTGTTGCCTTGTACCAAGTTAGCTTTGAGGGACCATTTCCTTTGCTTTGGCAGCTCTTGACTCCTTCATGTTGGTGTCTTCAATCAAGATGTGTCCTCACAAGCTCCTCAATGGTGTAGTTTTTCTGCTTATGCTTCAAGCTATTTTTGTAGTTAGCCCATGATTCTGGTAGCTTTTCAATGATCACATGCCTGCACGTAATTTTTTCAGGCAAGGTGATGTCTTCACTTTTTAAATCCTCGAGCAACTTTTGATACTCAATGATTTGAACCTTTATCTCCTTGTCATCAATCATTTCCCATTGGTAGAATTTTCCTACAACAAATTTTTGTTTGGTTGCATCTTCCGTAGTAAACTTGGTTATCATTGCTTCCCAAATAATTTTAGCTTCCTTGTAGCTGCAGTACACGTCAAATAATTCATTAGAAATACGTTTGTAAAAATGGTATGGTGACATACCTTGTTAGCATGTTGCCATGATTCGAGTGTCTTGGCATCAGCAGTTGCAGCAGGTTGATGGTCAGTTAGTGCATAGGCGACCCCATGGATGTCAAGTAGAGAGTATACATGCTCTTGCCACCTTTTGAAGTTTCCATTGGCAAAAACTTCAATTTTGGAGGCGTCTGGAAAAGGTTTGGCAGATGGTAGTGTGACTGGAGTCAGAGGTGATGGAGGCTGTGGTGTGCTAATGTTGCTATTGGAGGCCATAGTTTCTTAGATTGTTGGTGTAAAAGCCGTATCAACAAAACAACGTGAATAAATGAAACCTAATAACAACAATGGAGTGGAGCTTGAGTCGTGCTAATGCACTGTCCTAAGAAACTATTTCAAATATATTGAAATGTTTCTCCAAGATTAAACAAGCCTTCTTCTACGAAAGAGGGATTAGGGACAGCAAACTAAAACTACCAACAATATGAAAATACTACGAACTGATGGAGGAACTATTAGAAAGAAACTAAGAGAGCTTTTTTGGTGTGTGTTTTCTAAAGTGGGAGAAAAGGCATTCATAGGCTTGAGAAAAGAAACGTTGGAAGAAGATAAAATTCTATCTGTTAAGCTGTTGTTGATTTCCAGATATTGGTGGCTAGATTTTTTGCTAAAAATCAATGTTGGAATCTGATTTTTCTCCAACCAATTGAATGTTGCTTGCCAAATTTTATTTGAAAAATAACGTTGTTTGCTATTTTGTAGGTAACAATCTGGAACATGTAGATAAAGTTGTATCTAAGACAAAGTCAAACTCTATCCAAATTTTATCTTAGTTTAGATACCTACAGAAACATAGACTTGGTCAGCTCATGGTAGAAATAAAAAATTCTACAAAATATATACAACAATCTTTTGAAATACTTTATTTTACAACAATTTTTGGGTTCCTTGCTGGCCATGTTGTGAACGGTGATAGTGGTGACATTAGGTGGTTAGGGCTAACTTTAGTGGAGTTGCTGGCAGTTTTAACTGGTTGTGCAATAGCTAGGTTTGGGGGTTGTCAATGGCGATTTGCAGGTTGTGGCATTGCAGGGGAGGTGGGGATGATGTTGGTTAAATGGGGTCGTTTAGGGTGGTGAGGTGGAGAAATCAGCGGTTGGTGGCTATGGCTTTTGGTTGTGATTGTCTTTGGTTTGGCAGTGTGGGCTATGGCGGTAAATTTACAAGTCGCTGATGAGAGGTTGTGAAACTGGTGATTTCTTGGGACTATTTACTATAGGTTTTGGGTGACTGATTGTCATGGTGGTGCATGGCAGTTTCAGTTTCAGTAGTTGTGGTAGTGATTGTGTGTAATCACAGGTTTTTCTCGCAGCTTTGTGTGTGAGTGTGTTGATTGGTGAATTGAGGGCGTTGGTAGTGGGATTAGGTGGTTGCAGGGGAAGTTGCTGGTGGATTGGCAGAGAGAGAGAGAGAGAGAGAAAAGACGGTGGGAGCAAAAAGAACTAAACCAAAAAGATGAAACCCAGCAAAACCACAACTAAAAGCATATCTAAAAATTTGACTTCTTAAAACCCAATGTTCAAATTATTCTTTAATAATGTAAAAGCTGTAAAAATAGAGATTGAGATGTTACCTTGACTATTTTTGGCTTGAAGATGACTAAAACCTTTGTGTATGTTCTTGAGTTTTTATCCGTTTAATCTTTGTGTGTATAAGAAAGGTGTGTTTGTGTATGAAGTTTTGTATGCTTTGATCTTTGTGTGTGCTTTTTATGTGTGTTAATGAGTGTACTCAATCTGATTGTGTGCTAGTGTGGTATGTTAGTGTTGTTTTTGTGTGTAGAAATTAACGTGTGAAAAATGTATTTTGTGTGTGTAAAATAGAAATATGTGTGTGTTGTATTTTTTAATTAAGTCTCCTTTTATTTTTTAAATGGGAGAATTTATAAAGCCTAGTAGTCTTGGCCTCTAAGAATACCCCAAAATAACCAAAATGTCACTAGCAAAAAAATCCTAATTTGATTCTAAAAATAATTTTTGACACCAAAAAAAATATAATTAAAACTAAAAAATGTCATTATTTTTCTACAATACCCAAAAAGTGAAAAAATCAGAAAATGTAACTAACAAATTTTATTAAATCCCAAAATTTTTGGTCAACAATACACTTGCGTGTAAAATGACCGTTTTTGCTCTTGAACATGGTATTTTTAGAAAAAAATAGTAGTTAACCTCAAAAAAAATTTGCCAAAAATAGAAGTTAACCTCAAAAAAATTCCAAAAATTAAAAATAAGTTTAGAACCTTCGAAAATGAATTTAGGACTCAAAATTGGTTAAAAAAGTGCATTCAGAATGTGAAATGACTATTAAAATTGGTAAAAAAAACGTTCAGAGTACGCAATGACTATTTTACCCTTGGACTAATGAAAATACACAGAAAAATAGAAATTGATCTCGAAAAATTTTTAAAATTAAAAATAAGCTTAAAACCGTAGAAAACAAATTTAGGACTCAAAAATTGGTGAAAAATGTGTTTGCAATGTGAAATGACTATTTTGCCCTTAGACGCAATATTTACAGAAAAATAGCTATTGATCTCGAAAAATCACCAAAAATTAAAAATAAGCTTAAAACCCTATAAAATGAATTTAAGACTCGAAAATTGGTGAAAAATGAGCCCAAGGTGCAAAATAACTATTTTTCTCTTCTACTGACGAAATATACAAAAAAATAGCTATTAGCCTCGAAAAATTACCCAAAATTAAGAATAAGCTTAAAACTCTAGAAAATAAATTTAGGACTCAAAAATGGGCAAAACTAGTGTTCATGAGGTGAAATGACCATTTCGCCCTTGAACTGACAAAATTTAAATAAATAGCTATTAATCTGAAAATTCACAAAAAAAATTCATAAACATGTGTGAAAGTATAAAATGTGGCTTTGAAGACCAAGAAACTAGTAAAAGTACCTACATGCCGAAAATTACTATTTTACCCCCCAAATAGTTGACTTTGCCCTTTTTGCTCAAAAATCAAGATTTGACCCCTAAAAAAAGAAAAAATACCCCCCTAATGTTAGAAAAAAAAAAATTAGTGCATCAAAATTTGGTGTCTACATTCATCTCTTTCATCTGTGATTCTCTATTCATTCTTCATCAATTTGGAACATGTTGTCCTTTACATCCAATCCAGATTTGATGTCTCTCAATCTCATCCTCTCTTTTTTTTTTTTTTTCCTTTTCTAGTGTATCTCCAATCTTTTAACTTTCTCATCTTCCATATCGAAATATTCACAATTTTTTTGGCCTAATAGTGTATTATGCACAAAAAACTTGGAATTTTGTGATTTAGACATGTGTTTGACAATATATATATATATATACATAATTCTAAAAATTGACAATTGATGAAGAATTTGATTATCTATTTACAAGTTGGGAACTGTGTAACATATTGTCTTAATAAATTTCTTCATTAATATTTCGAAGTCAATTACTATTAAATTTCTTCATCAATATTTCGAAGTCAATTATTGTTGGAATTTTATTGTTTGCAAATAGTGAGGATTTTTATAGTTGAATATTGGTTGAGATTAAAAAAGCAGTAAAGCAATATAGAACATATAAATTGGGTCATTAATCTTGAACTGTCCTAATAGCTTTGGTGCAATTTAATTTCAAAATTATGATTCGCAAGAATGCCAAAACAAAATTTCTAGGATATTTTGGATTATTAGAGCCTAATCCTATTGATTACTGGCATGTCTTCAAGGACTATTATTGGCTACTACTGCAATTTGCACCTGCTCATCGGAGTTGTCAATTATAGGAACTTTCTAGAGTGGGTAAAATTAGTAGAGGAGAAGAAAGGCAAGAGAGAGAGAGAGAGAGAGAGATCTAGCAAAGGTCAGAAAAATGTCAATAAGGCCGAAAGGGTGGCAATATTAAGCTTCTCACTGCTTACTTCTCGTTCTTTGGTTCCAAACACAGATGAAAGTGCCGAAATAGAAATAATTAGAGAAAAGGGCTGACAATTTAGTATATTAATTACAGTTGACATGTCATGAGCAGTTTAGACCATCAAAACAAAATTGTTGTGGCAGGAAAATTCCTGCTCTGGCAATATCTTCGCAACATCTGACTTGCTTTCTAGATATTGCTCCCATAATATTCCCCATGAATGTCTTAGACATTATTTATCTCATTCACATGGCCATTCTTATGCCATTAAGTATTGATGTCGAATCTGTTCTCATCATCCTTACAGGACTAGATATATTTTCTTCTAATTCAAAAACTTGAGAATAAACCAATTGATGCTAACACCATCTCTTAACACATCCCTACCCCTCTCCCCAAAAAAAAAATACTGCTCTTTTTCCCAACCTTTAGACTTTTACACGGTCCATCAACATGGCCAAACTTGATCTTTCTATTAAATTTTGAAAGGTTGCATTAATTACATTTAAAGCTTGCTTTTATTTAGCTTTTAATTAGCACTTGCTAGGAAAACTTTACCAGAATGAGTTCTTATATAAACATTTAATCTTACTTGAGATATTAAGTTCATATGCACATTTTAGGCTATTTCCTTGATTATATTGTTTTTGGATTAGCTTTAGTGAATATGTGAATTATGTGGTTCATTTTGAATAGTTAATTCATCCGCATAGTTGTGATGATACTCATTATTTGAAAATTAAAATACGAGAAAAGATGTTGGAAAAATTAAAACCTTTGCATTGTGGACTGAAATTATGTATTTGATCTTTTTGTTGCAACTAGAAATACAAATTGCATGGATATCATTTTTCTATCCATTATAATTATTTATTCAAGATTGTCTCACACTTGTTATTAGTTTTGTCTTGGCAAATGACGAATTGTAGGAGGGAATGAACGAAATATTTTGCATGTACAAAATAGAATGGTAAGAATCAAACTTTGTATACTAACTTTAGTGGGATTATACGTGGCCATGTTAAACCATGAACCAAAGTAAAGTTTTCCTCATGGTTATATTTCATGTGCAATTATGCTAAGATATTCACTCAATACAAACTAACCAGTTTTTGCCTAAGTGAACACACTTCGCAATACACCAAGATAAATAGATAACTTAAATAAGCAATAATAAGAACAATAAGTAACAAAAAGAGAATAGGAAACAAAAAAGATTTATGGTAGTTTGGTACCAAAATCGGTACCTACATCCACTCCCAAGTTCCTCAACTTGGAATTTAAATCCACTAGTAGCTTCTTTAATTGTTGGTGAAGCAAACCAACTTGTACACAAGCAAGGATCACTCTTGCTCTCTTTTCCTAGCTCTAGTTAATCCAAAGTCCCCACTTTGGTCGCACTAAGCTCTACCAAGACAAGCCAAGAGTTTTGCAAAACTCTCAACCCCCACAGTATGTTATAATTGAATGCTTTCAATCACCCAATTGAAAAGCACACAAAACACCAACAATCTACCTACTAAAGAATTATAAGTCCACCCCAAACAAGAGTATTTTCTCCCAAAATAAGTCTAAAATACTTGTAAACTTGTAGGCAATTGTTATCTCGAGTCTTAGATTAATTCTATACATATTGGTTTATATAAGGGTGAGAAAATAGCTAGAAAATGACCTCCAACGGTCAAATTGAGAATTCTGCCAAAACTAGTTGTTAAATAGTAAATTCAAAATCCGGACATTCGTTTACTGTTCATCCGAACATTCGCATGAGTGATCTAGACGTCCACATCAAGTTCGGTTGCTCATTCGCATACATTCTGTCCAAAGTTACTGTTCATTCGGACAAGAGGTATTGTTCTTTCGAACATGGGTACTATTCATGTGGACTTCCGATTACTGTTCATGCAGACTTCTGCATCCCAAGTCCGTGTCACAACTTTCTTGCAATTTCTTCCTCTTTTTGATTCCTTTTGATGCTCGAACACTTTTAATACAAGAATAGCTCAAATGAACATTAGATTATTTCATCATTTGTTTGTTAATCATCAAAACTAAATCATATAGGACCATAAGGTCTTCAGTCTCCCCCTTTTTTATGATGACAAATCAAATGATGAGAAGTGGGGTTAAAGTAATTATAGACAACAAAAAACTCCCCCCTTATTATGTGTCTAAGTAATTAAGGATGCATTTTGAGCTTTCTCCAAGTGTGTATGCAAGAAATTTTGCCTCAACACATTACACTCATCATAACGTATTTTTCTCCTCCTTTTGGCATCATCAAAACTAGATTTGTGAAGTATAAAAAATATAATAATCAATGCTTCCCCTCAACAAATGCATATATCAATTTGGGTATGAAAATACCTTTTGTATTGAAAAACATTTGCTCTACCTAAGTGTGAGCATATCATTTAAACATATTTTCTTTTAAACACACAAAACTCTTTTTTGAACTTTTGCCCCTAAATATAAACATTTTTTAAAACCTCATTTGGAAATACAAAGAAAACTCATTTTTGAATTGCCTTTGAAGTACAATCTAGGAGAGACACAAATTTGAAGAAAAACTCATATTTTGAAAAGACTTACTCTTCTTTTTGACGCTTAGCAAGAATTGGTAAGGTAGTTAAATGGGGCCGTAAAAAATGGGAGTTTCGCTTCTCTCAACAACTGGTCATCAATAAACTGGGAGTATTGCTCCCTACATCATATAAACAAAATGATTGATAAACAAATAAAATCACATTCTCATATTATTGTCAAATATATCTAAACACAAAAACTAAGATTTTAAAATCATGTACACCAAAAAAAATTTTATGGCAAATTCATCCAAGTGTGATCCCCAATTATAACACTAAATCACATAATCATGCACATAACATAGGTAACACTAAAAATATTCAAAATATACAAGTTTCTAAAGGTTTACAAAAATCATCATTCATTTCAAGCTTCATCATTTGTACTAATCAAAAATCTAAGGAAATTATTTTTAGCAAGTATGTTCAAATGCAGTCTTCAACTATCACATATTCATACATGTTATAAATTCATTAAAAATGACAAATGCCATATAAGTGCATACATATCATATTTTTGACACAATTATATAAATGACACTAAATACATCAAAGTTGTGCATTCTATCAAATTTTCAAAAAAAAAATCATCAAAATATTTCATAAATATCATTTATTCTAATCTTTTAAGAAAAACATTCCTATTGATCAAAAATCAGCAATCATCACATAACAATAATTTATCATCTATTCAACATAAACAACTTACGAAGATAACCAATACTTTTACCTTTTTGTCATTGTTGTCCATGAACTCTCTTGATTTTCTTGTGGTGATCTTCAATCCTACAAGAATAAGTAATATTTTTTGGCACCCATATCTTCTTGGGTCCAAGTGTGTTAGTATACCCTTTCTCAACCCACATGATGTTCATGTCTAATCTCATGTTTCTTTTAACATAACATTCATTTTGCGTGTGGCCATGTTGACAATAAAAATGACAAATAACATTTGAATCTCTAATAAATGTAGATTTATTAAAATAAATGCAAATTTTTAAAAAAGTGTACGGTTCTTATTACAAACAAATTTGCTGATTCTTTTCTTTGTAAAATTTTTTGTTTTTCATTTTCAAGAAATTTTGAAAGCTCATCTTTTTTTTTTTCTCAATAAACTTGTTCCTCTTTGATTTTCTCATAAAATTTGGACTTTTCATCCAATCTTCTAACGAAATCATCCTTTTTTAAAAAAACTTCAATTTTGTTTTTGAAAAATTCATTTTCCTCTTTCAAACTATTATTTTCTTGTGAAGTTTTGAATTTCTTTCAATAAAGAGTTGATTTTGACAACTAGTCCTTTATTTTTTGCCAAAGATTTTTTTAAATTATCATGCAATTTTAGAAAAAACATATCAAATTCATCGTAACTACAAACATCATCACAATCATTATCATCATCATGAGATGAGTGACTAGATGATTCCTCATTGTCCTTAATTGCCATGAAGGTTATTCTTTCCAGTTCATAATCTTCATCAATATCTCCATTTGATTTGCAATCATTCCATGTAGTATGGAGGTTATTGAAAATTTGACCTTTGTTTCCTCTAGGTTCCTCCATTTGAGCATTTATACCATTCTCATCTTCATGTAACTCTTTCAATTTTTTCCAATTTCCTTTGCCGTCTTACATCCTTGCATCCTACTAAAATCATCATCACTCAAAGCACTATACAAAACTTTAGTAACTTTGGTATTTAAAGAAAGATTTATTGTATCTTAAGCACCAAGCTCATTCCTAGTTTTATGTCTAATCATTTCTAGCTCTTTATCAAAAATAGTAGCCTCAAAAGAACCTTCATCAACTACATGCCATAATTCAATATCTAATTATTGTAAAAATAATTTCAAGTGCTCCCTCTATTTAATATAATTTACATTATTAAGCATAGGGAGTCTATCTAGTGATTGCTCCCCTACAAACATAGCATAATTGGTTGCCGTTAGCAATTAAGGTATCTAAAGGGATACCAAGCTCTGATACCAATTGTAGGACCCAAAAGCAATCCAAGAGGGGTTTGAATTCGGTTGTCGAAGAACTAGGTGTAATTATACTCAAATATTCACCCAATACAAACTAAGCAATTTTTGCCTAAGTGAGCACTCTTAGCAATACATTAGGATAAATAGATAACTCAAATAAGTAATAATAAGACAAATAAGTAAAGAGAAGAGAATAAGAAACACAAATGATTGATGGTGGTTCCGTACCAAAACTCGGTACCTATGTCCACTCTCAAGTTCCTCAACTTAGAATTTAAATCCACTTGTAGCTTCTTCAATTGTTGGTGAAACAAACCAACTTGTACATGAGGGAGGATACTCTTGCTTTATTTTCCTAGCTCTAGTTCATCCAAAATCTCCACTTTGGTCACAATAAGATCAACTAAGACAAGCTAAGAATTTTACAACACTCTCAACCCCCGTACTATGCTACAATTGAATGCTTCAAATTACCCAATTGAAAAGCACACAAAACTCCAACAATCTACCCACCAAAGAACTACAAGTCCACCCCAAACAAGAGAATTTTCTCCCAAAATAACTCTAAAACACTTGAAAACTTGTAGGCAATTGTTATCTCAGATCTTACATTAATTATATGCATATTGGTATATAGAGGGTGAGAAAAGAGCTAGAAAATGGCCTCCAACTGTCAAATTGAATATTTTGCCAAAACTAACCATTACACAGTAAATTCAAGATCCGAACGTTCGGTTATTGTTCATCCAAACGGACGCATCAAGTCCAATTGTTCATCCGCATATATTCTGCCCAAAGTTACTGTTCATATGGCTTTAAGTACTGTTCATCATGGAAACTATTTATGATACTGTTCATCTGGACGTGATTACTATTCAAGGTACTGTTCATCTGGATGCGGTTATTGTTCATGCAGACTTTTGCATCCCAAGTCTGCATCACAACTTTCTTGCGATTTCTTCCTCTTTTTTGTTCTTTTTTATGCCAGAACACTTTCATCGCAAGAATATCTCGAATGAACATTAAATTACTTCATCATTTGTTTGTTAATCATCAAAACTAAATTATTTAGGATCATAAGGTCTTCATTACTTATAAGTCCATTTGATATTTTTGTTGCAAGTATGAAATAAGCAACTTGGCGTCATCCGAATCTAAATAACTAGTCAAGATTTACCAGCCATATACTTGATGGTTGTATTTTCTTGAGTAAATTCGAAAAGACTGGTATAATGACAGGTGACAGAGGGAAAAAGAAAAACTATAATGTTCTTTGATGTTGACTAGTTAATTTCATAGAATCAGATCCTTTGTCTAATTTTTTTTTATGTCCAATTGTGTCTAATATAAAATTACATCGTATCACTAAATAGTATGACATAGTTTAGTATAGTTTCATAGTAAAACGACTAGTTTTATATTGAACACCACAAAAAATTAGACAAAAAATGTGATGCGAACCACGGTCGCGAGATGCCTAAGACTCCTTGAAGATCCGTGGGAACCAATCCAATCTTCTTGACCCCTTCGTTACTTGTCGAAGAATCCAAGAACAACTTGAATTGGGCGCTTTGAATGCCACCAAAGATCGTTGGTTCTCCTTATGGGATGCAACCTAGACTCCTACCCAACCCGTGGAATAGACCCCTAGTTGACGATCTCACAAGACGAAGAGCAAACCCTTTTGGAAGAACAATCCTAAGCAAAGAAAAGGCTTGATCTTAACAAGTCGATTGTCAAGAACAAGAGTAGTTCTTGTTTCACCAAAGAACTAGGGTAACCCTAATTTGAGAGAAAACTCATGTTTAATTCATTCAATCATGTTTTTCGTTCATTACACCAAAATACCTTATATAAGATTTACAACTCACTATGCTATTAAAAACTCGTAAAAAAAAAACAAAACGCGTTCGCGATTTCTGATGAAGGCCGCGGGGAAAGCCGCCGCGCGGACTTGGGCACAGCCTCGATCAGAGGCTTTATTTCACTTCACTTCATTCAGAGTAACATTCTGATGAAGACCGCGGGGAAGGCCGCGGCGCAGACTTGGGCGCGGCTTTGGTCAGAATGCCTGTCTCGCGTTGGCAATTTCGAATCAACTCTCTGATGGAGGCCGTGGGGAAGGCCGTGGCGCGGCCTTAGGTGCGGCCTCTGTCAAAAACTTCAATTCTCTTTCATTTGGCTTGGTTTGACTACCTTGCTCACTTCCCTTGGTGTCAACATCAATCCAAGCATACGGAATCATCCGAACCGGCATGTTCTTAGCCCAAGTAGCTTCTTCTTCCTGCAATTACGTAAGAAGTCCTTGCATAGCTTGTTTCATTCTCTTGGTTCGAAGCCTCATCATTGGACCTCCTATGCCTTGTAAAGGATTGGCCTTGAATGTGTCCTCACCTTGGCTTCCACGATCCTCATCAAAATGTGGACTGACCATTAGGGTTCTTTGATATTTGGGAAAGCCATGGAATCTGTCGATGTGGAATCTACTCGAGGAATGCAAGAGAGGGATGCAATGTTAGTATCTGTTGTTAAAAGTTTCCACGTCATTTCTAGGTTTTATATACATCAACTGCATTTCCAGTTGGGCATGAGCTAAATAAGAATTTTTGTGAGAATTTGATACAAGTTAAATAATTGTGTCATTTATATGTTGACGAACTTATTTATATTTTATGTAAGACAAATAATGGCTCATGAAGCTAAATCGAAATGAGAATAACATGAGATTTGTACAATGTGCTCAACGATTCATCATTTTAAATCATTGAGAATAATGAAAGTATTTATTTCGAATTCATGTGTCAAAGATTATACATATGTAAAGTGTATACAAATTAATAATCACTAAATATTGTAGCTAATATATTAGAGTTCAAAAGCTTAAAATTTTGTGAAAGCACTTGAGTTCAATTACAAAATTTTCTTGAAAAAATATACGGAGTATTGTAAAAATAGTTTGTAGAAAGTTAATAGACTATTGGACATTGAGAAGTGATCCAGAAATACGAAAAAAAAAAATTAAAGCAGCTCCTAGTAGCAAACTATTGGTCATCTATGTGGACAATTCCTAATAGCAAGGCTACTAGCTACTAGAGTGAAAGATATTGAAAAAATGTGGCTTACTTTATGTGACAAATATATTTACCTATTCATCATTTGGCAATTATGTAATTTTTTTTCATTGACCATGATTATTTCAATACTTGGTAATTAGAGTTATAGAGAACTTTTTCTAACCAAATAATAGTACTTATTGCCAACTAATGATATGTTGTGATTGTATCTTTTAGAAGTATTGAAACATATGATGACTTGAGTATCAAAAAATCATATATTTTTTGTTATAATTGTGATAGCATGTAAACTTATTGAGATCAGAAAGATAGGAGACATATTGAGAGGGATGCGATTTTAGCTAAAAATCTATTAAATTGTAACTATCTATGAGGATACAACTATCTAGAGGCTGGAGATCCCCAGAACTAAGTTAGAGATAAAAGAATCATGGTATTTGTTTAGAGAAAGCATGCAAATGGTACTAAATAAATTAATCTATCCCTATGATGCAAGTGCATATGTGTTCTTATGACAATTAGTGGAGGTTGGGATTTAATGAAATCTGTTAATGAGTTCTATAGCTCTTATGGGTGGGATGTCTTAGTCATGGGAGCATCCTAATTAATAGACTCATCTACATGAATGTGAGACAGGTCCGCTTCCTAAGAGAATTTGGCTAATTCTCTAAAGCACTCATTTGATAGGGATAAAGCACAAATTTGACTAGGATAAAACACAAAGTCGAAATGTAATGACTTAAGAAGCTCATATAACACATTGAATATCATATGTGCGATATAATCCCACATGAATCTAAAGTAGTCTTAGTTTCAAAGCTTAGTCACTTTGACCCTTTGACCCTTGTACAAGGATTATAAGAACACTAATTGATGGTTTCAAGGTAATCCACCTTCATCATGTATGATGTTCTTACTTTGTCCAAAAATAATATTTATTTTCTTTATATATTTTATTAAAATAAGTGCGGGATTGTTGGAGTATTTTAATAAAAAATACAAATAATATAGAATTGTTAGATGGTTTTTCCATTTCAATTTGACTACATAAATGATGAGTTTTTAAAACCATTTTTAACAGTCCACATAATGGAGTATTAGTAATAATTTGACAGTTATATAATTAATTTGACTGTTATGGAGTATTAATGATAAGGTCATATTTTTATTAATAATTTGACCGCAATTAATTTTTATGTTTTGTAACAGAAAATTACTAATTATGAGATTTAATTATATATTTAATTTCTCTAATAATTACATTTGCCCTATATTTTTAAGCCTCTCAATATGAGACTGTTAAAGAGTTGAGAATATCTTTAAAAAAAATTTGTCTACTTTCCATAAATATAATTTTGGACAAAAGTAAGGTATGTGGAGAAACTTCTACTTTTCTTGATTGTGCAGATCTAAGTAACCACTTGAGTTGGGCCGGTATATCCTAGAGGCAATGCATTGTGAACTTTTGTATTCTAATTAAATCTGTAGAGACACGAATCATTTTAAAGAGAGGGAATACGGATCTCAACCCTACCATACTTCTTAATAGCTGTCAAGTTGGAAATCATCAACTTTGAATAGTATAAAATTTTTTTATATTTTTAATGTGATATCCAAGTAAGTTCATTTTAGTCTATTTTTTAGAATTAATCATATTAGGTAAGTTAATTGTGATTATTTGATTAATTTTATGGTCTAGAACCAATAAATTCTTCCATTAAAACTTCACTCTTATATTGTACAAATGATACATCTTCAATACTACTTATGGCCGCATTTGGAGTAACTGTTTTTTAGAAACATAGAATCTAAGGCACAAAAAACACCCAAAGGTGTTTTTAGCACACCTTTTTTTTTTGCACATACACACATTTTTACAAACACTAAAATCCTACACACCAAAAACACACACTCACATTTAAATTCACACCAAGAACACTAAGAACGTACATTCACTTTCACACTCACCTTCAAGCACACACCAATAACATCAAGAACACACTCACTTATACACACACACATGCACGTACATAGATACGTATGTACATGCATGTATATACATACGTATGTATGTACATATAATATATATAAATATATATTATATATTATATATTTATATATAAATATATGTAGGTACGTATGTATGCATGCACGTACGTATGTATGCATGCATGTGCATATAATATATTTATTATCTATATATGTTATATGTAATATATATTATATGGATTATAATATATATAATATAAAATATATATATTTATATAGATAATATGCGTACATACATATATTTATATATATTATATTATATATATGTATGTATGCATGCATGCATGTAAATGCGTATGTAGGTACATATAGTATATATAAATATGTTATATATAAATATATATTATATATATTTATATATAAATATATATATGTACATAGATGATATTTTAATATTTTCTAAATCAATAAAACAACATTTTCAACATTTAGAAAAATTTATAAATATTGTAAAACAAAATGGGTTAGTTTTATCTGCTAAAAAATGAAGATTTTCCAAACAGAAATATACCATATTCAAAAAGAAAAACCTAATTTAAGTCTAAATACTCTTAAATCAGAAATTAAGGAACTAAAGCAGGAAGTAAAATTCTTAAAAGACATCTCCGCTTGGAGATTGGACTATATGCGAAATATTAGAAATCATCCTTCTCTTTCTCAATTTCCCATGAGAGGACCACTTCCTTTCAAAAATAGACACACTTATGCAAATTTTCTTGACTCTTTTGTTATGAATAATCAAAAAATAGTTGATCTTCATGACAAACACAAATCTAATAAAAATCCAAAATGGTATCCGACCATAGAGGATAATGAAATAGCCTATTCACAACTTTACGTTCACCATGTTCCATCCATTCAAACATGGTATACCAAAACCAAATCACACATTGAGTTCATCTCCAAATACAATAATTATAATTATCAATTTACCTACCAAGACTACATGGAAGCATGGAGTCATATATTCTTCTACCAAAATTCCCAATACAAACATACTTGGTGGATTAGAATATGTTAGGAAAACTGAACTGTTAGAAGGAAATCAAAAAAGAGCTAACATAAGAGGTCCTAGATTTACTCAATGGAATCATGTAACTTTGCCAGAAAAATGGAATTTAAAAAACATTACAAATCCTACTCCACAAATAAGAAATATTTCTAATATTTCGCATATAGTCCAATCTCCAAGCGGAGATGTTGAAATTACTTTCAATAATAGAAAATCTACATCTTCAATCTATACTAATTTATTACTCCATCTGATATGGAATTTCATCTTAATACAATAGAACATGATGAATTCTTTTTGACATATGGGTTTTATTTTATTTATATCAAATTCATCATGTCCCCTTTGGATGGATCTATCTTATAGATTTAAGTACAATAATTCTAAAAATTAACATGGCTCTGATACCAATTTACTCCAGGATAAAATAATGCGGAAATATAAATTTACTCCAGGATAAAGTAATGCGGAAATATAAAACAAATATTAAGTGTAATGAAAAGAGACTTACAAGAATAAAGAAGACTGCAGAATATTATTGATTGGGAGGATTTACAAGAGAGGTAGAGAGGGAAAAGGATACCAATGGAAAAGTTCTGCCGAAATAAGGCGAGCAACTTCCCCTTTTATAATACAATTTGGTACTAAAATACAATTTTCATTGCCTAAGCAATGATGTCATTTAGATTTCCTATTTTTGGATTTGACTTGATCATTATTTTTCTGTCCTTGAGAATTTATTTTGCTTTCCATTTGTCTGAACAAAACTTCCATTTTGGAGGGAGAGGTAATCTCTGAGCCAGAGGGTCCTCCTCCTCCATGGAGTCAAATTCATACAGATATAATTAAGAAAATAAAAAACAAGGTTAAATATTTACCATGTTTAAATTTACCAAATCCCAATTTCACAAAAATAGTTGAAACTGATGCTTCTGACATTGGTTATGGAGGCATTCTAAAACAATTGTAAATATTATTTAGAAATTTATATATAATGTATATAAATATATATTATATATTTATATATTTATATTATATTATTATATGTATTATATTATACATAATATATAATATGTGTGTGTGTGTGTATGCATGCATGTATGTACATATAATGTATATAATTATATTATATATAAATATATATTATATATTATATATATTATATGCATTATAATATATATAATATATAATATATATGCACGTATGTATGTATGCATGCATGTATGTACATATGTATGTAGGCATAATATATATAAATATATAATATATAAATATATATTATATAGTATATATATTTATATATAAATATATGTATGTATGTATGTGTGCATGCCTGTACATACATATATTTATATACATTATATTATATATATGTATGTATGTATGTATGTATGAATTTATGTATGCATGTACATACGTGTGTGTACGTATAATATATATAAATATATTATATATACATATATATGTATATTATATATATTATAGATATATATATAAATATATGTATGTACGTATGCATGCATGCATGCATGTACATACATATGTATGTACGTATAATATATATTATCTATATATATATAAAATATTATATTATATATATAATGTAAATACATATTATATATATGTGTGTGTGTGTGTGTGTATGTACGTATGTACGTATGCCATGTATGTGTGTGTATGTGTGTGTATGTGTGTGAGCATGTGTGTATTTATGTATATGTATGTGTGTGTGTGTGTGCATGTGTATATGTGTGTGTGTCTACAAATTTGGGAATCAACTTTGAGTTTTGGACAAAATCCCCTAATTGTTTCTAAACAATAATATTGTCCAGATGTTAACTGTTTCTAAAAAACATCTACAGCAAAATTTCCTAAAGAACACCCTAAAAAACAATCATCCAAAAGCAGCCTATGTTCCAATAATTTTTGGCCAACGAACATTCATTGATATTGGCTACTTGTTGATCAACTATTGGTAAAAGGTAATAATTAACATTGGGTACTTTTGCTGGCAATCTTTTCTTTCCAACTGACACTAATCAATATTAATATTTTCTTGTCGATATATTGACAAGTTATAATGATTTGTACATGTTGATTTTCTCCCAGTACTTGCCCCAAGCATTCTATTTATGAGTTTTTATAAGTTTTAAAAGAGTGCTTGAATTACCAATGTAAACTTTATATTGTTGAGGTTGGCATTTTGTCCTCAATGTTCTTGATAATGTTCCGCATTCTAGCAATAATTGTCATCGTACTGCCAAATATTTAGTTCCATGTAAATAACACACTTTGTTCTTATTGCTATCATCTTTAATTGTAAAAATTGATAGCATATATGCACAATATTGCTTTGAAGAATCAATGCTTGCAATTGTAGACCTTGTAGTGTCTTGCAGTTTATAATGTTATGTTACAGCTTCTGGTATCACTTGTAGTTCACAATGCCTCCATCTGTTTAGAATCTTAGGGACTGGTATAAAGTTGGTTTTTCAATTCTTGTGTTTTTCGTTGTTGATTTATTTATTGACTAAGAAAAAGGTATTCTGGTGACAACATTTTGACAATAGGATATCAGTTGAAAAGATAGACTAATGGCATCAAATCGTCACAATTAATAGAAAATTTCAATGACAACTTATTGTTATTAACAATTTGACTGTGGCAACAATAGGGGGATCTAGTGTAACAACCAGCGATATAATATATTTTAGAAGATTAGGGAAGGCAAAAACGTTATTACGATTTACAGCTTGTGACAACTTTATTCTTTGACACAAAATTAATACCATGTAACGGCTAAAATGTTGTTACTAATTGTTTCAATGACAAGTTTTGAACTTTTATCAAAAAGGCCGTGTTGTAGGGGGTGTGCGTGTGTATAAGTTGATCCAATCAATCTATCAATAAAGAGGATAATCTCTTTTGTTTAGATAGGTAGCTATGCTATGATCTACGACCATCTTCGCCTTCTCTAGAACAAGGAAAGGGCAGCATAATATTAGTTTCAATTCAACTAACTCAACCTTGAATAACAAAGATAGATAGTAGGTTGAAGAACCGTTGAAGGTGTTGATTTTGTACTTAAGCCAATTAATTCTAAGATTATAATTTATATTGCTTGCCAAGTGATTAGAAACCTAAAGGATCACAAACAATAAAACTAATTCTTGGGCTAAATTGATTTAAATAATTATGTGATTAATTTGTGAGATAATTAATTCTAAGGACTTATTAATAAATAGAGGAATTATAGTAGTGGAAAAATTTCTTTTTGAAGGAAATTAAAACCTATTAAATATCTTATTTGGTAGGATATACTAATAGGTAACAGTTACCAATTGTCGAATTCTTGTTGGACAAGATATTTTAATTATTACTAGGTCCTAAACACCAAGATTTGATATGACACACAATATAACGTTAGAAAATTAAAAAGAAAAAAATAGTTTTCTTTATATAATTTTCTTCGCCTTTGATGGCATGTCAAGTGGATCTAGCACATTCACTTGGTGTTGATCAATCTTGATGAGGATCCCCATAAGATGCTCGTGTGGATACCTTAAAGGCCGGACATGTGTGTGATTGTGCTTGATATTGCGTATCTTTGGTTAGATTAACCTTTATTTACATTGTTAAAAAGATATGTTCTCGATTTTGTATAGATAATCAATGATCTTAGTTAAAAATCAATTTTAAATTCCGCTACGTCAAATTATTTTGGCATATTGATTTTCTAACAAAATACTTCAACTTGGACACTGAAGAAGGCAAAATTTCGGCTCAAACTCCTTAAATAATTGCTTTCCCCAGTAGAAAAGGAAAGGATAACATGTCACTGAATAGTAATTCATCATACTTATCAACACTTCTTCCTTTCCCTTCCTCTCGATCTAAATGAAAATGATTTTGAAAAATTTAAGGATCCAGCACACTACTGTTGAACTTTTTGTTTCATAATTTCATTTCCCTATTTCTTGTTTTAGTATGAAATAAAAATATCTCATCTTAACAATGAATAAGTTGAAGAATGACAGCAAAAGATATAGAACTTAAATCCCATTTTGGACCAATGACTCGTTGACAAAATACTATCCTTTGTATTACTTAGACTAAATAATGCACGCATGGACAGATATATAGACCTTTAAACACATACATGCACGTAAGAATACATCTTAAAAATTTAAAATGTTATGAATTTGGTAACCAGTCTTGTTTTTATAGGTGCTTCTGAACATATGTTGGCATTGATCAAATCATATGTAGTAGCATCCAACATCACAAGGAGACGACAGTTTCCATAATTTAAGCTCAGCCGAATGAGAAGAAGTTAGATTCATGTTAAAAGATGCAAAATATTTTTAGTGACACCCTAATAATTGAACACTAACGAGAGAAAAAGGGGGGAAAAAAAAAAGCAGAATACATATGCCAAAATTACTTGCTTTTTGATAAGCTCTTCAACATTTCTTTGAAGTTTTCAGCATCACATGAAAGTCTCAACAATCCTGGATAATTGTACCCAAACTCGTGCACAGAATCATCAAGCAAGGAAACAAGAGAAGGGTGATTGATGAGCTTTATAGGTATGCAAATTCTCTCCATATCTTCATTGTCAGTTCCCACAAGCACTGGTACATAACCTTTGCGCGGAGAACCTGTAGCCTCAGCATCATTGCTGCTTCCTAATCTTACAAAAGAAGGAAATGAGCTCATCTCCCTTCCTGCCATGCTTGTTGGATGCTTCAACATTAATCTTCCTATTTATACTACAACTCCTTGAAAAGTCGTAGTAAATAATTGTAGACTTGAATAATCAAGAGTAGGAACGTCCATTTACAGTTCTTGGTCACACAACTGAATAGTTGGGACATACGACTTCTTAAAACTAAAACAACTATTTTCAAATGACTATAGCTTATCTTGAGGCTCTGTTATTGTTTGCTAACTGAATATACAAAAGTTGAACGGAAGTGCTTAAGACTTTTACATAGCTTTCAATCGAAACGTTCAACTTCCACGTTTGGGAAAATTGAAGGTCCCACAGAAAGATTCCCCGAATGACTTTAATCAGGGTTGTTAATGGCTCATTCGCATTCTATGAAGCTATCCAATCAATCTGGTCAATTCAGGCACCGGCTTATAATTTATTTATATACGCTGACAAAATTATCTACATTATTAGAATTTTGGTATGGATCAGTTGGGGGTCAACATAGTTATTTGACAAGTTATATGTTAGCAGTCAGTTGTTTTGACCCGAAGTACACAATTCCCACAAAACTATATATTTTGTACTAGATTCAAAATATATTTTATTTTATACAACTTTATCACAATTTTCATTTTCTTAAAGGAAACGAGAAGGGAAGATTGGAAGGAGAATACGGGAAAGGAAAAGTGTAGATGAGAGTTGGACCCTTGTTTTAAGATGGTGAAGAAAGACCTTTTGCCATTTGGTGTCTATATATATACATATATATATATATATATATATATTTTCAATTTTATCACAGTTAGCCCATTGTTCAAATTTTGTACTGAGGCCTCTTTTTCTTTATAGATGTAAAATATTTCGCATAGAATAGTGATAATATTATAGACACTGTTATATCAAAAGATACAAACACGTATTTAAACACTAGTTGTAACTTTATTTGCGTAGTCTTTTAGTTTATTGCATGATTGTCTAAAATTAAGAATGGACATGCCTAAAATTTAGGGAAAAGAGAATGATTTTATAACTTTATTTGCATAAGTTAGCGTGAACTTTCAGATTACAGTTTAAGAATCCAAAAATTAAGGGTAGTTAAGCCTACAATTTAATAAAATTTGGGGAACAGAAAAGGAGAATGATGGCTGATTTGACAGATGACAACTAATGGTAAGCATCGAAAAGTGCCTCATAGATTTGTTATGGGATTAAATACGCTTTACTCCGGAACCTATCTCTTAATTTCATTTTATCCCTTTGAACCTAATTAAAAGGCACTTTGCCCCATCGAAAGATTATAAATATAAACAAAATACAAAAGGATTACATGGGCTTGCTTTACACAACTACTATCCTTTAGAATTTTTGGATAGAGTTGTTTTTCTATTACTTACTTGTTTTTTTTTTCATTTTATATTTATTATACTTTTTTAATTTGTGAATATATAATTAATTCATAAATATTACATTTTTTAAATCAACTTATAAATTATTTATATTGATTTAGCATGTTAAAAAAATGAGAATTTTACACTAACTTCTCATTTTATTTCTATCATTCACTAGCTGAAACAAATTAAATAAAAAAATTGAGGATGAAAAATATTTTTACCGTAATTATATTTTTAATTTCATTCTGGCATTAAACACACAAGCGTGTGTATGTATATAGATACACACACAAGCATGTGTATATGCGCATATTATTATACATACAATATTTTTAAACAATAATATAATATTTTGTAGTCAATGGAATATACTTATTTCAAACAAGTAAATATTATTTAATTATAATAAGTTTGAAAATATTTTTGCTATTGAAATTACATATTCAAATATTTTTATTGAAATTCTCTTCTTGGCTTAGGATTAATCAGTTCTACTTCTCTATGGGGCAAGGAAAAGATATAGCTTAATGATAGAATGTCCCCTTGACGTGGTGGAAGTCATCAATTCAGGCCTGATATCCCAAAATCCAACGTGAGTTGTTCTATTTGGTTTCATTCCCCCACCGGGACTTAATGAAAATGGATAAGAGGTTCATAGGATTGACGTGACAAGGATATACTTTTAGGAGCAAACTACGGCGAATATGAAGCTTATTTTTTATTAACTTATTGCATGTTTTAAATTTTGAAACTTAGAGTTAAATTTTTCTTGGTTTGTTTTATTTGTATAAATGGTAATGTTTTGCTTATTTTTTATTTATTTTATTTATCTATTGAAAATGAAAACAAATTAAAAAGAGTCATAAAATTTTACCTTTTTTTGTCTAGTGAAATAAAGAGACATGTTAAATAAAAATGTTACAATTCAAAAAATATTTATAATGGTCATGAAATATAAAAGTTAAATGATCGTGTATATTCATTAGAAATGAAATAAGATATCAATTGTATCTTCAACATATATTAAGAGTTCAGATGTCCAAACAATTAACATCACATTTTTTTTATTTATAAATGTTGACGGAATCTTAATTTAGTTGAGTGCGGTGAAATGAAACAAAAGAGTAGGTTAAGTGGGTAAAGTGTATTGAACCCTATATTATAACTTGTGATACTCGTTTTCTTTTCGTACATGTACAAGCATGCAATGGAAACCGAAATAACTTATTGTCTTCAAAAAAATTGGGATATTGACTAAAACACAAATAATTAATAAAAATCAATCATACTATACGAATATTCCATTATTGAGTGTAAATGCTGATTACTTTTAGTTGTCGATACACTTCAAGTGATGCTTCAAAATTTCCTCTATCCCCTCTATTTCTAACTTACACAACTGCCACATATATTAATATGCATATCCATTTACGAAAATAGCCTGCAAGGTCATTGAATTTTTAAGAACACCATGAATTAATCTGTATAAGTTGGGGACATGGGGGACTGAGAAAATTTTGGAGACAGAGGATTTTAACTATTCAACTGAATGCTTATAGTTACACTGACGTTCACAAGAGGCAAAAATGTCATTAACCTAAAATCAAAGGTACCTTCGTAAAAAGCAAGGGTGGGTAAAAAACCCGTCGACCCAAAAACCAGCCTGATCCGGATCAACCTGATCTAAAAAATAAGGTACCCGAACCGTCTTTCCCTCAACGGAGCAAACAAGGGTCAGGTACCCACAAATTTAGGAATAGATACGGATCACAAAAACAAAAACCCAAGCGAACCTGATCCAACCCGAGGATATATTATATAAATATTAAAAAATATAGGGACTTTATCATAATTTTATTAAAGGTATATGGATTGGACGTCCACTACCTCATCCACATGCTCTCTCGAATTAACCAGTCATCTGTTTCATCCTTTGGTGTGCGGTTGATCGTCCACTTCGCCTTTAACTTTCTATTTTGACTTCTTTTTTATTCCTAACTAATTTTACTGCATGCCTTGGTAGAACATTAGTATACATTGTCATTAGTTTGTTAATCATCAAGACCTAGATGAATTGAGACTATAGAGTCCTCAATTTGCCTATGAGCTTTCAATATATTAGTAACATGAATTAGTAGCACTTACGATTGTTTCGGGAATAAGAAAAGTCAGGAGAATTTTGGAAGGCCTTAGTGTATGATGTTGTGTTTTACCCATTAAAAATTTTAATAAAAAAAAAGGGCAGGTCACAACGATTTAGTGACGACTTGCGGCACTTGTCAGTAATGGAAATTGATGCCTTTTGCCAAGAACTAATAAGTAACGACATTTCCTTGTTGTCATTGATGAGTACACGTCATATATGTCAATTGTGACAAGATGCTTTGTTGTCACTAAAATTGATATTCTGTGACAACTTTTTTTTGTCACTTGAAAATTGCCATCACTAATAATCATTTTTCTTGTAGTATCGAGTATCCTGTAACCCACCCCTATTTATCGAGTACCCAAGACCCGAAGGTATTAGGGTTGGGTTATGGTCGAAAATTTGTTTACCCAACATGTTAAGGGCGGTACCCGACCCTTACCCACCCCTAGTAAAACAGGTGTTGGATGAAGGATGATGAAATAAATAGAAGTACTTGTTGGGTTAGCCAAATCCCGTCAGGGGAAAGTAACCGACCCCTGCTCACCTCTAGTAAAAAAGGGGTTGAATGAGGGATATTGAAATAAATAGAAGTCTACCGCACCATCTGAATAGCCCATTATTAAATGTTTATTCATGAAAAAAACTGACTATTTTTGGTTGTGGACTTAAACTAAAATCAAAGGTACCACTGGAAAGGAAACAGTTTTGAACAAGGTAAATATAAACATTTTTTTTCCATCCCCTACTTTCAAATCACGTCTGTATAATTGAGGAAGAAGGAAAGATTGAGATAGAGGAAACCCTAAAGATGATCAGCTTTTTTCTCATTTTGGGCTTAGAACGTCACATCTTTGCTATCAAGTAAAGGGCAACCTGGTGATTATTTATGTTTTTCCAATTGCCACCCTTTCGTAAAGCAAATGTCTAATTACCTCTCATTAACTCCAATCCTTACTTCTAATGTTTAAGGAGAAAAAACAAGTGACAGAAAATATTAAGTACTGCATTTTTTTTTACTCACTGTAGAATATGTAGAGAGAGAGAGAGAGAGCACATTTGACCTGACTATCTAGAAGCATGTCCATTTTGGCCATTTTTTTGGTGCAATATTTTTTTCATTATTTGACAAATGACTTGACACATTCAAGATATATGTTTATTTGCTCTCTGAAGACTTTGATATGCACAACTGCATCAAGAGATAATATAAAATCAAATATGTATGTTCAATTAAAAAGCATGAGCAAGCGCAATTGACCTTTCATTTCTTAATCATTTATAGATTCGGGTAGACGTAAAAAATTTTCTTGTTTTCTTTCTACATTTTGGTTCTTAGGTCAACGTATGAAAAATCTGGGCATTTGAAAGTCATAATGTACTAATGATGTACAATGCCCTTACTGCAGTCATGCATCAACTGTTTGAATCAAGATGCCTGTTTATTTGAGTTGAATTGACTTGATAAATGGTTGCTTCATCCAAGATTTCTTAAAAAATCATTTTGGTTCTATCTGTGGTTATCAACGTATATACAATATATGTGCTGTTCAAGGTGACAACGTACTCATCAAGTACAAAGTTCAACAGCCCGTATCTCTTGACTGACTAGTATACATTTTATTCATTGACAGACTGGAAATTTCATTTCTTCGTTAATTCTCTCTAAATTTAATAGATTGGCCCCTTGACCTGGTGGAAGTCATCAGTTCAAGCCTGATATATCCCTAAATTGAATGTGAGTTTTTCTATTTGGCTTCATTCCCCCAACCAGGCTTCAATGAAAATGGACAAGGGGCTCGTGATGTGAAGGGCCAAAGATGGCTATAATTTTTAGAGCAAACTCCAGGTGAATATGAAGCTTATTCTTTATTAACTTATTGCATGTTTCAGAAATTTAAAAATTAGAGTTGTGTTTTCGTGGTTTATTTTATTTGTATAAATAGTAACATTTGTTTACTTTTTATTTATTTTACTTATCTATTGAAATGAAAAAAATAAAAAAGAGTTATAAATTTTTATATTTTCTGTCTAACGAAATAAAGAGAAATGCTAAATAAATTGTTAAAGTAAATTTTTTATTTGAAAAATATTTATAATTGTCGCAAAATAAAAAATGCGTTTTTTAGGAAACAAGCTTGGATAAGGCAATCTAAATTCTGTTTTTCCATCCCTAATTTCAAATAACATCTGTATAATTGAGGAAGTGAGAAAGATTGAAATAGAGGAAACCGTAAAGACGGTCAGCTTTTCTCATTTTGGGCCTAGAATGTCGCATTTTTAAAATAAAGTAAAGGGCAACCTGGTGATTATTTATGCTTTTCCAATTTCCACCCTTTCTTAAAGCAAATGTCTAATTACCTCTCATTAACTCCAATCCTTACTTCTGATATTTAAAAAGAAAAACAAGTGACAGAAAATAATAACTATAGGATAATTTTTTACTCACGGTACAGTATGTTTGAGAATTTCTTGTGGTTTTGTTTTTGTGGTGTGTCTTTTTTTTTTTTTTTTTTTTTTTTTTGGGGGGTGGGGGGGGTGGTAGGGCAATATTCTTCCATTGTTTGATAAACGACTTGACACATTCAAGGTATATGTTTGTTTGCTCTCTGAGGACTTTGATATGCACAAATGCATCAAGAGATCATAAATCATCATATATGTATTTTCAATTAAAAAGCATGAGTGAGTGCAACTGACCTTTCACTTCTTAGTCATTTCTAGATTCGTGTGGACATAAAATATTTTCTTGTTTAATATTTTCTTGTTTTCTTTCTACATTTGGTTCGCAGGTCAATGGAAACAAAAGTCTGGGCATTTGAAAATCATAATGTACTAATGATGTACAATGTCCTTCATGCAGTCATGCATCAGTTGGTCAGACAACGTGCATCAATTGGTTGTATCAAGATGCACGTTTATTTGAGTTGAATTGACTCGATGAATGGTTGCTTCATTCAAAATTTATTAAACAATTATTTTGCTTCTACCTGTGGTTACCAACATATGTATAATTTATTTATGTGCCGTTCAAGGTTACAAATTACTCATCAGGTAACAAAGTTCAACTGGCCGTATCTCTTGACTGACTAGATTCATTTTATTCCTTGACAGACTGGAAATTTCATTTCTTCCTTCAAATCTGAAAATTGTTAATTCTCTCTTCTTCTTTTTTTTACATTTTGTCATCTAGTGAAACTGAAAAAGAAAGGAAGTCAAATAAAGCATATTATATATTATTGCAACTATAAATGGCGCATATTTTTCTATACGAACTTATCAAGAAGTATATCAGGTCAATTTTTTTTGCACTCTTAAACTTAATACCGAATTTTACTTTACAATCTCAAACTTTAATTTGGGATACATTTCATATTAAACAATAGAAATGACACATTGCACCCTACAATCTAAAATATACACCATCTGAATCCAATGTTGATCATTTTCATGAAATTATCAGAATATTACCTGCATGAAACTCATGTACGCCTGTGACAAGTGTATCAAATAAAGTCAAAAAAAAAAAAAAAAAACTCTACATGTAGAGGAAAAAAGGAAGAAAAATAAGGTTCCATAAATCAATGACTTCTAATTCGGGGGATAGGACACATTGCGTATCTCTTGTATACTGCTAATCCACCTATTTACTCATTGGTAGATCATATGCAAAAAATCAAGAAAACAACTTGTCTTAAACTATAAATCTGATAGTTAAGAAATAACTTGGTAGTTACGACAAGCAATTAGAATAAATAGGAAACTATATATTCTCTACAGAAGAAGACAAACTTATTTGAAAGAAACCTAGCCAATTTCCTAACAAATATTCACTTTGCAATTTTTCTATCGTCAAATAGCAAAACAACTAATAATAAAACCTATTTGGCTTTAACCATCAATTACAATAGTGGCTGGTTGCACACACAAGGAATCAATATAGTCCTGTTTCTATATAATTTAACTGGCAAATATACGTGTAGTTCATCGAGTCCAAATTCTAGTTTACTCATGAGAAGGGTCTATATTTATTCTCTCCCTTTGAAGGAATCTTTTTTCTTCTCCGCCATTTAGAATTTGAAAGCAATCCTAGGTGCCCTTTCCTGATCTCTGCTCCAAATCTTTTGAACTCACGAAATGGTAAAAATTACCATACTTCATTACTTTCAACAGGAGTGTCTTACTATGTGTTTTCAAGACTCCACCTATAGCGAAATACTCATAGCCTTTAGAGTCCATCTAGCTCAAGAAAATTAGATTCTTTCATAATTTTAGGACACATGCCATAATATCCACCCAAAGAATAAACCGTTACATCAAAAATTTTGATTTTCATCAATCCAACACCTTTAACTTCACAGGTAGATCCATCATCGAAAGACAAACAACATATCTCATTTATTTGGCGTGTATTAGAATAATTTGTCCTAGATCAAATGTGTAAAGCACAAACGGAATCTAAAATCCAACTATCGGGGACAAAGTGTTTATAGCTTTAGCAATTGCAAAAATATCTCCATCAAATGCATATCCAATAATATTATCATGATTTTCTCCATCTTTTTTCTCTCGAAGAGGATAAATTCTTTTGATATGTCCAAATTCATGCCATGCATGGCAATGGACTACACCTTTTCCCTAGACTTTTGAACTACCTATTTTAGATCCACTGTCAAGTGTTCTCCCTTTTTTATTCTCTCTTCGAGCAATCAATGCAGTTTTTATATTTCATCTTTGTTTTCTTCTTTCATTTTTCATGATGCAATAACGATGACTGCACATTCTCGAGTCCCAAAGAGTCTTTACCATACAAAAATTTTATCACCAAGTTTTCAAAACAATAAAGATGAAGATAAGAAGTAAAAGGCCTTCTTTTCTGCCTCAATCTTTACACCAACTTTTTGGAGTTGATCTAGAATTTCTTGAAAGTATTCATGTGTAATTTATGAAATTTTTACCCTCCTCTATCTTAAGCCTATAAAGTTGCTACTTTCAATATAATTAATTGGATAAACTCTTAGTCAAAGAGTTTTTCCAATTTATTATAGAGGTCGACTACAGAATTTTTCTTATCCATCACATTATTTTAGAGGTCTGCAATAGAATTGTGCTTGCACACCTTTCTTCCAATACTTTCCATTCATATTCCTTCTTGTTTGCTAGCTTTGCACTATTTCCCATTAACAATTTTGCCAAGCCTTATTGAATTGGGATGTCTTTCGCTCTCTTTTACCAAAAAGTGCTTGTACCCATTAAATTGTTGGATTGAAAATTGTATATTCTCCAATGCCATGATATTTCAGAAATCACTTGATTTTACAATAGTTGTCTTGAACATTGATGAAGCTAAATTTATTGGTATTTGAACAAGAAAATTAAACACAACTATTTGAGAAATCAATAACTAAAAAATTTAATGAGAATAAAAATATCACGAAATATGAGTGACACATACGATTTAATGAGGTTCACTTTAATTATTAAACCTACGTCCATAGGAAAAAAAATACTCTTTATTATGAGTAAAAAAACAATACAAGAATAAAACTTGTACCCCAAGGCCAACCTCTTGCATTTTTTCTCATATTATTAAGAACTCTCTCACTTTTTTTCTCTTGTGTATCTCTTGCAAAATGTCAATCTACCTATTTGTAGGAGACATTACTTAACCAATACCCACTTAATCAAGGAAACAACTTACCTTAAACTATAAATGCTACAATTAAAAAATTACTAGGTAGTTACTGCAAGCAATGAAAATAAACAGAAAACTACTTACTATCCATATAAGAAAAGGAACTTACATACAAGAAAAAACTAGCCAATTTCCTACTAAACACTAATCATTATCAATATCTTCTTGCCGATATACTAACAAGTTATGATGATTCATATATGTTGATTTTCCCAATACCTACCCCAAAGCATTCTATTAATGATTCTTGATAAGTTTTAAAAGAGTGCTTAAACTACCAACAATAGGGACAACAAATGTTTGTGTTCATCGCCGATAATGGGGTTATGAAAATTGACCTACATTCAATAGTTAATTTATTATATTCTCCACAAAATAGAAAACTTAGTGAAATTTGGAAATTTAAAATTTATTGGCAACAAATTCCATATCAATCACTTTCATATTCCACTACCTTCTAGAAACTACCATCACCACTTATCCTCTATTTTAGAGAAACATGGCCATGTAACCATCTTCCACAACTATTTCATCAATTAGAACCTTGCATCACAATCTTACTCTTATTTTTGTGCCAAAAACATTGTTGGTGTGACAACTACCACTCATCGACAGGGAGATAATCGGCACCTGACAGCTTGTTGATGACATCTATTGGTGTGACGACTGCTATTTATCAGTAGGGAGATAATCGGCAACCAAGGGCTTATTGATGACGTCTGTTAGTGTAACGACTACTACTTATTGACAATGAGATAATCAACACTTGAATGTTTGATCGGTGATATTCATGTAGGTTTGCTAACTCATGTTGACAAAGTTGTAAAATGATTGATTCGATGGTCGATGAAAGGCAAAGAAGTCAAAGCTCATTCAAGCGCTTTTCATCCTTACATTTATCAGTTCACTGCCACACATTTTTTTTGCACGAACAGTTTTTGGCATTGATGGGACCATATTAGAAGAGCTAATATGGACAATATGGCCAAGGATAAGGAAGCTATCAAAGGTAGAGTTCTCAAATTCGACGAGATGACTTGATGGGGTCAAACTACGATGAGCTGAAAGTTAAAGAGCACCCACCTATTGCTCAGCCAACCCGACTGGGTTCATGTCCAAAGTCATTTATCAGATGATGCAAAGATACATGTATGCATAGACCATCATGCTAAAGGAAATGATTCTAAACACAACAAGAAAAGTTGTATATTACATTCAGGAATTGAAGGACATTGCATTCTAGGTGACTACCTCCTTGGAGAGAGAAGTACGAAAGCTCAATTAGGAAATTGGTGCTACTAACGATGCGATTGACATCGTAGGGTCAAAGTTTAATGTGCACACCAATTTACTTAGATTGGACCTCAAGAAGCTTGCATCAATAGTTGAGTACCAAATCGAGAAAGCAGATACAGTTGCTTTCAACTCAAACTGGGAGACAAGTATAGTTGTTGTCAACTCAATCCAAGGGCAAATACAATCAACAACAACAGGCTCGTTGAAAAAAATGTTGCTATCATTTCAAACAAGCCATCGGCAGTACAAGCCCAAAAGAAACTATGACGGTACACCTCCCAAACTTAGTTCAACAAAGCGAAGGTGTTGACATAAGTAAAAGTATAAATTGGCTCTCCCAACTAGTATGCTAAGGATCCCGAGAGGTTGTGTATGACCCAATTTCAACTAAACGGGCAAAGCTAGTAGTTCCGACCTATTTCAACGGGTATGAGCAGAACAGACAACAAGAAACAACCGACAACCATGCTACTTTTCCATCGATAAGTAATTGGCAAGCTCATTATGTTCCTACCAAATAGAAGTTAGGTCAAGCCTTGTATGTACCTCCAACTATTTGGGGAATGGGACATTAGTGCCAAGACTTCCAAGCACATACGGTACCAGGATATGTAGATTGCGATCTCTAATTCTTGTGGTGGTACAAATTGGCAAGGATCATTGTATGATGAAACGGGAAGTTGTTCATCATTTCATACTAACATTAATAGAGCATGGACCAGTCAGCAAACACAGCTGCAAACTAATCTCAAGTACACTAGGATGATAAATGCTCATAAGGATATTGGTTGTGTTCCTGATTTGGAATATATGAACGAGATCATAGGGTATCCTTAACGAATCTGAAACTATGTCGACTACCTTAAGCTCAAATGAATTGTTTGAATGAGACAAATATTGGTCTGCGTACCAATCATCGGCAAGGAGATAATCGGCACCTAAAGTCTTTTTGATGACATCAGCTGGTCTAATGACTATAATTTATTGACAAGGAGATAATCAGCACGTAAAGGCTTATCAATGACGTCTGTTGGTGTGACAACTACCACTCATTGGCAGTGTGATAATCAGCATTTGAATGTTTAATTAGCGACATTAATGTAAGGTTGTTGACTCGTGTTGATAGAGGTGTAAAATTAATTCGTGTGATGGCCGATAAAGATAGAAGTTGATGTGAAAATACAGATACTGACATAACTATTGGTATGATGATTACCATTTATCGACAGGGAGATAATTAGTGCCTGAAGTCTTATCGATGATGTTTGTTGGTGTGACGACCCATTTATTGGCAAGGAAAAAATTAGCATCTAAACATTAATTGATGACGTTTGATGACTGCATCTTATCAACAAAAAGATAATCGACACCTGAAAGTTAATCAACAACACTTATGCAAGATTGTTGACTCATATTGACAGAGATATGGAAGTAATCGACATGATGGCTGATTAAGATAGTAGCTTGTGTGAAAGAACAGATGCCGATATAAGAGTAGGAGAGTAGAGCCGATTATGCTAGCTGATTCGCTAAGGGGGTAAATACTAGATTGGTGCGGAGATTTGAAACATGAATTAACATACTCCAAGAAATAAGGAAGTGATTGCTTACCACTGTCCATGTGTCAATTAATATGACTAATGTGGCAGGAGGTTACCTAAAGAAATGGGCCACTATTAGTCATGAAATAACAAAATTGAAGATGTGGGTTGATCAGCTAATAATTGTCCCTTTTAGGGAATTTATCCATATATACGAAGAGAACAATAGATTGGGCATTAAGAATCATCGTCAAACATCAAATAACAAATTCAAAAGAGATTTCCCTTCAACATGTCTTTATTTCAATAGTGCTCTTATTATTTTTAGACTAAATTTAGGACCTCTGATTTGTATCATGCAAATTGATAAGTGAAAAAAGTATATACTATAGTATATGTTTAATATATGGTTTTGGTGTGTTTTTAGTATATTTACCATGAATTTTGACTATGAAACTTGCAAATTTCTCAAATTAGGGTTTTCTCCCAAAACTAGGTTTTTGAGGCAAAATTGACATTTTATCTAAATTGATGTATTATTTTTATATAATCTTGCAGCGATTTAATATTCAATCATAATTTGGATTAATCGAACTACAATTTATCATAATTTTAGTATATTCAAGTTGGCTGAAATTGAAGAGATCAAATGAAAAAAACTTAGAATTGTTTGGCTCGATTTTTTGAGGAAATTATACATAAAAAATGCAAGGAATTGCATGGATCACACTTGAAAATATCAGCACACAATTGGAATTACATATCAACAGAAAAAGAAGGATCAAAATGGGCCCCAGAATAGAATCCGCAGACCAAGAACCACGAACCACAAGTCTGTAGATTTGGTCCACAGATCCGTGCACGCTAACTTAGAAAATCTCTGTTGTTCCCACTGTTTCGACTTGCCATTTGTTCCCACTATTTTTGCAGACATTTCTGAAAACAATTTGCAGGTTGGCAAGAAAATCTCTGCAAATCCTTAGGAAGACTTTTGAGGGTAATTCAAATCAAAGTTCATAATTGCAATATTCAAGTGGTGATCAAGTTGGAAAATGACACTAGAAGCATTTGTCTATAAATAGAGAGCCTTTGTACTACATTTCATTCATTCTAGGTTAGAAAAGTTGTAGAGAATTGCTAGAATTTTCCTAATTTCATAATAGAGATATTGTGTTTTTTGGGGGAAACTCTTATAGAATCAACTTTGCAACAAGACTTCGGAGAAATAAATACAAGTTCTTGGAGTCATTCTTCATTGAATAAGCTTAACTTTGTCTCTTTCATTTATATTGATTACTATGGATTGTTGTATTTAAATCACGTATTTTGATATTCATCCAACTATATTAAACTACACATCTTCTAGGCATGATGAAACTAACGAATCAATATTTAGAATTGTAGTTGATTAAACTTACCTAATCCTACCTTTGTTTCTTCATATATTCAAGTTTTAATCTTACATTTGAAAGCCCATCACATGAAAAGCATCTTAGTTACTAGGTGACAATGAAATTTGCCCTTAACAATGGAAAATGAGTACCTGAGCTTAAGTAGTAACACATGAAAATAGTGTTATTCTCGAGAGGATTTATTGAGCAATTTATGAACATAACTCAACCGTATCACAGTAATAGGTAAGTTGAATCAATTCATTGTGAAAATAAGTCTTGACTACATGAAATTGCATCCTAAACAAGGAAAGATCATTTTGGCAAGTTGTTAATCTCTATACCTTTCATTCGTGGATTCTATAGCGTTGAACTTTATCTATAATTGTTGTTCTACAAGTTCTTTCGTCTCTACCAATTCTTTCTTACTTGTTAGTTCATTATCATTTCATATTTTGCTCACTTAATCGTTGTTTAGATAATAAAGTAAGTGATAAAACTCTAATAGTTGCACTAAGTTGGTTCCTTGTGGGATTCAACCATAGTTTCATATACTATAAACAACATGTATAAGTTTAAACGGGAGATTAGATTTATTACTTGCTTGAGTGTGAGCTACTAAAGTTCTATAATTTAACCACCTTATCACGTCTCATCACAATTGACTTTATATTTACAAGTTGATCAATTTATAGTTGCTGTAAAGGTCTTCAATTTCAGTGCAATATCCATTTCATGCTCCAAAGAATATTATTTCTCTAAGCAGTCTTCTCAATTACGTTTAGTGGTTTCCAATGCAATCTCCATTTCGTGCTCCAAACGATATTATTTCTCAAAGCAATCTTCTCAATTAAACTCAGTGGTTCCTTTTACAGTTTTTACCAGCATTCATCTCTGTCTTTTTCTTTATCAATCACTTCCAAACACAAATTTTAATTTCTTGAGGCAGCTCAAGGCAAGACGAACAATAATCGACAGAGAAGTCAAAGCTTATTGGCGTGTTTTTCATTCATACAATTATCAATTCACTTCCACACTTTGTTGCAATGAACCAATTTCAGGGCGAGGATAGAACGCAAGAAAAGTGCCTGCACTTTTAAATCATCAATAACAGTTTATTGATCGACGATTTAGAATCGGGATGAAACTTTTTTTTTTTTTTTTTTTTTGCATGAACCATAAGAGAAGGAGAGTAGAGCCAGTTATGCTAGTTGATTGACCAAGGGGATTGATGCCAAATTGGTGCTGGAAATTAGAAACATGGAGTAATGTACTCCAAGAAGTTAGAAAATAGTTGGTTACCACTATCCATGTCCCAATTAATGTAGTTGATGTGGCAGACGATTATCTCAAAGTAATCAGCCACCATTAGTTATGAAGTGCCAAAATTGAATGAGTGGACAAATTAGTTGATAACTGCGTTTTTAAGGAATTTATCTATAAATACGAAGAGAAACAACAGATTGAGCATGATCAATTATCATCAGACATCAAATAACAGCTTCAGAAGAGATTTCCCTTCAGCATGTTTTTTCTTCAACATGTTTTTTTTTTTTTAGGATTTTTAGACTAAGTCAAGGACCACCGGTTTATTTCATGCAAATTAACTCTATATTCCAAGTCAATCAGTTTGTAGTTGCTGTAACTGTCTTCAGTTTCAATGCGATCTCCATTTCATGCTTCAAACCATATTCTTTCTCTAAGCAATCTTTCCTTACGTTTAGTGGTTCCCTTCATAGTTCTTTTCAGCATTCATCCTTATTTTTGCCTTTATCGGTCACTGTGAAACACGAATTTTAAGTCCTTGAATCTACTCAAGGCAGCACGAAGAAAAACCAGTAGAGAAGTCAGTGCTTATTGCATGCAGTTCATATTCACATTTGTTAATTCACTTCCACAATTTCTTAACACGAATCAAGCGGCACACCCGCACTTCAAATTATTCATTACTGTTCGTCGGGGTTTAGAATTGGCACGAACTAGTTTTCCTTTTTTTTTTTTTTTTCTTCTCTGGCACGAACAAACATATCGGCAATACTACTTGTGTTATTAATAATGTTTTGCTGATGAACTCTCATTGATATCGGCTACCCTATTGATCAGCCACTGCCAATAAAATGGCAAATAATTAACATTGGTACATTTTCTGTCGTTCTCTTCTTTTCGAGTGACACTAATAAATGTAGGTATTTATTTTTTTGGCTGATATGTCAACTTGTTATGCTGATTTATAAGTGTGGATTTTTCTCAACACTAACGTAACAAACATACACGCACAATAGTTTTCCATTTTAAACAATGAATTTACATTTTGAATAGTGTAGGTACTAACTATATAAAAATTTATTGTAAGAGCAATTTTGACTGTTCAAATTTGAGTTTCTAATCCAGAGCTTATAACGTGAGGGACAATGCTTGTTATGACTCATACTCGTTATATTGCACTGGGGTTGTGAAATTTTCGTTTCTTTCTTCTCAAAAACTCTGAAAACTGTTGTCCTTTGTTTTTAAATTTTGTCACCATCATTACTTGTTGGCATGGGATGACTTTTGGTGAAATGATGCGAAAAACATACAATTCAAACTGCATTATTGATTCGTTAGACAATTATAGAATCTATACACTATATAAATTACAATCGCTTTTTTTTTATGTTGGGGTTGTTTCGGGGGTGGGGGTGGGGGGGGGGGGGGGGGAAGGTAGGGTTGGAGTAGAATCACATGTTTAGATGTTAAACATGAGAACTAATAAAGCATTGAGCAGTTAAAGTTTTATAACTCCACATCAGAGGTCGGGGATTCAAATCTCACCAAACACAACTCCCCTTCCCACAATTCTAATAGTATAGATTTGATAAAAAAAAAATGTTAAACATAGGACACACCTATCTATAACTTTTTACTAGTATGAATTTTGATCAGGATGTCATTAGTTATGTTAGTTCATCCATGGCTGGTAGCATTTATTTCCTAACTTTAGGTTTGTCGTAGAACTATATCTTATTGGATTTATATATTTTCTTGTTTAGTTTTGTTAAAAAAAAAAAAGCATAGGCCATTATTAATTCGTGGCACTATTCATGACATCCCCCCCCCCCCCCCCCCCTCTCTCTCTGGGTCATGCTATTTACATCTAAGTATGTATCTTTTTCACTTTTTAGTAATATGAAGTTTCAGAAAGGAATGCTACTTCATTCTAATGTATTTTTTGGCAATAAAATTCCAGTGTATTTTTTGGCAATTAAAAAAGTTAACAGAAGGGGAAGGTCTAATATCGGCTTACAAATGAGAGATTGCTAGTATTTTAATTCGAACCCAAACTTTTATTAGACAATTTCAAGGTTACTTTATTATAATGTCAGCTGCAAATGAGACAATGCTAATAGCCGAACTAGAGTCTGAACTTTTATTAGGCAATTCCAATATCAAACTATAAATAAGAGACTGGTAGTCTCATGACTCAAACCCGAATTTCTCTTAGATTAAGGTAAATGAGTCTTTACAATTGAACAACTCCAGTTGCCATCTAAGTATGCCCCATTTGATTATTACAAATATGTTATTAGGTGGGAACGAATAAAAGTTCCAGCGATTAGAACTCTACAACGTTTAAATCTTACCGACACTATTCCCCTCACTCAGTATAAGTTTGATTAAAAAAAAAAAAAAAAAGTTTGTTACTAGGTTGATTTTGCCCCACAAATAGCCATCGACAATAATTGGATTGCGCTTCTCTAGGATGATAAACAAAGGGCAGTGTTTTGATCAGAGATTAGTGATAAGCTCACTTGGCTCTGGATAATGATACTCTATATCACTCAAATTCATGGCAGCACGATCTAAGTTCAGACATCCATATTTCAATCTATTCAAAGCTATAATACACTTTTTTTTTATAGTAGTTTAGCTCCCGTGAGAAGAAGTCGCCAAATCCAAATATGCGATTTAAGTTGAGAAAAATATTTAACTTTTGCTGAACTTTAAAATACTTTTCAATAAGCCTATGCAAGTAATAGACCAGTTTTGCCTTGTGCACTATGGGGCAGAAATCTAGGCTCAAACAAATTTAAGAGGACGAGGCGCTACATTTTTCTCATGCAGTAATCAGAGACAGAATGAGAAACAATACTGGGAGGTTGAATAAATACAGAGAGAATGATTAAGGAGGACAAAACAAGAGGAATGGTAGCACATAAGTTTGATCGGACTCTTGCTTCGTCTTCCCCGGCTAGTTTTATTTCAACCAGTCCATCTATCAACAGATTTTAGTTTTTGTTACAATAATTGTTAATGTGCTTTTTATGGCTATACTAATTTGGTAATTCTTAAGAATATTGATTCTAAGTATTTACACTAAAATTGCTTCTCAAAACAGCTTTGTTTTTTAACTTTTAGGTCAGCATTACATTTCAATTCTATGAACTAATTCCTAGATAATCAGTTTCTTACTATTCAAAGAAGGAATCACTTTCTATCTTTTAGGAAGCTGTCGGTGCATAAGAAATCAAGGAGCCATCTTTTATTGTGTTATTCTACAAACGATGGCATTCTTAAGGGGGTAAAAAAGTTTAAAACAGCCATGCCAAAGATCGAATCCTTTTTTATTTTTACTTTATTTTATTTTTATTATTATTTTTTGTCTTTTATTATTATTCTTTGTGGTGGTCCATGCAATGCAGTCATCACTCTGCAAACAAGGCGGGCAGAGGGGACTGGGCCAAGCAAAGGCAATGCCAACCCATCACTGTAAATGTTCAGTTTAACACACTAAAAGGCAGCATACTATGGGCTTAATAAACAGTCAGCTCCGGAAGCATACCAAGTTATTTAACAATAAGTTCACATAAATCCTAATCAGTACACGATATTCAACTGCATGTAAGAGTTTTTATTTAATTTCTTATCGTTTTAATCTTCACTACGGCTGCAACATAAATACATGTACGCATGCACAAACTTGGTTAATAGGTATCGCCAACCGTTTAGGGACTAGCATAACCAGCTGGACTTCAACAAGCACCTGACTCCATGCATTTACAGCTCTTTAATATCTCTTCTTATGAATTCTAGAACCTGCAACACTTCACTGAAAGGAGAAGATCAATCTGGTATCATGCGGCAGCAGTTTGAACAATTTGTTTTGCTTCAAGCATCTTCTCATACTCTTCAATAGACTTGAAGAGTTCGGAAAAGTTTCCTTTTCCAAATCCTCCACATCCACCCTTCTGATAAACTTTTCCTTCCTCGTCTTTGTGCATGCACCCTACTCTTTGAATTATCTCTATAAATATTGTAGGCCTGCAAACCGAATGCTGCTATGAGGAGATTCTCTAGCGAGAAAACAAGATCAGAAATTTACCTTCCCAATATACTTTTACTTTTGTAGAAACTCTTATGTCACTTGGATCAACACGCCGTGATTATGAACATATAGCAATGTATGTTATAAAAAGAAAAATGTAATATATAACCAATAAGATGGACTCTTCATCTAAAAATTTACTTCAGAAATGTTCCTTGAAGGTGAAATGCTTGATAGCTAACAAATACCTTCCAAAACAGATGCAACAAGATGATCTCTAATGACACAATATACAAGGAAAGCTTACTTCTCAGTGAAAAAGATAAAACAAAGTAGGACATTTTTCCTTCATGGTAGGCAAGAGTTAAAAATTCTAGTCACTTAAAATGAAACATAGAATCAAATGGCTTTCATCAGAAAGCAAGAAAAAGCAAACAAGGAAGAAAGGAATAATATAGTTTATTTTATTTTGAACCAGCAAAGAAATGATTTGTGCATACTCAGAAAAGCCAAAAAAATATATATATTATCTAAATGAGTGATCATCATTACATACTGAATAACTGATATAGTACATAGGCATGTGCATATAAAACTCAGAAACACATACATAAATACATGCATATATACATAAACCCAATCAGATATTGCTTAATTGTTTGCTGGAGGCACCAAAACAGAATATGAAAATAAGCTAGATGCAAGGAGTTTTATTGATGAAAACATTCAGCAGATGTTTGACTGTTTGCCTAAATTCATTAAGAGATCTATATATCCATGTATCGTATTCAAAAAAAATTTCTAACGGTTCCAACTGATTCATATGCCATATGGAACAATTCATTAAGAAATGAAACCAATTTTTCTTCTCATTTTCAAATAATGAATCAAGATAACACGGTAGATCAAATTCCAAGTAAAGAAGTTCTTTCAGTCTGAATAGCAAAATACTGTTATGGACCGTATGCAGATGTGTCTGTTTAGTGTTTTAATTGCAACTTATATTAAGATATTCTATATTAACACTGATAACCACTGTTAATGTGTGTTAGGCATTCACCAGAAACTAATTTGTTAAATATAAACATAATTCCATATTACATGCTAACCATGGCTTTGAAAACCAGCCCGCACATCCACTTCAACAGTCATTCAGGCTGACTGGACCAGTGATTCAGTAATTCATTTTGCATATTACATGCACCAAAATTGGTTGATTTCACTTCCCACCTTTGCATTTTGTTCTCAATATTTGATACTGTTAGCTTGCAATGGCAACCGACAATTCCATTCTCAAATTTCCAGGTATCAGAGCATGTTTGCCATTCTTGAACTTCTCAATAAACTTGTACTACTCACTACGTACTTTAACTCAAAATTATATCTTATCCAAAATACTATAGTAATGTTCTTATAAATACCATCAATGGAACATTATATTCAATATCCTAACAAATTTTATATTAATTTATGTGCATTACTAATTGCAGAATGCATAAAGCAATATTTGAAGATCCATATTGCATTCAAATTTGAGAAAATATATCTTTTCATGCGCATTATTTTAACTTTTCTCACCCCGAACAATTTTTGAGTTTGTTCTAGATGAAATTGGGTTCTTTTACATAAAATGTTAACTACTAATATGAATTAATGTTTATTAATTGGGCAAAAGTATTTCAAACGTGCAGTATCTATTCTATAAAGGGGAAAAAAAATCATCTGAGTGGAAGAGACTAAAAGGACACAAATAGTTACAGGCTGCACAAACACCAACAGGATTGAGAAGCACATAAATTCGACTTAGAAACCTGCCTAATCATGAAATGATTAGTTCTTTTTCCAAATAAGATCATCATCTTGATTAACCAAATAACGCCCATAAAAGCATAATCTTTTCTGAAATGAATGTACCTACTATGAACAATCGAAAACCTACCAAGATATACTAGTGTTTCAGGAACAACTATTCTGATTCATTTTATCATAAAAATCAATGATTTGCACACACCTATCCACTGAAATAAAAACAACTAGAGAAATAATAACCGAATACGGAAAACATTTCATTAGTGAATGGATGATTAATTGCACATACCTGTCACCTACGGGCTTGGTGAAGATCTGAAGCAGAGTCCCCTGATCATCCTTATCCACTAAAATCCCCAACTCCTCACACTCCTTAATCTGATCGTCACTCAACACATCCCCAGCCCTGCTCTTCAAATTCCTATAATAAGTAGGAGGCGGAGACGGCATAAACTCGAACCCCCCCACGCCACTCCTCTTCCTCATCTCCCTCAGTGTCCTAAATATATTCTCACTCGACAAAGCCAAATGCTGCACCCCTGCCCCGTCATTATGCTCCAAATAAGTCTGTATCTGACTCTTTCTTTTAGTCCCAAAAACAGGCTCATTCATAGGCAACAAAACATTCTCATCATTATTAGCCAAGACCATTGAATTCAACCCGCTTTCATTAGTCCCCACATCCTCCGCCGTAAATTCGGCAAATTCATGAAACCCTGTAAACTTTTTCACATATTCCACTGCAGGGCCGAGCTCCGGCACATTTCCAACCGCGTGATCGAGCCTACGAATCCCGTAATCCAATTCCAAATACGAACTGCTTACATCCTGAACTAACTCAAACCCGGGTAAGAAATCAACTTTGTCCTCCACATTTTTATAGCTAATCAAGCGCAACACGACGTCCCCATACAAATGAATTTCGGCAAGCAACGTCGAATCGTCGAGTAAAACAGGGGCAAAAACAGGCTTAGCGCCGCGAGAAACCGCAACAGAGAAAGCGGTTTCGACATCACCAACTTCTATAGCTATTGCGCGAACCCCTAGGCCGTGAACGGCCGAAAAGGAGCCATGAGAGTTGAATTGAAAAGAAGGAATAGAAGCCGAAGAAGGAGCGGCAATAGTTTTGGAATAAGGGGCAGTAAATAGAAAGTTGAGATCACCAGAGCGAAGTAGATAGGAAGCATGGACAGAGTTTCCGGTGGAGAGGTCGGATTTGGCAACAATCGGCATGCCGAGACCCCATGAAAACCGGCGGCAAGTGTTGGTGGCGTCGCCGCACCAGAACTCTATGTGGTGGAAGCGCTTGACGGAGAACAAATCGGATTTTGGGTTGGTTCGGACGAAGTTTTTGAAACCCACGAGCTTGAAAGTTTCGTGAGCTGCTTGCTCCGCCGTAGCGGTGGCGGCGGCGGCGGCGGCGGTGGCGAGTTTATTCACCATGGTTTTTTTCCTTTGTTTCTTGAAAATGATGGTTGGGCGGGTGGTGTCGTCTAGCGTGAGAGCTGTACGCAAAGAGTGAGCTGAAATTGTGGGATTTCTTCTTTTCGTTAGACCATACATGCGTCTATATATATATATGTAATTAAATATAGATATAGATTATTAGATATATATACACGTAGGCAATAGGCTGTAATGGGATGGTGAAAGGAGTCCCTTCCCTATCCTCGAGACTGCGATGTAGGGTTATCTTCACAAGTGTAATGCCACGTATGCTTTCCTACTGTACACTATCACACTATCTTTTTTTTTACAATTGGGGGAAAGGGAAAGGAAAACTCACCCACTCAATTCCAATTGAAAGGAGGAATGGAGACTAAGTGTAAACTTAACCCCACAAACTCACTCCAAAAGTCATGGTAACTTTTAGAGGGGCCGAAGGAGCTTATACCTAGAGTCCTAACAACCAGATCTCCCGATGTGGGATTTTTTTCTTTTTTGACAATTGGGAGAAGGGGAAAGGGAAACTCACCCACTCAACTCCAATTGAAAGGAGGAATGGAGACTATCACACTGTCACACTATCTTTGTACCCTTTTTGGTGTGTACATAAATACATATATAATGGATATAAGATTTCACTGTTAGAGTAATATTATTATACTATAACAATAAATAAATAATAAATACTGTCCAATAGATTATAAGATTATTATTAAATAACAGACCATAAAATTTGTGTGTCAAATATATATATATATATATATATATATATATATTAGTTACATTGTCAATATGAAACGTGCATATTTATCGTGGTTAAATATGAACAAATAATTAACTAATGCTATAATCAAGAGCCAAAAGGATATTTACAAATTATACCGAAGAAAAATTTTAATTGATTGCTTAGGTTTGTGTAGTGGTTAGGGGTGGGCAAAAATAACCGAAAAATCGAAAAACCGTAATAACCGGTTCATTTCAAATCGAAAAATGAGAGTACCCGAACTAAATTTTGAAAGCGGTTAGGTTAACCGAACCTCATTTGTAAAAGCGGTTCTGGTTCCGGGTATCAATTTTCAAAAACTGCGGTTAACCGAACCTGTCTATATATACGTCTTAAAGGCTAATATTTGTAATGTTATAGAGGAATTGAGAAGTATTAATTCATTTCATTTTCAAGTTTAAGATCATTTTAAAACTTGAATATCGTATTTAATTTTTCTTTCAATTTAATTTCTTGATGCTAACTAAAAAATTATTTTCATATAATTGAAATACATAAATTTTTTACTCTTAAAAAGAGCAATCTTTTTTAATATTTTTTACTTTTAAAAAGAGTAGATGCAAGAGTTTCAATTGTAATCTTATTGCTTGTCTTTTAAAGTAATTGAAATTGTATGCATTTTTTTAATTTGAGCAAAGGTTTATGTTATAATATTTTGATCTATTTTGTCAAATTAACTTAAACTATACGGTTTCGGTTACTCGCGATACCCGACTCTCTTTAACCGGGTAACCGATAAGCGGTTAACCGATTAATGAAGGTCGGATACGGTTTATAAATTAGACGAATCGATACAAACGGTTCCGGTTAGAATATTAGGTGTGTGGACTGGTTAACCGGTCCATACCCACCCCTAGTAGTGGTGGGATTGGATTCTTTTTAGACTGAATTAATGTTATTGCACATTTTCAATTTATGAAAATTAAATAGCCGATAAAAAATAGTTTTCTTTTCGGAAAGCATTATCGTGTAAGAGCTGTTTTTGTTTCTTTACGTGGACAACTTTAATTACAAACATTAATACCATTAAAGTAAAGGATTTCTTTTTTTTTTTTTTCAAACGTTAATGTCGTATCAAAATGAGCTTCTTCTGACCATGACAAAATAAAGTAGTAAATACTTTAAATTGTGTTATACATTTGAAATTATTTTACAAGATTGAAATACCAATTATGACAATGAACCGTTTTTGTACCCAAATAATGACAAAATATTTTCTGTTTCTCAAATTTATTCAGAATTAAATTTGCCGGAGGAGCAGAAGTCGTCTACGTCAGAGCTAACGGCTGAGAGTCTGAGACTGAGAGGTTTAGGTAAGGCAAGAGGAGGGACACGTGTGGGAAAATGGTTGGAAGTTACGACTCTTATCCATCATGCATGGGTGGATACACGTCTACTATATATCATTTTTTTTTTTTATCTCTTTTTTTGAACGTGTTAAAGTTGAATTTTGATTCCTTAGATTCTAGAAATATCGTCATATCAGCAACTGCTTTGACCAGATTGAGTCCCATCCGCCTGGAGGTGTGGTTACGAGTGAGTATTGCGTACACCACGCGCGCCACGTGGCGTGTCACGTGATGTACTAAAACCAATCACACATCGCCAAATAATATAAGGTATGGCCCACCATTACCACATGACGATAAATTATTGGTTCTAGTACACCACGTGACAATGCACGTGGTGTATTGTTACTGCTACTATCCAAAAACACGCTACTATGACTGACTACCATAATTATAGGATATGGATGGTTATATTTCTCTTTTTTATGCTTACATTATTCTTCTTTGTTTTTTTATCACATGAAAAGACTAACCAAAAAAATTTTATTTTGTAAATATATTGTTTTAATAATTTATATGTATTCTAAGTAAAAATGTAAACTTAAAATTTTATGATCGAGATAGCTTTTAATATTTTCATTCATTAAAAAAAATACCAAAAAGGTAAATGTAAATATCAAAAAGTGGTGTGCACAAATCATTTCAAAACTATCCATAAGCAAATCAATTTCTAACTGAACAATGCTGCATATCTAATTAAATTTGTTACACACATTAGAGACCGTCTTTAGTATTGTCTCAGTCCCTTTTTTTCTTTTTTTCTTTTTTTTTTTTTTTTTTGAGTCTTTGTTTTGTAAAAGATGGAAAAGATGAAAAGAGAAGAATCTATTAAATTCTTGATTATAATTTTTATTAGCAAAAAATCTAGAACCACACTAAGGGGTGTTGGCCTTCTGTGTCTCTTGCGTAACCCTTACCATGAGATACTTTCAATTATTTGAAAGAGAATTAAATATATCATCTTTACACATTAGTTCATTTCCACCTTTAGACAAAAAGGCTTGCCACACGCAAAAGTTATCAGAAAGATGTTTGATGTGATACAGAATATACACTTCAGGGCATAATCAGTTAATTTCCGCCTTCCAACCCAATGTCACTTGACACCTAGCTCAATTAGTAAGGTAAAGACTTCAGATAACCGTTTCTCCCTTAAACAGAGACCAAAAAAAAAAAAAGTACGTGTCACACAAAAGTCATAAGAATTATGTTTGATATATAATAATAAACATAGACTTCATAAATACTATCATACAACAAAAGAAGCTTGTGCGCTCATGTACCTTCTGTGAAATAGGCCAGTTTTCCTTTACAACATATTAGAAACAGGATCTTCTTCATCTTCGGCCTGTTCAAGAGCCACAATGTGATCCTTGAATGAAGCTGCAGCTTCTTCCCTTTCTTTTAAGCATCCTAACTTGTCAAATACGATCGCCAACAAGTAAAAAGCTTCAGCTGCCAATTCATGGTACTGTAGATGGAGAAATGTCGTAAGTTAGAAAGCTTGAAGAGTCAAACCCTGAAATCTAACTACATTGCATGAAAACAAGACAAATCAAGAACCAAGTAACACACCATTCAACCATGGGAATATGCCTCAGTAGCCAGGTATATTACACACTCGAAGATATCTTGATTATAGGTGTACTTACAGTTCTTCGTGGACATAAAGTTAAATTTCATTAAATAATTAGTTTCCATAGTTCTACTTCAAAACTGATACTCGAAAAGGTTTTCAATTGTATATATCGCAAATTAATTATCCATCAGAAGTGTACATTGAAGTCTATATAAAAATTAGTTTACAGAAAGGTCTCAAGAACAGTCACATTACGGAGACATAGTTCAAAAGTCAAAGAAATCAGAACCCTAAATACTCAAATCAAACAGGTCTCAAGCAGTCTTGGCCTTACAATTTTTGGTCAATGTTATCATGTTTTGGGTTCCAAATTGTGCAAGGTCAAAGAAACAGATTCAATCAATGTTTATCTGAAACAGAAAAGGAAGCAAAATCGTGAATTTAATAATCCGGCACGTGGCATAAGAACATGTAATGTGGGTCACGGACTTTGCCAGGCTTTTGACAGATTCAACCAGATCGAACCCAAGCATTCATCAAGCACTTTTCAAGTTCAGTAATTTTTTTATTCCTTCTAAAATCCTTGCTTAACCAAATAGGATAAGAAATTCTAAGATACACATCTTTAGTGAAGGCCAAACTTGATAGTGGGACATATGAGTGATACACAGGAGTTAAAAAGGAACCGCTAGATTTTCACAATGGAAATATTCAGCCACTTCAACTAAAATTACTGTCAAATGGTAGATTCTTGTGCGGTTGTACTCAGAAATAGGCATGCCAATAGTCTCTCACTGGCATTTGAGAAGCAGAACCAAGAAAATGGGAAACCATTCAAATTTTGTCTAACAAACCAATTCAATTTGGAGTAATGGTTTAAACACCTATGAAACTAGAACCTAATTTCCAAGTGAATCAATAATCTTAGCTATGCATGATAAATGCACCAAAACAAGAGCATACTGAGCAAAAAGTTGGGCAGAGATACACATCAGATAACACCTACTAAACGAAATTTGGGAAGTCATTGCAAATCACTACATATTGGGAACAGTCATTGCAAATCACTATATAGAAACTTTTTCCTCTCTTTTAATAGCATACACAAGTTATCTGACTCTGGTCTGAAAGAAGGATGTTACAAACTCGAACAATGTAGCATGACTGTGTCAAGTTGCTCAAACACCAAAAGAAAGAAATTAAACTTTCCCATTTGCAGGCCTGTTACTCTACAGAGATACAAAATAGCATATTTTCATCTTAGTGAATGAAATTAACTAACCTCCAATAGTTCAAGGGCTTCTGAAGCTTGCTTTAATGGTTCCAGCACTGTATCTGGATCTTTAGAGGCTGGACAAAAACATGCAGTCCATTATAAACACATAATCAAGGCCCAAAGAATGTATATTACAGGAAGAGAGCAGGTGTCGTTGACCCCATTGTTTGCATTTAAAGGTTCACTTTCTCCAATATGAGTTTTAAACATTTATAGAAGTAATTTTCCCAGGGCCGGCTTTATCTTTTGCCCTTTCCAATTAGACTTCTAAAAGTTCAACTCTATGCATTATTATGCATTTACTTCTACATGCATACACAGAAAAATCCAACAAAAGGGAATATAAACTCCTCAACCATGGACTTTAATCTTTGGAGCAGCAATCGATGTTTTTAAGCAGTGAATGTAAGTTGTTACCACTTTATTGCAATACTACTTCAGGATGAAGAGAATAATCAATAAAAAAAAGAAGCGTTGAACATGATATGATGAAATAGTAAAATTGCTATGTCAAATTAACAGTAAAGGTCATTAATCGTAAGCAGTGTTTCAACTTTGGCAATGTTTTTTAGAATCTTGCTTTGATTCTATGCTTTTTCAACTAGGAAAATGAGAATTGATCAGCCACTTAAAAGTCCCAACATAATATAACTTCATTAAACTCCAAGGCATGAGCTCGTTTATAAAATTACTATTTTCAATCACAGTCACACTGTGTTCACCTTCAAAACCTTACTGGGATGAATATTATGGATCTCAGAATTACATAGCGAACAATCCTCTCTAATAGCTTAAATTAGAATCTCCAGCTAATTTCAACCTTGGATCCATTACTTATCTGAGAGTTAAATTGAAGAATTTAACTTGAATCTACCAAAACCTAGTACTTCTGAATGGAAAAACATCCAACAAGACTATGTTTCAACCACTGCTCAAACTGTTAGTTTTATATTGCTATGTACATACTGAAAGGCAAGGAGGTGAAACTAAGCTTTTTTCAGAAACTGATTTCTCTAGACATTAATATAATTTTCCCACAATTGAAAGAACAAAGTAAGGGAGCTAGAATTTGTTCCAAAAGGGTATGTTTGGTTCATGGGATGACATGGGATTGGATAATTTATCCCATGTCATCCCATATTTAGTTGGTTTTTTTACATGGTATTACTTATCTTACTTAACTACTTTAATCCCATAAACAGGGGATAAAATAATCCCATGGGGGGGGGGGGGTTGGGGGGTTGGTATTAGTTATCCTAGGATGAAGGTGTATGTGCGATAACTATAATTTAAACTAATTTAGTTGTAGACATATCTTATAATAATCAAGATTAATATGTTGTCTTCCTAAATCCTCCATAGAGGAATTGAGAAGTACTAAATCATTTCATTTTCAAGTTTAAAATAAATCAAAAACTTAAATATCATATTTGATCTTTCTTTCTATTTAATTTTAATTTGTATATTATTCCTTCTTTTTATACTCTAATTATCATTTTCTTTTTTTTCAAACAACTAAAAAATTACTTTGATATAACTTATATACGGAATATGGAAAATAGCATAAGTATTTTCTACTTGCATTATGAAAAATTTTGATTTCTAACTTTTTTATTTTAAAAAGAATGGATGCAAAAGTTTTAATTTGTAATTTTATTTCTTATTTTTCAAAATAATTGAAATTGTACAAGTAGCCTTTTTTTTAATTTGAACAAGTATTTATGTTATAATATTTTGTTATTTATTTTTTAAATTTTACTTAATATTATATAATTCTGATCACCCGCAGCACCGACCCTCTTTAGCCGGTGACCGATAATTGGTTAACAGACCAATGAGAGTCGGAAATGGTTTGGGCAAAACAATACAAGCTGTTTTGATTAGGAATTTGGGTGTATGAACCGATTAATTGGTCCATGCCTACCTCTACATGAAGGTTTTTTGGATGATTGTGAATCTTAATATGCATATTATTTAGTGTTGATCGTTATGTATTATGTTGAATAATAATTAATTAATTTTGTTGTTTATGATTGTTGGGCTTCTATTTTGTGATTAATTGGCATCTTAAAGCTCCCAATTTTTTATTTAAAAAATTATTTCTTATTCTTAGTCTATTGTAGTAATGTATTTAATTATTATTATTTTTATTGATATGATGATTCATATAATACCATTTGAACATTATTTTTTGAATTATCAAATAAAAATAGTAATTCATCTTATTTCTATTTTTATATTTTACCATATTATAATTCTTATAATATTATTTGAAAATGTGTTAGATTGCCAGGTAAAAATAATTATATAAATATATGGTATTTTAGCCAATAAAACAATAATCCAATTTCCAACCAAATACAAGATGAGACTATTTCTTAAGAAATCCCATCAAATCCAGTACCAACCAAATACTAGATTGAAAGGATTGTCAATCCGAGGATGACTCATCTCCGGATTATGGATCCTGGGATGAATCATCCTATCCGTGAACTATGTTACCTGGACTCGCTTCTCACACCCAGTGTACCCATGTCGACATGACACAACACGGATCCGGGTGCAGGACACTGGTCTAACACTGCTGCAGATGTCAAAGTGAAGAAAGAGAAGACTAAGAAGATCATCTATGGCAAGGAAAAGAAGAGAATCGCTCAAGTTTTGACCAGATCTATGCAATCAAACATAAAGAATGATGTTAAAATGCTCGACGGAAGAGAGAACAAGCTCAATGGAAGAGAGAGCCTCCTTGCTGCAGTTCTTTTGGAAGTTTTGAATAGAAGATGGATAACGGTTGACGGCTTGAGAAGATAGAATGTCTAGTGGGGTTTAGAAAAAGTTCCTTTTGCAACCATGCCCTCAATATTTTAATAAAATTTTACAAACATCCCAAACATTTAATCAAATATATTGTTCTGCCCAAAATTTATATTTCCATTAAACTTCCCACATAATTTTTAAATTTGGAGATAATCACATGTACTTTATCCTATATCCCGACATTCTAACATATATACATATATATTATATATATCGTATCGCCGTATCCATATCGACACTTTAGCGGTGTCCTTGTATCCTTAGTTTTAGAAAATAACGTATCCAACGCTTAGACACGTATCACACCTGATACTCCGTACCCGAGTCCGGGTAACATAGTCTGTGAACCAAACAAACCCAAAGTTCTGTTTCATGAACCAAGTGATATCACAAATAATATGCTTTTATCAAAAGCTTCACATGATGCAGAAAGTCTTTCTTTGGAGACAAAATGTCCAAAAATCAGTGTTTTTCGCACCTCAATTGATTTAAATATTACTCCAGACTGTAATATGCATCATCTTGACATTCGCGAACTCAATTTTTGTTTTGTAGGAAGATTTCTAATCCTTCCCCCAATGCTCACTGTAGACTAAAAATCATCCACATTTCTCCCTCATCAATAGCTACCATTGTTACAAAAGCTTCAAATTATAGTCCCATTATGCATGTGCAATGCTCATGTAACAATCTCAGATTCACCAGCAAAAAAGCACGCCACAGCAGATCTATAATGTGCTTGATAAACAAGTTGTCAAACAAACAATGACAGAAATTCACTGGAAAGCCAAATAGTCAAGCATAAAGTGCTTATAAATCGATGACGCTCCAGTTGATAGTAGAAAATGCTGATCGGTTCCCAGGAATTTCACCACTATACAGGCATCAAAGCAAAATAAAAAACACATGAGAGCCCTGTTTCTAAGTGCTTTTACAGTCGAATTAAACACAAAGACGGACTAAGAGAAGACAATGTTGCCGAATTAAGATCTGATACTTCAATTGGAGCAAATAATTGCCATCATAATCAGTGTGTTTACTAATATTACATTCTCTTGATTCTATAGGACATACGTGCAATAATAGGGAAGGAAAACAGAAGAAAGTACCTAAAAAGCTTGCGTCTGCTAGATAGCATTTTGTTTCCATTATGTAGGCTCGAGCACAGAGTTCCAGACCGCCATGACCCAGAATTATAGGAAAAACACCATGTAAAAGTGCTAAAGCCCTTTTTGCATGATTTGATCCCAGAGAGAGCCATAAGTCAGCCAGTGTCAGTGTTGCAGAGGCTTTAAGAAGATCCAAATTAAAAGATTGACAAAATGAAAGACTGGCCAAAGCATATGGAATTCCAAGAACAGCATTTCCCGATCTCTGGAAGTGAAAAGGTGAGGCATATCAGTTTTATCATGCTCATGATTAAGAGGCCAGAGAAAATAACGAGTAGCAAAAAGAGGCGTTCAACAACTATCAATAACTTAGACTAATATCACAGAGTATGAATACAAATATAGATATCCATACCCATGCACAAATATGAATATATAATGCCCATGTACAATCACAACAGCTAAACACCTCGGCAAATGACATATACAAACAGATTAAGAAAACCAACTTTTCAATAATTCCACACCAAAACCCAGGCACAAAAAAATCAAACCATCAGTATAAATATCACCAAAGGATTAGGAAGCAAATAATCAGTTCCAAAACAGCATTTTTAAGAGCTAAACTTGTATAAAATGACTGAAAAGAAGCTGATTCAGGTAATCTAGCAAGGAAAAAAAAAACAAATACCTTATATATCTCAGCAAGCAAAAGAAGAACGGTGGCATTCTCAACCTGCATATTGTATTTGTAACATATGCAGAAAAGCGAATTTGCAACAGCTGCAGCCTGAAACAACATCTTCTATCAGAATAGACTTGCAAACAAAAATAGGTCAGTTTATTATAAATGCATTCGCCTCTATTGTGCTGAATCCTTTCAGTTATATCTCTCATTTATTTGTCCATAGCAAGCAAACCAGGCAGCTGATGACCTAACTAGGATGATGGATAATCAGTTTTTTTATAGTTAGCTTTCACTATTTGATACCTAATTGTTGTTTATAAACATAGCTTAACCATCTCCCGCTCCCCCCAACCGCCAACCCCACAGAACAAAACAAATAAAAAAAAAAAAGAAACTAAAAGATAATGCAAAAGAAACATGGCAGGGGCAGCGTTGTGGACAAAGATAAACCTGGTCAAACTGGTTTGCAGCAAGAAGTGTTCGAGCATGTCGGATGCTTGCTTCTATCTTCAGCTCCATGTCCACTCCCGTCACGGAAGAGGCTAAAACACCAAAATTGTTGCATATTTGCTGAGCAAATTTTAAATGCCCTCTGCAAGGTATCCGAATAACCATAAGCAATTACTGAAGCACTCAACACATGCAATGATTCCATAAGCAAATTTGTAAATACAAAGCATAGCAGACAAAAGAGCATTACCTATGTAGAGCACGTTCATGAAGCAACTGCAGTTTTACAAGCAGGATTCTTGACTTTGAGGCACATAAGAACTTCTCCTCAGCTATTTTAAGAGCAGCAAAGGCTTCTGTGCAGAATAAGATCTTTATTGCAATCATAAGCAAGAAGGATGAAGCCATCACAGTGGTTAACAACTTGCATGGTTCTATGTTTGTCTCTCTTGTCTATGTTTATTTTTCATTAAATAGCTCCAAAGAAAAGTGTTTCGGTTTTAGAAGCTTGTGTGGTGTCAAATTTTTTATGCCAATGGTAAATTCCTTGGTTACTAGTTGAAACTAAATATGTGTCCATGTAAATAGAAATTGAAATAAAAATTTGTTTTGTAGTGTCCTTGTCACACCTCGAGCCCGCAGACCCAACCGCGACCAAAGTCTTAGTAGCCAAGTCCAACCATTTGGTCTCTATCCTTACTAACCCAAAATGGATATCTCAAGTTGAACTTGAATGCTCAGGCTGAACTTATGTATTGGTCCAAGTCACTTAACTTTTCCGATGTGGGCTGTGGTTTTCACATTCACCCCTCCTTTTAGGCTTTTGCGTCCTCGCAAAACCCAATCCAATACCATGTTCTAGACTATCCACTCAATTGTGTCGGATTCTAGAAGTGGCGTGTACGGGGCTCTAAAGGTGGTTCTTGCCCTTAGTTTTACATAGCACTTAACCCTACACCACACTTAGTTCCTCCACTTCCTTGTGTAGTCATGGCCCAATACCACTAAACTAGTATTACCTCATTCAGAGACAACACAAGGCTCACTCTGATACCATTCTGTCATGCCTTAAGCCCACGGGCCCAACCGCAACCAGAGTCTCAGTATCCAAATCCAACTATTTGGTCTCCATTCTCGCTAGCCTAAAATAGATATCCCATATTGGACTTGAATGCTCAAGCTCAATTTATGTATTTGTCCATATCACTTGATTTTTCTAATTCGGGACAGGTTTATCACAGTACTTGGCATGGTTCCTTCTTCTTTTTATCTTTTATTTTTTATTTTTGAGCACTTTCAAAATCCACCAATCCAGGACTTTATTGCTATAAACTGTCTCAGCTCACCTGGCATTTCTTTTGCTTCCACTATAACTCTCTTCAAAGCGTGATGATCACTTCCAGCTTCTATACTTAATTCTGTTTGGCACTATAATTTTGGGTCCTAACTCAGAAAAGATTCATTCACCACTTTATTACAAGGAACAATTCCTTGTCATATACACCTTCCAATACTCATCATCATCTTCCTTGCTCTTATTATTTAGAAACATCTTAGCCATGAAATCACTTTGACCAAGAATTAAATATAAAACCATACTGAATTTTTGGCATCCACTATTTTAGGCAAGTTTCTGTGTCCTGTTATATCCTTTTACTGAGTCTTCAACTAAATCTGATCATCCTTAGATGTATTGCAACCACCATACTGCAGCACAGTCACCATGTGCTCCCCCCCAGGGGCGGCGCAAAAGAAAAAACCAAAAACCAAAGGGGCAAAAAACCTAAAATAAAAGTTTGATAAAATTATTTTATAGGCCTAAAAATTTTTGAGGTTTCTATTTGGAATATATTCGTGCCTTCATAAATTTCTATAAAAAATTCCCCTCCATATACATTGCACGTAAATTTTGTAAAGTTCCCTCCTCTATCTACTTCGCCCCCTTAAACAATTAAAGTTTCATGCTTGCCCTCAGAAGAAGCGTTAGACCTGTTTCAAATTAAATATAGATGTCACTTTACGAAGAAAAAGTCCTTGCTTTTCTGATGCCAAATACATATATAAGATCTTCATTATAAATAAGCAACAATTTAAACTTAATTTGCACCCAACACTCCTCATTCCACATAGATTTGCTCTTACACCTTATCTGTACTAAGTGGCCATAGATTCCTGGAAATTGAAGTGAAAGGGAAAAAAACTTAAAATATGTCAAAATTCCATGGTTTAACTTGTGAACAGATGTCGTTTTAACTTGATTTACTAGGAAGCAGCACACTGCAAATCGAAAAATTCACCATTTGATCATGACAAGAAAGAAATGGTTCCCAAAGGATATCCCAAGAAGGTTGGGGGAGAGAACCTCAGAATATATGTAGCTTGCTTTATGAGATATATAATTATATAATGTATTGGCAGAAAAATAGTAAAATGTTGGTGATAAAGATAGACATTCCACAACTGATAAGAAAAATGTGTCAACTCAAAACAATATTCCACTAAATGCAGCGATTCTGGATTTTAAACATTCAGAAAGTATTCTGACCTTTGTGTCCTTTAAATACAGCTAAATTTTGTATGAGCTTGGCATATGCTAAAGCAGCATCGGCAGAACTGCAAGCTTAATAAATCATTTTGTTAATAACTGCTTCAGTAGAACTACATGTCACATATGAAAAAAGAAAAAAAAAAAAAGGCAAGAAACAGATTCTCCCCACAATTTGACATAAATTCTTCTTGTTACCTTGATGACTCAACAAAGCATGTTGCAAAAACCAGGTTATTAATATGAGCAAGTGAAGCACTGCAGAAACAATATTACAGGAGAGAAAAGTCAATCAACAAAACAAAAAATAGCAAGTCTGCTGAAAGCATGATATAAAAAATGGACTAGGCTTCATTATCATAGACCTGGATTCAAGCAACAAATGACACAATCCTGCACGACGTGCAAAGATTCGCATTCGCGCATAAATGCTAATTTTACCAGAAAAATGAAGTGTTAAGCAATGAAAGAACCAGAAAGAAGGAGCATGATCAGATCTCAGAAAGGTAATTGAAATAGATCCAACTAGAAGGGGAAACCAAGAAGAGAATACTTAACCTAGAAAGTCAATGGTTCGACTAATTTGGCAACATAGTGAGAGAGAGCGTATCGAACCGAGCTGCACAGCTCCACAAACAAAATTAACAGTGTATCAACACTAATAATTTTCTTGTTCAATAGGTTTGTAGCCTATCTTTTGACAACAGCTAATCACTGGATCATGATTTACTGTATCAATGTACCACTATGCATTCAGTTACCTAGTTGCTTTAACTCTCTGCAGATAAGCCAAAACCTGTACATTAATTTCGTAAATACCAGTACTTCAATAGCACTCAATAACTTTGCAGAAATTCGGCTGTCTCTGACGGTCTTGTACCCAAAAACTTTTCAGATACCAATAGATATAATTAAATTGTATGACATGTTGAAACTGCAAGTGATGTAAGGATTATACAAGCTTATCTAATAACCTTTTTTCTACTGCTTTTAACATCAAACTAAAACATTAAATTATCAATTTTAAACTGTGCATTCAGTGTAGCATGGATATTTAGAAGTAGCTCCAGGAACATAGCTCTTTAACCCACTTTCAAGGCAATGTAAAACCAATACAGATTCAAAGCCTGCTGCATTTACAGTCCATTCTATAGTATTACCTGCCATATATCTCCCATGCAGTGGCACGAACCAAGGATGTAGTACCTAATAACTGAATCACAGATCCAGGAAGAGAATTTGGCTGTGCACAAAACTGGAAAGCATCTGGGCTGCTCCTGGATTCATTTTCTTGACAGATAATCAGTGAACCAATTGGCTTCTTCAAATTCTTAAGCCATGTAGTGCACAAAACACCATCAGTTATCATTATAGAACTTTCATCACCAAATTCATTGATGAGATGAGAACTTGACCTCAGTTCCTGCAACAGACATAATAACCAAGACAAAGGGGAAAGAAGTCTCAACAATAAAAGGCCAATAAAAGTTTCATGGTGCAAAGAATCAGAAGCCAAGGAGGCAAAACCTTGCAGACATTAATGGGGCATGTTTTCAGCTTCATGGGACCCTTTGGACCAAATGATAATAATGGTCTTTGAACGTGCTGCAAATAATAGAAAGGAATTCAGGATTTCCAACTACACACATGGAGATAAAGAAATATTATTTGGTATTCATCAATAACAGCACAAGCTTTTAGATCCCAAGTCTCAAATAAAGAGGACTCAAGCAATAAAACTGGTGTCTTCTGATTTTAATGCCACATGGTTACTAACCAGCCTTGGCAAGAGAATCCAAAAAATCTTTCCCATGGAATATCCCCAGAATGGGGTAACATGGAAGAAGTAATCTGCAAGCCAAGAAGTTCCCAGAAAAAATGCACAGACATAATAAGAAACTCCAACCTTATTTGCCCCCTACAATTCTTTTCAACGCCAAATTATTTTCCATATAACTGTACACGTCCTTGAGTATTGCTTGAGATTTAAATTCAAGGCTATCAAAAGCTTGATGGTATTCAGCAGCACTTCAGTATGATCCTCGGAATTTGCAGTCGATCTTATAACTGGGTCAATACATTAATTTGTTGGTTTGGTTTGCCAAAGATTTTTAGCTACAAATTTGCAAGGGGGGGGAGAGAGGGAGAGAGAGAGAGAGAGAGAGAGAGAGAGAGATTCCATTATGGAAGAGTATTAGTTGATTATGTTCTTGCAATAACCAGGAGATGTTAAATTACAACTGACTGGTCAGAAAAATTATAGGGCAATCCTTCAAGAATAGTAGCCTATTATGAGCTAGAATATATTAAATAAGAGTAGTTTATTTTGAATTTTAAATCTCAAGTCCATTTTGGTCTTTCCATCATTTTCAGTAAATATTCAGAAATTTCTATTTCTCGAGTCTTAAGTAGAAAACCAAATTATATTAGTTCTTATTTGGAGTCTGCTAGATATAGGAAAGTTCTAAGTATTTTTAGAATCAGAAAAGAGAAATCCTAATCACAATAGTACTCTTCGTTTTTAGAAAAATTTAAAGTTACATATACTTTTGCCTTTAGCCTATCTTGGACACGGTGATCGACGTAATAAGAATCAGTTTGTTTGTTATATATTGTTAGTTTCGTGTCCCTCAAATTCCCCTGAATTCCCTTCTCTGATTTTCCCTTCCCTAAATTCCCTCCTCTCTGATTTTTCCAGGTTACTGTTCACAGATGGGGTATTTGGGTGCACTGCCATCGTTTATGTCCACAGCCAACACAGAGGTGAGCTAAACCTCCCAGCCATCAAATGTGACTTCCTTGATTGCTCATCAACACAAAAAGGATACAAGTTTTACAACCCTTCATCTAGAAAATTTTACAGAACTGCAGATGTCTCATTCATAGAAAATGTAACCTTTCTCTACAAGTCCTCCCTTCTAGGGGAGAGTTCAATGATAGAATATAGTATTTGTGAGTCCTTTGAATCAAACCCTTGACCTTACTCGTGTTCGAGCTCCTATTGTTGAACACGAGTCCTTCGAACCAATCACATCTGAGTCACCCAATTCTGCCACTAAACTCATTTTATCTCCTTTCCCGGTCAGTATCACTCATAACTTTCCAAGGTTCTCTCAGGTGTATTCAAGGAGAAAGATTGTTCCAGAATTGACACGAGTCCAAGAATCTAACTCCAACTTTGGGAATGAGATCACAGCAAGATCTGACCCATATTTACACGCACAACCTGTTGAATCATCTATCAACTCAACAGATGACCTAGACCTTCCTATTGTTGTTAGAAAAGATAGCAAAGAGTATACTAAATAACAATACTATCCACTATCTCACTATGTCTCTCTTGAGCACTTGTCAACAACCCACAAAAGGTTCATTGTGAGTCTAAACACTATTGCTATCCCTAACATTGTTTCTAAATAGGGGTGTAATCGAGTCGAGCTGCTCGCGTTAGACTCGAGCTCAAGCAAATCTCGAGCAGCTTGATAAGCTTAACGAGCCGAATTCGAGCATCTTGGTATCATACTCGAGTACTCGTCGAGCTACTCAAATATATATATATATATATATATATATAATAATTTTTTTATAGGTAAATTTACCAAAATACTCCTACTTCTTGAACAAACTGCATGGTATACCCATTATCACTTTCAATATAAGGTGGCTATTTTAGTAATTGTACAATATGAAATTGAAAAAAAAATAAACAAACAAGATAATTCCTTCCTTTTTCAATCCTTTGGATTATTCTCTCTCTCCTCGTCCTCTCTCATTTCCATCGTTTCTTACCCTTGGTCTCTTGGGCATTCCAATCTCTTGCTTGCCATGCTTTCCCTCATTTCTCCCTCCCTTCCCTCCATTCCCTTAGTTCCTTATATTCTATCAAGTTGTGCATCAGATCCATTGTTATATACTCTTTCTCTAGCGAATTTGTGGTTGGAAAAGGGCTCTATTTAGACCTTAGAGTTGGATATAGTAATCTCAGGGTTCACCCGATTGGTTGCTATCAAGGTTGAACAACTTTAACTAGCATTTGTAGTCTGGCAAAATGGAAAAGGTAGCTTTAAAGCATTGAACTTCTTGTTGGTTAAAATTTTGATATGCATACAGCCGTATGCAAGCTGCCAGGGTATCCACCATGTTTGAGTTCTATTTTTTTAGTCCCCTGTGATGTATAAACTGAGGGGATTTCGTTGGTTTTGTGTCTGGTTGGAAAAAAGAACCACCACCTCTGGTTAGAAGAGGAAGGGCTCTATAGATCGGTTGTTATCCACCATTTCTGGTCCTATTTTTTACTTCCATGTGATGTATGAACTGAGTAATGATATATCTGAAATTTATGTGGCCAGATCTGTTAAATTTTAACAATCTTCACATGAGTAAGAGTTTAGATCTGTAATCTACGGGAAAAAATAAGCCCAATGATGTTATTTTTGTTACAAAATCCTATCTCCGGCGAATTTTTCCAGCGGTGTTGGTTGGCGGCACTTTGCAGCCTTGCTAGCTGTGCCACCCGTTTCAAGCTGAGGGTCCTTTTTGCACATTAAATATAGTTTAGGGGCTCAAATATAATTTGTTAGGAGGATAACTTATATTTTTTATATTTTGTACCCTTACAAAGTTTTTAATATTCATAAATTAACCCCTAAAATTTAAGGATAATTAATGTTAGTCCATAAGAATTAATATTCAATATTATTTAAAAAAAAAAATTATTCGAGCGAGCTCAAATCGAGCTCAAGTTCGAGCTCTAAATTTGGGGATTCGACGAGCTTGAACTCGAGCTTGAGCATGGGTAATTTAGAGTCGAGCCGAGCTCGAGCATAGTGGTATTCGGGCTCAACTCGGCTTGATTACACCCCTATTTCTAAGGCATTGTCACGAAGAGAATGGAGGGATGCTATGAGAGAGAAAATGGAAGCATTAGAAAAGATACATGGGAGATTGTTAATAAACCGAAAGGAAAAAAATGCTGTTGATTGCAAGTAGATTTCCACATTGAAATACTAGATTGATGGATCCCTTGAGAGATATAAAACAAGACTGGTGGCCAAAGGCTACCCTCAGACCTATGGGGTCGATTATTAGGACACTTTTTGTTACACGCCCTCAACTGTGATCTAATTATGGGACCTTGCAATCTGAAATCTGAGAGTAACTCAGTTTGCAAGTGGTGTTTATTAGTTTTTCTACCTTTCCGACCTATTGAAATTGATACACATTTCATTGAAGAAAAAAAATCAGAGGGGTTAGTGTGTATGTCCCATCTTTCATGAGAACGTCAATTAGCAGATGTTTTAACAAAGGGGCTAAACAGTTCGACTTTCCATGATCTTGTATTCAAGCTGGAAATGGAAGACATCTATTCCTCAGCTTAAGAGGGAGCGTTAAGGTGTAAATGAGTTATAAATAGATCAGGATAATTAGTTTGAAATCCCTTAGATGAAGGAATGCGGTGGAATGTAGCTGTAAATAGATTAATATAATTAGTTTGAAATTCCTTAAATGGAGGGATTCGGTTAGATAGTTTTCCAGATTTAAGAATGATTTAGTTTCCTATGTCTTCTCTGGTAATCTACTATGTAGCACCGGTCAATTGTCAATTTGGTGAATCAAAAAAATTAAAATTCTTTCATCTCATATTTTGTTTCACAATTTGAATTTGAAGCGAAACATAAAAATTCGATCAAGCCAATCTCAATAAAGCATACAGTCCACAGTAAGAAGAGTTGATACCTGTAGCTCAAATTTTGCCATTGCAAGATGATTGGAGGCTAGCAGCCGTTTTAACTTTAAGCTTTCAGCTCTTTTTAATGATCTTCTCAATAGCACAAATAATTGCTGTTGAACGGACAAGGAAGTTCTCATGTTGGCAACTGGCGAGAATGATGATCCGATAACTCCGGTTGTGTTTGAAATTCCAACTTCAGATAATAGGTTGGAAATCGCTGACAACGTGTACGCAAGACAAGCATCATCACTATGCTGCATATGCAAAACTGATTGTTTAAGACAAATCAAATGCACTTACAGAAAAATAAAGAAAGACCCAAAAATTTAATAGTTCCAATATTTTATTAACTTTCAAAAGGAGAAGAGAGGAACCAACAATCACTCCCAAAGACCACAAAGAAAACAGGCAAGCAAAGAACACAGAAAAGGGCTCAACTAACAACCACGAATTTTATTATTCTGTTGGTGCTTCATATATTTCAAATCCAGAAGAAACCAAGTTTGAGCACGTGCTTTTGATTTCTCTATTGGAAACTATTCGCAATGTGAAAACACACCCTTACTTAGGTACCCAAAAATAGAATGTTCTTCACACTTGCTTCTTGACAAATTTGCAGAAATTATGGCATCTAGTCATGAGGTTCAAGCATTGAATCTTATCAAAAATAAAATTCAGGTCTCTCTGCATCTCGAACGCACGCACCATTACTAGCAACCAACAGACTTATCGACAGAAAGCACCTAAAGTCACATCATCAAACTCCTCCGCTAGTACCACATGACAGCAACAAGCCTCTTGCCAGAGCTAAGCATGTACCAAAGTCCATAGATTTAATCAAAATGAAAAACTTGTTTGATGTGTAGCAAAATGAGAGGATGCTATAAGTTTTGCATCTGCAAATTCATGTTACAACAACAGGTACCCAATAATTGTGAAGTCAGGCAGTGGAGTTTCAAATAATGGTGAAGAACAGAAATTCATTTTGGTTATGGTGCTTTGGCTGCAACTGTCAGTGTAAAAGATGGAAGGGATGAAGTTTGTGGTTGCTAATGATAATTCATAAACACAGAGATTTGAAGACTGGACTGATTTAGCACACAGAAGCAAGTACGATGCGCATGGAACATGTTAGGAGGGTTGCTGTTGGGCTCGGGTGGATTGTTGCATTATTAATCTTAAATATGTTTGCCAATGGAAAAAATAAATGGAACTTTTTTTTCACTGTAACAACAATTTCTTCCTCCATGTACCAAATGTGTTATCGACACTACTTGGAAAAGGACAAATTTATGTCAGGCAAAAAATAATCAAGCTGCCAATAAAGTTCCGTTATTCCGGACTGAAAAATCAAGTGGACCCCAAACTAAGCTAGGAGCAAACTGCAACTGCACAAGTAATGTCACACCTGATTAAACATTTTCAAGCTCTTTCAGGACAAAAAGAGAACAAAATGGTAATTTCTAGACCACGTACCTGACATTAATAAGCAAGTTAGCTATACTTAACCAGAATGAAACAAAGGACAAGTTTAACTATGAAGACTATCATACAACTAAACACCAAGCAATTTTAAATAAATTAAGCCCTAAAACAACTCTAAAATACCATATTAGAGTTCATCAAGCAATTTTAAATAAATTAAGCATAAGGCTGGTAAAACAAAAAGAATTTCAGTAAACCAATAATACACATTTAAATGACCGATAGGAAAAAATCAGAAAGCATGGAATAAAACAATAGATCGAAATCATGTAGCTGAACACCACTTAATGAAAATGAAAATGACCTTCAGGTGTGATTTCATTTAATCCTCTAAAAAACACAATCCATATCAACAAGAACTATTGTTTGGTGCAAATATCTGCTTTTCACAGGTGATGGCTCGGTGCTTTCACAAAATAGTAGTTTATCATTCTGGTCATGAATGATATTACATTCATCAGATGAAAGTCCAAGTAAAATAGTGTAATGAAATAGAAAAAACCGTACTATGATAAATAAAGAATCAGTAATGACCACAATAAGTGAAATCTTGATCGACTTTTGACTGAAATAACCTATCTCAAATCTTCAGTGGGACACAGATATTACTAATAACTCCAAATGGACCCTGAAGCACTCAGAGCAAAACAACAGTTCTAACGGAAAAGTTCTAAATTTCTTCAAGTAAAATCCAGAAAAACCAGAAAATTGCCAAAGTAATAAGAATACCTGCTGAGAAACTCTAACTGCTTCAGTTAAGACCTGGAAAATTATCAAGCAAAGCATTTATTAGACTCTTAACTACCACAGGGGCGGATCTACTGAGCCACTGACACACGTTCACCCCACACCGAAAAAGACAAGAAAAATGGAAATTTAAGGATAAAAGAAACTCAAGAAACGGCAGGAAAAAATAAAAGATAAAAGGAGATGGACCTCTTAGATCTTACCTCTAAAGCTTGCTTTGGGTGCCCAAAATGGAAATGCATCATTCCTAAACATAATAAAGCAACTTCGTATCTGCCAAAACTACTACAACCAGAGGAAGCTGGGACAAAATCAAATCCTTCAGTCCCTGCACTTCGGTACAAACATTTCTCAGAACAGATTGTCAATATTGAAATTTTTGCCGTTTGTATAAGGTTCATAGTTCATGGTATACCAAAAATTGCGAAAACTTACAAAAGCTGAAAACAATTGTAAACCAATGAAGTTTTTAACCCAAACAATAGAAAAAGGACAAAATAATTTTCATAACAAATGAGAATAATAATTGTTATCAAAACTCCAAGTAGTCTAAGCCCTTTTCTTCTTTAGCATTCCAAATTCATAGAATTTTAGTCTAAGCCCTTTCCTTCATTAGCATTCCAAATTCATAGAATTTTTCATATCTTCCTTAACAGGTTTACACAAAATAAATGTACTGTGTAAGAGAACCACAGTATGCAGCAGCAAGAAATGAATCCTTCCAACATACACAGAAAGAACTAGATGTAAAATTACAAAAAGTTCTGATCTGCAACCTCATTCCGAAACCCCAACTCAAAGGGAAGCCCATCCCTTGTTAGAGATTAGTTAGTATCAGTCCATAAAGTCCAGAAGAAATCCAAGATCTCTCGTGTGAAATGATAACAGTACCAATTAAAGGATCAGGAATGTACCAGTTGAAGTACAGGATACCAAGCAAAATCTATTGTCGCCAAATCCTCAATCTAAAATGACATTGAGCCTAGGAGCTCCGAAAAAGACGTTACTACCAATTTAGGAATAAAAATACAGGATACTTACTCGAACTCTCCTCTTACCCACCATACTCGTACACGTCGCCATGGGTGTGGGTTTGAGTATGGATGTGGCATAGTTTAACTATATTATTCCCTTTCCTTAGCAGTACCCGTATACACACACTCCCGTACTCGAGTCCAAATAACATAGCAGAATACTGAATAAGATGCCACCAGAGATGACATTCCTTAACCAAAACACCCCCCCCCCCCCAAAAAAAAAAAAAAGAGAGAGAAAAAAAAAATCTAGGAATTTGATGGGTTAAGAATATCATAAGGACCTATCTAATCCAGTTAAGAGAAAACAAAAAGGCAGCGGCAAAAGAATATTTAACTCACTTGAAAGTAATTCTAAAGAGAAAATCAAGAAGGGGCTCTTGCTCCTTTGAAATTGTTGGCAACTCTTCTCTAGGGAATCACGTAAAATTCCATGATTATAGCCAACAAAAGAGAGGAGATCACTTTTTACAGTATATAAATCACTTCTCTTGTCAACTTTTCAGTAAATTCATATGCATATTGAGGCAGGCTCAGCGAACATAGATATTAACAGTAACCTCACTCTTTGACAACAAAAAAATAGTGAGATCTCTTTAATAAGGTGTTTAATGCAGAAAATCGAGGAAGCAATGAGTAACCATCATTGAATTTCCCCGATAGCTTGAGAACAGAAATGACATAGGCGGAAGTTCAAGAAATAGGGAAATTACTTTGATCCATGATCAAATAATTACTTTCAAGGGAAAACCAGTACAAAAATCCAGAAATCTTATGTGAAAACTAATAAAAATGCTTATTTTCATTAATTGTCAAAAGCTGAAATATAGTGCATGTTAAACGATAGTATTATAGAAGTTCAACACTAATCTACATCCAAATCTCATTCATTCTATCTTCTGTCCTAATCATTGGTGTCTTAATATAACACCATTCTTATCACCTTTATCATCATCATATTTTCTGAAAGAATCTATCCAGCATCATAAATTATACTCTAGATAAAATAAGTAAAATCCATATAATTCTTGAGAACCAATAAAACAAGTATATTTTTATTACAAAACCAATAGCATTGTTAAATCCTGTAACAAAATTAATCAGCCAAGAAGTAGGGCTGACATCAAGATGTGTATCATTACTAAACTAACTCCAACCAAATTTTGATGAGTAGGAACTAACAATGTAGCATATTAAATATTTATAGTATCAGCATTGACTAAAAGCACCTCACGAAATGAGAAAAACAAACAGCGATTGAGAGAGAGAGAGAGAGAGAGAAGGAAAAAATGAAATAGTTAAACATGGTAGATGTCAGTAAACATCCAAAAACTTCAGCAAACAATTAAATGATGACATATACCTGTAGTCAAAATAACGATGAAGATTTTCCAAAGCCATAGGATAGTCATCATGATGAAGGCTATTCAAGTAACGCAAGAAGTGAACCTGCATTTTAGTGCACCAAAGAAATAAAAATTGTTGCATGGGAAACAGATTGAAAGGTAAAGGACTTCAAGGCATGTTATTGTGAAAAATATATTTACTCGATGCAGTTCTGGGGCTAGTTTCTGAAGCTGCTTAAGTACAGATTCAAAAGCACTCAAAGAGAATGAGCTGCCACGTCTGCAACAAAGCATATAGAATGAATTCCTAGATCTTAATACCTTCAAAAGTCATAAACCGGTGAATCACAAAAAAATAAATCAAATGTAAAAGATTTGTAGACAAAAAATACTTGCCTTTCAATTGCATTAGCCTGTTCTAATAAATATCCCTGTATTTGCCAGTTTGTACGGAGGAAACCCCGAGCCTGGGGGTCTATATTTCTTTGCACATAACTTGGAGAAGGTGTACATGAGCTACCATCTCTAAGTTCATCAATTTGTGTCACTTTTGAGCCTGAGGATATATCTACATCTGCATGTATCACTAGGTTTTTTTCAAACATTACAAGTAAATTTTACTTGAGCATACTCTGCTTCAATATTCCAAATCACAAAATAATATACAAACATATATGCATATGCATGTTAGAAACACAATTAAAAGTTCCAATAATATCTGCAAATAAGGTTTTTCACCAATAAATGCTGTATAACATACAAGACCTAATGCAATCATCAAGAAAACTGTATCTGATTGCATTGACAAGAAAGCATCATACTTAAAGCTTTCTCAATAGTACCTAAACTTCATTGGCTGAACAGTAAGTCATTGTTACCATAAGGTTTTCTAATTACCACATTATATCTATAGCTTGTCGAAATGTAACTACCAAACACCACACCATCCTTCTGAGTCACGTGGCTTCACCTTTCTTAACATGTCCTTGAAGACCTTTGAACAGAAGAACAGAAAAAAGGACAAATTTATTTACCCCACAAGAATGACAACCCCACTCTCAAGACAACTGATTCTTATGACTATGTAACTGGCAGTTCAGCAGAATAACGAGGTCCAAAAATTTTTGAGCAGTTGTGCTTAACTAAGGGTGGAAGACTTGGGCTTTATGCAGACATTGGAAAGGAAAGGATGCAATAGAACCAGATAGGAAGCTTGTATCAGCATGCAGAAATTTTAAAAAATATGGTTTAGGGAAATACAGAAACAAAAGAGAGAAAACCTATGTATCAGATTAAGCAAACAGTCAAAGAAATCGGATAGGACAATTTAAAACACATTCGTTTAACAAATTAGCAGAAGTTGTTGTTTCCTCGTCTTCCTAACATTCAGAACACATAGTTGTTCTGATTCAAAATGAGAAATAAGCATCAGTTTTACACCACAATAAAGCAATAAAGAAAAATCAGAAACTCTGTTTGTCTCACCAAGGTTGTCCAAGGGAAGCTCAATGCAATACATAAACCACAAAATTTTGCATCCTCCAGAAATTTAGAGAGTGCAAAAGCATTTACAGACTCAAAAACTTCCAAAAACTAATTTTCCAAAAACTTCTAAACGATAATTTTCCTCTGTTATAATCTGTGTTACTCGGACTCTTCATTTTGGCCTTGCCGTTTTGCACTAGTGTACCCGTGCCCAGAGGACTTCCATTCTGGAGTCTGAGTAACATAGCTAATAATTCCTAAAACCAGAGCCCCTAAAATAACTTGAACCCAGGAAACTAATTGATCATTAGATCATGCCATTAAAATATCAAATTATAGTGGAACAAAAAAAGCAACTCAAATTGACAAGAAGCCTATACTATAAAGCTAAAAAATGCAATCTATTGTGAAGCATCTCCAAAGAGGTTGAAATTGTGAGCTAAACAATTTTCAAATTTGTTTTGAAATTACTCTCTTTGAATCTTTCATGGATTGTATCACAATTCCTTTATTCCCTTGTCTCCAGTAAAAAAAAAGTTGAACATCAACATACATAACCAAGAATAACTTCACAGCCATGGGTATTTGGTACCGTAAGTTTTACCAATATATGGGCTGCTGTCATCTAGAACTAGCTTTGATCAATAGGAAAGCCCATCAAACAAAGCACAGCCACTTCAGCCACTACAGCCAATATAATGCATCCTCGTGTTCTGTGTCATATTTGATGCAGGGAAAATTCCTGTTATAAACTAATTTTACAAGACCGACATATAACACCAATTACCTTCAATTCTTTAACTCCATAATTCAAACATCATATCTGAAAAAAAATAAGCAAAAATGCAAAGCACCTAAAATGCCTAATAACTGCACACTTTAATCGTAACATTTTAAGTTTTGATGATCCATAATCCGTACAATTTAAATAATCAAAGTTTTGTCTATATATTTTAAATAAAAAAAAAGCATGTGTAATCACAATCAATTACATGATGCTTGTCATGTAATTGTCAAGGTTTGTAGTAATCAATCAACAACCTCAAATGTCTTAAATTTTACAGGAGAATATTTCAATGGACTACCAGACAAGCAAGCTAGACATAAATTTGTCATTGCAGTTGTGCAGTACCATTTAGTGATCTCAGAATTTGTAGCTACAGTACCATCCAGTAACAGGATTCAGCCAATTAATGGCTTCAGTAGATATTACCACAATGAATGCATTTGTACCGTTGCAAAATATTACCACAAGCATTTTCCAAGAAATCAATTTGAGATGATTTCAGCACATTTGTACCATATCATTTTTAATTAAAAAGAACACACAAGAGAAGAAATAGGCACACTTATTTTCTCATAATGCCAGGATATATACTCAGAGGATGGTCCAGAAGTAATACCTTCAATAAATCGGATTAGTGCTTTGGGCGCATGATTATGAAATGAAACTCTCTCATTAGCCATTTTACGTGCTTCAAACTCTTCACTAACTTTCTCAAACACAAGGTTCTCCAATTCCATGTTCTCATATTCCATTGATGATTCCGCATCATTAGCACAATCTTCTAAATGAGACAACTCATATGGACAACTCGAGAGAGACTCCTTACAGTATGTACCTATATTAGTTAAAAGATGGCAGACGCCCTGCATTATCATAGTAGATCAAAGTGAAAACCAACAAACACAATGGATTTAATTGCTTACCAAACCTAAGTTGAATCAGAAAGGTACAAGCGTGAGTAACAGAAAGCAATGAAATAGCAATCTCCGAACTCCAAAACACTTCGAGTCCTATAAGAGGAGCCAAAATTCTTTGGATTATTGAAATTTGGTCCTCCATTATTTGGAGAAGAGGATGCATACCTCAAATGGTAATAGACTGAATGCAAGTAAGCAATGGCGCACAAACAGCCCAAGATTGCTACTTGGATCCAGCATAATTTGATCGTCATCCATAACAATCGATTCGGAGCCCCCCAAAATTCCTATTAACAAGATAACAACAATTTAAGAGTCGGTATCAAAAGTATCAAAAGTGCTAAAAATGGCAAATCAGCTTTTGACATTAAGACTCACCTCTCAAATCATTAAAGAAGTTAAACAGATCATCAGGTGAAACCAGCGACGATAGTCTACGAGTCAAATGATCAATCAACCAATCATTTAGAAAGTCCCCGACTTCCTTTAACTGCCTGATAAGCTCATCTAGCTTCGGCTCCAAAATATCATCACACGACTACCATTTCATCACAAAACACTTGCATCAAAAAAAATTAGCAACCAAAAAATAATAATAATAAGCACAAGTGAGACTTGTAAAAGTTGTACATCATGCGTAATGTATTGTACATCATGGTAAAAGTGTGGTACATTACTCCGGGAGTTCACTTTCGGAAAATTTATCTGTTTCTAACAAAAACTATTCTCTTTTTCAATAAACTTAAGCAAACAATAAAACGCAGATTGTACTTTGCGCATTATCAGTTGCACCTTTTATTAGCTAGAGAAAAGACAGAATAAATAATCATTAATACTATATTACCTTAGAGAGAGCGAAGAGGAATAAGCCAAGGCGGTTATGGTGAGAAACGGAAGAAAACGGAAACGGAACGGAAATTTGAGCTGGCGGAGCGTAGACTTGAATCAAAATGCAAACGGAAACCTTGTGCGGCGTAACGGTGAAGGCTCCGGGCGGCTTCAACATTTTGGCCATGGCGATTTTTACTCTTCTATTTTTGCTCTAAATATATGGTCTAAATTGGAATTGGAGAAAACAAAATGGGGGAGATTTTGATTAATTTGTGTAATTTGAGGGCAGCAGAGCAAAGGAATTGATAAAATGGTTACTGGTTGGTATCTATCTGTCTAGGGTTTTTCAAATGGAGGGAGAGGGAAGGAGGAGGTGGATATTGGCGGCATAAAATTGAAGTCGTATTTAATTTTGGTATAATTTTATTTCGCCCCCACTAATATTTAATTGAAGTCACCAAATCCAAATGTGTTACGTGAGAAAAATATTTAACTTTTGCTTGTGTCTAAGAACTTTTCAATAATCCTATGCAATTCCAATGCGCTTGGATGGTTGTTTTGAGTCACTGTTTATCAAAATATTTTATTATGCATGTATTTTTTTAAATATAGTTGACTTTTAGATTATATTATTTTTTAAAAGCGTGTTTAAAAAGTATACCCGTTTGCAATATGCATTATAAGGTCAAAATCTATGATCAAACGAATTTAAAAGGGGGACAAGGTGCATCAATTTTATACAACAGAGAATGAGGAGAAACAATGGGTGTGTTTGGATGTGATTTTTTTGAGATTTTTGGAGAAAATTTTTCTCAAATTTGTTTGGTTAGTTGGAAAATTATTTGGCCAAAAATCAAGATTTTTGAAGTTGATTTGACCAAAAAAATTTTGCTACTTTTTCAAAAACAATTGTTCAAAATTTTTCCACCAATGTTTTCATTCTAAATTTCAAATGTTTTTTCAAACTTTATAACAACTTTGGAAACTTTTTATACAATTATTCATAAAAGCAAGCACATTTATGTTTAAAAATTATTTTAAAAAATTAAAAAAATTACGAGTAATAAAATGAGATCCATTATTGAAAGCTTATCGAGCACTGATATCATACACTAATAATTTTACAAACATCTAATACTGTCTGAAAATTGAAAACTTATCGAGCACTCTTCATTTTACGAGCGTTCGACGTCAATGCTCGTTCCACGAAACCCATCATAAAATCCACCAATAATAGATCTTATTTTACTGTTCGCGATTTTTAAAATTTTTTAAGCAGATCTTGAATATAAACGTGCTTACTTTTGTGAATAATTGTGCAAAAAATATCTAAAATTGTTACAAATTTTTTAAAAAAATAAAACAAATTTTCACAATTGAAACACTTTTTTGTATTTTCAAAAAAGTTAACAAAAAAATTATTCACTATCCAAACAATAATTTCAAAAAGTTTTCACAAGTCAAACACTTTTCAACTTTTTCAATGAGTCAACAAAAATTTTCTAAATAAATTTTCCCAATAATTCTCCCAAATAATCACATCTAAACGGAGCTAATATTGAGAGGTTGGATAAAGAAAGATGATGTTTGAGGATGACAAAACAAGAGGAAAGTAATCACATAGGTTTAAATAGATTCTTGCTTCGTCTATCCTATTTTGTTTTGTCTTGAGCAGTCCGCCACAAATTCTAGTTTTTTGTTTAATCGTATTGTTAATTTGCTCTTAATGTCTACTCTCTTTAAATTTTTTTTTGAAAAATAATCAAATAGTATATCTATTAAAAAATTGCATAACAGTCAAAGAAATAACTAACTCAAGAGCTTGTTATATCAAGTGCTACATACTTTAGAAATTATGCATCTAGAGAAAAAGAAAGCAATAAATTTAATATCAGATTGTAGTTTCTAACTCAAAATGTATACTGAAACTTGACTTAAACAATGAATTAGCTAAAGACTATCATTGAGAATTAAAATCTATTTGAATCCTGCTTGGGACACATCTAGAATAGCTTTGAGACATGGCAAAAATGCAAAAACATTTTTGAAAACATAATTGGTAATAAAACTCATATTTGAAATAAACTATTCTCTTTTTTCTTGGACATCAATGAAAAAGGTTTTCTTGGACATCAACGAAAAAGGCAAGGTAGTGAAATGGGGTTATGTCAAAATGTAGGAATGTTACTCCCTACATCATACGCATCATCATAAACTAAAGCACGGTGCATCTAACTGTGATTCTAGAGGTCCAAACAAATCAATATATCACAAAAAGTAACAACATTTTTTTCAAGCTAATCATCAAAATTAGGAAATCTACTAATTTATCACTCAATACATGTAATAAAAAAAAAGCATATAAGAATATTTATCCATTACTTTGTAATAAATTTAACTACATAAATAAGTCAAGAATGCTGAATTTTTAAAAATCACCTAGTATGTATCACAAGAAGCATCATTTGTTTGAACAATACATTACAAAAATCAATTCTATAAAGTATGTGCAATCTTCAATCATCACATATTCATTCATGTCAAATATTTCACATAAATAAGTAAGAAAATAAATGACACTCTTTACCCCTACATTCATGTATTGTATTGTCCTCCTTGTGGTGATTCTTCAAGAGTGCAAAAGCAAGAGATAGTTTTGGTAATCTATATCTTCTTATGTCCAAGATTGTTATCAACACTTTTCTCTGCCCATAGCTTTCATGCCTAGCTTAATATTCTTTTTGATATAGCATTCTCTATGCATGTAGTATTGTTGACAACAAAAATAACCAAGTAACTTGGGATTTTGAATACAAGTAACTCTAATAAAACAAATCCCATCTTTTCTGAAAGTTGCAAATCTTTTGGAAATAAAAGTATTAAAAAACTTTTTCTTTTCAAAGATCTTTTGTATTTCTTTTGAAGTGAATTTTGCAAACTTGTTCCTCTTTGTTTTCTTATACAATATAAACTTTTCATCCACTCTTCTAATCAGGTCATCCTTTTTTGGAATAATTTTGTTTTTGAAAGTTTTATTTTTCTCTTTGAAACTATTATTTTCTTGTAAAAACTTTGAATCTTCTTTCAACAAAGAATTGATTTTGACAACTAATTCTTTATTTTTTGCAAAAGTTTTTTTTTAAATTGTCATATAATTTTAAAACAAATGCATTGTAATCATCATCATAATAATCATTATTATCATCATCATGAGAAGAGTGACTAGACGATATCTCATTGTCTTCAATGGCCATGAAGACCATTTGTTTCGGTCTATCTCTATCGTCTCCTCCTTTGGAATAGCATTCATGCCATGTACTATTGAGATTATTAAGAATTTGTCCTTCATCTCCTCTAACTTCCCCCATTTGCACATTTTCATCATTCTCATATATATGCATCTCTTTCAATTTCTCCCATATTTCCTTAGCTGTCTTATATCCTTGTATCCTATTGAAATCATCATCACTTAAAGCATTATATAAAATATTAGTAGTCTTTGGCATTTAAAAAAATATTTATCCTATCTTGAGCACTAAGCTTTTTCCTAGTCTTATGTCTGAACATTTCTAGCTCTATCAAAAATATAGTGGCCTCAAAAGGACCTTCATTAAATGCTTGTCATAATTCAATATCTAGCAAGTGTAATAATATTTTCATGTATTTCCTCCATATAATGTAATTTACATTATTAATGGGAGGTCTATCTAATGATTGCCCTTCTACAAACATAGCATGATTGGTTGCCATCTTTACTCCATAGTGGTTAAGCTATCTAAAGGGAGACTAAGCTCCAATACCAATTGTTAGGCCCAAAAGCAATATAAGAGAGGAGATGAATTAACTTGTTTCAAAAACTAAATGCAATCGTAATCAATTCCGCTAAAAAATAGACTAAGTGATGATACCACTTTGCAAGCAAATAATGATAAAGATGTAACAATATAAGATTACAAATAAATAATAAATAAAATAAAAGAGAGAAAGAACACAATTGATTTTTATAGTGGTTTGATGCCAAAATCGATATGTAGGTCCACTCCCAAGTTCCTCAACTTCGAATTCAAATCTACTAGTAATTTCTTCAATTGTTGGTAAAGCAAATAAACTTTTACATAAAGGAGAATCATTCTTGCTCTCTTTTTCTAGTTCTAGTTAATCCAAAATTCCCATTTTGATCACACTAATTTTTACTAAGACAAATCAAGAGTTTTGCAACACTCACAACCCTCACATTATGCTACAATTGAGTGTTTCCACTCACCTAATGAAGAACTACACTCAAACCCTACAATCTACCTACCAGAAAACTACAAGCCCCGACCCAAACCAGAGTATTTTCTTCTAAAATCACTTTAAACTACTCATAAACTTTGTAGGCAATTGTTTTACATCAATTGTGTATATATTGATATTCATAAGAGTGAGAAAAGAATTTAAACATGCTCCAACAGTCAAATAGAAACTTCTATAGAGACTAGTCATACTCAATAAATTCATGATCCGGATGTTCGCATGAATGATCTCCATTATATTGCTTTAGTCGTCAATCTAGCTAGAATAAAATTAAGTTTGTTGAGGATGACCGTATCACGAGTTCTTTCAATTTTATCTCGCAATTCATGCATCAATTCAATGTAAACAAAGCCCATGGCATGTACCTGCTAATTTTTGGTTAGGCAACTAAGTTAAAGTTATTACTATTTCCTTAATAAGAACATTATACTTTTGAAAATTAAAATCGTAATTAGAATCAGAGTAACACGAATTTGCTTTGTGTTTCAAACTTTTTTTGTTAGTTTTCTATATTGTAACCATATAGGTGGACAATAGGTAAGTAACGATGTTTTCAACGTTGCAAAATGGATTCGTGCATTTGGCCTGTAATATTTTGTTTGTATCGCTTAACTCATTGAGTTGGATTGAAATACCCCTGAAATTTTGACCTACAAACAAAAAGAAAAGTGAAAGAAAAATGAAAATAAAAAGTGATTGGAAGACTATAAATATACTGTTAATTTTTTATTTTTTTGAAAAAACTATTGAATGTTCCAACAATTGTATGTTGCTCGCACAATGTGGAGGGAGACTCCCACATTAGATACATAAATGATGCCATCAAACTAACACCCGAAAAGCTGCTAAAAAAAAAACCTGAAAAGCTACCAAGCTAAATTCTGCAATATCCTACATTAAGGAGAATAGAGGATAGTAAAATACATACAAATACTCCGACGTTATATACATTCTAACCTCAAATGATGGCATCATTTGATGCACACAATGTGAGAACTTTTGTATGTGTGCTACTATTCCTCATTCTCCTGTGTTGGACACACAAAATTTGACCTACAAAGGGAAAGAAAAGTTAACGAAAAATGAAAACAAAAAGTGCTCAAAAGACTTTAAAATATACAGTTTTTTTTTTTTTTGGAAATTATTGAGCATTATAATAATTGTTTGTTGCTCGTTTAACGTGGAGCGAGACTCTCAAGATACATTAAATGATGCTATATAACTAACACTTGAAAAGACAACCAGAGTAAATTCTATACTGTCCTACATTAAGAAGAATAGGGGAGAGTAGAATACATACAAAAACTCAACATTAGATACATCAGATGACGCCATCTAACTAACATAAGAGAATGAGGAATAGTAAAATACATATAAAAACTTTCCCATTAGATACATCAAATGATGCCATCTAACTAATACCTTAAAACGTTTCCAGACTAAATCTTACACTGATCTTACATTATAGAGAATGAGGATGGTAAAACACACACACACAAAATGTGGGATAGTAACACACACAAAAAAAGCTAAGTTAAACTGGAAGTTTAAACCCCAAAACTCTAGCTGGGGATTGACTTATGCGCTCCTTTGGCCACCATGGGAATTATTGGTGGTTGTAAACTTAGTAATGCATATAGATTTGTGCCATGTATTTTGAACTGAAGCAAAATACAGTTAGTGTAATTTTTTTTTTTTCAAAAGAAAATGTTTTTGTACCATATACATGAACCGATAAACTCATGTAACATCGTGGAATTTATAATTTATATACATGTCTCATGAATTTGTTGTGCATTATTTACGAAAATCATTACATAAAGATATATATTTTCTGTTTTGCCAATTATGCTGCAGTAAAGATAAGAAAATTTTACCCAGAAAACTAACAAATAAACCAGCTGAGCAACAATAAACTGAAGCTGTAGTCACTAGATTGTTTTACTTAGTTTTATGAAGAGGTCTAGGAGTGATAAGTGATACTAGCTGCTAACTATCAAACAAACACGAGGATTCGGTTTTCGCAGTTCCCTCCTTTTACATCCCCTTGTGAAAAACTACAAAAGAAACAAAAGCAAAGAAAGAAAGAAAGAAAGAAATTCCCAGCACTTTTCTTTATCTATAATAGCCATAGAGGATAGTTGGATCACTAGCTGAGTCAACTACAGAGCTCAGTTCATCCCACTTTCCATCTCTGAAGAGGTCGTTGCTGTTTGGATTCCAATAGTTCGAATTACATGACGAATATGAAGATTGAGCTACCAGTAAACTCTGGTCGTGGCTGCCATAAAACTGGCTCTTTTGGTTCATATGCACTGCAGCGGCTGCATTTGTCCTCTGTTGTTGAAGTGCCAATTCTTCAAAAGATGTGTATTGATCACTGATTTCAGATTCCAAGCTGCATGACTTGGAACTTGCATCCGCAAAGCTTTGTTGAGTGGTGGTTTGCTTCAATGCCGGTTTATACCTTTTGTGAGATGCATTCCTCTTGAAGATTCGGCAAAGTGACCAATCCTCCTGCAAAATTTATACAAATGATGAAAAACTCACCAATGTACACAGATGTATAATCGAACTTACATTTTTTTTTTTTTGGGAGAGAGAAACATAAAGACTTTTGGGTGGAAACCTATTGAATGCACTACGTGGCAATACTAGAATTATAATAATTTATTGTCACGTGTTGATATGAGTCACACCTTACATTATTTGGTGATACGTGATTGATTCTAGTGCGTTACGTAACTCATGTGGTGCACGCAATACCTGTTCCTTTTTGGCTACGATACAACTTTGATGATGCTCTCCACATAACATTTAATTGATGATTTACAAAGAATACAATAATTTTACACTACTGTAGAATTTATGTATATATTTTTTAAAGATTAACTCCCAAACTCTTTTAAAAAAAAAAATCATTTCACCACTTACTATACAATGTAAACTGTTTACTCTATACAATTTATATTAATCGATTTGTATCGATGATTTAGTAAACCCACAATGGGAGATGTAGAAAATGTAAGTTGGTACTTATAAATCCAAACAGTATATGATATAGAATTTCTGCCAGTGAAGATGCTGGGCAGTTGTCACACAAATCACAACAAATTTTCAATACTGTAAGGGACGGTACTTATAAATTCAAGTAGTATATGATACAGAATTTCTGTGAGTGAAGGTGTCCGGCAGCTATCACAACTAGTTTTGAAGTTGACGAGACAATTTTATGATGAAGCGGCATTATCAAATTGAACCAAAAAAGGGGCATGTTTTCACCCAAAAAAAAAAAATGGTAACTTTCAAGAACATTTATCATTTTTTTAACAAATGATTTTTTTTTTTGGTGACACAATTTTTTTTGCTTAGAAGCCCGCTTATGATTAATAAGAGTAGAACAGCTAAAGAGAATAAAATATTTACTACAAGCAAAACATTTGGAATAGATCTAGGAGAAAGAATGGCTGTACTTAAGTGTTGAAAGTATCCAAGCCACGCAATGTAATGCTCAATAATTTCTCGTAACTGAATTATTTTTAAAAGCCAAACACTTTGTCTTTGTTGATTGAGAGGAATAACTAATTGAAAACTGCTATAAGTTGATTAAGCAAACTCTCCAAAAGTTTAACAATATTTACACTTTAGGCCCTAATGCTATTTTTCCGTCAGTTTTCCCTTTTTATTAGGACACATTCACATTTTTACCATTTAGGGAAAAAAAAAAAGCACTTGCACTTGGCTTAAATAGGTTAATTACACTATACTTTCTTAAGGTTTGTCGTTATTTTTGCTGCAGTTTCTAACGTCAATTTTGTGTCATTTAATCCTCCTTTTGATCATTATCCCTTACTTTTCTTTTTTATTTATTTTTTTATCACGTTATTTTCTTTTCTACCTCCTTCTTCTTCTTCTTCTTCTCATATATCCATATCTTGTAAACGAATAACGGTCACTAGCAGGGGCAGAGGCAAAGTGGGGGCCCTGGGGGCACGGGCCCCCACTGCCTCCCATAAAATGACTTTAATAGCCATAATTTTTTTAAATAATTTCAAATGTGCCCCTCTCTTTGGATTTCTTTGAGGCTTGCACGGTTGTCTCCTTTACTTTCCCTTTGGTCCCCACCACTTTTTGAAATAAAATTACTGTTACATTAGTATTTTTGAATATAAATTCTAATATGTTTTATGTGGAATATATGCATTATTTTTACTTGTTATGTGAGCATTGATGTTATTTTGTTTAAAAAAATTAAAACAGTAAGTAAAAAATTTTAATGTTATTTTTGCCTCCACTAAAATTTTTTTCTGGCTCCGCCACTGGTCACTGGACTAGGAAGTCAACATCGAGTACACTAAAAAAAATTCAGTTTTCAATGTAGATCATAATTTTAACATCCAAATTCCGTAAAAATTCTTTTAAGCCACTGAATTTTTAAATGCATTTCAGAGTTTTTGGTCCAAATTCACTTGTACACCTTCAAACACTTCGAAATTCATACAAAATATAATTCAACAACTATCTCAATGTAGTATGTAAACATCTTTTATGAATGTGAATTAACAGTCATACTAGGAATCAGAATATTGAATTTTAGGTTCTTTTATTTTTTGCAATATTAATAAGTGATATTACATTTTTCCGTAAGTCCAAAAGTTACGACACTTTTATGACAACTATAGCAAAAATATGCTAAAGCATAAAGGGGTTTAGTGTAATTAATCTATTGGATTAGATATGTCTTTTGATAAAATTAACAACACCGTTATATTTGACTAATAAACTAAAAAAATAATAATGCTAGGATCTAAATGTAAGACACAATAAAAGCATTTACTATAATTAACCCTAATATAAGATATACCGTTATTAATTCTAATATCTCATAAGTAGCTGGCATTTATTTTAAGAATCTAGTACCATCACAGACACTGTAATTATTTTAGAAAACTGCACAAGAATCTACACGTTAGGGTAGTAAAATCATAAAAAAAATGGAAAAAAACGGTACTTTAAAGAAATTAGATAAGTAAAATATAGTCATATTAAGAGTATTTGTAACTGTCAAGATCAAGTATATGTAATGTTTATTCTTTAAAAAAAAAAAAGTACATGTGATGTTACCTTACTTTAATATATGACTGAATCAACAATTTGTCACTTGTTGTATAAATGTATTACCCTTTATTTCTAGTGAAAGTAAACCATTGAAATTAATTTCTATCCACACATAACAAAACTTGTACTTTTTTTTTCAACAATGCCACCTGTTTTAAAAAAAAAAAAAAAACTTGTACTTAAATAGAGTAATTTGCAGAAATTTTCCTCTTTTCCTTGGTAAAATTTTCTCTGAAAATCAAGATTGTATAAGTTAACCTGGTACAGCGAAAGTGTTTCAAGTGTTTTTCTGTTGACAAAATTTTTTAGAATGCCCAAGTTAATTTAGAGCATGCACGTCACTTCACGCAAAATATACAAGCTAAGCAAGTTCGAACGAAGCCTATATGAATGAACCCCGTGGTAGAAGAATCAGAGATCTAGCTTTAGCACTTCAGTGGTAACAAAATGTCTTTTCCTGTTAACTTCTTTTGTTTGCAAAGCACCAACAAACATTGTAATGATTACTCACATGCATATTCATAGGCATCCCAATTCCCATGATATGATAGGTATCACTCGCATTTCTTTTCGACATGCAAATACTATTGGATCAACAAAGTGGGATTGGTTCAGACTTTAACTTGAATTTCTGTTCTGTGGCATCAGAAAAACGATGAGAAAATTTGATTGATTATGAAAACTTGTCAAGCATGCGAAGAGATGTAAAGAAACTAGAAAATAAGTAACATGCAGAAAAAGGCCAAGGAGAAAGATGATGAAAAATAATCTTACTAATTCTTGAGTTAAGTTCTTGGCATTAGGTTGGTTGGACTTCTTCCAATCCGGCGGAAGCCGAAACTCATGCATCATCCAATCAGTTTTGGTGCCTTTTCCAGCACTTCCTCTATAGTAGACCAAGGATTTTTTGAGGCCAATGCATTCAGTTGTTTCTCCGGTTGAATAGATAGGCTTGTCAATGCCAGTTGCCTTCCAAAATCCAGACCCGGTAACTCTATTAGGCCTTACACTGTTCCTATACTTTCTCCCTCTGATACAGAAGAAATAGTATTCTTTGTCTCCAGTAGTGCTAACCTCTGAGAAGAACACAACGTTTAAAAGCAAAATTTTAATTTTTTTCAAAAAAATTGAATAATATCTGATTTTATTTTCATATTGCATGTGTGGTACGACCTTTTACAAACTAGAACTATTCCCAAGTAACTTTGATGTTCTCAAACGAAGTGATCTGGTTTTGCAGATGAGTTCTTAGTCAATCAATTTTGATCCGAGTTGACAGTGGACTCTTCTAAGTCATCTGAGCATGACTTTTAAGACCAGGTCTTTCAGCTCTAATGTACTGAATCGATAAATTGAACCTTGGTCGGTATCAAGGACTTAGATATTTTCTTGCGTGATTGTAGGATCATGAAGCTTTGCTTTACAAACAACCACAATAGGCCGTTGGTCGATCGATTGGTCAATCAAAAAAAATGCTCCACTACTATAATTAATATTTGACTCATGGGCGATCCAATTGTACATATCACAATGCAATATTTTCTGATTTCGGTGAGTTGGTTATAATTTTGTTTGAAAAATGTAATATTTAGAGTTTGTTTATCTGGATTGAAAATATTTTCTTGAAAAATACTTTTAGAATTTTCTTCAATGCCAAACACGAAAGAATATTTTCATGTGAAAAATATTTTTCAATTTTCCTCTTCCTGGCTGAAAGTTGTAAGTTATTTTCCTAGAAGTTCAAGAGTAATATTAAATCTTGAGTATCTACTTTTCTAACTTCAATATCCAAACTAATTTTTGTTTTTAATTCTTATCAACTAATTTTTTTCACTATCTTGGGCTCCATGGTAATATAATTTTAGTAATATATATTTTACCATTATATTTTTTAAAGATTAATTATAAACAAAACAATACATAGTTAACTCTAATTACTTATTAAGCATCCATTACAATTGTTATTAGTCTTTTTAACTCATATTAACAATAAAAAAATTTAAAAACACCAAAAAATTCTATATTAAAAATTTTTCACATTGTCATCCAAACATCAAAAAATTGTAGGAAAAATGACATTTTCTATGTAAAATATTTTCTTAAAAAAAATAATTTCCTAAAGAGAATATATTACATCCAACCAAATGGACCCATAATGTTTCATATTTGTCTTTTTTTTAATTGAATTGATACCGTAACTGGCCGTGGTGACAATATAAACACTGTGTTGTGTATTCAAGATTTGCCTAGCAATTTATAGGGCTTTGTGTATTACTCATAAACATTATTATTTCACTGAACATGATCAATTTTTTCCATCTTTTATGTGGTATCTTCTGTTGGGAAAGGACATAATCAAAATTCATATGCAAGTATACTTAGACGATATTCCTATATGGGAATAAGCTGGATTTGTGCAATACGTCGGTCCTGGTTTTCTACGTGCATTTGTTAAAGGTCATCGTGCTTGACAAGGTCTACTCCTTCGAGTTATGACTGTGTAAGCACGTACTTAGAATAGATAGTTTGATTAGGCCTGAGCCAATTCCTTTCTGCCCCAACCCTCACCTATGGTTAAAAAAACGATCTAATCTCAAGAAAGTATGGTTACGCTAAGATTTCTAATAAAATAATATCATGCTATATTTGAAAAGGAGATAGAGAAAAAGTTTATTTTGGTAAAAGAACTTGAAATTTGGATACACATGTATATTTAAAAGTTCAATCAACTTCACGTTTTCTTGAAGATATATAAAGCTATGTAATTCCTTTGATTTTGTTGTCGTTCCCATCATTTCTTAAAACGACAAGAAACATAGATAATATAGGATAGGGATAATATGATCTTGTAATTATGAACACAAAAAGATACAAACTTACTGGTTATAGGTAAATCCCATGGATCGTATTTGTAGATGTCAACCTGCATAATAAGTTCTATTTTAAGAGGTTTCCTCTCCACTTTTCGTCGAAGATAAAATCCAACAAGCTCCTCATCTGTTGGATGAAACCTGAAGCCTGGAAGAATAATTTGTTCATCCTTCGTGTTCTTGTCTGCAGCCCGGATGACGACCTCCTCCATATTTCTCACTGAGTCTATTTGTGTTTTTGTGGTTCTCACAACATGGGAAAGGAGCCTGTCGCTCAATCTTGGTAGGTATTTATAAATGTAAAAGAGCCATGTCTTCTAGACAAAAGAGACAAAGAGAAGAGGTATTGTTTTGACATGCCACTTTAAATATTTATATTGAAATGTTCTTCGGTTTAACTATCTTTTTCTTATCTCACATGCATCATTTTTTTTATCTCACATACATCGCTAATTGAAAAGTATTATAACATTATTTTTTAATAATATTTCAAAAATAAAAGGCAATTCAGAAGAAAGGATTCTGTGACATTTTTTTCCATTGGTCGGAAAGCAGATGGGGAGGGGGTTTGAAACTTCATTGGTGGAAAAACAGTTAAATGCATGAGGAGTATCCCATGCCGGGGCACCTTAAACACTACATATTATCTAGCATTCGCCATATAGTACTGAGATTTTCCATTATACTATTGAGGAAAAGGAAAAAGAGGCTAAAAAGAAAGTCTTTATTTACTGGTTATACTTGTACAAGGCTTTTATCATTAGAATATGTGGTTTCATTTAATATATAGAATGACTATTTATTATGTAGAAAAGGGACAAAAAAAAAGGAATAAAAATCTAAGGTAAAAAAGCATGTGTACATGGGCTTATCTTATGGCAAAAGTCTAACAACGTGCACATGACGTTGAATATTACAAAGAGGAAATGTACAAACCAGTGGACAATGTTGCATAAAAAATGCCAAGAAGCAAGAATAATATCCCAGAATTTGCGTCTAGATAGAGAAAAGGTTGACACTGAAAGAAACGACCTGCCTCCATTCTAGACTCGCCCGATATTTTGAAATGTAAAAGTCAATGATAATATGAATTTTCAATGCCACTTTTGCTGTTTTCTTTGGCTGAGATAATGCAGGCAACAGACATGATACAACTTTTACACCGACGAGATATGATGCAAATGTGAGAGAGTTATATTTATGTAAACCATCAAAATCTTGTTTGACATGTCAACTGACCAAGGTCCTTGTTTCCATGTCTAGTACTTAGCTTAAAAAAGTTGTTAGTTATATAACATATATTAGCATAATTAAATGAACCCCGAAAAAGTTACAATTAATTTATTTGGTTTTAGGAATCATGTTCCAGTTGAGGTTTTAGTAGTTTATTTATTTAAGGTATTGAATATTATTTGTTAGTTTCTTATTAAAATTATATCCTCTATTTCAGTTAAGTTTCTTATTGTTCAAGTCTTGTAAGTTATATATAGAAAGCATTGTTATTGTGTTGAGTTAAGAAAAGTTGAGAATCTAGAGAAATAAATTTTTACTTTTTTTTTTTTATTTTGTTGTGCTAACAAGAGGCATCGGAGCGCTAGACTTTGATTTTGGGGGTGTCAATTATTAAAGTTGAAACATAAGATTTGTGTTTTTTGGAGCATGTGGTATCAGGTAAATTTGACCACATGATAATTATAGGAAAAAATTGGTTCTAACTGGACAAAGATCTAAAACAGACTCCAGCGATTTTACAGTGTGCTGCTAGGTAGTGATCATAAAAAAGCGTTACTGTCAAGGTTACGATTATTGAGTGGTAGTTTTTATGCTAAGAACTTAATCAAGTTTTCAGTCGACAAGTGGTGGAGATATGAGCCACCAATGCTCAGTCTGAATATCGCTTAAAAATATTTTACCCTTAAATACCAAATTTTTCTTGAATGGACCAAGTTCACGGGCTCTACTCGTGGACTGAGCTTTGGTGGCTCACGTCTCCACCATTGGGTCTTGTAGACCCAGTCCATGATAAATCTTCTCAACATGATTGCAACTAAACGAGGATTCTTTATTAAGCTCATGGCCCTGCCTAGTCCTACCCTGAGCTACTTTAGTCTCCACCGAACCTTGGTGGCTCACATCTCCACCAGTGGGTCTTGTGGACCTGATCTATGATAGATCTTCTCGATCATAGCTGAACGAGGATTCTTTATTAAGCTCATGGCCCTGCTTAGTCCTGCCCTGAGCTACTTTAGTCTCCACTACGTACACATCAAAAGTGGCCATGAATATTTTTTTAAGCATTTCACTTTTAACGAATGATATAAAATACGAGAGTAACTTTAAATCTTAGTTAATATGAATTCTTTCCATATATTCTTATCATCTTTACCTCTCATTAAAGCACAGATTCCTTTAAGGAAAAAGTATAAAATGCACCACGTGGTGCACTAGAATCAATAATTTATCGTCATGTGGCGATAATAAACCATACTTTGTATTATTTGGCGATGTGTAATTAATTCTAGTCATGCCATGTGGCGCGCGTGGTGCACGCAATACTCACCCGTCCTTTCATTAGTTCCAATTTGCACACTAGGCCTCAGATTGTGGTTCATCTCTCTTAACCTTGTTTCATATTCATAATACAATTGCTTTTTCTTCAGCACAAGCAAATTTTCAGCAATTTAAATATTTGAACATTTCTTTAACAACAGCTTTACTTGAATTTGCAATAGTATCCCCTAATACTTTCAGAAAATTGATTTATGCACCCCACTTTCTATTCTTTAAATCGAAAATTCTTATTACGTGGACTTACTGTTTTGTAATAAAAACTTGAAGTGTTATACTCACCAACGTATTAGTCTAAGAAGCAAAGCGTATAAATCAAGAGATGAAAGCTATAAACCAATATCCTACTTTTGTGGTATTCTTGTTTAAGGCATACTTTGCATTGCACACCTTCATGCATATCACAACCTCTAGAAGGAACCAAGTTTGAAAATAGATGATGAAATACTGTGACTGATGAATTAGTTCGATCCGGGCAGGAGCATATCATCCTAGTTTGTTTTAGCTTGGGAAGAATTCTGGGAAATTGCTCGATAACGATTCTACCAAATTATTTCTCAATCATATCCGAGGACTAAGATACTTCCCCTAAATGTCTTTCAATGCATATAAACCTCAGAAATGCGTGTTGTTTAAACAATTTCTAGTATTAAGTTTCCCTTTAGTTCCACGAAATTTCAACTATCCTAATAACGTAGTTGTAGTAGCTAGTGATATGATGTATTGACACATTCTTCTTTCAATTTTATTCGTATACGTAGTTCTGGTAAGATAACAAGCAAATTCAAACCTAAAAAGAAATTTCCTTTAACGAATTAAAATTTCCAATTTTGACATGCTACGATTTCTAAGGACGTTTTTGCATTATCCAAATTGACAAAATTAAAAAACAAAATACAGTTTTTTTATTATTTAAAAATAAACTGCCAGCACTCTTTATGCTCACCTCCAGGATGCTTTTCAAGAATCAATATATGTTCATGCTTAAAATATACTGATGACGCAAGTATTACGAGAAAAACTTTTAGTTCTAGGAAATTAGAATCAATTAAGAGAATTAAATAGTGGAATCACATTGCAAAGTTTCTCACTTCCCATCTCTATCCATTGGTCTTTTTTACCATAAAAACTTCCAACCTCTTAAGAAAATTTTAGTCATTCCACCAATTATCATCCTGTGATTTTTTCTTGACAAGTACTTGTGGGTGGCCCAAGAAATAATGAAATGACCATACGAAACACCAAAGAGGAAATTTCATAGAAAAAAGACTCCAATAATTAACTTGTTAGTCTACAAAGGGTATCTACACGTCCAATGTCAAGACTTCCTTTCTTTTCTTTAATTTAAATTGTTCATGACGTCTTCCCAAGACTAGCTGTTTTAATGTTCATCCACTTATTCGATCTTCCAGAAATTGACTTAGAGGGGCAGTCCTAACGTTTTTAAACTTTTGAGTCGCGTCCACATTTTAGGATTACAGGAAACAGAGTCAATGTGGACCGACACTAAAAATTGTGTGCGTCTTTTAAACAAAACAAGTACTTGTTAGTTAATCATCGAGACCTGGATAAAACTGTAAAAGCATTATCGAGAAAGAAACTTCTAAATACTTTCTTTAGCCAAGTTATCAAAGGAGGTAAAAAGCTTTTTGTGGTTTTGCCTTGTGAGTTGCGAGGGAGGCCAGGAATGGATTTCCTGCTAAAGTATTGTTGAATCATCCATCTGTGGATGGTCTATATGATGATTATAGTATATGAAGAAGAAGAGTTTGACGAAGTGGATGTTATAAGTTTTGGCTCTGATTGTGATGATGGGGGCTTTGTGCAGTCTAGAAAGAGTCTAGTACTTATTTCTTAGAAAATAATTAATGGAAGGAGGCCAACGATAATAGAAGTATCAGTGCACGCACAATAATGATAAAAAGACAATAGCTATTGTAATGCTATCATCAACACAACTTTTGAAGTCTAGTGTAACAATGGATCAAAATCTTACAACCTGAAAGTCTGTTTAAAATGTGCACTCCTCTTTCTTACAAATGATGTGTCAAATAAGTTTTCCAGCATGATTTGGACGATGTAATTGCCGTAACCTAAATATCGAGCAATTTGAGTTCATTATTTCCTTAAATCGGTGAACTTATCATCAAAGAACAGGTCAAAGTTTAAAGATAACCCTACATTGAGGCTGCTCAAAGTGGCCTGAGACATCACAAGATTAATCCATGCTTTTTAACAGCTTCGTGATTCACAAAGTGAGAAATTTATTTGCCCTTTTCAGTTGCAAAGATCCGCAAGTATTTCCTTTCAAATTTCGGTGCTAATCCTTGACGATCCTTGATTTGACGCTTTATGCAACAGCTGATAATGAGTATGGACCATGTACCATCAATCTAAGGATTACAATAGAAGTAACCTAAGTTTGAAGCATGATGTTATCAACAGCAACAATCCATAACTTTAATGCATTTTTATCCCAATAGTTTAGAGGAATTCAATAGAAACACTGCACAAATAAGACGTATAAAGCTCAAAAGCTACATGCATACAGAGTTTTGATTGTATACCGGCATTCAATCAGAGGTTGACATCCAGCACCATGCTGAGTTTAAACTGAAATTCAATTCCAGCCTGATATTTGAAAAGTTGTCCACACCAATCATAAGCATTCTCATTCACAGAAATCTAAATTCCCGAGAAAACAATTGCATTGACTGTATAATACTAGACTCGCAATACTTGTGGCAATGCCCTCATCAGAATGAAACAACAGGTTTGAAATGGTTTGGAGTCTGCAACTGAGACAGAGCAGTATCACATTCCTCGGTTGCACTAAAATCTGGTGGAGGCGTACTGCTGGTTTGCTTCCTGTTTCGAATAGTAGACTCGTCAAAAAAACAGAGCACATAAAACTACAGTTCACTTAGTGAATGCATCAGATAAGCTGCTTCAAAATTTATCCCCTTACCGCATGAGAATACTAAGTATGTTGTTCAGTTCACCTGATTACTTCTGGAAATCCAAACAAAAAATATTCCACAAACAAAAGTTATAAAATTTTTCCTGAAAGCAGATGCATCAGGACTGCATTTTACAAATAAGAATTCCATTTGTTTCAAGAAAAAATAGCAGAAATGAAATATTTCCACTGTAAACAATATTCTACTGGTTGTTTTGCAAGGTTTCTGTAAACTGATAGAGATGTTCTTCCAAATCTAACCACATCCTTTTGTAGTTTTGAGGAAGACCTCAAGGAATTTCATAAAGAGAGACAAGAAATGTCTGAAGTTTCTAAAAATTAGAGTTTTTACTGGCAGCACCAAGACACTGGAAAGATAGAAAACTTTATCCTTGAGGCCAAGCAAAGAATCAGATAGGCAATAATTTAGCACCTTATAGAGGATTATGTCACAGTATGCATGTTGTCTTTCCATATTAAAATGTAAGGAAAGAGCCTTCAAGTGTCCTCTGCATACCTCTGCGAGATGAAAGTCTCCTCAGACAAGGCCTTTTCTAGTCTCTCCTCAAATGGCGTTGCATGCCAACTAACTTTCTGATCCTGCAAAAAGCATCAAAACTATAAGCTTTGTCCTTTATCTTTAAATAAGAAAGATGAAGATGAGAAAAGCCCAAAATAGGAAGCAAGAAAGATAAAGATAAAAGGATAAACCTCTTTGTACTTGTTTGTTGAATTGGGAATCCCATTTCCATCCCACGATTTGGGTGAAACCTGAGAAGGTTCATCATCATTCCAATGAGCAGCGACCATCCCAAGAATGGGCCTGTCTCCTGAAGTTCTGCCACAACGGTAATTTTCTGAGCCATTGTATCCAACGTTGCTATTCGAATTGGGAAAGGGAGCTCTTAGCCAAGAGGACAAGCTTGAATCCACCTTCAATTCTTTTTCAACTGAAGTTTCACCTGTCACTGCTTCTGAAATTGGAGTTTCCTCATCATTCTGCCCAAGAGATTCTCTAGCGTGATTGTTTTGATGATCAGAATTGAGATCTTCATTCTTCAACTCTTTCCACTGAGAGAGATTCTCTACAGGATTCGAGACAGAATAGGCATACTGAGACCTGATACGAATATTTTTGCCCTGTTCCATAGCATCTAGATATGCTGGGAAAACTGTTCCTGGAGTTTGCATCTCATCAGATAGCTTCAGTGGGGTAGGGGTAGGGTGAAGACTTTGCAATACTTGAATTGCTTGCTGATCCAGATTGCTTCGAGCTTTGACTAGATGTATAACCTTTTGATGAAACTGAAGACATATCGGAGTTGAAATCAAAATGAACTGACTTGTTCTTGCATGGTAGACTTGGTGCAATATCCCCAGGGGTAACTGATGAACCAGTAAGGCTATTACTTGGACTATCAATAAGTTCGCTGGATCTGACGTTCTTAGTCTCATTGCCTTCAATTGAGCTAGTAGAGACCCTTCCAGCATTTGGGCCATCAGTCATGCAACTTAGGAGTCAGAACGTCAGAAAATGCAAAAAACCATTGCAGTTTTAGATTAATTCAATGTAGAACTAATGGCAATCATCTAATGTATATAACAAAGATAAGTTACCATAAAGCGATCTATACTAAGTAAAGTGGAGAAAGCATATAAAATTATCAGCTTTTACAACATGATCTCCCATAGAATAGTTAGTTTTTGATTAGAAGTGTTTGGAAAAAGACAAACTCCTTGCTCTCTAATTTTAAAAAAAAAAAAAAAACCCCTAAACCAAGTTATGGCCAGTCAAGTACACGATCCATGATAAAAAGAAATCAGAAAATGTAAAACCCAAAAAGTTTTTAAATCATATTTTACTAAATTGGTAGAATAACTCGTGTTAAAGAAAAATCTGAAAAAGTAAAAGACAATTGAAAGGAGGTGGAAAAATGAAAAAAAAGCAAATAGAATTGGATAGTGATTGAAACTTCTTCATGCAAAATATCTGATATATTTCATGTAGAGCAATACGGAGAGGTTGAGAAAAATACCTGCTGGGTGTATGCTCCACTGAACCAGAAATCTTCACCCACTGTTCACAGTCTTTGATGGATGCTAGGGGATGATTAGATTCTGTTTCTAAGTTGAGTTTCTCAATTGATGTGTCGGTAAGCCAAGATCTAAATTTAAGCCCTTCTTGTTCTCCCTTCTGAGCTGATAAATCCTGCCGTTTCTCTGAAACTTTTCGAATTTCTGCAGGAGTTTCCGGTAATGTTCCACAAGCCTTGAGAAAGTTAGCCTGCAGTATAATGTTACCGAACCAATAAATACTTATAATCATTGAGTCAATACAGAATATCACGACTTTGTCAGACTGTACAGTTTGAAAATAGCCAACAAGAATCCAACGAATGCAAACGGGTAAGCAAAATGAAACAACAAGCCCTTTATATCCCACGACAATTAGAATAATTTTCCTAAGGAAATTAAACATGCTTAATTTATCAATTCCACTTAATATAACAAACCAGTAAGAGCAAGAAATACGTGATTGTAGTGTTGAAGACCATAAGGAGAAAAACAGGCCTCATTCTTCAGCTCCTTCAAATCAAACCCAAGTTCAGGCTTTGATGTCCCCATGTCTTGATCATCCTTCCCCTTAGTTGGCGTATCATCATTGTCTTTATTTCCACCAAAAACAAATGAGAATTTGTGCAACGGAATCTTACAAACACAATAAAAATATCACATAGATTCTTTCTTTCCATTTTTTTTTTTTTTTTGGTGGGGGAAAAAGGGGTACCTTCAGAGAGTAGAAGCGATGATAATGGACTCCGTTTTCGGATCTCCGATCCCACCTGATTCCAAAAAATCAAAATAAAAAAAATAAAAGAACAAAAATATGAAATCAGTCAGTATATCACATATGAAACTGAAATGAAAAACCAAATTAATTTCATTAAATAAATATATCCAAAATAATACTTATTCAGAAGCCAATATTCCGTTAAATATCAAACAATTCCAATACATTTCCATGTTCTCTAACTTAGATCAATTCCAATTAGTTCTGATAATCAAGAAAAAATCCTAAACATTTCTAATTTCTTTTTTTTTAACTTAATTTCTTGCAGCCGGCAAATTTACCAGCTCAAAAATCACAAAAAAAAGAGATTAAATATTGGGAATAATGCAACCTTAATAGCACGAGTGGAAGAAGAGGAACCAGAAACAGGGGTAGGAGTAGAATCCCTGACGCCAAAACAGCCGAAGAAACAGCCCATTGCAGCAACAACAACTCGAGTAAAAATTCTTTTCAAACCCAAAAACCCTAATTCGAATGCTCCTCCTCGCGGACGGCGGCGTCGTTTATCGTCACCATCATCAACAAATTCCGCTAGAAATTGAGCAGCTTCGTCAGCAGCAGCGGCGGCTTCGTTTTCGGATACTATTAAAGATGATGATGATGATGATGATGATGGGGGAATGCGTAACCAAGCGCTAGAATAGCATTTCATTTAAAATTAATTTTATGTGTGTTAGTAATTTCTTACCAATTATTGGATTGTGGGTTACGGAAAATGAGAGGAGAATTATGAGGAGGAGGAGGAGAAGTAGGAGAGAGGGTGGAGGGTCACTGTGGTGATGGCTCCTTTCGATTTTGAAATTTGAACTTTTCACTTTCACGAGGGAAAACTACAATTATTGCTGCCTTTTTTAACTTTTTTTATGGATTTCTTTTTGGTTATTATTATTTTGCATCTCTCACTGTGACTTATTCCCACTAAAATTAAATACCTTTTATTTATTTTTTAAAAGCATTAATATATCACTTTCTATATAAACATAACATTCTGATTATAAAAGATAAAAATGCGATTAGCGAAACAGGTTTCTAATTCTTTATTTGTCACCGAATAAGTATCTTTAAAATACAAAAGAGAAAATTACAATTTTTGTATCAAATGTTTGGAGTATCAATAGTTTCAGTCCCTAAAGTTTGAACAAAAGCAAATCTAGTGTTTTAATTTTTTTTAGCATGTTTAGTCCTATTGACTAGTTTTACAAAAATCTTATCAGAATCTGGTTATGTGATATTCACGTATCGGTTACAAAAATTTTCAAAAAGAATTAGCTTAAAGAAAATTGTTTAATTGCCATAATTTATAATTAAAGACAGTAATTTGAGTTCATAAATAATAAATAAGTATATAAAATTAAAAAATTCGTCTGGATAGTGCATTCGCACGTGTGCCTTTAATTACAAATTATGACAATTAAAATTTTTTTCTTTATTAATTCTTTTTGAAAACTTTTGTAACCGTCACGTGAGTTTCACATGATTAGATTCTAATAAGATTTTGAGAAAACTAGTCAACATGACTAAATGTGCTAAAAAATTGAAATATTTAGTACTAAATTTACTTTTATCCAAACTTTAAGGACTGAAACTGCCAATACCCTAAAATTTGGTACCAAAATTACAATTTTCTCAATACAAAATAAATTGAGTGTTGTATGCTGCTAGAAATGTATAACACATTACATTACGTTTAAAATACAAAATAGATAGTCTGTTGTATGTTGCTAAAAGTGTATAACCGACGTAATAAAGTTATAATAGGAAGTATAAGATATTTGTCATTTAGAATTTGTTGGGGACGCATGTATAATTTTTTTTTTTTAATGCCATCCGAATAAAACAGGATTTATTGACCCCTTTTTCGTAAAAAAAAAAAAAAAAAAATCCTTTAGCGGCTCCACTATTTGTTTGTTTGACGTAGTATACAATGTATAAGTTGTCCACTATAAGCCAATCATTATCCACAAAATCTAAATTCCAAGCGAAATTTACACTCTGTTAGAAATTTTTTTTTTGTAATTTTTTAAAAATTACTGTACCACTTTTAAAGTTTTTTCAAGTGAAAAAAGATGTTTATATCTCTATCAATCATACTTGCACATTTTTACAAATTGAATTCTGTTTTTCAAATGAAGTTTGTTATTGCTACTGCTTTGGATACGCGCATGCGGACACATATATATTTGGCATTTATTATTATACTCACTTTTATTGGCATCGTTTGAAAGATGTTTTTGACATTTAAAAAAAAAATTAAAGTGACTATAACAAAAGTTTATTTTATGTTATTGATATTCCATTATCTTTGTAAAATTTTCAAAAAAAAAAAAAAGAAAAATAAATGAAGAGCTAATTACAAAAGGTAAAGTGCCAGTGTCACTACTTCAATATTAAAGTTGAGTTTGTATACATAAAAATTCAAAATTTTGCATACCAAGTTGTTTATTCACCCAATTTTGGTATAATTGGATACAATACAAATATCAATGCACTCATAACTACTATAAGATCTGAATTAAAGAGCTATATTATCAATACATACAAAGCCACCTGATTCGCACTATGGATTGTTTGTTTGACATTGTTTCTTAAAAACATATTTTTTAAAAACTTTATACAAGTACCTTTTTATTTCACATACACATTTATCAAGAATAATCTTTAAAACAACTACAGTAATGTTTTTAAAAAACACCTCAAAAAACACTCATCCAGACACAGCTTATTTTTTGAATACTTGATAAACGTTCTGTATGAGAATTTTTTAAAAGATCTTTTCAAGAAAATGTTATTGGGTTGCATTTTTTTATGGATATATTAGTGAGATTAAAAACAAATTAAAAAACGTGTTTGAAAAATAATTTTTAAATAAAATAAAAATTTTGCGATAAAGTGAATACAGATTTTACTGAATGATAGTGTAATATTGTGTAAGTTTATTTATAAATACACAAGAAATCGAGCTTCCTCGAACTGCCTAAAGGCATTCCGAAGTCATGTTTACTTGTTCTTCTTCGTCCTTTTTTTTTTTCGGTTTTTTGGTTTTCTTTTTTGGGTTGTTGTTTTTTTTTCTGTTTTTTTTTTTTTTGGGTTTTTTTTTTCGGGGGATTGGGGGAGGGGAATGGTGGGGAAGCTCATGCCTAATTGTTATATGATAAAAATCTTTGTGCGAGAATACGAGTTGAAGTCAAACAGGGAGTTGAAGTCAAACAGGGCCAATGAGCCCATTCAGAAAAAAAATCAAAGGAAAAAAATGGAAGAAGACTTAAATTGGGCCGAGCCTACTATCAGACAAGTGCAACTCATGTTTAACTTTTGCGTAATGTTCAGCCTCAGTAAACCCAATCTTGTCTGTATCTTACACTATAGTAGCGGTCCTAGTCCTAGCGGATTGAACAAGGAGAATTTAGGCTGAGCCCAACACTCTTATGCGTCCTAATTGCCGTTGCATGGTAATTGGTTTGGCGAGTAGAAGTTTTTAATTTTTTTTTTTTTTTTGTCAAACCGCTTAGTGTCCAGCCATCTTTTTAAATTCAAAAAGTAAAAATCTACCCAATATGTGTCTAAAGCAAGCAATAAAATATCAGACTTAAGGTGCATCTGATAAAACTAAAGTTTGAAATCTGAATACTGAAATGTGAAAATTTAAGTGCTAAAAATATTAAATTAATAAATTGATAAAATTATATCTATTTGAAAATTAACTGAATTTAAGCATTCAATTCAAATATTTCACCTTGTAAATATAACAATTTTAGTCTAAAGCAATGGAATAGTTTAGGAATAATGCATGTATGTTAGAGCTAAAGAGAAAATGTGTGTTTCTGTATGAGAGACGGCAGGCATGTTTCTGTGTGATAATGTATATGAGATAAAGTATACGTATATGTGTTAAAAATTTATGGATGAAAGAGACACCGCGTGAAACTGTGGGATAGGAAAAAAATCATGTATATGTGTATGTGTGTGAGAGAAATTGTATGTGTAAATAAATAAAAAAAAAAGTATGCGGGTAGGAGTGTACATAAGAGAAACTGTGTATGCATGTGAGAGAGACTGTGTGAAAAAGACCCTGTTTATGGGAATGTGTGTGTGTGTGTGTGTGTGAGAGAGAGAGAGAGAGAGAGAGAGAGAGAGAGAGAGAAGAGAGAGAGAGTAAATATATGTATTAGCCACGACTCTTTTACAATTATGTGTTGTGATTTTGGGCCAGTTTCACATAGGGTGAGCATAATAAAGAAGTCGATTTATCGACTGTTTTTGAATTGGATTTCAAAAATCTAAAATCAGTAATTTGGTAGTTTGATTGAAATTTCAGTATATACTAAATTCAAAAAGTCAAATTCGATTAGTATTAAAATTTTGAGATTTTCAAATCAGTATTATCAATTTCAAATTCAATTTAGTAAATTTTATTTTTCTAACATATATTCTTGCCTATATCTGATTAAATATATAGAGAAAATTATAATTTTGGTATCAAATATTTGAGACATCGATTGTTTCTGTCTCTAAAGTTTGGATGAAAGTAAATCCAGTACAAAATATTTTAATTTTTCAACACATTTAGTCTTATTGACTAGTTTTGGCAAAATCTTACTTGAATTTGGTCATGTGATACTTATGTGCCGATGATCAAATTTTCAAAAAAAAAAATTTGACAATTTGTAATTAGAGGCATTAATTTGGGTTCACACACAATAAATAAATAGATAAAATTGAAAAAAAATGCCTGAACAGTGCATTTTTGTGTGCTTTCAATTACTAATTATGACAATTAATTTTTTTTCTTTTTTCTATTATTTTTGAAAATGTGGTCAACGACATGTGAGTATTATGTGACCAGATTCTGATAAGATTTTTAGCAAAACTAGTCAATAAGACTAAATGTGTTGAAAATTTGAAACATTTGGTACTAATTTGTTTTTATCCAAACTTTAGGGACTGAAACTGTGAATGTCTCAAAATATTTAGTATCAAAACTGCAATTTATACACACACACACATAGAGTATATTAACTATTTAAGATTTGTATTCATAAATTTTATTTTTTATCTTTCTCATCAAGGACTATTTGTTGATTAATTACAATTAATTGGTAAATTATTTGATTGGATAATGTTATTAGCCAAATATATATTTTGGCAACACTAGAGTATAATTGTTGGGCCAATTTTTTTGTTCAACTCAACAATCTAAATCGATAATTTTGTAAATACTGAATTCAAATTGAATCCAGATTATGACATCAAATTCGGTAATTTTGAATTCAAAAGTCAAATAGATCAGTATTTTTCTAAACAAATTATTGAATTTATTTTAGAACAAAATCACTTTACCATCTAAACTTAACTTTTTCTCAGGTTGCCATCCAAATTATAGAATACCAACTCAATCCCCAATGTCTTTTAACATTTTTATTAAATTGCTTAATGGCGTTACTTTAAGATTAATATTTTAGAAAATTATAATTAAATGACCATTCTACTCTTTAAATTTAAACTGATACTAGTAAAATCTCGTTTAGCTATTCTTTCTTAATGCTTGTAAATAAATCATACTTAGTTTTGAATAATTTAATCCTCACAATTTTGAGATAGAACAAAGCATGCATTATGCTCAATAATTTACTTAGTAATTTACTGCATAAAAATTAGAAGTTGAAGTAGTAAAATCTAAACATAAATATTAAAACGTTAAAAGTAATGTGTTTAACCACAAACTGATGTTATATACCAACAGCTTGCAACAACATCACTCCAATTACACATTAAGATATTGTTGCAAGCTGTTGTTATATACTAATAATTTGGCAGTTAAATACATTATTTTTAACTTTTAATATTTATGGTTAGATTTTATGATTTCAACTTTTGATTTTTACGCAGTTACATCTATTAGATAGATTATTGAGTATAATGCATGTTTAATTCTGTCTCAAGTTGTTTACAGGCATTAAGAAAGAATAGCCGACGTGTTTATCCTATTACTAGTATCATTTAAAATTTAAAGGCGGAAAGGTCATTTGATTAATATATATTTTTAAAAAGGTTAGAATTAAAGTAGCATCATTAAATAATTTAATGAAAATGTTAAGAGATATGGGAAATTGAGTTGGTATTTTATAGTTCAGATGACAACATGAGAAAAAGTTTCAAATCTGTTATCTACACAACAGAAGTCAAGTCCTTAGCTCCCAATGTGTTCCTTTTTTAATCGGATTTCAAAGTCCAGGCAAATTAAATACAATTTATAAACATGAGGAAGAATTTAATCACGGTGTATGTCTGCTTACGGTAAGCTGACTCGTGTATGGAGCTTCATAAATCAAATCTTGTTACGCAGTGAAAACCAGAAAGTCTGCTAAAGAATTCTAATATATAAGTTAGAATCTAACGTTAACTCAAAAGTTTAAGCTATTATATTTTGAGCTCATATCTATATATATAATTGCTCTTTTTTTTTTTTTCAAATCAACGTGAGATAATTAATCTTTATCTATGAATCTAACAAATTTGCCAAATTATTTGCATGCAAACAAATATGTTTTGATTAAAACTTTTCCATTCTAATTTTAGTAAAAAAGAATGAAGTCCAAATTTGCACCTGATACAACTACAAAAACCAAAAATGTAAGTCGAAAAAGTTGCACATTGAATTGATGCGTAGCTCGTTGGGTGTGGATTTTGGAGCAACAAGATCCAACCGCGGGTGGGTGGGTGGCAGTTAGCCACGTCTGCAGTTACCTACGACTTCCCTTGGCTGGTGCGTTGGATATTGAGCTGCGGGTGACTTTTGACAGTCGCGGCCTTCGCAAGTGTTGCAGGTGCCGTGATTCATTTTCAAAGAATTTATGAATTTTAGTTTTTCTTAATTAGTTTTTTTTATTAATTTGTAAATTTTTTAAGTATTTAATTTAATACGAGTTTAAGTTTTTTATTTTTATTTTTTATGACTATGAAAGGTTTCTTTTAATCTTGTTTTTATTCAATTAGATATTATTATGATTCTTGCTTTTAAACAAATTTGAGTGTCACGCTTTGAGCCAGCACGTCTAATGCGCCATTAGAGCCAAATCTAACTACTTGGAGTCCGTCCTAACTAGTTCAAATAGTTGGATTTGGTTGTTAATACCCTGGTCGCGCGTTGGGCCTGCAGGCCCAGGACATGATAGTTTTTTTTTTACTTTGATATCATTCTGTTACACCTCGGGTCCGTATTTGAAAAATCAAGTAACTTAGATTAATATATAAGTTGAGTCTAATAACTCAAATCCAATTTGGGATATCCATTTTGGGTTAGCGAGGGCGGAGCCCAAATTATTGGACTTAGCTACTGAGACCCTGGTTGCGCGCTTGCCTTGTAAGTTCGGGGCATGACAGAATGGTATCAAAGCGAATCTCGCGTAGTCTCTACACAAGGCGAGACTGGGCCTATAGTATCAGACCAGACTACGCAAAGAAGTGGAGAAATTAAGTATGCATGCATATCTAACACAATTGAGTGGAAAGTCTGGATCACGTATTGCAAAACTTAACAAGAAGGAATGAATGTAATATCTCGTTCTACATTAGAAAAGTCAAGTAACTTAGACCAATGCATAAGTTGAGCCTATGCACTCAAGTTCAATTTAGATATCCATTTTGGACTAACGAAGACAAAGTTCAAATAGTTGGAGTTGCTTGTTGAAACTCTGATCGCACGCTGTGCCTGTGGTCTAAGGTGTAATATTGAGAATTTTCTCTTATTTCTTAGTATCTTTGATTCAAACATCAGGAATTCGTTCATGTAACTTATTTCTCACCTCATGCGTTCCATATCATGAACTCGCAAAAGTGCGTCATCAAATACGCTATCCACCTACAGTCCCACATATTGATTCTAAACTCAGGAATTCGTTCGTGCACCCTCTTTCTCACAATTCGTTCGTATAACCTCTTTCTCACATCACGCGTTCCATATGATGAACTGACAAGAATGCATCATCAAATAATCTACCCAGCAACAGTACCACGTATTCAATCACTTACAAGTGAAAAAAACATGAAAAAATCTTTCAATTGCCGCATTCCACAATGCAACAACTGGAAAAGACGATACTCTTAAGGCTTCCTAACGAGATAAAAAAGTTATATGGTCGTAAATAAATCTTTCACTTTCTATTATATATATATCGTACATGGATTTATTTTTGGTTTCCTGTTTTTTCTTAGGTGTTTGGACAATGAGAACTTGAATAGATTTGTTTGGATTTTTCTTTTGATGCTGGAAATTGGATTAGAGACAGAAGATTATCCTAGTGGTTAACTTTTATACATTAATACATTTTTGCAGAGACGAAATTGGCATCAAATAGAGTACTATGTGATCGGACAACTGGAAGTATTAGCTAATCAAATTGACTAGTCTCGAGATCTATGGATTAAGGCCGTTAGAAAACAAAAAACTTCATATAATAGCTATATTCCATATTTAACCAATTCCATGGACAATTTCCCAAACTATACCAAGAAATTCAGTTTCTACGACATGAAAGACGTAATTGAGAATTTGGCCAAAGTATGCATTGAATGTATTTTTGTGTTCAATCAGCATTGATTTGTCTTTAGAAGGTAATCATTTTCTGTTATGGTAGTAATAACTATATAGTGTCATCTTATTAAGATTAGTATTCAAACATCCATTAATTGTATGTCATATGATCCTACCAGTGGTAGATCTAAAGTGGGGGCACGGGCCTCCACTGCTTTCTTGTAAATTACTTTGATATCTATAAGTTTTAAACATATTTTCTAGGGTGCTCCCAGTCTTAGGGGTGGCAATTTTTGACACAACTCGAAAACCCGACAAGAACCTAACCTGAAAATAGCGGGTTTGGGTTGGGGGTTTGTGGGTTCGCGAGTTAGATTGACTGACCCGAGAAGAAAAATAGGTCGAGTTCGGGTTGACCCGCGAATCCGAAAAAAAAGAAGGAGAAGAAGAAAAAGAAGAAGAAGAAGAAGAAAGAGGAACGAGAAGTGGAAAGAAAAGAGATTAAAACACACACACAAGAAAAATGATCAAACACATTTTTTGTACATATTAATATCAAAGTCACTCACTAACATACACTTAATTTCTCTTACAATTTACTTTCATAAACCTAAGTAGAATTATTAATTTTTCTTACTAATTTACTTGATTAATTATCCAATGAATGAAATTTGTGTTTGAATGTGAATAAGTGAAACAAAGCTACAAAATGTTAGTAGTAGTTTTTTTTTTTTGAAGAAAAGAGGAAAGAAAAGAGATTAAAACACACACACACACACAAAATGATCAAACAATTTTTTGCACACACTAATATCAAAGTCACTCACTAACATACACTTAATTCCTCTTACAATTTAATTTCATAAACTTAAGTAGAATTCTTAATTTTTCTTATAATTTACTTGATTAATTATCCAATGAATGAAATTTGTGCTTGAATGTGAATAAGTGAAACAAAGCTACAAAATGTTAGTGGTAGTAGTGTAGTAGTTTTTTTTTTTTTTGGGTCGGCGGGTAGACCTACCAACCCGTTTCGGGTTGTGTTCGAGTTGGGTATTTTCGGGTTGGCGGGCCAGGTTTGGGTTGACGGGTTGGCTGTTATATATAGGTCTCAACCCGACCCTCCAATCCGCCAATCCGACCCGTTGCCACCCCTACCCACTCCCCTTAAACTCCTTTTGATGTTCAACAGGTTCCTCCCCTTATAAAATTACTGTTATATTAGTAATTTTGAATATGAAGTCAATTATGTTTTATGTGGAATATATGCATTATTTTCACTTGTTATGTGAGTATTGATGTTCTTTTGTTTCAAAACAAAAAAAAAAAGTAAAAGATTAAATAAGAAATTTTAATATTGCTTTTGCCTCCACTAACAATTTTTTTTGGCTCTGCCATTGGATCCTACCCAGAACTTAATGGTGCAAGTAGTTCATTTCATTATTTATGCGTTGCCTGTGAAAAAATCTTTGACCAAGGACTGATTTTAGATTAAATAAACCCTCTTTGGTCTTGGCGCACTTCGGCAATCTATAATAAAAATTTATTTATTTTTGACTTGAATAATTGAATAGATTTTTTTGATGGAGGTGAAAAGAAAGAACGATTTGCACTCAGCTGTTTCCTAATTCCTGCCTACAAAAAGTGGATATTACCTAACGTGGGATTCATCGCGAGCTGATATTTCCTCATATTCATTGAACGCGTTCAAATTTTTATACACGGTTACATCCTACTTGCACAAGAAGCTGACCACTACCATGTGATGGATTACATCTCTGTATGTGTCAAACAATAATATTTATAGTCAAACTTCTCAGAAAAATCCAGCCTAATTTCCTGCTGTGGGAAGAATTTAGTCCGACATCTTTAATCTCGTTGCAACATTCCCATGTAATTATTTGTTTCAAGCTTTTGAGATTTTGAATCTCTCTGCTTATTTGCCCAATCAATATGAGTAGGATGCTTCGAGCTTAAAGTTTTTAATATTGTCAATATTTTTGTTTTCCTCATCTGCATGAGGGCTTCAAAATTTTGTTTATATGTAACATACACAAGATTTAGATGATTAATTTCATGCATTTCCAAATTTTATAGTCCGTAAACAAATTAATAAAGATTTGGTTCAATAATTTCATTAACTTTTGTGATGGATTACATTTTTCCACCATGATCAATACCAAAGAGGACCATAAATGAATCAAAAGTACATTGTCAAAATTTATCACTTCCTCATGTAAAAGAAAAAGCAGCAATTATATTGACTTTGCTCCATGTTGCATCTTACCGAAATCGGCTGATATTTTTGGTTTCCTCATTTGCTCAACCGATTAACCAAAACTACGAGTACACATATTTCTGTTCATACTTTTTTGGTGTTGAATTGAAAACATATTATTATAATTATTGTTATGACTCTTGGCAGCAGGCTTCTTTTTCATACGAGGTTGGTCAAGTTGCTGATGATTCACTGAATCCCACCACCACGTGTCATGCACATGTTAGTGACTAGTTACATTGGACATGGCCATAAAATAAGACCTGCAGCAAGTGAGACGTTACTTCATGTTTATTCACTGTCGATAATCCATAATCGACAGATTATTCCAATTGTAGTTTCTTTTAGCGATGTACACATGATATTGAAAATGCACTTAATTGCATTTAAAACTGTGCATTCTTTGATATATGTGTACTGCGAGTAATTTGTGTCACCCGTAATCCAATTAATATGGTTCATCTCTCCTCCCAACCAAGTAGTGATAGTAACACATTTTGGCATTTGCACAGAGTCCTACCGAAAACAGCCAAAGAAATGGAGGAACTGAAATTATTCCAGTTGTCCGCCTAGCCAGAAAGGTATCCTGGATCCTAGAATAGGTCCAAGAACAGAAAGTTAGATACACAAGTAAGTTCCATCTATGAACTCAAGAAAATCTCTATGAGTTTCTCTAGAGATTCCCTCGACTAAATCCCTACCTCATATCTGATAAAACAATATTCACCACCATTTAAGAAATAGAAATTTGTGACGAGAAGCAAAATTTAAGATTTTGCACTCTGCACAATTGTGATGTCTTGTAGTAATATTGGTCTAATTTTTCCAAGGGAGAATTCAAGCTCTCTGTTTAGCTTAAATGCTAGAATAATCAGTAAACACAAGTTCAGAATATGTTGTGAGTTGAAGTTTTCAGCTGGGAATGGGATGGTGCCTGCAACATTAACTGCTGATGTTGCTAGTCCATTAATAACATCATCGGAGGAGAAAGTGCATGATGTAGTTTTAAAGCAAGCAGCCCTTGCTAAAGAACACAGGACAGAGAGAACTGCACGTGATAAAACAGCACTTGATAAAAAAAGCTGTACTATAAGCTCGGATTTGCTGAACGAAGCCTATGATCGCTGTGGTGAAATCTGTGCTGAGTTTGCCAAAACATTCTACTTAGGTACTTTTTTCTAATCTTTTTCATTATGCCCTCTGCTAGTTTACCTTATCTTTTCTTAATCTTTGTCAGCTAGCCTCTGACAGATTAAAATTAACATCAAAGAACGGGCTGAGAAACCAAAGCTTTCAGATAATTATCAATAGGTATAATATAGAGAATTAGGGGCGTGGAGTGTGCACTGCAGTAGCCCTTTTGGCAGTCCCCAGAATCAAGTCTACCATAAAAACTATAAAGTTAGCTTTCTATGTTGTTTAGTACAGAGAATTTCATTTTGTTTCTTGAAGGGGAAAAAGAAAAAGGAGAGGACTTACTACAGGATTTAGAAACTATAATCAAAACATGACTTCTTTCTTCTAGAACATAAATACTGTTACGAGAAATCCCAATTCGAAACAGGTTCTCAATTATCGTAACATAAAATGCAGTTTCATTTTCAAAAATGTCTTAAAGAACAATTGCCTGGAAACAATTTTCTGAAAACATTTATAAACGAAGAACTTTTTCCGGTAATATTTCAGGAACATCACTAATGACACCAGAGAGGCAAAGAGCTATATGGGCCATATACGGTATGTCTTGAACTGTTCTTTCACAGAAAAAATTACCAATGTAATTTGAAATTTGTTACTGATGAAATGTCGGATATTCACTGGACTAATGGAACAATGAATTTCTCATTTAGTGTGGTGCAGAAGAACTGATGAACTTGTAGACGGACCTAATGCGCCACACCTTACACCAAAGGCTCTTGATAGATGGGAGAAAAGATTGACTGATGTTTTTGAAGGCCGACCATATGATATGTATGATGCAGCTTTATCTGATACTGTGTCAAAATTCCCTGTTGACATTCAGGTAAACCGCATGAAAAGAGCAAGCTTATTAGTTGGACTAAGAACCTTGCTCCTAGAAGTATTAGGATTATGACTGTACGTGTTCAGGTACTGAATTTGCAGTAAAAGTTTTAGAGGGACAAACAGCAAAATGTCACCCCCACAATACTTCGACGGAAAAAGTTATTTCTAACAATTTAGCCATCAAAATACTCTTTTACATGTTTCAATTATCTGGCTCCTAGCCAATCAAAAAAGGTGTAATCAGCAAGAAAATTCTTTGCTAGACAAACAATCTACCATAAATCATCCAGCAGGTGCTTGTGCACTTTTACACTGTATAATTCCATGAATATAGTACAAATTCTTATGCATGGTCCTCCATCGAGTTCTACCTCATATTGCCCCCATAAGTGAAGAAGTTAGACTTACAAACCGCTCCTATTTTACTGTGGACACTCGTTTTACTTAGCCCTTCAAGTGAACATTCGTGTGTCCTATTTGCGTTATTAGTTGAACTTTCTTAAGAGTGACTTGTCTTTTCTGGCAGCCATTTAAGGATATGATTAAAGGAATGAGGATGGACCTTGAAAAACCACGGTACAAGAATTTTGACGAGCTTTACCTCTATTGCTATTACGTTGCCGGGACAGTAGGGCTAATGAGCGTTCCTGTAATGGGGATTGCACCAGAATCAAAAGCCTCAACAGAGCGTATCTACAACGCTGCATTAGCGCTTGGAGTCGCCAACCAGCTTACTAACATACTCCGAGATGTTGGAGAGGAGTAAGACCTCTCGAAACTATTACTAGTTAACCTTAACGTAAAAGTGGTAATCTAGAGCTTGTAAGATCAAAATCAAAGCATATTACCTTTACAGGATTCTTCAAGCACTAGAAAAGGACAAAATCAGACTGTTCAAACTTAAAAATAAGCAGGCAGTAATCATACATCCTCATTATAACCAATTATGTGGTCTTCAACATAATTTTTTTGATGATTTATTGTCACCTTCTGCATACAGTTTGGTGAAAAATTAATCAAAATGACTTTTCCATTTTGCTTCATATTCGTATTAGTGCCAGGAGGGGAAGAATATACCTTCCACAAGATGAGCTCGAGAAAGCTGGCCTATCAGATGGTGATATCTTAAATGGGAAAGTAACAGAAAAGTGGAGAAATTTTATGAGAAGACAAATAGAAAGAGGAAGGACGTTTTTTGATGAGGCTGAGAAGGGCATATCAGAGTTGAATTCAGCTAGCAGATGGCCTGTCTGGGCATCTTTGTTAATATATCGACAAATCTTGGATGCCATTGAAGCTAATGATTATGATAGCTTTAGAAAGCGCGCTCATGTTGGAAGAGCAAAGAAACTGATTTCTCTTCCAGTAGCTTACTGCAAAGCACTTACTGCTAGGGGTCTTTCTTCCTCCAATTTTAGCAGACTTCTTGATGAGATGAATTCCACTTGTAATTAAATCAGACTTGTGGAAATACCATGCTTGTCTTTCCAAGATAACAGATTAGGCAATACACTATTCCTTACATTGGCGGTAATTTAACTTGCATTAACACAAAGTAGCCGGTTGCATTCCTGAGTTTAGAATTGAACTCGAATATTCTTGATATCCCAATAGTAAGGATATCTACCGCCAAAAAAAGAAAAAAAAAATCACATATATTCAATAGTAGACCCCATGGATGCCATCAGCCAAAAGCCTATTGCATGAAATAATGAAAAGTATCAAGGATTATAAAAACCTGGCACAAATGACAACATGAGAAGAAAGAACGGGAAGCTTGATACTCTCACATTTTTCTTTGCCTTGTATTTCTGTCACGACCCGAACCTAAAGGTCATGATCGGCGCGTAGCTTGAGGTGGAATAAACCGCCCCAAATCACATAAGTCTTAAGCTTCCTCTGAATCCTACCGAAATTATGGTAACATTTCCTCTGTATTTAGAGCTTTCCCAAAAATTTCAAAATACCTGCACAAAATTTCAGCCATCCCAAGTATTTTCAATACATTCATAATACACAACATCCATCTCATTCACCAATTACACACCATATTTTCATAAATGTATAGCTTAGCATAACAAGTCATCAATTCTTTTAAATAATCTAGTATCAATCACACATTTCAACCATTTCAAAATATATCTATAAGAACTTCATATATTTATAAATAAATATCTAAAGATTCGTAATTTATAACCAACGGAGCAATTAGTCCAAAAATAATATTTACAATATCAAGTTCTATATCACATGGCCGCAAGTGCAAAATAATAATTATACTATCCTATACCCGGGATAAAAAAAAATAATCGGGTAGTATCTCCGAATTCAAGTGACTATGCAATTCTCCTCTTGATTCTAACTCCTGCACTATCTACAAAACATTGAAAAATATTAAGGGGTGAGTTTTCCACACTTAATAAGCACAACACATATTATACATCATTATACATGCAGTCATACAAGTAATAAACAATCATCATTAATACTTATAACTGATACAACTAAATACCATTTTTACCATTTTAAACAATTACTTAAAATCACCATTTTTGGTATTAAATCTGTGTAGTTATCACATATGACATAAAATAATCAATAAAATCACATTCTTGGTTTCATAAATAACTTTGGTCATTTCTCGAAGTCACAACTATGCAGAATATACTATCCCCTGAAGGGTAACTATCCCGCGAAAGGTAATCTATCCCCGAAGGGTATTTGTCCTTGAAAGGTAATCTGTCCCCCGAAGGGTAATCTGTGCCCGAAAGGCTGTCCCCCGAAGGGTATACTATCCCATGAAGGGAGGGAATCACTGCGGACATTCCCTAGCCGACATATATTAGGTGCATCTAAATTAACTATAACCTTGTTAGTTTAGTTAGTTCTACATAGAGTTACGTTCCAATAAATCACACAATTTAATTCTTTCAATCTTACTTGACAAAAATCATTGAAACAATTATTCATTCACTTTCTCAATCACTTGATGTCAAAACCATAGTTATGAAAAAAAATACTTCAAAATGCGCCAAATATATTATCTTATATATTCAACATAATCATCCACATTTAAATGCTTTGCAAACTCCCTCAAACTTTCACATACAAAAAAAAAATTTTTTTTATGCATTTTTATCAACATGCATACATTTAGCCATATATATATGTATATCAAACTCATTTTATACATATAACATATTTTAAAATATTCACCTTCACTTTGCACGCAACATATAATACTATTGATTTATAATATGTATTATACTCACCTCAAAATATACTATGTACCAAAATCTCGGAGTAGAACTTCCCTTAGGCGGCTTCCTCCGCCAAATGCTCTCTTGAATCTACTATATAACATTACGATAAAAAATTAACAACTAAAAATACATCAGAGAATAATAATCTAGCTTTAATTAAGGCCCCAAGCCTTAGCTCACTCATTTACCCAACTTGCATGGTCTAAGCTATAGTCAAATCTCAACTTTAATTTTCCAAAATAACCTTTTCCTCTTCTAATTGGGTAATCAACATCATTATAACCACTGTTAGTCTTAAACAACAAAGAAATAAATTTCTTCCCCATTTCCTAAAATTACATAACTCTAAAATTCCATCCACTCAATTTCTATTTCATGCATGTTGCAATTCCCAACAGACAAGCATTCATCCACTATAGGTAACATAAAGAAAACAAAAATCTAACCTCTGCTTACCTGATTTAAGCTCTACACCATTTTTCCCTTTTTTTTTCCTTTTCTTTCTTTACTTCCCTTTCCTCTCTCTCTCTCTCTCTCTCTCTCTCTCTCTCTCTCTTCTCTCTTCTCTCTCTTTGTTCCGTTGCTGGTCGGGGTTGGCCAGAGTTGACTGTTGGCAGCTCCCTTTTCCTTTCTTCTTCTTCCCTCTCTTTCTTTTCTTCTCTTTTCCCCTTCTATTATTTTTTTGAAAATGGTTGATGAGTTTCTGTCAAAAGAACCCGTCTGCAGCCTTCCTTTTGTCCAATTGTTTCTGTTTTTTTTTTTCAAGTTATGGTCAAATGACCTTTTTACCCCTCACTTATGAAATTTATCCCCCAAAAAGCCACACTTATGTTGGGTATTACAATTTCTCACTCTTGAATCACCTTGTATTACTTCCACTGCTTCCTAGGTACTTTACTATCATTGCAATTCTTGCTATCACTCTTCTGTTCAACACTGCAAGGAATCTGTCTGCAATCTTAACTTGCATTGATGTTTAGCTCTACCGCAGTCTTAAAACTTTAAATTAAGCGTTCTACAGAGAGTTAATTGCTTCAAAATAAGACCTGCAGAATTATTGTAAAGCTTGCCAAAGACCGCAGAACGCATGAACTATAATAAATAGATAAGTCAATTCGTAGCACCTTATTGTGCAGATAACTAAGAGTTGTATTGACCAATATGGAAGCTTAGCAGTTTGAACCATCTATTTCTGATCCCTTAAACAGCTCTTGCAAATATGGAATGGGGGAAATGCTTACATAGATTGGGTTCACGGATGGGGTTGTGGACCTTGTGGTCGAGAGAAACCATTTCATCAATTAGGTAGGTCATAGTATGGGTCCTGCGTGGGCTACATATGAAATGACAACTTTTGTACGACAGAGTCCATGGCCACACCCCTGAACCTGGTCCATACAAGAATTTTCCAATGGGGCAAAGGGTACTGAAAATTTTGCTATGAACTTGTTCACTAAGACCTTTTAAAACTTTCTATGCATCATTAAATTCAAGTTTCTCATAATAAATCAAAAGAAGTGTTGAGCAATTTATCAGAATTTCTTGCTCTATACTACTATTCATCTTTTGAAGATTTTCTTTAGATTACTTCAATGCTTAAATAACTAAAAGACAAATCAATTAGCATAGATTTATTATTTTTTGTCACACTTAATAAATCTTACTTATTTTAGAAAATAAACTTTTACTATACATTCATATCCCAAGAAATATATATTTTATCCATAATAATATAAAGAGGAGAAGAATAACAATACAATGGAGATTCGAATTTGATTACACGTATATCCAATCAAGGGATGCTTCATTATTTAAGATCACCAGTTGGCCAAACTAAAATTGTAGATGGCAAAAATAGTGTAGAATACTCATTCAGATTTTGAGGATTGAAAAAAATCTCTTCAGCATTAGAAAGAGAGTAGATTATTGCAAGTTTGAGACAGAAAATAGAGTTAGAAAGCAACATTCCAGCGACAAACAGCAAGCCAAAATCCCGAAGCTTCAGACTGAAATAGCATTAGGTTGAAATATCACCACCCTGTAAGTAATTATGACCAGCATGTGGACTATTAGTACAATAGCAAGTAGTGATGCAAAAAATGAAGTTATAACTACGAAGCGACATGGCATAGACCGTGGGCACCCAGTACATTAAATTCAAGCTCACAAGGCCTGCACTATTACATCAAAGTCTCAATCAAATCCAATAAAGATTTTTAATAAAAAAAAATCCAATAAAGATTTATAAATTGATCCTCTGAGGTAATCATTCCAAGATTTCACAATAACACAATTCAACGGACGCAAAACTTTCTATCAATACCCTTTAGAGATTCCACTTTTTTCTGTATAATTATTGACTTAGGAAATACAATTGACAAGGTTTAGAAGCACTTAGATACCTCTTCTTGAAGATTTCAACTACTTAAAAAGAATTTTTTGATAACTCAATTCAATACATTAAGCATTATTTGATTTGTAAAAACTTTTAAGTGAAAATTTTTTATTTAATTTGCTAAATTTTAAACACATATAATAGGCTTTCTTTCCCTCACACGCACATGTGCACGTGCGCGCGCATGCACATTCTCTCACACATAACAAAACACTTTACACTTGAAAGCACAAACAAATTTTTTGTCTCCTTTGCACACAAATACATAGATATTCGTCTATTACACATATTCTCTCTTATATGCCCACTCTTGCTCACACATCTTCATATGAATAGACACCCTTTGTCTCTCTCTCCCTCTCTCTCTCTCTCACACACACACACACACTTTTTCACATACAAACTCTCATTTATATAGAGGTGTTATTCGAGCTGAGCCGAGTCGAGTATTTGGTGTTCGAACTCGAGCTCGTTTAATAAACGAACAGGCTCGGCTCGGCTCGTTTATTAAACAAGCCAAATTTTCTGTTCGAGCTCGGCTCGTTAAAAAAACATGAAGTTCGAGCTTGAACTCGAGCTCGACTCGATTAACACTAAAGAGCCGAGCTCAAATGAGCTCGGTTCATTTAACACCAACAAATCGAGCTCGAACGAGCTCGGCTCGTTTAACACAAGAAGTGAAAAGAGTGTTCGCGAACACAAACGAGCTCGTTTAGTCAATTAAGGTATGGAGAATAGGAGTGAAAAGACATTATTGCCCCTTGTTCGCGAACACAAACGAGCGTTCGCGAACAAGACTCGTGTTTGCTCATTTAATAAACGAGCTCAATTTCTTGTTCGAGCTCGGCTCATTTAGCTATACGAACGAGCCGAACCGAGCTGTGTTCGCGAACATCTCGGTTTGAATAACAGCTATACATTTATATACATACACACTTTGTTGCACATTCACCCTTACACACATGCTTACATAAGCATACTAATTTTTTTCTCACTTATACATATGCTCTCTCTCTCTCTCTCTCTCACACACACACACACATGCCATAGACAATTTTTTTTTTTATTTTGTTCTTTGATTAATGGAGTTGTCGTGGTGCTTGTGCAGCAGTAGTGGTACTATTGGAATGGAGGTATGATTGTTTACAATGTCGTTGAGATGAAGTGGTGGCAGTATTCGTGGGAGAAAATTGCAAGAATTTTTATTTTCAAGCAAATGCAATCTTTTTTTTTTTTTTTTGGGTTACTTATGGTGCTGTTGACTAACAAAAATAAAGGCGCAACGGGAGTGAAAAAACCATTACAATTGTTTTTCTTTTTTTTTTTTTGACCAAAAGGGTACTTTAGAAATTTAAAAGAGAATTTACAATGGAGGTTAATATAATTTTTCCAATTTCAAGGGTGCTAGGATAATTAGGGGCTATTCAGTCCATATTTGCCACAAGGAATTGGATGAGAATCAAATTCTAAGAATTAAAACAGGCTCGAAATGCCATTCCGGTTAGAAACTGGAAGGTTACGAATATCATCCTTGTAGTTTGGTGTGTATCCCTATCAAAATGGTTTGATAAAGCTGCCTTTTTATCTGATGCTGCAGTTTATTGTTCCATTTCAGAACAAGTCAGATGGAGAGACACTCAATAAAGATACTGTTATTGCCAAAGCAACTATTTTAACGCCAGAACAATTTTGATTAAAATGACAAAATTACCCTTCCCAACCCTCACGGCTCTCTTCTCCAATCTTCCCCTACGATTCTCCAGCCCCAAGCCTTCCAGCGGTTCTCCATCATCAGCCTTCCAATGGCTTCTAACAGTGACATTATAAACTCCAAAAACATCAAAATTCATATACCGCACCACAATTCTCATAATACTTTGTTTTCTTTTAATTTCTATAACACCATTTAGGATTTGTGGGTTTCATGTATATCTTATTGAATCATGATTAACAAATCTCAGTTATGTCTCCCTGAATCTTAAATCCACTTGAATCACTAATCAATACAGAGTAAAATAACTTAAGTAAATATGCAAATCTTAATTGTCTCATAGAAAAGCACAAATAAAATTAAAAACTTCAGATATTTATTTAAATTCACTATCAACTAATTGAAATTGTCTAAAAATCAACAACACACTTGACAGTCATGACCACTATTGAAAACCGAGAAATCACTGCTCCTACCAAAATATAGGAAAAAGGAGAAGAGAGGGAGTGCAAGGGTCGTAGGTATAGGTAGAAGAGGAGGGAAGGCTTTGGAGTTCCAATGTTAGGGACTTGGGTCTGGGGAAGAAAATGATGAGATAGTGGATGAGGGAGAGGGAGAGGGAGAGGGAGAAGGAGAAGAGAAGCACGGATGGTGTTTGGGAAGGGGGGAGGGAGATGTTGAATCCGACTAGGAAAAGGGCAGTCTCATCATCTTGTTAAAATTTGCTCTAGCATTAAAATAACTGCTTTAGCAATAACCAGAGCCCCCAATAAAGCCACTGATAGAGGTTAATGACATCTAAATTATAAACAGATGTATATGTACAAAAAAAAAATTAAAACACAACTCTTATTCTTCTATTTTTCTGGTGTTCAAAAACCATACTAGGCACAACACACAAGCAATAAAGTTAAAAAAACATTTTGCCTGGACAACCCAGTCCATGGGCCTGCATATTATACATTTTACTAGTCCTAGTGAAATCTGACACGAGGATCAAACTTAACAACAGATTCAAAAAAATATCAAGACCCACAGTTAAACGAATTTCTAGTGATCTTGCACTCTTCATTTGTTACATTTGTTTCTTTGCTGACACAAGAAGATAAATGAGAAGCCCCGTTTGCTACATCTAATTATGACCATTTAATACCAGTGCTGCAACTCTCTTTAGTGACTCTCCAGCTTTTACCAAGTCAGCTTCTGTATGAGCGGCAGAAACAAATAACCTTATACCCACAGGCAGTTTGCATTTATCAAGTGTTGATCTTTTTGAAGTTGCTACAAAAACAGAGTCTTCCTTCAATACCTGTAGCGAAATGTTTTATTTTATTAGACCTACAGCAAGCACAACTAGGAAACTATGAGAATTTATTTGACGAGCCTCAGAACGACGACTTACTCGATGAGCTATATCTTCTAGCACCTGAAGGTCAGATTTTGAGTAACCTGTTGATTTCTTTAATTGGAGAAACACAAGGGGAGATTCCTGATCACTTGTTATCTCAAGCCCTTGTATTCCAGCTAACCCTGCAAGCAAAGTTTGAAAGGAAGGGCATGGGCATATTTCAAATAGCTGTAGGATACACCGAAATTGACATGACACGAAAAATTTAAGGAACCTTTCCACAGTGTCCCAATATTTTTCTTAAGCTTTGTAATAAGATCAGGATTTTCTTCCAGGACATCAATTGCAGTAATTGCAGCACTTGCCAGGTAAGGGGGTAAAGAGGCAGAAAAGACATAACCAGAACTGCTAAGTCGCTGCCAAAAAATATGTAAGCATTAGCACAGAGGCCTAAACGTCCTAAAGAAAAAGTGTCATTCACCATATAGTGGGAAATTTTAACTCCACTATATCCTCCTAAAGAAGAGATTCACCTCTGTTTGTTTGGTTCTGTTTTTTAAAAACATGTTTTCTAAAAACTTCAAACATGTTTCCCAACCAACTTTTTATTTCACATACACATTTTCCAAAAAGAATGTCTAAAACTACCACAGTAATTTTTTTTAAAAACATACCAAAAAACAACTATCCAAACAGAAATTTCACGTATATAAAGTATCCATACTTGGTGGTCAATGACTCTAGTACTCCCAGTGCAGAATCCTCCCTCGGTAGCCAATGCATGCCCCATTGCAGCTGTTATGATATCTATCTTCTCAACCTAAAAAGAGGACACAACTATAAAAATCATATAGGGACTTAGTTAACTAGCTAAACCGGAAAGTATGCATTCATACCGGAACTTTGCAGTACTCAGTTAACCCTCTACCAGAACTGCCAAGCACACCCAACGAGTTGCTCTCATCCAGTAAAACACGGAAACGATACTTCTCCTTGAGTCTGATAATTTCATCCAACGGAGCTATTTGTCCAGAATTCTGTAATTAGGCAAAGCCAGTCAGAAGATTACATCCTTTGTGAATAGGAAGTCACAGGGAAAAAAAGATAAGGTTGTAAGCATGTGTCACTTGGAAAACAGGATAAAGGAAAAAAGAAGAATATTTAGTAGCAAAAATTAGCTCCATACTTGGCAGGTAAATGTATGTCTACAATTTATAGCAGGATCTTCATATGTTACCAAGGAAAGAGAGAGGACATATAACAATCACCAGAAAGAGGACATCAGTAAAATTTATCAGTCCTTGAACATTCTGATCAGAAACAATTAAAAAACTTTATGGTACAAAGCACTATGGTAAAAACTCATCTAGAGTACATCATCATCCATATATTTTGTGTTAGATCGAAATGGAGACTTCCACGCATTAACTAGGATGAACATTCGAAAGCTGATTTACTCCGAAAAATTGTTTTGTCCACTACATTCTCTTTTGAACAAGGTCCCTTTTCCAGAATGCAGATTAGTCTCTTATATCTCACTATGTAAGCATGCACAATCATCTCATCATAATTATGACATCTTTTCTGACTGACACATTATCTTCTCCTTACATATGGGATCCTGTTATAACAAATATTTATAACACAAACATAAAGACAGCATTGCATTTCCAGGGCATACGCTTCTCCACCTCTGGCCATGGGCTAAGTTTACCTGCCACAATCAAGTCAAAGGCTGCCCAGAGTATAGGCACTTTACTGTGATGTCCTACAAATCTTATACACGTGTCACTGCATGAGTGATGAAAACTTTGAACGTGAGTGCCATCCTGGGATCTCATGTCTTGTGGACTGAAAATTAAGAGGAGAGGCCACAGCAGCCCTGTAGGACCCTCTTACCACAACTTGTTGACCTTACCCTATAGGCATTATTGCTACTTGTGCTATTTTACTACTCTCTCTATTTAAGTACTGTTCTATCTTACTCTACAATTTTCAGGAATAAACTTATGTACTAGGCAATAGTTTCCTTGCCACACACCCCAAAAAAATCTTAAGTCATTTACGAAAAATACCAACATGACGCAGTCTGAGAGGTCCTTTAACTAAAAGTACATTCCTGTCTCTTTTTTTTTTTTTTTTTTCCCCGTGTAAAACATACTCCCTTAGTTCCAATTTGATAGTCACTCTTTGGAACCCCCCCCCCCCCCCTCCCCATTTTATATCAAGGGTTTGTCTATGAGTGGTGTGCTATACATCGGTAATGGTGTACCACACATAGCTAAAAATAGGTAAAAAGGGGGCAGGGGTATTACCCCACCCCTTTTAGCCTCTGATTGGCCACAGGACAGATAAATCCTTTTATCAACAGCACTCCTCTAAAAAAGAACTTTGCTTTCTTTACTATTTTATCCACTAACATTATTGGTCAGGATCTATCAGTTTGCATGAATCTCATAGTCGAAATGAATTGTGGATCCAGCATGTCTCATTTTGTTGGAATAAAACAATCGAACTTAGTGCATAGGTCGGCCAAGATCAATGACCCTAGGTCCCCCATGCTGCTGATGGCCTGATTACCAAAACACTTGTTAAGGATTTTGTGTTACGTAGTTGTTTCAATAAGCTAGTCTTGGGTTACCTTGAAATATGGGACTGGGGTTGTCATGGAAGGTACACTAAGGCTTTGGAAAGATGGACTGAATATTAGGGAAAGTAGATTGGGGTTTCATTGGCTAGGATTGTGTGTGGTAACCTGGTTGAACGTATGGTGAATGGGTAGCGGAAGGTACATTGGCTGGGAATAATACAGGTAAGGGGCAGAATACTTCAGAAAATTTTCTGAAATCCATGCCTCAAACTTGGCCCTTAGTCCAATAGAAGAGCTGACTCTCCTTCCTTCTATCCAAAGCTTTTTATGATTACAATCCATTGAGCCTTTTAAGGTTATTAATTGTGGAAAACTGTGTATAGAGGATAGAATTAAGCATAAGTTTCTGTTTTGTTATAAGGATCCTAAAATCAAGAATTTGATTGGGATCTGATTAGTTTTTGGAATTGATAAGGGAATCCTTCCTTTTACTAGTGTAGATATTACATCTAGGTTCATTATATATTGCGTCTTGGTTCATCGTGTTTAGATTCATTGTACATTATGTCTAGGTTCATTGTATTTACTAGTCATCTACAACCGTACAAACACAGCCTTCTTGCACCTTGTAAACAAGCGCCATTTGATCAATAATACACCATTTCTCTCCCAAATTCTGTATATTATTCTAACATTAACTATGTTAGAATTCCTCGGGATCCCGATGTGGAATTTTGTTTCTTAACACACTCTCATACATGACTCGGAATTGACAAGAACCCATAAAACTAGAATAGACTTCACAAGAGTCCATGACACACATTGAAAGGGTTTTAGCTACAGCCCATGAAACAAAGTAGAAGGGGCTTAACAAGAACCCCTAAAACAAAGGGATTTCTTAGGAGCCCATGACATGAAATGGGAACAAACTGAATTGCGTGTGGAATTGTGGAAATAAAACTTCAAATTTCGCTTTGATACCATGTTAAAGAACCTGGGTTTCTATCTCAAAATTAATTGGCAATGAGTGAAGTGGCTCATAAACTTCATTAACTAGAAAAGAATTCCTTGTGATCATGATGTGGTGTGTGTGTGTGTGTGTACATATATATATATATATATATATATATATAGAGAGAGAGAGAGAGAGAGAGAGAGAGAGAGAGAGAGAGAGAGAGAGAGAGAGAGAGAGAGAGAGAGAGAGAGAAACACAAACACACACATTTATAATAAGAAAGCTAGAGAGAGGAGGTAACAACACAGAATCTATTCCAATTTAGTTAATATTATTTTGGCATTTAATTTTATAACATTTCCTCTATCTCATCACTATCTCACAAAGGCTGCTTTGTTGCTTTGCTCTTAATCACCTCCTTGCTCATTCATGTCCAAATTTATGTAGCGCCTCCCAGCACTAAAAGATATACCACACACATACAACGAAGATAAGAAGGGGGAAATATTTCCTCATGGGAGAGGTGAAAGGAGAAACCGATCTTATAACTAGATTTTCATTGCTGCTGCTGCTGCAACATGATAGTTCTAACCAGAATTAAAGAGCTGTAATACAAAACAGAATGATACCTGGTACACAGCTTCAACCACAATATAGCGCCTCAGCTTCTTTGCTCGCTTGTTTTCTTGAGTGACCTTTTCTAACGTATTTCTTAAAGAGTCCATATCATTGTGTTTGAAATATACTATTGTACTTCTAGAAAGTTGCAGGCCATTTTGAATTCCCCAGTGCACACCCTCGTCCCTGAAAGAGCAACAATAACTTTGAGAATGCATAAAATACCAATAGATTGATCATGGCAAGAAATTTGCCAGTCAATAGTCAAAAGAAAAAATATATATAAAATTCTGGTGTACCAGAAGAGAGGATTAAATACGAAATATACTAAATACATGATAATCACTTCACAGTGACAGAATACACACCATGCACGAACAGGCAGATTTGTAAACCTTAAGGATGTAACTAACACATCATAAGAATATCAGAAAGGTGGTTGATACGAGTAATAAGCAGGATCAAACAAAGCAAGAAATATGAAGATGAAATATAGAATGATGTGAATAGGAGATCAAGAGGAAAAGAAACAGATGTTGACGCAAAGGTTCCAAAAGGAAGAGATGTTTCATCTTGAGAGCTAAAATATTTTCTCATTTTTTTTATACCGTAGGTCTCCCAAAAAAAAATAAAAAATATCGGATAAGACATTTTCAACCCACATCGGAATGCACTACGGATGATGACGTAAATTAAATAAATGCAAGGAGAGTAATGATGTACATCAAGCAAAGAAATGTCATTCGTAATTCGATAAGAAAGATCAAATATACTCACGCGACAATGACATCTCCCTTCTTGCAAAATGCTGGAATTGCGCTGAACATGGTCGAAAGCCCATAAGAGTAAAGTATGGAATCAGGCGTCCCCAAAAACTTCGCTATTCTAGCCTCACAATCAAGGTGGACATCTGTTTAACAGAGAGGGGGGAAAAATTGAATTCAATAATGTCCGAGTTAAATGACAAAGCGGCAATTCTATACATGCTGAGGTCAAGTTATACCAATTGTTCCATAGAATCCACGAGGACCACAAGAACCGACACCATATTTCTCCAATGATTTTCTACAAGATTCCTGTTGTGCAACTTAGATATGAACACAAAATCCTTACGAGAACAAAAAAGGATACCACTAAAAAGAACAGTAGCTTCTTCTTACAAGTAAGGTTCCATGTCCTAATAGTCCAAGGTAATTTGCTGAAGCAAAGTTCAGAACTTCTGTGCCATTAATTATTGCATGTGGCCCTGCAGCACTGCAAGGTAAACTTGTGAATAAGAATGTACACTTAAGAACTTCAAAATCAGAAACTGATGTACATAAGAAATCATTTACTTCAAAAGGGGAAGCATCAATCATCAATATTCATTCATCACCTAGAGCTACAGAAGCACAAAGGCAGTCTGTTCTGCTATATAGGATATGGAAACAGATGTGCACACTCTTAATGCAGTATATAAAAAATCCCAAATCAATATTTTATTTTCCATTTGTTACCCTTGTGCTACCTTCTAGAACTTTTTTTTAATTAATATATATCCCTCAAAAAGGGATAGGGTTCTATGGTTCTCACTTGTATCAAACTACAAATTGGTAAAACTAATCTAGAACAAATGCCTAATTTTACCTCTCCAATACTGGAGTATCATGCTTCATCTCATCTGTGATTTGAGGAATAAGGGGTTCAGGAACCCACTCATCACATAACTCGTCAATTTCCTGAAAATTGTCAAGCAAATATTTATCAGATAGTATTGGTGAAAAAAAAAAAAGTCAGAGATCAGTAGCCAGAGACAAAAGTTTCAAGAGTTTAGGCTGATATAGAAAAAAAATGAGTGCCTTCATATAGTCTACCCTTCTTCCAAAATTCCAGCTTCATATAGGCTTTCTTAGTCCCCAAAACTTTAATATTTAAAGCAGGATACGAATGTTTTTTTTTTTTTTTTTTGTTTTGGGGGGGGGGGGGGGGGGGGGGGGGGGACAAAAAGAAGATAAGAAACTTAAATTTGAAAAATGATTTCAAATTGAAACTAATCTTGATTCTATATTCAGGTTTATGTAGCTAAAATTGGTTACATAGTAGGCTAAGAGTACTTATGTAATTTAGCACATGCTGAACTTGATCACAGCTTTGTAGGGGTAGAAGTAGTCTTGATAGCGCTAACTAATATCAGAAACTGGTTTTTTATGAAGTCAAAGCTTAGGTGCTTAAAAAGGACCACTGACACTGACTTTTAGCGTTCAAATCCAATTAGGATTCATTTATCTATGGCAGTCTTATTTGCTAATTTACTTAGCGCTGTGTGTGTGTGTGAACTGCAAAAGTCCTCAAATGAAATGAAGAATTTTCAGAAATGAAATTCCTCTTTCTTTCTTAGGTGTGAAGAAATGAAATATTTACATGCACACATGCAGCAAACCCCCCCCCCCCCCCCCCCCCCCCCCCCCCCCCCCACAACAACAAAAACACACACACACAAAAGGAATTTTCAGACACGAAACTCATCATTCTTTCTTAGTTGTGAAGCTTAAGGCCTCTCCAGTCCCCTCTTCTTCTATCATTCACTTCCTCCTCTAATTTCTACAATCCCTACTTTACCAATATCGCTTCTAACACTTCTCAAGTCTATTTTCTGCACAAACTTACAGCGGTGTTGAAACCTACAAGATCCCAAGTTAATTTTTGTGTCAGAGCCTAAAGTTTCATCACCATGTTCTCACTAGTTGGAATAACCAATGATTCTATAACAGTATTTTTAAATTGATTGAAATCCTAGTAGAACATTATGCTTTGAAACAAGAAAACATGTCCATAGTAGATTATACACAAGTTTCTTGAGCTACAATCCATATTGTCTCAACATCAAATTAAGGACGATTAATTGCCCAACTCAAGCATGGTTTGAGAGAAGTTATCAGGATAGTGTTCCAAGAAGGATCTTTCTACAATATAGAACAAGCTTACCTAGCTGCATGTCAAGCTGAACAGAATTCAAAATATTAGAAGAGTATGAGAGGAAAATTCTGGTCAAACCAAACAGCATACACAATTTTTGGCACTGATGGTTCCAGAGTGGATACTACTACTCCAAAACCTTCTAGCATTGCTGAAAAATAAGAGTTGTGTTTACTCTAATTTCCAGCAAGATAAAACTGCAAAAGATTTAACTCGAAGAACAAGGAAGCCTTGTTTAAAGGCTGAAGAAAATCCACAGCCTAGAACAACCAAAGATTCAGAAACATTGACTCAAACTACTGCAATTAAATCTCCAAAACCGTCATTCAAACTGCAGCAGTTGAGTATTCAAAGCCAAGTATTGTTGATGTTAAATCTCAGGTCTCCTCCAATGTGCTAGAAGTTTCAGCAGCTTCTAGTGATACACATGATGAGTACCTAGCTGAAACAGAACCTAATGTTCAACTTTCTTCAGAAGTCATTGCTGAAACTAAAGAGGTAACTCCTCAACAAAATCCAGTAAAGAAAATCTTCGAAGAAAAAGAACGATCAAAATTCCAATATCGAAGATGCCGCAACAAGGAGTTCCTTGAGAGAAGCTCAGGTTAAACCAAACAACATTAACACTTACTTTGTTTGCTGTTTTTTCTAGCGGGACACCACTCATGTACTTTACATAGCATATTAATGTAGGACATTGTAAGTTTTAGTACCAATACTAGAGCCTGGTGAATATCGGTTCAGAATATATTGTCAAGAAACTAGACTAGAGAAGTGTTAAAATCGAAACCAAAGAAATAATTGCCGATTTCGTACTTTACGTTCCTTCCACCAACTTGTAGACTTCACAACTAAGAAAGAGAGAGGAGATTTAGTTATGAAAATTCTTAAGGACCAACAATAGGTCCCACAGCTAAATGAGCTCAACTCAATCACGATGGTTCCTTTTCACTAGTTCACTAGCTGTCATCTTATTTTAAATGATTATCAGATTAGTTTAGTTGTCATCTTATTTTTTAATAATTGTGATTAGATTAGATTAGATTGAGTTCGTTTGGAATCATCTGTTAGTTTAAAATTATCATATTAGATTAGGTTGAGCTAGTTTGGAATTATCTGTTAGTTTGACATGATCTAAATGTTCCTAAATGGTAGGGGTTTATTGTCCTATAAACAGGCAAGTTATGAGTAGAAATGAGGAAGCATTTGTTCTCCTATCAAATTCTAGTTTTTGAGACCGAAGAGTTCTCTCTAACGAGCTCTTAATTTTCTAGTTCTTCAAAATAGATCGGCAAGGTAGAAAAACTAATAAACACCACTTGCAAACTGAGTTACTCATATTTCATATTGCAAGGTCCCATAACTAGATCACAGTCGAGGGCCTGTAACAAATTCATAGCTAAGTAAACTAACAAACGAGACTGACAAAACCTAATACATAGAAGAAGCCTAATTGGAACACTAAAAGTTAGTGTTAGCAGCCCTTTTTGACTTCAACACAAACTTTGACTCCATAGAAAACCAATTTCTAACATTAGTTAGCTAGCTATCAAAACTACTTCTGCCCTGAAAAGCTATAACTAATTTCAGCATGTGATAAATTACTAAAATACTCCTAACCTACAATCTACCCAACATAGCAGTACAAACCTAAATCTAGAATTGATATCAGCTTCAAACTGAAAATGATTTTTCAAATTTAAGTTTCTTCTCTTCTATTATTTTCCAAGCATTTTTGTCCTGCATCTATACTCTTCACAAGATTTTGAAAAAGACATTTCATTTTTTATGATTTTAAGCTCCATCGTTTTACATTCCTTCCCATCTTGTACTCATTTAAATTTATTTGAGAAAACATCTATCTAGGACTTAAAAGTCCATGCCAAGCACCCCACTATCTCAAGTTAGCTTTTCTTAGAAACAAAAGCAAAAACTGATGAGAACTAATTTATCATTGAAGCGAAAGCAACCATCCCCCTTGCCCACCCACAATTATCCCCATAAAGTTAAACCCTCATTACCCTAATGTGATAAGCTGCCCTCCTTGCCCCTCAAATTATCTTCCAACATATACAAGCAAAGAAGCATAAATGAAAATGACAAAAAAGTTGCTGGCTGAAGTTTTAGGGTGTGACAATCCACCATTTTTTTTTTGGGGTGCAAGACAAGGTGGCTTGCTTGAGGTGGATGGAGGCAGCTGCGACTAATGTCATGAGAGGTCAAAAGGGAGACAAAAAAGGGACTGCTTTTATGGGTGACCTAAGGGAGGGTATTGGAAGAGGCATGGCTACTTGGTGAGTAGAGAAGTAGCTGAGGCAAGATATGAAACCTAGGGCAAGTGGGAGGAAGGGGATTATTCTATTTTCTGGCTGAGGTCAGCAAATCTATCAATGTTATCGATGTGAATAGCCATCCAACAAGATTGGAGGTCAATGGCAACCCGCTAATTGCAAGAGAAATACCCTACTCTTTCCAAAGACACAGACAGAGAGAGAGAGAGAGGGAGAGATCGAAAGTAAGAAAGACACAGAGAGAGAGAAAGAGAGCAACTTTAACATCATAAGCATTGATGCAAACACACTTGCCATTTCTATTCACTTTACAAATTCGAATAAGAGATACTTCCGCGTCTGCTTCCTCTTTTTTGCTTTAATTCTTTTAAATGTGTAGGTATTCTTACAGTGTGGCTGCAGATTTCTTTTTTCCCCTCTATTTTTAACATTTTGTTCCTTCTTTCTTATCTTGTCTATTCTTTCTTTTCTTTTATTCCTTTTTTTTTTTTGGGTTTTTTTGGGGGGTTGGGGTGGGGAGGGGAGGGGTTAGGTTTAGGGGGGATTGGGAGGGTGACATCCCAGCAATTTTGTGCCTGGAACATACTTGTGACCATATCTGCTTAGATCTTGTAACTCCTGACATGATTAGCACTAAATGTATCTAACAAGTATCTTAATTGAGACATTTACACTCATATGTCATACAGAAGTTCCTAAACAGCAAGGACACCAAGAAAGAAGGGAGGCTTAACACAAACTGCAGATATAATACTGACAAAAGAAAGGTAAGAAAGAATAATCATAACAGCAATAACACATAGAATCCTTTATAATATTTTTCAGAACAACAAGACAGCACTTTTTGCAATAGATGGTGCAACTCCGGTATTGGCAACTTCACATCTACCTACAAGTACTAGTGCAGCCACACAAAACAAACTAGATCTAAGAAGTATAGAGAAAAAGAAAGAGCCCAGATCAATTTCTTGTTCTTATCAAGTATCTTAATTGAGAAAATTACACTCATGTTTGATACAGAAGTTCCTAAACAGCAATGACACCAAGAAAGAAGGGAGGCTTAATGCAAACTGTAGACATAATACTGACAAAAGAAAGATAAGAAAGAATAATCACAACAGCCGTAACACAGAATCCTTTATAATATTTTTTTCAGAGCAACAAAATAGCACTTTTTGCAATACATGGTGCAACTCCAGTATCGGCAACTTCACATCTACCTACAAGTACTAGTGCAGCCACAAAACAAACTAGATCAATACTTAAGAAGTATAGAGAAAAAGAAAAGCCCAGATCAATTTCTTATTGTCTACTTTCGAGTCTCGAAGACACAAAACAACCGAGGCCCAGGCACACCGAAAAAGTAAAAATAAATCAAGGAAGAAAAACAAGTTCTTTGGCACATAATAGGCCTCAAACAAACCTTCTTTGTCAATGGTCTTTTAGGTGGTTTATAACTTTTCTGGGAAAGCAGGAAAATAATCACCACAAAAAGAATGCCCTCCACAAAGAGATGTCCTGCATGAATAAACAGGAAAGTCACAAACTATCCAAAATGCAAAGTGAGCATTTGAGCTTTTACTAGTTTGATGGCAAACCTCCAATATTCACTCCAAAGACAACAGCTCTTGCAAACGGAGCATCAAATGCAAAAGTCAACCAATCGGTTGCAGCTTTTAACATATCCATAGCAACTGATGCCATGGTAGTAATTGGCTAGATTTTGCGTAAATATAAGGCAGCAGATATACAACCCACAAAGAGTGGACACAAGTTCCTTGTCCTCAAGTTCAACTGTAACAGCCAAGATAAGTATTTTGATCAATTCACAGAACAAACAAATGGTATGTGCAAATTTAATTGATTAAAAGCCAAAAATTGTATGTGCATCATCTACAAGAATCAACACTAACCATAAATATCATGTATGATGCGAAAACTTACCAATCCTCTCAAGTCAACAATGCATCTACCCACCATTCAGGGTTAGAAGCAAAGAATTCTATTTCTCTTGTTGATAGACATCTAAAGTCACCAAAAAGCACATCCTTTTCTTTATCTACTTCCCTTTTTTTTTTTTTTTTTTTTTTTTTTGGGGCCATGCAACAGAAAAGAGGAGATGCACCACAGACAGACTAGATTTCTTTTTTCTTATTATAATATATTCCAGATTATAAATTGGGAATAGAAGTTTAGAAGCTGCGTTATTTAGATGAAGAAATTGAACAACTCTTTTTTTCTTTATTTAAGTTTTGTGGTGAAAAGAGGTCAGGAAGTGTACCAATTGTTCAAATTTAAAGAGGCAAACAGATGTTGGAACTTCTTGAAGCAGAGAGAGGTGCTTCCCAACTTATGATTTACACTGGAAGAAAACAAGCACTAATATAGAATGACATTGAAGTGGGCCCAACTTGGGAACTCAATTAGACCAACTTGAATTGGACAGCCAAGGAATTGTCTTTTTTGGGGCCCAGGCCCAGGCCCATAACATAATTACTTATTGAATTTTGCTACTTCTGGCTTTGTTTTGTTAGTAGTTCCTTGTAAGACTAGGCCTCTTATGGTACTCCCTCCATCCTATTTTGATAGGCTTAAAGTTTTTTTCACACAGTTTAAGAAAAATTAGTTAACTTTATTGAAAGAATAAATTAATCTATGGTGTTTCTAAAATACCTTTATATTTATCATTAAACATTTACATTAAATACAATATAGAAAATTCCACCATAAGTCAAATTAATTCCATTTGATATGTGAATGCACAGTTTGCTATGCACCTTTTACTTATAACAAAGTAATTAATATGGGGTATTTTAGAAAAGTTGAAAATTAATTACATTCTTCAAATGGAAAGTGGACTATAATTTGGGACAAATGAAAAGGGAAAACAAGCCTCTCAAAACAGGACGGAGGGAGTAGAAAACTTAGCAAGGAAGCTCCTTCATCTAAATGGCAAGGCTGGTTTACTTCGAAAATTACTTCGTAACAGAAGAAAAATCAACTAGTGGCCCTACATAGTGTACACCTCCTCTATAAAAGGACATGCAACTCATCATAGAACCAACTTCTGTTGGCATAAATAACATTCCAATTTCCAGATTTGGGGTGATAACAATATCTAAGGAGTGATTCCTCACTCAGACTAGATCTGATTCCTAGTAAATCCTAGGAGTGATTCCTAGGTTTCCCTTTATCCTATTTTTTGAAATCAGTTCCTATGATTGTATTTGTGAATATCAATTTTCTTACCCTTTAATTTTTCATATCGGTTTTCACTTTTGAATTCAAAAAGACTGTTGCATTAAAAAACACTCAAGCCTTTGTGCTGCATTGAATGCATGGAAATGATTGGATAGTATGTTAGACTTTGGATAATATGCTAGACAAAATTTGAGGTTCAATAGTTTCTGCCAGTAACTTAAGCTCTAAAAAATTATTTAATCAATATGACAGCCAGGTTCACTTAAGAGCATAAGCAACAAGGCAACAGAGTGGTACAGTGCTACTACATGTCAAAAAGTGTTACTCAAAGCCAAAAAATCACAAGCAAAAGCCACTTTTTAAGATCCATATGAGTCAGTACAAGAATTGGATACTGCCTGGTTAAATCTTGAATTGTAGCCTATTTAGAGGTAGGGAGAAAATCAGGACTTTATGGGTGAGATAAAAGACACTGTATTCTCAGCACGTCAAGAAAGTAAGCAGTGTTACTGTTGTATATAAGATCAATCTTGCAGAACCAATTACTCAGGCTACAAACTTTTAAGCAAGGCTACAATATGTTTCCAGAGAATCCTCCAACTTGGCCGTTGACCAATTGTCCGTTTGAATGTACATGCATATAAAAGGCACTTTGCATAAACATTTTCACTCCTTGCAGATGAAATGCTACCATAGCGTCCCAAATATAAACCTCGAGTTCTAAATTATTCTAGAAAAACTTAGCTATGAAAAAGCTTGAGACAATTATGAAAAAAGATTTAGTTTTGCTTTTCCTTGAGCTCTTCACTGACTGCATCATTTGATGTGCTACATATTTAATGCAACAGATTATCATCTTAAGAGATTATGAGTTCCAAGGAAACATCAAAACTCACTAAACATGGGTAATGCTTTGATGCAGTCAACAAAAGGCTGGAAAAACAAAATTAAAGCTTTTCATAATTGTCTTCAACTTTGTATTGTATTAGTTGTCTTAAAAGTGTTATTTTGAATTTTAGATCTAAGGGTATTTTAGGTATTTTAGTCTTTTACATGTTCGCAGGAATTTTTCCAGCAACTATGTTTTATTTTATTTAGTTATTCAATTATGTTAGGTAACTAATTAGAGTTAGAGTTGTTATAGGAATATTCTATAGGTGTTTTGTTTTCTTAGGAAATAGGAATTCTATTTATAATAGATTTCTTTCTTTTAGGTAAGTCATAAGTTTATAAATACCTTTGTTATTAGGCTATTCTAGTAGAGAGAGAAAGATTGATTAATAAAGTTTCAGTTTATTGTTTTAGTTTGTTTTGTTTCTTGAGATTTCCCAAATTTCCTCTTTCTTCATTCCCTCTAACACTGTTCACTGCTACTGTAGCGTTACTATTCACGTACTGTTCATCCGTGAACAGTGCCAATCCCTCTCGATCTTCCGCTTGCGTTCGTAGGCAAGAATAATTCAATCTTGTCCTACATCAGTTTGGTATCAGAGCCCAAACTTTCCTCCTCTTGATTAACTATCTTTTCTTCGTCATCATCCATAATTATGGTTACCAACGCAGAACTATCTTCAAGATTTGAAGCTTTATCAAAAGACCATGAGGCTACCCAAAAAGATGTTGCTGTCTTAAAGGATAAAGTGCAAGATATTGATAGAAAATTTGAAGTCTTGCAATCCTCCGTTGATAGTAGACTTGACCGAATTGAAGCTTTATTGCTTAGGAGACAACCCATTGAAGCCTTTCCCATTCCAGATCTTCAGGTTCTGAGTTCTAATATGCAATATGTCCCATCAACTCCTCCTAGTTCTCCAACACTACCTATTGCTAAACGAGTTTCTGAACCAATATTCCAAGGCAACAATAGTAAACATCAAGAACTTCCTACCCCTAAGGAAAGTGATTTGCCTATTCTTACCCCTCCAAACAAGCCCTTTCATGATAATAATTTGGCTGTCCATCAAAATTTCATCCAAATTAATGAACCTGTTGCACCAAAGCAGATGAAAGAGGTTGTGGTTACATCACAAATGGTACAAGTCCAAGAGCAAAGTCAGGAAGCAATTTCCATTCTATTCCCTCCAACAGTTGACTTTGTCTTTGGAGAGACTAACATTGTTCAGACTACGAAGAATCAAGTTTCTTTGTTGCTACGTATAGCAAAGGGACAGAAAATCTTCTATGATGGAGCCTATGCATCTATCTCGTGGATGACGTTTTTGATCTTTGGGATTTTTATTCTCCACTACTTCAAAACTCGAGGTCGAGTTTTTTCCAACCGAGGGAGAATGATGCAGTCAACAAAAGGCTGGAAAAGCAAAATTAAAGCTTTTCATAATTGTCTTCAACTTTGTATTGTATTAGTTGTCTTAAAAGTGTTATTTTGAATTTTAGATCTAAGGGTATTTTAGGTATTTTAGTCTTTTACATGTTCGCAGGAATTTTTCCAGCAACTATGTTTTTATTTATTTATTATTCAATTATGTTAGGTAACTAATTAGAGTTAGAGTTGTTATAGGAATATTCTATAGGTGTTTTGTTTTCTTAGGAAATAGGAATTCTATTTATAATAGATTTTTTTTTTTAGGTAAGTCATAAGTTTATAAATACCTTTGTTATTAGGCTATTCTAGTAGAGAGAGAAAGATTGATTAATAAAGTTTTAGTTTATTGTTTTAGTTTGTTTTGTTTCTTGAGATTTCCCAAATTTCCTCTTTCTTCATTCCTCTAACACTCTTCATGCTACTGTAGCGTACTATTCACGTACTGTTCATCCGTGAACAGTGCCAATCCCTCTCGATCTTCCGCTTGCGTTCGTAGGCAAGAATAATTCAATCTTGTCCTACATCATGCTTATTGATGGAACACAACATGGTTTCAACTTTTATTCCCACAGCCACAGTTCGAATAATTACGTATTGAGTTTAGCATCACTTAACAATATGATAACTAGGTATTAGAATGACAACAGTCCGCCTCCCATTCCCCATCTCTCTCTCTCCCCCTTCCCTTTATCTCCTTCCTGTTTGCTTCTAAAGTTTTTCCAAGATCATAAAAGATTGTTATTGAAATAAAACCATACTGCCATTAGGAAAGTCCGAGCAGTATCCAAGATTTATCTCAAGGCCAAATATAAAATATTGTGTGCAAGACAAAAGGCCATGTCAAATATATGAAGCATTTGGGTGATATACATTCTTCAATCAAAGGTCACATAAAACAATGAAAAAAAAAATCACATATACACACAACGGCTATGCTTTATATGACTATACAAACACTTGCCGGGCTGTTTAAAATTCTTTCCGTGACCATTGATATTTTTAACTTGTCCAGCTGAAACCCCCAGAACCGGTCATATGGTTCCACTAACTATAACAACATACATGCAATCAAGTAAATGTTCAATCTTATTGCTTAATTTTACGTATCTTACAGATACTAAGAGCAACTCTTTCAATTTTTTTCCTAATGCATTTATCAGACTAAAACAATACGTGAAAGATCCAGATCCGGAACCTTGAGAAAATGTCTAAAGAGTCCAAACCACATGAATGCCATATTCCCATTGCTCAATTGAGCTTTAGGTAACAAACAACAACGAATTAGATCAGATTAATGGAAAACTCTAAATCATAATGGAGCTGCATGTCCCACAAACATTAAAATTGGCAAAAAAAAAAAAGAAGAGAAATACTTACTTTGATCGGATCAAATCAATCACTGACGAAAATACAATAAAAATTTTCCACAGAACCAAAATCAAATTACAATAACCAGCTGAACCACAATTCAAAACACCTACTTAACGGAGAAATCATATCATTGAGGAGAATTTTTATTGAGTAGATTAATCAAAGGGTAATCATCAGATCCAAATGATATAGATGCAAACGTTAGTTAAGGAGTGCATATATTATACACAAGCGGACAACTACCTGAGGAAGGTGGCATCCGGGAGACGGAGGGAAGCTCAGCGAAGGAGGAGGCCGCCGGCGGGGAAGAGAGAGAAAGAGAGGGAGATGGGGCGTACCCGGATGAGGCGGTTGAATGAGAAATGGGGACGGACTTACGTATTTTTCTTTTTCATTTATTCTTTATCTCAAACAAGAAAAGTTTCAAAGAAAATTAGTGTAGGAAAATTTGTGCCAAGTGAAAACGATTTTTGTTGTTAGAAAAAAAAGAAAACGATTTTTGTTTTATTTCATTTATGAATTTAATAAACAACCATTTATTTTAGGGATAATTAGAGAAATTTCCCACGAGATTTCGGACAATTGTACCTAACTCCCTGCTGTTTTGAAATTACATTTACCTCGCTTTTTAATTAGATGGAATTCAAGGTGAGAATCAAGAGGAAAAATTGAAAACTTTACCATCCATGCTTTTGGAATACTAGTATAATCGTAAAAGGATGAAAAATTTGTTCTCTTTGTTAATAAAATAAGCCTAATGTTATTTTATAAAAATATACGTGTTTAATTTGTGCGAAAAATTCACTTTTCCACTCTTCTTTCCCTTTTTATTATATTTATTTTTGACTACTTCAAAAATGAAGATTTTATTCTTTATTAAGTACCTAATCGAATTGGATTTTTTTTTTCTCTTTCTTTCTTTTCCTATTATTTTTTATAGGCCTTATTTCTCTACCTAGGTACTAAATTTGATTTCTTTCATTTAACAGTGTTGCTTAATACTTTTTCAATTAGATTATTTTGAAATATTTTCATTTGGGATTTTTATACATTTTTATTATCATGCACAAAAAAATCAACTTGCTAATGTGGGATAAACTATACTTTTGCACGGTATTATTTGCAATTAAAAGAAAAACAAAATTTTTTGAAGAATAATTAGATATAGATGTCTTATTAGCATACTTAGGTACTAAATTCAATCAATGGCTTTCTATAGTTTAATTGTGAAATCTAAACTGTTGAGATCAATTTGTCTTTTTCTAACCCGCATTCATTTGTGTTTTTGATGCTTTCGGTCATTGTTAAAAAGGAATAAATAAAATATTTATGCTATCAACAAATTTAAAGAAGGTGACTTGTTTTTTAACTTTAACGCATACTAATGCAATAGTTTGGATAGGCTGAATTTTAGCATGCAATTGGTTGTACCTAGGAGAAAGATGCGCAATTTTTTTTTCTATGGATAATAATAGTTATTAGCTATTGAGACATCATTTTGCCAATTTTTTCTCAGATGCTAAATAACATAAATCTTTGGCTCTATTTGATTTATTATTTTTGGAATATTTGTAGGAAAAATTTTACAATAGCAGTTTTTTTTGGTTATGTGAGATGAAGAAATTGGTCAGAGAACATATCTAAACTAGGTTGCCTATGCATGCTATTCCAGTAGCAAAACTTACTATTGCAATTTTAATGATCAAATTTGACCTTTTTTTGCATGTGAATTATATCACATTTTTTCCACTTTATTGTTTATTAACCCATTTATTTTGAATTATATTTGTCACTTCTTTATGGAAAGGAGCAATTTTTGGATGAAAATTGCATCCATGACTAGAAAAACATTTTTTATATGGTTACTAAAAACTTGAAAGTAAAAGAGGACCGCATAATTTTTGAAACCTTATGAGAGTTAGTTGTAATTGTCAAAAACCTTAAGGGAGGATTTTGGTATTAATTTATATGTTATGAAAATTTTATGAATGAGTCCAACGGTTTTTTTTTTTTTTTTGTGGTTTCTTTCTATGTTTTCTGATGTAAAGTTCAATGGGTGGCAATTTATTTTATTTTATTTTTTTGTTTCTTCCTATGTTTTATTATATAAATTTATTTTTGCTAAGCATATATTTTAGTTGGTAACTTTTGTACAATACCTGTTGACAAAAAACATTGGCACTTTTAGCCAAAATTTAAAATGTTAATTATTTTCCTCACTATTTAAAACCGGTGAAATCCATTTGGAAAAATTGACTTTTCAACAATGGATTTCTCCTAAACCACAAACTCTACGATTAGGTTGTAATAAAATCCAAATATCCAAAAATCTTTACTATCTAATTTAGATTCGATTTGAAAATATCCAAAATTCTGCACTATCTAATTTGGATTCGATTTGAAAATCTTGATTTATAACTTGTGTAGATTGCCAGTATTTTGATGTTGTTTAGATACCTCATTTTGTACCTTATTAGATGCGAGTCTCATTTTTTGATATCTGCCAATATTCTATCATATCCTATTCTAGGGGCATTTTATTATTTTGCTAAGGCATATAGATATTAGCTAACCCTAACCTCCTTTATTCCTTTAGATTTTCACTCATCTCTCTCATTCCTCAACGTCGTCTTCTTGTTAGGATTATCAACAGGCTTGGGCCAACTAGAGCCCTGCTTGATTAGACTAATCTTTTATCGAGTCGATATAATTTCGGACCCAAATATTATGCCCAAAGTATTTTTGAGTCGAGCTGGGGCCTTACTAAGCTCGGGCTTGTTATAGGTCCGCTCATATATATATATATATATATATATATATATATATATATATGATTCCAAGCTTAAGCTCTATCTTTTTTATAGTTTAGTAAATTTTTGTGTCGGTATGATGGTGGCTACTTTTTATACCAAATAGTCAGTTTTTTACTCTTTTTTCTTTTTAACTTTTCTCTTCTTAGAACGTTTGTCATGGTCACTGATTGATTATTTTTCTTAAGCAAATGAATCATGGGTTATCTCTACGGTTTTTCCTGTTGTTTTGGACTTTGGAATAAATAATTTGTAGGGGCATTAGTTTGGACTTTAGGCTCATGATCTTAGTCCCACAATACGAATGTTTTGTGAACTGAATGTGAGTTTCACATTTATGATCCCGAAACTCATAACTTGAATCCTAAAAGTATTATTAATTATATGAGTTGAATTTGAACTTGTTAAAGTCCGATTTATAAGGCCCAATTGACAAGCCTATCCCTTACCCCTTTACCTCTAGACTCTTCAATTTCCTTCATCCTTACTCGCGACCTCTAATCATCTCCACCCTCATATCTTACTCAATAGTCTGTCGCGCCCCATTTTTCGAAAGAGAACTAAAATGATAAATAGATGTTGATAGATGTGTCAGAAAAAGGAAAAGGGAGAATTAAATGTGATTTTATGGTTATTGAAAAAAAAGAGGTTGTGTTTATTTTGGAAAAAAGAAAAGCGTGTAAATTTTTGTAAAAAATGATTTTTTTAGAAAATGCTTTGTAAAGAATGATTTGATAAAAACGCGACAAATAAACGCTTTATTATTTTTTTATTTTTATTTTTATTATTATTATTTTTTAAATAAAAGAAAAAGGGCCTAAAATGGGACTTTTGGAAATGCGACGGTTTTTGAGCCCGAAAATAGAGTCTAAAAAGGGTTTTCTAGTAAAGAAGGAGTCGCCACTTGGTATTGAGTTTTGGTGTACCAAGTCACCCGAAAATATTTTATAAAAGGTAAGAAAATCAAAATGCTTTATTTAAAGAAATGGTTTTTGGAAAAAATAAGGAAAAACAAGAAAACCCTTTTAGACGACTCCAGGTCTTTGAAAAAACAAGAGAAAAAGGTTCGGGAGTCACAGTTGAAGAAAGGGAAGGCAAAGGCTCGCGCCTAAGGCACCCTTTCAACCTAGCCGAAACTAGTTGCGAGGTTTAGTCTAAATTTTCCTAATATAACCCTAAGATTTTATCGCATTTGGATGCAACTATATGAATGCAAATCTAATCCTAAAATGAATATCGTTAAGGGACAAAATATTCCATTGAGGTTTAGTCGGAATTATCGCATTAATTGCGAAACCCGAATGTAGACCTCGACGGAGTCACGAGTATAGGTGCAAAAATGGAATGCAAAAGAAAAGGAAAATAGTAGTATAGATAGTAAGTGAACAAAGAAAGTAGGGGTGCAACATAACGGGTACGGGAGACGAAATGGGCTCGTGACTAACTGTTCCTACTCACGGAGGGGAGAACGACATGTACGCCATCGCTTCCCACGTGAGTAGATGACTATTTCTTAGTCAAAATCACGCAAATGACCTAAGATTCTATGTGTGGTGGAATCTAAATGTTATGTACTAAACATTTGTTAAAAAAATAGATAGTAAGTGATAACATATATATAAAAATTATACAAAAATGAAAAAGGCCTAAAAAAGAGAAAAAAAACGTGTGTAATGGTCATGAGATGCACACAAAAAATGATCCTAATGCTAAATGACCTAAAGGCTTAGCATTGGACTAGCCTACTTTCTAAAAATTCTCCGCTAGCGTTGGACCAGCGAAGAAAGTCGGAATTAACCACAACTAGCGTTGGACTAGTGTAGCGACTATACACATATATAATTAAAGCAAGTAAATAAGTAAAGCATGTATTAAAGCAATAATCACATAAAAGCAAATAATAGCACATAGGAGCACATAACACATAAACATGATATTCTAGATGCAAAATCCTAAAGAAAGCGGATAAAACACATAAGCACATAGCACACATAGCACGCAAAGCCCTAACTATTACACCGGAGAAGCCTAATTATAATCTAAAAATAAAAAGGGTAACCTATCTAGCCTATCTATTACATTTTCTATCTAAAATACATAAGATTTTTATTAAATAGATAACATATGAACTATCTATTACATTGACTATCTAAATACACAATTTTGCTAAATAGAATATTACCTATCTATTACATTTCTTTGAATAATCAAAAATTAATTTCTAATAAATAACATGGCGTGAATAAATAAACACTCTCACATGGATAAAAAGTATAAACACAAAAAACACGTAGAAAAACACATAGGAGCACGTAGGAGCACATAAAAGAAATATTGGAAGGGTAATCAAGGTACCTCTCATTCGCAAACCCGGTATAAATTGCTACTAAAATGAACAAACACGTCAAAATTACCACTATTTAATAAGTCAATCACTAATTTGAATAATTTTCTACCTATCACTATGAACTCACTACGATAGTTCAAACAATCATAGCAATAATGAACAAAATAAGAGGAAGAAAATACTGATAATAATAATAATTAATTATTTAGGAAGAAAAATGAAAATTGTTTAAGTCAAAAAATAAATAAGCAAATAGATAAATAAAGCAAAACAACAAAAAATAAAATAAAAATAAAGTAAATAATAATAATAATAATAATAGAAGATAAAACATAATAATACATACATTGAAATTTTAACACCTCAAATAAGAATTATTAGAATAACTAAAAGGAAAACAGAGAAACTAATTTGAACATTAATTAGACTAACAAAACCCAATCTTAGAACATTAATTATAAGTTTGATAAAAATAAATAAAGAAAATGTAAAAAGAAATAATTTAAAACTTTGAGGACTTAACTAATTTTAATTAACACTTTTTTAGCAAAAAATAAAATATTATAAGATTTGGATTAAAGTGAAAATTTAAGCAATATTCTAAAGTAAAAATGTAATTTGCAACAAGTAAAAAGGTAAAATTATAATTTTTAAACCTTACTTACGGTAATGACATAGTTTACAACGAATTTAAAGGCCAAAATATAATTTTCAGCAAGTATAATGCCCAAAAATAAAAATTCCAGCAATACTTAAATCCAAGAATATAATTTCAGCAAAATCATTAAACAATACCTAATTTACAGCAATGTCTAGGGTCAAATTATAATTTTCAGCTATATAAAAGGGCCAAAATAAAAATTCCAGCAAACTACAAGTATAAAAATACAAATTCCAGCAACAAATAAAGGCTAAAATATAATTCTAACAATTAATGGAGATCTTAAAACACATTCCAGCAACATAAAGGACAAAAATGTAAATTCCAGCAACAATAAAGGGCCAAAATAAAATTCCAGCAAGTTTGGGGACAAAAATGCAAAAATTCCAGCAATGTGAGGGACCAAATTGCAAATTCCAGCCACATTCAAGGACTAAAACAGAATTCCAGCGACATTTAAAGTCTAAAACACAATAACAGCAAGCTTGGGAGGTAAAAATTGCAATTTCCATAAATATCAGGGGTAAAAATGCAATTTTAGAAAAATAGAGGGGTCAAAATGTAATTATCGAGAAATGTAGGGGTCAAAAATAGAAAATTAAAAAATATAGGAGCAAAATTACAATTATCTACAAGTTGAGGGACCTAAATGTAATTAATTAGGACCTGATTGCAAAGAAAATAAAATTATGGGGGTCAATCTATAAAAAATAGAAACTTAAATGCACAAATCAGAAAATTTATGGGCCACAGTAGCATTAATGAAAGCATAAGGACTATAAAATAATTACCTATAATTAATTAAAATAAATTAAAAAACTAACTAATCAAAACGACGTAGTTTTGAGTGAAACTACGTCAAAACGACGTAGTTTCACTAAAACTTTTTTTTTTTTTTTCTTACCGGTTTCAGTTTTCTCTTCTTTTTTTTTTCTTTCTTTCTTTTTTTTTCTTTTCTCTCTTTTCTTTCTTTTTCTCTCTTTTCTTTTTCCTTCTTTTCTCTCTTCTTCCTTTCTCGATTCTGTTCTTCTTCCCCCCTTGGCCCTTCTTCCTCCCGATCCTGTCCGATTCTCCTCTATCTCTCTCGGTCGGTCTCTCTCAGTCTATCTCTCTCGGTCGGTCTCTCTCTCTCTCTTTGTAATTTCTTCTCTCGACCGAAAATTCGGGAAGATTTTTCTCTTAACCCTCAATTCTAAATTCCAAATTTGGATCACCACATCTCTAATTACTAACTGAAAAATCAAATCCGTCATCTCTTTGTTCGATTAGCTAACAAACCAAACAAAAAAAGAAAAAAAAAAGCATTTAATGAACAAAGGGAGCTGGGGTATACCTGGTTTTGCCAGAGGTGAAAGCGGAGGCAATGGAGGTTGGCAGTGCTGTGGCGGTAGTTGCTAGTTGATGGTGTTGCTGTTGCTGTTGTCGTCGTCGTTGTTGTTGTTGTCGTTTTTTTTTTTTTCGAATTTTTGCAGGTGTGTGTATATGTTTTGCAGGTGTATGTGTTGTGTACAGGTGTGTGTTCTGTGTGTGTTCTGTGTGAGTTGTGGGAAGGCCGAAAGAGAGGGAGAAGTGAAGGTGCAGGTGTTCTGTGTGTGAGGCGTGAGAGTCTGCAGGGGAGAGGGAGTGAATTGCAGGTGTGAGTATGTGAATGTGGTGTGTGTTTCTGTGAGTGTCTGTGTGAGGATGGTGTGTGTTGTGTGAGTGAACTGGTGTGCAGTGAGTGTGTGTTTGCAGGTGAATTGTGTGTGTGCAAGTGTGTGAATTCTGTGTGTGTGAGTTCTGTGTGTGGGTGTGTGTTTGAATGCTTGTGCAGGGAAAGGGTGTGTGCAGGTGTGTATTGGTCTGGCAGAGGGAAGGGGAGGCAGAGGGAGCGAGGGAAAGTGGCGTGAGATGTGTGTGCTTTGTGTGTGAAATGTGAACTGGTGTGTTAGTTTGTGCTGTACGTGTGTGTGCAAGGAGAAGGGGAGTGCTTCTGTGAGTGAGATGCAGAGAGAAGAAGAGAGAATGGGATTGTGTGTGCAATGAGTGTGTGCCCTGAGTTGTTTGTGTGAGGATGGTGTGTGAATGGTGAGGAAGATGATCAATCTCTCCAAATCCCCTCAAATCTGCTGAAAATGCAGGGGAGTTGGAGAGAATTGTGATGATGGCATGGGGCTGCTCTGATGGCAGCTCCCATGCTGCTACAGTAGCAGCAGGCTGCAAACGCAGCCTACTCTTTCTCTTTTTTTTTTTTTTTAATTTGTAATGGAAATAAAGGAGAAAGAAAAGGAGAAAAATGAAATAAATAAAAAAATAAAAGATATTTGTATTTCTTAAAATTAATAAGAAAAAAGAAAAAAATAAAATAAAATAAAATAAAATACTAAAATTTTAGAGTTATAAAATGAGTAAATAAAAATTTACTGCAAAAATTTAAAAATTAAAATATCATTAAAATGTGCGATTAATAGAAAAATAATAATAACCAATAATAATAATAAAGTATTAAAATAAATATTAAATTTTTTTTAAAAATCATGAAATTTATACGGAAAATTCATGAATATATGAGCTATGCATAAATAAATTCACTTGAAAAATTCTCATAAAAAGAATGCATTGGGAAACGTGCCATTAAATTAAAAAATACTAAAATTTTAAATAAATGATGAATGACTCCTAAAAATCATTAAAATCATAAATAATGATAAAAATAGTAAAATCAATGTATTTAAGAAATAAAATAAAATAAACTAATATTTACATGGTGAAATTACCATTTTGCCCCCTGACACGACAAATTAGACGTAATATACACAAAGATTATAATTAGCCCCTGAAAATCATAATAACCCCTAAATAAAGTAATACGCATATTTTTATAAAATGTGTGTCAAAATTTGGTGTCTACATAGTCTTTGTTCTCTAGATTCCTTTATAGCTCCATCCCTTAGAACCTATGTTTTCAAATTCAGACTGGGTATCGACTCAACCGAACTCAGGGGTCAATGGATTCGATTGAGGGTCGATTCAGGATCAAAATGGATGATGTCGTAAGTATGTCATACACACACACACACATACAAATATACATACACACACACACAAAAATCAAACTTTCAAAATTTAACTAAGAAACATCTACATTTTATTAATAGAATTCATGTCGAATTCACTAAACAATTTATAAGATAGAAATATTATACATGTTCAATCACTGGCAAATATAAATCTAAATAAAGCAACAAGTTCATTTATAATATTTTGAAATGACCGACTAAATTTAAATTTGTAAGTAAATATTCCATTCTAATCTTAATAATTTGTATCAAGCATCTACCAAATTTGTTACCATAGCCACTGGTATGTTATTAACTTAAAACTAATTCCTATATTAAACCTTAAAAGCTATTTGTAAATGAATAATGTAAAGTAACTTAAAAAGAATCTAAATATTTTTCTTTTGAGTGACCAAATAACTTGATCATATATGACCAGCATGTGAGTTTAGCATGACTTAAGAAAATATAAAAATGAAGGAAGAGAGAGAGAGAGTGTGCGTATTATTATTGATAGAGAGTTAATGCTCCGTCTGTAGGCAAAAGAATGGTTAGATACTTCTTAATTCTCATTTCTCTCTTCTAGAGAGAGAAAGAGAATAGGGGAAAAATATTTCGATAACAAATGTGTATCTGGAAGATCTGTATGTAGTATTTTATTATTGGTGAATTTTTGGAGTTTGCGAATGATTCAATCTGAATCCATCCAACATTAATAGGGGAAAAATATTTCAATAACAAATGTGTATCTGAAAGATCTGTATGTAGTATTTTATTATTGGTGGATTTTTGGAGTTTGCGAATGATTGAATCGGAATCTATCCAACATTTCTCATGACACTGCGGGATCAAAAACCTAGAAGAAATTGATCATCTTTTTTGGTCCTAATTTTTAAAATTATTTCTGATGAAGTGATTATTCATTTCCTCTCTTGTGCGATTTTTGATTGTTGCAATTTGATTTGGCAGTGGTGTAGTTTGATTCCTGTGGTTTTAGTTAGGGCAAAAAGATGAACGATGGTGATAGTAGAGAGATCACAGCATCTCATTCGGTGAGGCTACCGCTGCCACTCGAGTGACCTTTGAGTTTTGTCTAGTTCTACCAATTTTCGGTCAAACCTAATTTTGACTGGTTAAATTTGATTTTTGACCGGTTTTTTAATTTTTAATTTTTTAACTTGATTCGAACCGGATGTCTAGTTGGTTTTCGATTCGAGTTTAGAAACACAACTTAGAACTTATCACTATTTTATAGTTTCTATGTCTATGTGTTCTTCTTTACCGATAGAGTTTATATGATATTATGTTTCTCTTCGAATTGATTTTGCATGTTCTAGGTTAGAGAGAAAATGTTTTCTGTTTCTTTTTGTCCATGGATCTATTGATGTTTGATGGTCCAAATATTTTTTTGAGTATTATTAGTGTTCAAGTACTGGGAAAACCCTGTTGCATTGATTTGGTAAAAGGTTTTTATCAGTCCTATAATCTAGAAAGAAAAGGAAAAGCATATAGAAAACTATTCATAGCAAATTTAATCATGTGGATTCAGATTGGCCACTTAGTTATGCGATCTGTAAATTTTGAATATTCAAGAGACAAATATTCATGTTCTATAGAAAGAATATGGATAAAAAATTTGATGAATCAACATGTGCAGATCTCGAATTATATTATAGGTTCAAAGGTCAGATATCCAATCTATGAACACCTATCCATCATGGAGTCCATGCCATTAGCTTGTTTCTTCCAATGCCATTAGCTCGATTCTTCCTCTCTATCTCCCCCAAACTCCTTTCCATCTCACAAGCAGTTAGCAACTCACCGTTCTCCTTTTCCGACCTGCCTTTTCCTTTATTTTCCACTTTAAGAATCTTTTGCCTTCCTTAGCGATCTTTTTTCATCCAAATCCAATGATTGCTCTATTTTTTTCTTTTTCTCATTCTGTTGTTTTACATTCTCAATATTGATTAGATACCACTGAAATTTTTGTGATTCAATTGCAAAATAGTTTTAAAATTTTGTGATTTTAATTTTTTTGTTCAACTGGATTAAGGATGAGAATTATTCAGTAATTCGGTAATTTGAAATCAGTTGATTGGTATTTCTTTTCAAATTCACTGATCGAATTCGATTTCTAGTTCACTTAATACCAAACCGAATTCGATTCCTAATTCAATTCGGTAATCGAATTAAAAAAATTAAACATTAAAAAAGAAAACTTGCAATGCATTATGCATACATCATAACCCTATGTTTGGTTCCCTATTAGAGTAGAACTTTTGTGGAACTAAATGGCATTTTAATCAAAAAAAGCTACAATTTCAAGTGATATCAAATTACAATACCAATTTTGTTATGATGCCAATTACCAATCAAGTTCAAATGCATAGAAGCTCATTAAGTTCAAACAAATGACAATAATTCAATACAATTGTCATAAGATCAAGGAAACATTAAATGACACATAATATAGAGTTCAATTCAAGGAAAATCTAGATCCATATGCTACAAGCTAATGGATTCCTCATCTAATCTACTCTTCATTAATCTACTTTTCTCAACACTTCCCAACTTTTGTCAACCTTTCCTTAGGACTTCCCTTCAAGTGCACTCCTGAAAAATGTTTTTGATTTCTCAAACAAATCCAACAAGAAAAGTTCTGCAATCTGAAAAGAAAATAAAAAGTAATAATACAACCAACACTGCATTCGGAGAGCTAAAAGAAAATGTTAACAATACATTAGTTAATATGAAATGCCAAGTTACTAGTCTTGTACAATCATATCTTAATCTTATTTGCCATACAGGGAAACAATGTATGCATGAACAACTCCAATTAGTTGTATCATTCTAAAAGCCAGAGCAAATGGCTTCGTACTATATGATGTTGAAAAGGACAATGCAATTGGACTTATTAAAGATTTGTGAACCATTTACATAGTCGGAGAGAAATTACAAGTATGAACAAAAAGATTAGCATATGTAGCAATAAGTGAGAAGATGGTATATCTACTTGTGACTGAATTCATCATTATAAAATGCCATATGAGCCTTCTGAGGTGGTAGGCCAAATGAGAGTAAATAAAATGAGAAGTATAGCAAGTATATGACAAAAAAGTTGATCACATCAAATAAGTACTTCCCCAATAAAATCAGATTTCATAATCTTCTATTGAATATGTTGTTAATATATGGAGAAATGATTAACACTAACACTTACTCAACATTTAAAAATTTAAGTGTCAATAATAGTTTGTTTCACCTCTACTCTTGGCCGAACCTGTAAATAGGAGAGAAAAAAAGTTATAAGAAAACGTAGATCATGTTTGCATTAATAACAATAGCATATATAGGATATTTTACCGAATTCAATGACACGTGCGTGGTATCGCCTATCTCAGTCTTAGAAGCTTTACTAATGGTTTACACCTATCGATGCAAATTTGAGGATTTCAAGGGCTCAAATCTTATCAAAGAGTCATGGATAATCTTCATGCAATTAATCAAGGGATTTAGGTCAAACGTTAAAGGATGGTTGCTCAAGGATACTCGCATTTAAAAGGATGCTTTGGAGTTCAATTATGAAGAATTTATGTTCAAAAATGGATCGTGAGCAGAAGAATCGAGCCAAATTTCAATCTACCCACACTCTTTCAAGGAAGGAGGAAAAGAAGGTGGACATTGATGCTATTGTGGTTGAATGCATGAGTACGATTGGTAGAACATTTGATTCCCCTTGTTGGTGAAAAAGAAAAGAATCATTTCAAAGGGAAGGAGCTTAATGGAGAGAATAAGTCATCACCAATAGAAATAATTGAAATTGAGGCACTACCTTTGGAGTCCATGAAGGAACGAAGCATACGATGCTGCAACACCATTTTTAGGGAAGCATTGTGATATTTGTAGTGAAACATCAATGGAGGAGTATGTTGCACTTGAACCATTGGGGAAGCATGTTGTTGTTATTGATAATTCCACTCTTGAGATCGTGCCTTATTCTTTATCTATCTTGGGCACTGATTCGAGGATGAATTGTTTCGAAGAGGGAGAGTTTGATATATGCATAGTAGTGCCCGTCTTAGACTTAGAAGCTTCACCAATGGTTTACACTTATCTAGGCAAATTGGAGGATTTCAAGGGCTCAAATCTTGTCAAAGAGTCATGGACAATTTTCATGCAATCAATCAAAGGATGGTATTCAAGGTTTAGGTTGAAGATTAGAGGACGGCTACTCAAGGATACTCGCATTCAAAAGGATGCTTTGGAGTTCAAGTTGAAGTACTAGCATGTTTGGACGGATTTTATAGCTCTAAGTGTAGAAAAGGGGGTTCAGAGGTGAACATGTGGCATAAGCCATGCCGCAAATTCCACCATGGCTACCATTAGATTCATCAGCGACGAGGCCAAAAGTGAAGCAACGAAGCTGCAGCCTTAGCTAGGGCATGGATAGAGGCGTGGCTACGTTTAAAGAATTTACGAGTTTTTAGTTAATTTTGTTATTGTTAAATTTTTCATTCGTAGTAGTTTGTCAATTCTTTAGGAATGTGTTAAGGTTATTTCATGTCTATAAAAATACATTCTTTGTACTATTTTTCATAAGTTTAATGTTATTAATTGATTAATATAATTATGCGTCTTTTCATGAGAGTTTCATTTGGTTCTTAGTGATGAGAACTATAGTACTACCTATCAAGAGTAATTCTTGTGGGATTAATCTTATACCCTGAGTTCTAATCAACGGGTTTGGTTAGAGTTTGTGTTTTCTACTTGTAATTTAGTTTGGTTGCATTCCATGAGTTGAATTAAGGTTAAGCTATTCAATGTTTGTAAACAAGATAATTTAATTCAATTTTGCAGGACGTTTTGGATTGAATTGTAGCCTGATTATTCAAGACAGTCCTTTAGGGAGATGTGCTTGTGATATATGAAAAGGGGCATTTCTCGAGTGTATCATTCAAAAGCTTCAAGTTCCTCCAAACTTTTCTCTACATTGTTGCCGCCGATGAGGTCGATCTCAACCAATCTTGAGTACATATCAAGAATTGCACTATTTTAGAAGTTAAAAAATTTCTAAACATATTAAGAATCCGACCCCCAGTGCTAAAGGTAGATTCGGAAGCCACAATAGAGATAGAGACAACCAACATATCACAAGCCATTTTAAAAAGGATTGAGAATCTAAGACCATTAACCTTCCACCACAACAAAATATCAAACTTATCATCATCATCTTCACAATCTTCATTCAAATACTTGTCCAATTTAGTTTCATTATCCTTGCCTCTAAGTTCCATTTTCCTCTTATTAAACTCTAATTTGTACTTATCATGTATTTTCTTTCCAACATCTCCATCAACCAACATTTTACATTAAAGTAGATGAAGCAATAGAAGAAGTATGGTCTAATGGGCAGTGAAGCGCCTTGTACTCATTAAATAACTCAACCATTGCTCCTTTTGCAAGCATGGCAACACGCGCACCATCAACCACCCCATACATCTTCATAAGAATAAACTTAATATAATTAAACTTATTACGAGGATCAAGCATAGATGAAATGAAAAACAACATGCTCATTTTTTCAATTTTTTTCCCAATACTTGTTAAATTTCTCCTTCATGGAGTATGCCATTGAACTTAATTCATTATTCGGACTTCCCAACAATTCATTCAAGGCACCATTAATGTGACTATAATCATGAAAAAAAAATTATTAGATGTCACATACTTGTTACGTGAAACTTTCAATGTCAATTCATAAAAATTCTCCAAAAACAAAACTAAATGTCTTGCTCTATCCCAATTGGATTTGGTAGGGAGACAATCAAGTTCTTGAATCATAAAGGGGTCCTGCTTCTCAAACCAATCAAATGCTTTCTCATACTTCTGAGCTATGTCTAACATCAAATAGGTGGAATTCCACCTTGTTGAAACATCAAGACTTAATGTTTTATTATAGTCAATCTTCTCAATTTTTGCACATTCTTTGAATTTTTTCGTACTAACAGGTGATTGTCTCACATGTCTAATAATTTCCCTAATGTAGTCAATGGAAGCCACCATGAACAATAAGATTTATTATGTGAGCAATACACCTTACATGAATCCACTTTTCTCCTAAGACTATTTTCATCCAATTTTCAAATGTTCCTCTCAAGTACTGAATTACCAGATCATTTGAACTAGCATTATCAATAATAATAGTAAACACGTCATTAATTCCCCACTCAAGCAAACATTTTTCAATAGCACTCCCAAGATCATTTCCCTTGTGACTGGATAGTGGACAAAAATTTAATATTCTTTTATTTTTTTCGAATGGATATCCAACAATCAATGGTAAGACATATCCTACTAGATATGTTCTTACTAACATTTTTTTCAATTTTTTTTCATCACAATATAATTGATAACAATCCATAGAGATTGTCCATATAGAAGGCATTCTAAACGAAGGACATGCAATTCTCATCACATGCTAAAATTCCTTTCCTTCCACATGTTTAAAAGGCAATCATTAATAATCAACATGTGTGCAATTGATTTTCTAACTGCTTCTTGGTCAAATTTTCAACTCATAAGAGCTACCTTGACCTCTCCCCCATCACTTGTAGTTCTCCCACACACAAAGTGACTTGATTAGCTTGCTTATTGTGGGGGTTGAGTGAACATTTTTTCACATGGGTATTAAGGGGAATAGTTCCATGATTCCTAGGATTAGCAAGTATAAATTTAGAGCAATACCTACATCTCTCATGCTTTATCTCATTGGCAAACTCTTCATCAAAATGAGCCCACGTTGGAGGCCTTTTCTTTTATGCTCATCACTTATTTGAGTCACATGAACTCTGTGCTTACGGTTGTATTAACAGATGATTCCTCATCAACTTTGACATTGTCACTAGTTGACATACTTACAAAATCTATAAGACAAATAGCTAATACATTGGCTTATAACAATGTTGGTATATCGAAAGTTTTAGAAAAATAAATGTAGTTCAATTTAATCAAAAACATATCAAGTAAAATATAAAAAACATCATATCAAGTATAATCAGGGGACGAAACTAGAGCTACGCAAAGGAATGAATTGATAATCACCAAATTTAAATTCTTAGCTCAAGCTGTTAAAGAAATAATAAAAATCTACTTTTGAGGGCCAAAGATGTATAGAATCTTCACCAAATAGAATCGAACATGATATTGAATATTAATACAATCCATCCTAGCAGCCAAAAGCTACTAGTTCATGCTTATTATAGGAGTTCAAAAAATCACCAATCAATTACAAAAAAAAGAAACTAGAATAAAAATGCTAACTTAAAACCATGCGTTAATGTTCAGCATCTTCACAAAAAGCTTCCTCCTAAAGATTTTCTATTTCTTTATGGTCTAACAACTCACGTGCACAAAAATCTAGAAATCAATTAAATTCAAAAGCAAAAATTAATCAAAATTGATTTTTTTTTTAACTTTTAAGCATGGCCAAACTGAGATCTCAATCTTGTCTTTAAAGAGCTCATTATTCATTAGGCCTTTATTTGAATTGTTTCATGTGCAATTCAAATTTGGTTTGCATTGATAATGTATTAAATTTGGGATGACAAATTTGTGGACTAATTCATGTGGATGAAGGAAGGAATTGAGGTTTTGTGGAAATCACTAAGGAAGGAACAACAGAAGAATTATTATACTGATAAATGAGAGGGAATAAATTAGAGCTTAAAATATTGAGCCATGGACAGGTGTGTATATGCTGTGAATTTGTCTCTCTCATTCTCTATCTCTTTCACGCATGCACAAAAAAGTGAATACATGCACATTCTTGACGTTCTATGAAACTGGTCCAAAATCAATCTTGATTCTTAAATCAAACATGTATATATCACAAAACCATTCCAAAAATGTAAAATTAACTTTGATTTATTCACTACTACAATTTACAAAACCTTCATTCAGTAACCTACCTCGATTGTTTCTTAAGCTATTTTGAAGACCCTTTCTTCTTTTCCAAGGTATGGGGGAAGTAGATTTGCAACCTGCGTGCCTGAGGGAGGAGGAAGAGGATCGACGGCGGTAAGGATGCCTGCATCAGGTGTGTGACGGTGGTAATGAGGAAGTTAGATCTAGGGTTGGAAATTTGAAAATTAGAAATCACAATCGCAAAGACAAGACACAAACCATATTTACAATGACGATGTCGTTGAATGAATGATGAGGTGCGTGTTTTTGTCATAATGGGTTTTAAGAAAATAATGGCCCTACCCAAGAACTACGTAACCTAGCCCACTACCGAATTAATAGCCCAATTAATGCTAAATTTGGTAATTCAAATTTTGTATATATTTCTGAACTCGAATTACCAAATTGAATTTGATATATTTGTTATTATCGAATTATAATCTTATTTCTAAATACCGATTGAATTCAATTTTTTTTCGTATTTTCTAAATTATTGACCAAATTATGAAATTAGTTCGTATTCAGTCGGTAATTCGGTATTTACTAAATTTGCTCACCCCATAATTGGATTTTCATTGATGGTAATTGGAAGACATACAAGAGAGAAAAGGGGAAAAGTGTAAAAGGTTGCTATCTTGAAAGAAGGATAAAAGTGATGACAAAAAGCTAATTTAATGTTTCTAGTGTGTCAAGGCTTGAGGATCTAGTAAAATATATAAGGTTTGCTAAGTCATAAGAAATTGATAAGTGAGAGAGAGGGAGATTCTTTGGTGGACCGGGTCCATCATTGCCCTAACTATGGACCTTGTAGTATAAAAAAGTGCTACACAAGCATAATGATGTATACTGACATAAAAAAGTGATATAAGGATGCTTATGTGACTTTATTGTAGACCATAAGATCCACAGGTCGGGGTGGATCAGGTCCATTTAAGAAATTTTGGGAGAAATATTATATGTATGGTTTTTTGGAAATTCTTTTTTTTTTTTCTGTAGGTTTGCGGAAAAAGTTGGGCACAAAAGAAGTACTATAAATTTGCATCGTCTTTGATACAAAAGCTTGGAGGGTTAATAACTTTAGTGGTCTTCAAATTTTTTATGAGTGTTAGTTTAGTCCTCAAACTTCTCGTAGTATATATTGAATTCCTCAACTTTTACATTAGTATTTGCTGGGTTCCTAATACAAATTCATGCTAAAATTACCATGATACATTAAATTTTTTATGAGTGTTAGTTTAGTCCTGTTGACTTTTTATACTAGTATTTGATGGGTTCCTAATACAAATTCATGCCAAAATTGCGCTTTAATTTCTAACATTTTCTATTTTTCCTATTTCTCTTATTTTCTTTTTATCTTTTCTTTAACATTTTCTTTTGCTTATTCTTCCTTCCAATCCACAACCCTAACCCTAACAACCTCAATCTCGTCTTTCTTTCTTTTTTTTTTTAGCCAGTCCAAACCAAAAAAGGAAAAAAAAAAAAAAAAGAATGTCACGTAGGACATTCAATTCTACACAAAATGAAGTATTCACCAAATTCTTTAACAAAATGAAGTGTTCACCAAATTAAAAATATCTTAAAAAATTTAGAGAACATTGAAACTTTTCAAATAGAGCAATCCATGTAAGACTGTGGAGAAAGGAGTTAATTTTATTATTTTTAATATGATCAACGTTTCGTTTATTAAAGGCTTAATGTTCTGTGTGACTTCTTTTGTTTTCTTAGGTATGAGGATAGGGGAATATATAAAAGTATATGTAGGAGAAATGATAAATTTGATAAATAGAAAGGTAATTTTGCATGTAATTTTAATATGACTGATCAAATATTAATGTAAAAGTTGAGGGACTCAATAGATGTAATTAAAAATTCAAGGACTAAATTGACACTCGTAAAAGAGTTTTAAAAAATCACCGAAAGTTCAACCCGAAGTTTGGAAGGTGCAATTTTAAGTTTTCTAATGTGTTCTATAATTGTGGTGATGGAGTTCCCAAAGGTTGGAGATACTTCAATACATTCAAATTCCAGTAAAGTGGTTCTCGATGTTTTTCATGGTCTTTGGCAAGTAATAAAACATAGAAGCTTTGGATTTAAAATATTTTAGGATTCTAGGTTATAATACTGTTGAAAAGTTTAATTTATAACACTAGAGTAGCAAAGAAAGGAACAAACCTAAAGATATATTTTCGTTACAATACTATATCGTAACAAAACTATATAATTTTCTAAAATATATGTGATTGTGATGAAATAGTTATTGCCATTCCTTCTTCCGTGAAATCTAGTTGGAATGTCTTGACATTCGAGGGTTTGAACTTGTGCGCTACATGGCTCCATAGAACACAAGATTAGTTGACTCAAATTATGGACTCTTGTTGCGGGCCTTAGTTATGATTTCTTAATATAAATTCTTTGAGGCTACATTTGGGCATTGAAATCACAAATTGACTACACCAAATAGCATCCTTAAATGACAAATAAAATGGGTGGACTGCAAGAACTTCAAGTCTTCTTTTACCAAAATTTGTAGGAATTGAATTTTAAAATTTAATTAGTCAATAAAAATAAAATTAGTTATCTTTATTGATTGAAATGGATTGTTCAAGTTGATGCCCAACGTTTAAACTTCTTTTGATTTGGGCCAAACTTCAGAATTCATTAAGTATGACAAAGCCTATTAAAATGCTTTGGACAACATCTTTCGCTTAGCCCAATATTAATATATTATTTATTTATTTGTCTATATATAGGGTTCAAGGGAAACCACAAAGGAATTCTTCACAAGGAGCAAGAGAATTTAAATTAAGTCCTCAAAGTTCATTGTAGTTCTTTTTAATCTCCAAAGTATATACTCCAAGTCCCAAAGTTCATTGTAGTTCTTTGTAAATCAAAAATTTTTTTAAATCTCAAGTTCTTCAAATTTTCAAATACTACTAACTGATAAATCAGCAAGCCCCTCAAGTCCTTGAAATTTTTTGAGTGTTTCGTGTTCTTCAAAGAAGTTCTTTGAAAATTTTAAGTGTTTTATGTTCTTTAAAAAAAAATTCTTGAAGTGCTTTGTATTCCTCAAAGATCATTAAATTTTGCACTCTACAAGTTCTTTGTAAATTTTGACCCTTTTAAGTCTTCAAAATTCTACGAGATTTCCACGTTTCGCCAACTTCAATTCTCAAATACAGCAAAACCTTCAAACCTATAGTTTCAAATCCTATTAAATCTATGTAAATCAAGAATCCAAATTCTAAGTAATGTTAAGTTTTCAAAAATCAAGAGATGTTCTTCCTTTTTTCAAATCCTCTTGCTTCAAATTCTATGTAAATCAAGAGATACTTCTTTGACCCTCAAGTTTTCAAAATTCTACGAAATTTCCATGCTCATCATGTCTCGCCTAGTTGTCAAGTGTGACTAAATCTTCAAACTCTATAGCTTCAAATCTCATGTAAATCAAGAATATGCCAACTTCTCACGTTCTTCTTGTTCTTTGACTCTCAAGGTGTTTCTTGATCCTCAAATCTTTGAAATTCTCTAAGATTTCCATGTTCATCAAATTCTGCCAACCTTAGTTCTCAAGTACAGCTAAACCTGATCTTCAAAAAAAAAAAAAAGTACAGCTAAACCTTCATACCCTATGGTTCCAATTCCTATGTAAATCAAGAATTCATCAAGTTCTAAGTAATGTTATCTTCAAATCCTACATAAGTCAAAAGATGTTCTTTCTTTGCAAATTCTTTATTTTCAAATCCTACGTAAATTAACAGCTATTTTTTTGATCCTCAAGTCTTAGTCGTTGACCCACAAATCTTCAAAATTATACGAGATCTCCATTTTTCCTTGACCCTCAACTTTTAGTCTTTGACCCTCAAGCCTTCGAAATTCTACAAGATCTCCATGTTCATCAAGTTTTGCCACATCCTCAAGTACAATTAAATCTTCAAACCCTGAAGCTTCTAATCTATGTAAATCAAGAATCCACCAAGTTCTCATGTAATGCTAAATCTTCAAATCCTTTGGCTTCAAATCCTAAGAAAATCAAGAGCTGTTATTTTACTTCAAATCCTAAGTAAATCAAGAGATGTTCTTCTTCAAGATCTACCGAAAATGATCTGCTACAAAATTTTTAACAATCTTTTTTTCAATTATCAAATTGTTAGAAAGATTTTGTTAAAAACTTTGTTGCTTATGTCTAAAGTTTTAAACGGAGCAAGAATTAAGCGAGTATTTTACTTTATAACGATGCATATTTAACAGCTATGTGCTTTTTAAAATTAAAATTAGTAGAATTGATTATTGAGTATTTATTCATGATTTTCAGTATCCTTGAATCTATTTAAACCCAATGCCCCGATACTCCTGTAATTAAACCCGACACCTAGTATGTGTATTGTTTTAGATGAAGAGAGTTTGCATCTCCATACAGGTGCAGATAACAATGGTTTTATCTATGTTGTAAAACAGAAGGCAACAACACAGTTCTATCTGGTTTGTGAAATAGAAGGCAAAAACAGAGAACTTTGGCGGAGAAATTTGGGGACTCACTAAGCAGTAATATTTTCCATCAATAAACAAGTTAGAAAAGAACTATTGAATATTGTGAATTAACAAATATTATGTGCTCCTTCACCATTACACCAAAATCCCACTCAAAAGCAACCTAAATAACCATAAATAAAAAACCAATGAAAGTACTTAATCATTGAAACAACTAGAGCTTAATAATTGAAAAAAACTGTTCCTTATCCACAAAATTATTTCCAGAATTCATATTTTGTCAAAATTATCTCTATCATGGTCACGTCAAAAAAAAAAAAAAGTCTTATAAAAAGTCTTCATCAAAATCTCCTAAAAAATCAAGATACTGTGTGTTTTAGGTCATACAAGACAAATAAAGCTTACAGAAGTTTCACCTCGAGCTCTTTCGATTAAAGATCTCCTAAAAAATCAAAGATACAGAACATACAAGACAAGTAACACTGCACAAATTGCAAATTCTCCTCGACTTCTTTTGATTGGAGAGCCCAAGGGATAGAACTATTTTCTCTAATCGTATCAGTAGCATGTCGTAGAATATGGAATAAATTAGCTAAGATATGCCCAAGCTGGATATGGACATTCATAGACCCAATCTGGACCACTATACTTTAAACAATGCAGCCATAGCCCCTCTTCATGTCCACCATATCTGAATTTATACAACATAAAACAACTTGATTATCAGTACAAAAAGCATCTAAAAGAATCCAGCAACATCAAACAATGCTTCAATTCCGATAAACTAGAAAGTAAGACAATATGCAATCAATGACATGCACCAGCATGAGGCTTAGCTGCCAAAAGGGCTAAAACAGGCATGCAATTAATGGGCAAAAAGAAAACTTGCCAAGCTTAATACTCAAGTCATACCATTTGATATGGAATGACAGATGAAAAACACAAAGCACGACATGACACTTGCATTTAAATCAATACAAGTGATTGATGTGCACTGGACGCGTTTACAGATTAAAAAGATTAATTTTAATAAAACTTCCAATTGGTGCAAAAAAATATGAACTATAATAGAAAATAAAAAATATGAGCAGTAATCAATGTTCAAAACTAATCATAACTAAAATAGAGACATGTGAAGTAAGGATATTTTCATACTAATATAACAGCTACCTATTTTACACCTAAAGTTAAAACCATAAAAATTGTTAAGAAAAGCATTTTTGAAAATACAAGAAGTGACATATTTTGGTAGCACCAAAATGATTACTCCCGCTTTATAAACAGTAAGATATCTCTACTGCTAAATTACATCCAATGAAAGATAATAATATCCCCCTGACCCGTTGCAGACAGCCATGACCATACTCTTATCGCATCATTAAATTGCGGTCATATATGTAAAATGGGGCGATTATATTATATTTAGATAGCGTGGTCTTACATCACAAATTGTTAATATAATACAAAGTTTCCACAATTTGAGCGAGACTAATAAAACCTAAGCCCAGAATAGAAAAAATTCTTTTTGAATTTTCAATTACTCAAAATTCAAATACTGATGTATCATGAGTCATTCTGGCATCATTAGCAATGCTTTGCTTCTTCTCTTGTTAAAAATACCATTCCTTCCTTTTCCACTATAATTCTTCTCATCCAGTATTTGTTCTTTCCCTATTGTTCTTTTTCTATATTTACACTTTATAAACTACAAAAATACCTGCCGATCTTTCTTCCATCCAACCCACCCTCAATAACCAGATCTTTCAAATATGTGTTTATTTGCCCTTTTCTATGTTTCCTAATATTAGTTTTATTCCATTTTCATCTGTTTCCAACACTTAAATATGACAAAGATGATTGCCATTTAACTCACACATTCAAGGCACAAAATTTTGATGTCAACTAGTTGTCAGATGAGCCTGTATACTTGGGTGACAATCACATAATTAGAAAGAAGGGCTCAAATATACTAAAGCTAATTTTTGAAATTTTGTTTTCCTCATGCATTCCCTTTCCGAAGATTTAAAACTTGTTATTCAAAGAACAGAAAAGATATTGACTTATTTTTTGGTCAAGATTTGGAATCCTTTCTTTTCTCCCTATAAATTTTTCAAGATGGGGCAGAGCTAATTACAAAACAAACACTGAATCAATTCCAGTTATGATTTGTTTCCTCTAAATTTTGTACTAGCGTCATCAACTTCAGAAAGAAGTACTTAGGCAATCTTCAATTGAGAGATGCAAGGGGATGCACACTTAGTAAAATCCATATTCTGTTTCCATGAAAGATCTTGTTACGAAGCAATGATCTTACCCTTTCGGAGCCAAATTTGGACAGTTAGTACACATGGGATCCATGCTGAAATCTTCCTCAGAGATAGGATGATGTTCACCTTTATGATTTTGATGAGAAAATTGATCTACTGAAAAGTTTAAATTATCAGCAGCTCTATCTGCAGACTTAGCAGCAGCTCTATCTGCACATAAACCTTCAGAAGAGCGCTCGACCACAGATTCAGACAGATAAAGCATGTCATTTGCTATAGGATGACCTGTATGTTGCAGGTGGACACGTATCTGTAGCAGAAAGTTGAATATGTCAACAGACTTGAATTTTCTTAGTATATTATGAAAGTACTAGGATATCTGTTTATATCCAAAACGAAATCCAATAGTATGCTGACACTCTGATGCAGTCAATAAAGAACTCACAAAATCAGAGATTTCCATAATTTATACCCAGCTTCAATTAGGCATTCCTTGAAAATTAGTAACCTGTCATTGAGCTGGAATATATTAGCTAACTTTAAAGCCTTTATTAGTGGGTTTCTATTGAAAGGTATTTTAAATAATTTAAGCTATTCCGAAGAAAATTTGAAGTACTTATATTTTGGGTCTTAATAAATTAACTAATACAGGTTCTAATTTGGAGTCTAGTTGATTAAGGAAAGTTCCACGAATATATAGTTGTGTTCATAGTAAGAGAATAGGAATCTTAATCACAATAGGCTTCTTATTTTCAGGTAAGTTTATGGCTTATATCTACCTTGTCATTAGCTAGTGTGATACGATGATGGAAATTAGTTAATAACGAATTGAGTTCACTTAATATTTATCTTCTTATTTTTTTTTCTTTCCTCAGACTCCCTTAAATCATCTTGTTCTTCTCTGTTTTTCCCTGTTACTACTGTTCACAATACTGTTTAGCCCCAGACCCCCTGTATTCTTCTGCCGGCATTAACAGGCCAGGTTTCCTGCTCTTTTTCTTACATCACATTCCTATTTCATGCAAGTGAAAAGTACTTACAAACAGTTTACAAAGGAAGCCATATAATGCAGGAGCAAAACTCAACTTCTGTTTGTGTAATGGTATTTAGCTTATTGTTTAGTTTTCTCAAGAGTTTTCTTGCTCTCTTATTACGTTATCCCACCACAATAATCATTGAGAACTTCTTGGAAAAATTCCATCCCAGAAGCCTTATCATCTTTATGTAGCTTTATTGGCTTTTTTTTATTTATTTATTTCCATCTTATATTATCACACAAGCATCGAATAATTCACCCTTGATCAATTTTGAAGATTAACAAGGGAAATGTTAGGTATAAGAAACAAGTAATTGACTAGTGTTGACATGTAAATGAGAGGAAGACTTAGAAATCAACCAGTTGATTGAATGTCATCCAAATTGAAAGCTAAAAAGACCATAGAAGAGGAACCTTTTTACCTGATGCGTTCTGCCAGTTATAGGTTTACATAGAACTATGCTATGACTCCCATTGGTACTAATCCTAGAAAATTTCGTACAAGCAGGCTTCCCCTTCAGGAAAGTATTGCCATTTCCATGATCATCTCCAACCTGCATGGCCATACACTTTGCCTGAGTATAGTAACTACTATGCCCAACTGCACCACATAGCCATACAAAATAAAGGTCCGCAAAAAATCTATGCCAACAGTTTCGCTCAGGGTTAACAAAAAAGTGCACATAATCTGCTAACAAAATTGATTAAATTAATGTGTAAATGGAATGTTGCTGGTTTTCTAAAATATAGAGCACAAACTAGAGTGATCCTCCTGAAAATGTTGATTAGGTATTAGAACTCACCAGAAAAATTATAAGCAGTCTTCCTACAGTTTATGGTAATAGAAAGTACCTTATTGTGTTTTCTGTAGTACTCATATGCCAGAAACTATAACTAACAACAACCTGACATGTTAGAAATCAAAATCATTGGAAAACTATTTCTGTTTTTTATTACATGATATATAAGCATCACAGGTACCTAGATATGCATCAAAGTTTTAATTCGATAAAATTTGGAATGAATACGCTCATAGAAAACAAAGAGTCCTTCATGTTTCCCTTTTCCAAGAACACTAAACCTATGACAGAGCGATTTGTAGACCCAAACCTCAGGAAAATGAGAATACACAAAAATCCTTTATGGTGGAAAACTCAAGTGATAGAAGCTAAACTAAACATAATCCCCCCCTCCCCCCCCAAAAACAAAAAAAACAAAAAAAATTCCTCTTATTTTCTACTTTAGATGAGTCTGGAAGGTATAGCCTAACTGGGAAAATTCAACAAAGACATATCAAGAAATTTCATGTAGGAAAAGGTACAAAATAAAGGTACTCTGTTATATTTATCATTAAACCTTCTTAGAGTACAAGTCACGGTGAACTAATCCAACTGTGCTGAAGAGAGATCTTTGACAAGATGACACGAAGACAACAACGGCTCCAAAGAGCAAAATAAATAAATAAATAAATAAATAAACGAACCTACACCAGAAAGAATCCCGCACAAGCAACATGATAAGGAATTTATTAGCTAAGAGATAACTCAATCACTTACAAGTTTAACTACCAAAAGAACCATTAAATACCTCCACTGTGCTCCTCCCTTCTCGAGCATTATAATTCACATTTGCCTGCACAACTTGCTGGGAAAATTTTGGAAGAAGTTAAAAACCTCACACAAAGAGGCGTTTTTAGGCAAAGGCAAAACTAACAACTGCTAATATTACACTAAAATTAAAAATAAAGCATGAATCTTCCAGGCTTAAGAATAGAATACCTCATTCTCAGGAAATACTCCAATTACCCTGGCAATGTATTGTTTCTGCACCATTCCTGACTCAATCTACACAGAAAGCTGCATTTTAGACCAATAAGTTGAAAATATATATAATACAGACAACCTAGAGGAAACCATTGAAAGGCCAACATAGAAATAGCAGCAAATCAGGTATGCAATGGATGCCTGTTTATTTACAAGTTTCAAACGTAATTAATGAATAAGAATAATATAAAATATTATTATCATTGAGGCCTTGATTAAACCCTGTGTGTATTTAAGCTTTCCCAATAACATTTGTATCTAAAGAAACCTTTTGCTTCAATGATTGACGAGAATAAATGAAATCCGCAGAGGATGTGATGGAAGATATTGCTGGGAACAGAGATTTGGAGCATGAAGGCGGCAAAGAGCAGATGGCCTACAAACACGGACTCAGAAAAGGAAAAACGAAAGCCTAGGATTTTTCCATTATTACTTTGTAGGATTTGCCAAGTAAAGAAAAAGGTGGATTCATTCCTCTTAGACAGAAGGACCTAATAAAAGATAAGCGAATAGCGAACTATTTATGAGAGTGTAACCTCAGTCTAGCAAGAAATAAGGCTGGATCAAAGTACTATCTAGAAAATTTTGAAGCAAAAGAAAGTCTATTAGCTCGTTATTTATTTTCATAAATAAAATCTGTGTGCTAGGAACAGTAACTTTTCACATTATCAAAGGAAAGTCAATGTAAAATATGTCTTGATCTAAGGCTACCATGATAAAATCCATACCCAATCAAAAGAGAATAAACTGGATTAAAGAAAAAGCATCATCAAAAGAATTTAAGATGTCACGGAGAGCACCTCAGCTCTCAGAAATAATCACTTTCCCTTTTATCATGTAATTTACCATTAGCTTGCTCAAAAATTGAATTTGGGAGGTCTATCCAATTCTAGGGAATGCAATTGAAATAGATTTAACAAACATATGCATCTTTTAACAATGCGTACAAATTGCTGCGGTAAATAGAATTTTTACTCAAAATATTTGAGTCTTCAACGCATTATAATCTAGAAAGACAATTAATGTTGAACTAATTAGCAAACAAGTTACATGAAATATAACCAACCAAATATTCATATACAGGAAGTTGAACCATTTAAGTTTACTGACAATTGAAAAGACAATGAATAGATAGATTTGTGATTTGCAAAACAAAATCAGTCGAGTCCTACCAACATTATTGAAAGGACAGTTATGCCTCAGGGAGCAAAAACATTTCTCAAAAGCTGGCAGCAACTCTTTTAAGATGAACGATGTTTTGGGAAGAATCCTGATCAGTACTTCATAGCGGTTTCTAGAAATAGGTGATAGGAAACCCACAGCATCTACTATGGGAAACATCAGGTAAACAGAACACAAGTCCACCACCATTCTCATTTCATAGAACAGATGCGCTAAACTTTAATCATCAAAACGTTGCTGTGCTTAACATTTCAGTTGTAACAGTAACATTGACTGTAACCACATCTAATACTCTAAATATGCGAACTTGCTTTTCTCACTAAGCTGCTAGGTAGATTAATACAAAGTATATGAAACAATCCGATGCTACACATAAAATATTGGGGGCAAAGGAGACAACTCTAGGAATAATTTACTTCATAGTACAAATTTCGAAGGAAAAAGCAATCAAGGACTTGGGAAACACAATCCTTAAAGCAAATTATAGATAAATGATTTCACACCAAGATAGAAATATTCAACAAATATACCTAGTTGTGTTAGCCTAATTATATTCCTAGAAGAAAAGGAAAAGTTTTCATTTGACTAGAAAGTGAATAAACAGAATTAGGTAGCACAAAGTTACCTGTTGCCTGAAAAGGTCAGCTTTAGAAGCAGTTCTCGCTAAGATAAGGAGTCCTGAGACTAGACGATCTAGACGATGAATTGCTAATATTTTGAAGTCAAGGAATGCTGTTCTAACAAAGAATTACCCCTCAAGCTGCACGGGAATGCAAGGGGGGAGGGATACAATTGTTAATCAATAGATTACTGCACAAACAGTAGACCTCAGTGAATAAAAAATGCTGCATAATTCACCCATAGAAAAGTTGGATACGGAATAGTGGTGCCAAGCCATGCTCTGCCTGAAGTATACCAATGACTGTATTTTTGCGGTATTGTCCACATGGGTGCACCTGCATATTTTAAGTAGTTGAAAAGTCAGGCCATAACACTTAAAAAGGCGTGAACATGTATCAAGATAATATCATTCAAAATGAAAAGAACCACTCATACAGCATGTCTGGAAGGCATGAAGTTCATCCAAATTCAGGAACAATTTATCAAATAAGTGATGTTTAGAAAAATTCTAGTTGTCCTGCTTATTATCATACTACTAGTTCAATGAAACATCAAGCCCATAATCCATAGATATATAAACCATTTATATGTGGAAACTGAGCTGATAAAAAGTGCCTTTTTAGCTTGAAAATTTTGGCACAAAAATAAAACCAAGGGCCGATTTAAGAGAATAGGCCGCAGTTATCTTCATGATCTCCCATTTAATGTTCAAAATTACGTGCTCCAAATGGTAAGGCATCTCTTTTAGGTAATTACTGAAACAAAACAAGAAAAGATCAAAAGGACAACTTAGTTGACACTATAGCGAGTATTGTATCATCATTTCATAAAGGGAAACCAAATAAAGAAGAAACAGAGAAAGTTCTGGAATAAAATAATAGAACTAAATTCCCTTCTAGTTCTGGAACTCTATTAATGAAACCATATATTAGCAAAGAACTTATGAAGTCAAGAACTTGAACTCATGGTACTTGCAGAAGCGTACGGTGTGAACAGTTATCTTCCAATACCTATATGCTTTATATGAATATATGTGTTGCAAAACATATTTGGTCTGGGCTAACGAAATCAACACAGACTTAATTGGTTAATTAACCTTTTAAGACAAGAGAACATGGTCAGACTGGTTCAATGATGAATGCTTAAGCTCGTACAAATCAGCCAATATGATTCACAAGATTATTTGATGGGTGTATATCAATATGATGGGCATATTTCAATATCCATAAGCATGGGCTAAAAAAGTCCCTTCTCTGGCTTTGAACTCAACTAAATGCTGCAACTACCTCTAAAGACTACAGTTATAACAGCGAAGCAAATGGCGGTATGTCAAAGATCCCTTCCCAACATAGACAAATATGTTAAAACAAGTGGAACACAACAATGGAACTAAATCAGCAGCAGAGATCAAGAAATTCAACTGAGCAACTTACGGGAGCTGAAGCTGGCTTACAAATTGTTAAAACTTCTGCTTCCTTTTGTAATATCTCAATGTCCCATGCCATCACAGGTGGCTCATGCCTGCATCCCATAACATCAATTAGTTATTATGTCATGACAGTGTACAACATGCACAAAACTAAGATACAAAAGCAGATATCACAACCAAGTGAACTATTAACTTAGGAAGTAAAATCCACAATTTGTTGGAAGCACAATGAATAAGAAATGAGCGTCTCTGTTTTAACAAATTAATCGACTAGCCATAGAAGCAAACCTATGCAAAACTAACCTGTGCAAGAAATGACTTATCTTCTGCGACGGCTGAACCACATAGGAAATAGGCACTATCTGTCCATCAACTTGAATTCGCCCAGATTTAACAGCAGATACCTTTGTATGTATTAATCAATAATCCAACATGTCAATAAACATATATGTAGAAAATAATGCACCGGACAATTGGGCAATTGTTTGTCCACTTACAAACTACTATAGCAATGATATGCATGAGTACAGAAATTTCTAAGCACCATAATTCAACAACTTGTAAACAATCATCATTCAACACTACTATACCAAAAAATGCAGGGAAACGTGAAGCAGACACGTGAAAATGAATACCTACATAGTAATCACGAGGTCGTCCTTTAAACTCTTCTGTAAAAAGATCCACGATGGTCTTTTTTGCCCATCTGTTTTTAACCTGAAAAGTATCATCCATAAGAGGTAATCTCTTTTGATTGGAAACAGAGAAGATCTATAATAGATGCATATGTGTGCACAGAAATGGGTACAAAGAAACAATACATACATGGGAAATGAACTCGAAGTAGTAGGGTCTGACATACCGTATTCCTGCAGAGCCACAGAATGAAACAGTTAATACTTGGGAGATGAATGGATGAATCTGACTATTGAGTCACATTCTTTACCATTGCGAAAGATGTAATCATGGCGCTCTGGTGGGTTTGCTGGAGTTTGCCATACAATTTCCATGTTATCTCTCGTCCTTTTCATGCTCTATTTCTACAGTCAATAGGAAATGAAGTCTCAGCCAAATTTCTATCAGCAATATACTTTGAAATGCAGAATAAATAATATAATCATTCCACCAAAAAAAAGAAAAAAGATCACTGAATATCTTTATAATAAATGCCTGGTTACCACATTTTCCAGTGCAACCAATCTTTTCCCAATACTCTCAAAATGTGTTAGTCCATGAAAATTAATGCAATCGGAGACACGAGGTCATGCTTCTGCATTATGATTTAGCAACCACAAGCTCTTTAGCTAAAGGAATTGGAGCAGAAATTTATCTCATTATCCTTTTAAAAACTTAAACTATTGAAAAAAAAATTATTGAACTATTGAGAAAATGATTTAAAGGACTAATCAGCAATCAAAACTCATCTAATTCACAATCTACCTGCATGAACTTATTCGAGTTCACCATCACGAAGTTAGAAATGAATTCATAGCAGAGGAGATGTTCTCTCCATAAACGAAAGAGATACCTAACTTGATGTACATTACATTCCCAACATCTTTAAGAATGAGAAAATTTAACTGAAAATTACCCATCAACGTTTGACCCCAGAAAATTTTTCAAGCCCCGGAATTGAAAAGCATCCAGTATCAAATGAACTATTTGATTACACGTTCAAAATGAAACAGCAACCTTTATCAGTGTTAATTTAGCGAATAAAGAAACTACTCTAGAGACTACAATCCATAATCTCTAACAGCTTAAGCTTTAAGATGATTCTGGGATTCAGTAATCTTGTTTTTCTTTCACCCCCCCCCCCCCCCCTCTTATTCGCAAACTGGATAAAGTATAGATATGATAATAATTCAGTACAAAAAAGGGAGGAAAAATGAACCAAAAAAATGAAGTGGAGAACATACCAGACTTTTCCAACATCAAGATATCAAGAATGCCACCAACCTGCAAATATGTTAACAAATATCCCAAAAAAAATAATCGCTAAAAATTCAAAAACAGCAAAAGAAAATTTGATTAAATCTTCATTGTTTTTCCCAACTGGAGCTCAGAAGTTTGAATAATGTAAATAAAAATATAGAATATAGTTATACTTAATCAAATACCAGCTTGCCAGAGAACTAAGATAGCAGTGGTTGGGGCGGAGGCACGAGGAAGAGGTGCGGGAAAGAGGTGGACACTTACTGCCCGATAAATTGACCCAAAAAAGTTACGAAAATTTACACGTTTTGATCCCTAATTAAGGGCTCTTTCTAACGCCGCACCATTGATTTATATAAATAAAATATTGAAGAAACTGCCTTCTTAAAGGCTGTGGAAATTTGCAAATGTTTAAAGAAGGAATGCAACAATATTGGCTCTGTTTGGATAGTGTTATTTGGAGTGTTTTTTAAAAATTATTTAAAAAAATTATTTAGATTATTTTTTATTAATTTTTTTAAAAAGTTGAAAATGTCTTTAAATGTGAAATTTTTTTTGATGTGACATAACGGTGGTTTGAAAAGAACGGACGTCTGTTTTTTCGTCCGCTTCCGCTAAGACATTTTTGTGTCTTAGCAAATGTTTGCTTAAAGAAGCGAACGAAGTGGACGTCCGCTTCATCGTCCGACTTCAAAACCTACTGAAAATGGATCTCATTTTGTTACTCGCAATTTTTTCAGTTTTTTAAACAAATTTTGAACATAAACATGCTTATTTTTGTGAATAATTACGAAAAAGTTTCTAAAATTCATTTGAAATTTCAAATGAAAAATTAGTAGGAAAATTTGGTGAAAAAGTTTAACCAAAAAATTTTTTAACTTTTTGACCAAAAAATTTTTCACTTATCCAACCGAATTTGGGAAAATTTTTTCCAAATAATGCTCCAAAAAATCAATTCAAACGGAGCCATTATTATTACTGCTACTAGTTATTAACTAATAAAAATTGAAATTCTTTGTAAAGATTATTTTTCTGGAGATTTATTGATAAATTTATAGAGCATTTTATGAAAATATAAATAAACAGATGGTAGTTATTTGGTAGTTATAAAACTTACAAAAGAAAATAATAAAAAGTGAGAGACACTCCAGCCAAATAATACAAGATCATTATTACCACTACTACTGTAGGACTCAAAAACAATGCAACTTGTCACGTCTTGAGATGATAGCACGGTGGGGTTGTAACTGTCGCGCCCCAAAAGGTGGTTCAATTTGGTAACTCTTTTCGAAAAGAAAATTTTAAAAAAAATTGTGCGTGTGTGAGAAAGAATCGAATTTTTAGTGAAAAAGTATATTTTTTTTAAGAAAATTGTATCTTGAAAAACAAGAGAAGGCTGGGACTAAAATGCAATAGTTTTGGCCAACTAATTTTGAAAAAGGGTTTTATTAAAAAATAGAGTCGCCACTTAGTATTGAGTTAAAGTGTACCAAGTCACCCAAAAAATCTTTTAACAAAATAAAATAAAAATAATTTTTTATAAAAAGCATTTTAAAAAAACTCTTTTCCGACTCCGTTCTACGAAAAACGAGAAAAGAAGGTTTGGGAGTCACATTTGAAGAAAGAGAAGGTAAAGGCTCGCACCTAAGGCACCCTTTCTACTTAGCCGAAACTAGTTGTGAGGTTTAATCAAATTTTTCTAATTTAACCCTAAGTTCTATCGCGTTTGGATGTATCTAAATGAATGCCAATTCCTAAATTTTAATATGGTATTGGGAGGGTCAAAATGTTCCGTCGAGACTTGGTCGAGATTATCGCATTAATTACGAAACCCGAGTCGAGACCTTGAGGGAGTCACGAATGTGAATGCAAAATTGAATGTAAAAAAGAAAAGAAAAATAGTAGTATGGATATAAGTGATCGAAGAAAGTGGGGATATAACACAACGGGTACAGGAAACTAATTAACTCGAGACTAATATTTTTCTACTCATGAAGGGGGAAACGACCTGTCAATGCACTGCTTCCCACGTAAGTAGATGACTATTTCTTGTCGAATCACACGAATGATCTAATTTCTAAGTGAAATGTAATCTAAATGTCATGTATTGTAGATGTGTAAAAATAGGTAATAGTAATAACATATATACAAAAAATCATGCAAAAATGAAAAAATCCCTAAAACATAATATGTGAAATGATATGAAATACACACAAGTGAAACTATCACTAGAATGACTTAAGGATCCAATGTTGAACTAGCCCTTTCTAGGAAATCCCTACTAGCGTTGGACTAACGGGGAAGCGAGAAAAGCCACAACTAGCATTGGACTAGTGTGGTGACTGAATAATAAAACTGATAAAACATGAAAAATAATAAAGCATGAATCAAAAGTAAATAAACATATAAAGTCATATCAAAGCACGTAGGAGCATATAACACGCAGACATGATATCTAGATGCAAATCCTAAGGAAAACAGTAAATCATATAAGCACGCAAAAACACAAAAGCACATAAGCCTAACTATTACATCGGGAAATTAGCTACAATTTTTAGGGAAAAAAAGTAAAAACAACCTATCTATTACTCTTGCTATCTGAATACACGAATATTTGTAAAAAAATACTGAAAAAGCGTAATCTAACTATTACATTGACTAACTAAATAAAAAAATATTACATTTTTGCCAAAATAATAAAATTTGAAATTAAATAAAATAAAGTAAATAAATACGCAAAAAGCATGTAAAATAATAAACACACAAAGAAAGTGTATAAAAAAGATCACATAGGAGCACATAAAAAGGAATTACAAGAAATTAACAAGTAATGGGAAACCTCTTTGAAGACTTGGTACTAATACTTAAGAACACAAAAAACATGTCAAAGTACCTTGGTATAAACAAATAAAGGCCAAAATATGAAATCCTAACAAAATTAGGGTAAAATGTAAAGTCTAGCAACTAAGGGGATTAAAATTAAATTCTATATACCTTGAGGGGTAAGATTGGAAATTAAAGCAAATTTAAGGAGTAGGAACAAAAATAAAAGCAAATTGGGAGGCAAAATTATAAATTTTAGCAAGTTTGGGACACAAAAATGTAAATTCCAGCAATGTTAATGGGCCTAACTAACATAAAATAAAATCTAAGGGTGTCAATATGTAAAATTGAGGACTTAATTGAATAAAAAAAATATTGGGCACATTAATACTACTCGATAAACCAAGGGATAACATATAGATATTTGCATCAATGACAAAACATAAAAAATAGTAAAAAAAATTCCTAAACTAAAGCCAGAAATTGATTAATTAACTAAAATTAACCTGATTACTTAATTAATTATTCACTCAAAGAACTAAATTGAATCCAGTTAAAAGCAAATCACCCGTGGACAAATAAATAAATAAACCTACCACACTAAAATCCAATGTTTTAAAAACCGGACCGGTCAATGAACCGGAGGGGGGAGGGGTTCAAGGTCGGACCGGTTAGACGGGTCTGACCGGGGTTCAATGATTTTTTTTAAATTTAATTTAATATATAATATAAAACAAATATTAGATATACACCACCTAGTTGAACTCGTCAACCCATTAATTGTTTAAATATATTCAACTATACAAATTAATGAATTTATTATATTCAAATTCACAATAACTATAAAATTTACCATTAAAGTATGTTATTATATTTTTAAATATTTTAAATTACAATCTTGAACATTCTAAATTATTAAATCATATTTGTTGCTTGTTTTCACATTCTCTACTTTTTTAATATCGTCAAGACTTATTTTTTAATATAAAATTCAAATTTATTTCTAATACTAAATAATACAATTTGTATATAGGGCGGTTCGAGTAAATGTAATTTTTTAAAATAAAAAAAAATTCTTTTGCCCTATTTTTTAAGATAGGTTCGCATATCAAATGATTTTCAAATTTCAATTTGATTATCTTACTATTAGTTTAGATCTATTTAGTTTTTAAATTTTTTAATTTTTTACGTTTTTTGTTACAACATCTAACGAGAGGTAATTTCTAACAGTCTTGTACCAATAAAGAATTTCTTAAAAGAGCCTAAACTTTATTTAAAATCGGTTCTCAGGCTTTAGCTATAGACGTATTCTGTCCAAAAGAAATTTTATTTTTGACGAATCAGACTATTGAATGAGTCAATTTGACTTTGTACAATAGTCTTAAAAATAAAACTAACAAGTAAATCTATTTGCTTAGTAGTTCTTAATTTAATCAATTCTGTTTAATTTACCCATTTTCTTTTTGTATGTCAAGAAAAGGTGGATATGTGATACTATAATAATATGATTTTAATAATCTGAACTGATTTTTAATTTTTTTAATAAAGAAAATAACTTTTGATCCACTTACTTTTAAGATGTCATAGGTGCTTATTATTGAATAATGATTAACCATAATTTAAAAATTTACACAAATGGTTTACAAAAATACCAATTTAAACTTAATTAGGAGAATGTTTTAGGCATAAATGAATAATTAAGCAATTTAGATTAAAAGAATAATCTTAGCAGGAGAGATTTTGGTAAAAGTAAATCTAAAATTTCTTTAATATAATGACTTTGGATGCCAAGATAAAAAGGTAAGAATCAATTAATTTCATTAAATATAATTAATAAAACAAACAAATAAATTAAAAAAGTAAAAATAATTAAATTCATTAAACATGATTAAAGAAAACAAAGAAACTAAAAATGTAATAATCAATTAACTTTATTAAAATGATTAAAGTAAAAAAAAAACTAAAGAAAGAACAAATAAAAAGATTCCTAATACTAAAACAACAAATGCATGCTTGGCTTGGTGGTTCACGTGCAGTAAAGGCTAAGGCGAGGTCGCAGGTTCGACTCTCGCGGAAGCCAAAAAAAATTTTAAAAAGTCAAAATGTCAAAAAATCGACGGTTCAACAGTTCAGCGGTTCGATTTGGTTCGCATGGTTCGATCGGTTCTGAATGGTTTGTCATATCTACAGTATTTTGAATAGAACCAGACCAGACACATGGCTGGTTTGCGATTCAACCGGTCAAACCAGTCGGTTCGGTCCGGGTGTAAAAACCCATATAGGATCTCAAGAATCTAACGGTAAAGGAAGAGAGCTGAAAATGATCTTTAGCTGAAAAAAATGATAGCTTCAGTGTAGGTCTCGATGGAAGAGTATGTCTTGTGCTTGGTTGATTTCAGGTTGTTATGATGGGACTTTTGAGTAGCTATGGTGGCCAAAGGGGTTCAATGGTGATGCAAGGTGGATTGGGTGGTTTGAGGGGGGATATTAACAGTGATTTTTTGGCAATTTTAGGCTGCAATTGCAACTGTTATTGGTTGATTTTGGGTGACTTTTGAGTTGTGATATTGTGAGTTGTTTGAGACTATTTTTTGCAGGATTTTTTTGCAATGTTTAAGGCTGTTTTGGAAGTATTTTGGGGCTTTTTTTTTTGTAGGGATTTCGGGCTATTTTTTGGAGGGATTTTAGGCATGTGATTACAGATTTTTAGGGTTGTTCTTTTGCAGAAATTTGGGCATATGATTGCAAATTTGTGGGAATTGGACTGGCCATGGAGCTTGGTTTTTCTGATGGAGGTAGATATTTTGGGGCTGCCATGATGGTTGTCTTATGTTGATAGAGGTGGAGCTTGGGTGGTTTACTGGCTGACATATGAGAGAGATAGGAAGTAGATGGTGGTTTCTTGATGGTTCTAGGGCAGGGATGGTGAAAGTAGGCTGATTTGGCATGCAGTAGGAGGCTGATGATTGCTTGAAGGCAAAGGATGGTGAAGGGTGGTGGAGTGAGGTTGCAGATTAGGGCTATTTGTGGAACAGTGGAGGGATAAGGTGGTGGAAGAAGATGATTAAGTTGGGGAGACTGAAGAACAGTGCAGAAGAAGAAAGTAAAAGAATCATAAACCCAGGAATAATGACACAAACTTATAAACAAAATTGAATAAAAAATCAACAAAAAAACTCAACCAAAATTCCAAACAATTAGAATACATAATCAGATTTTCATATAAAAATATGCACAAAAATACCTCAAAACAAAGAGAAGAACTCACCTTTTTAATTTTGAAGATACACTAATGATGAACAGTAATGGCCTTGAAGGAAGATCGTGATGAATAGTAACTCAAGAGTGAAAAAATGGAGTGTGTGTTTTTTGGTGAGATAGTAGGTATTTTGATCTTTTTCTTTGGATAAGATTGTGTTTTAGGATTTTTTGATTTTTTCTTTCTTTTCTGATTTTAATGGGAGTATTTATAGGGTCTAGTAGTCTTGGCCTCCAAGAATCCTCCAAAATAACCAAAATGTCACTAGTAATAAAAATACTAATTTTACCCTAATAAATTATTTTTGACACAAAAATCAAAATTAATACAAAAATGACAATGAACTTCAAAATTCACCAAAAAATTCAAAAATAGATTTCAAAATCTAAAAAATAAATATTAGAGCTTAAAATTGGCCAAAAATGTGTTCGGGTGTGAAATGATTATTTTGCCCCTATAATGACAAAATGAGCAGAAAAATAGCTATCGGCCTCGAAAAATTTCTAAAAATTAAAAATAAGCTTAAAATCTTAGAAAATGAATTTAGGACTTAAAAATTGGTGAAAAATGCGTTCGGAGTGCGAAATAACTATTTTGCCCCTGAAAGCGATATTTACAGAAAAAATATCAATCGTCTCCAAAAAAATTAAGAAAATTTAGAAACATGCTTAAAAGTTTGAAAAATAAATTTTAGATTTGAAATGAGCGAAAATGATATTCATAGAAAAAATGACCATTTTACGCCTGTGTTGTCGAAATACAGAAAAATACCAATTAAATATGAAAAAATTATAGAAATTAAAAAATACTTTTGAAAGTACAAAATATCAATTTAAACTCCAAAACTAATAAAAAAATATTTACATCTAAAAAATTATTGTTTTGTCCCCCGAGATTGTTGATTTTGCCCTTTTTTACTAAAAAAATCAGATTTGCCCCTTTTTACTCCCTAATGTTAGAAAAATAAATAGTGTGTCAAAATTTGGTGTCTACACAACTAATATGACAATAATCAAATTTGCAATAATAATAATAAAGATAACAATTATTAAGCTCAAAATAACAAATAAGAATAAAGTAAAGTAAAATAAAGAAAGAACACACCGAAATTTTTATAGTGGTTCAGTACTAAATTCTGTACCTATGTCCACTCCCACGTATAATCACTTAGAATTCAATCCACTCAAAGTTTCTTCTCAAGTTGGTAAAGCTAATTAATATGTACAAAAAGGAGAATCACTCTCGCTCTCTCTTCCTAGCTCTAGTTGATCCAAAGTCTTCACTTTGGTCACACTAAGCTCTATTAAGACTAGCCAAGAATTTTACAATCACTCATAACCCTCACACTTTGCTACACTTGATAACTCTTAACCACACTTAGAAAATCTCTCACAATTCTAATCAACTACCTTACTTAGAACTACAAGTACAACTCACACAAGAGTATTTTTCCCTCAAAATCACTCTTAGAACACTTGTAAACTAAGTAGGCAAAAGGGTTTTCATCAATTCTATACATTTACTATATATAGGGGGTGAGAAAAGGGGTCAAAAAGACCTCAAATGGTAAAAAACACAATGTTGAAAAACTAGCCGTTACTGCATTCGGATCATGTGGACATCTGGATGGTCGTCTAGATGGTCATCCGTATTCTCTCTGTCCAACTCATTATGAGTCCTTGCAACTGTTCAGACGTTCGCATCTTTTCTGGTGCATCCGCATGGTCGTTTGGATTAGTACTTCTTTGTGTTTTTCACCTTCTTTTGATTTCTAATGATTTTACTGCAAAGATAACTCAATAAAATATTAGTAAACATTATCATTAGTTTGAACTAAGATGATATGAGACCATAAGGTCTTCAATATTTCTCTTTTTTTGTGATGACAAACTAAAGAGGAAAATGGGCAAAAGGATATATAATTGACTCCTTCTTAGTATATGCATATTAAAAAATGCTCATTTTTAAACTAGATAAACATACCAACAATTTTTTCCCTTTTGACATCATCAAAACTAGAATTGAGAAGTGTGTTTAAAGATTTATAAACAATGCTCCCCCTTAACAAATGCATATATTATTTTGGGTAAAAAAAATACCTTTTTATGATAAAAATCATTTCTCCCCCTAAGTGTGAGCATATCATAGAATATACATTTTGATTTAAAACAAAATACAAGATTCACTTTTAAAAAAATATGTAAGATATTGAAATGAATTTTTTCAAAAATATAATATTTAACGCAACTTTTTTAAATAAATCAACAAATATGCACAAAATTCCACCATTTTTTTTATATCATCACCAAACATATACAATCCATATATTCAATCTCATAAACTACATATTATTATAAAAATAGCCAATACATTTACCCTTCAATTATTGTTGTTCATGCACTACCTTGTCTTGTGGTGATCTTCAAACCTACAAAAGTCAATCAATATATTTTGGAAACCATGTCTTCTTGAGTCCAAGATTATTAGCAATACCTTTTTCTACCCATATGGCTTTCATGCCTAGTTTGATATTTTTCTGAACATAACATTCATTTTGCATATGACCATGTTGACAATAAAAATGATAAATTGCATTTGAATTCCTAACAAATGTAGATTTTACAAAATAAATATCATTCATAAAAAAATAATACGATGCTTGCACAAAATTCCAACTCCCTTCTTTGTAAAGTTCTTTTATTTTTTTTTAAGAACATTTTCAAAATCATCCATTTTCTTTCTCAACACATTTTGTTCTTCTTTGAACTTTACATAAAGTTTAGATTTCTCATCCATATTCTTTCTCAAATCTATAGTTAATCAACTATATTTTTCAAATCACCATTCTCTTTCCTCAAACCTTTATTCTCTTGGAAGAGTGTGGAATTTTCTTTTTGTAAAGCATTTATTTTGTTTTTCAAATCCTTGTTTCTAGCATAAGACATTTTTAAACTATAATGCAATTTAGAAACAAATGCTTCTAGATCATCATCATCATAAAAATCATCACTAGAAGAAGAACTAGAAGATACCTCTTCATCTCCAATGGCCATAAGGCCATATGAGATGTCTTATTTTCTTCTTCAAATTCTCCATCGGAATTGCAATCATCCCACGAAATTTTAAAATTGTTGAATGGTTTCCCTTTTCCTTTGGCTTTCTTCATTTCTTTGTTACTTGCATCACTTCTTCTATCATTCCTTTTATCGATGGAGTATTTCTTTATGCCGTCAGTGATGAGTGTTAGATCATTCTCATTTCCATCATATTCTTCATCAAGTAAAGAGAGATCTTCTTCCTTTTGAGAGGCCTTGAGTGCAATACCTCTTGTTATTCTTGCCTCTTCATCACTTTAAATTTTGCATTTAAGCTTCAATTCATAAGAAATTAGTGAATATATAAGAGAATCAATAGGTAAAGAATTTAAATCTTTAGATTCCTCTATAGCATTGACCTTTGATTCCTATTTTTGGGGCAAGGCATTCAAAATTTTTCCAAATCTTTGATAATATCATTGAACTTACAATACATCTTGTCAATATTTTCATGAGGTTCAATTCTAAATGATTCATATTTGGTGACAAGTAAGGCTTTCTTTTACTCTTGAGTATCATCATTTCCTAAAAAATTTTCCTCAACTTGTCCCAATTTCTTTGGCCGATTTACAATCTTTTATTCTAATAGACTCATTTACATCTAAAGCATTGTACAATACATTCATAGCCTTAGCATTTAATATAAGGTTGATTCTATTTGAGGGACTAAGCTCACTCCTTGTTTTGGCCTATCTTTGCCTATTCTCTCATAAAAGATTGTGACTTTATAAGGCCCTTAAATAAGTATGTATCACAATTCCATATCTATAGATTGCAAAAATATTTTCATTTTATTCCTCTAACTATCATAATTAACACTACTAAACATGGGAGGTCTAGTAATGGATTACTCTTCTAGAAATAAAGCATTATTGGCTGCCATGTGATAAGTGATGAATTTACCTATTTTAGCAAAGTATTTTATATATAATTTTAGTGTGTTTTAGTATGATTTTAGTATTTTTGTTATAAAATTAGCTGATTTTCACCAACTTTCTTACATGTGAAGAATTTTTCAAAAATTAGGAATTTTACTAGATTTTTATGGTTTTGAAGCGAAAGTTCTATTTTAAGCAAATTAATGCACAAGTTTTGTACAATCCTGTAGATTTTATACATTCAATCATAATTTGGCTCAATTGAAATACAAGTCATTACATTCATAGGAGATTTAAGGATAATTGAATTAGGAGTTCAATGAAACAACTTTTATATTCAAAATTGGAGGATTGTTTTGCTCAACTTTTGAAAAATTTTCTTCAATAAATTCACCATAAAATTAAAGGATCAACATCATCAAAAGGTTTCAAGGGTATAAGAGGAATAACAAGTAAAAGAGAAGGGTAAAGAAATAATGGAAGTGAAAAATTGAAGAAATCTAGGGGGTCGGCAACAATGACATATTTCAGTATTTTTGCAACAACTTGGGCTACAAATGTTAGATTGAGATGATTCTTACTGAATTTTAAAGCTAAGATGATGCTCTACATTTTTTATGAAGATATCAAAATTCATATCTCACTTTTGCATAATTAAATATCCAAATTACTAAAGTACATTTGTGCGACAAATATCTTCCGACCACCTCTTAGTATTTTGGTCATATCTTTGCATCCAGTGGTTCAAATAACCTTATTTTTATGGTGTTGGAAAACTAACTCAAAGGGTTACAAATTTTATGTTTTGAGAAAAAGATTATTCATCCATCTTATAGGAGCAGTTCATGGGTTAGATCCACGGGTCAACTAACTCACGGATCACACCGCAGATCACAACCGACTTAAGGTTGGCCAGCTGTAAGTTGGAGCTCTTTTCTCATTGCTTTTCTATATTTTTTTAGAAGCAAGCTGTATTTTGGTTGCTCAAGGGGATATTTCAAAAACCAAGAAAGGCTTTTTGTGATTTGGTGAATCAATGTAATCATTTTGTTTCCAACTTGATTAGGTGAATTTGTCTATAAATAGGGAGGTCTTGCAAGACATTTAGAACAAGTCTCGGAGGGAGGAGCACTCCCAAGTAATTAGTAGTAGTAGTTTTCTTCATAGTTTTATAAGAATTTTCAATACTTATAAGAAAACTCTTGGAGAATTCACTTGTACTATATCATATTCAAGGAAGAAATTAAGGATTGGAGCCATGAAATGAGAATTTCTATCCCCTTCTCTTATTGTCTTACCTGGTTATGAATTGTTTTATTAAATTCTTATACTTTCAAGTTATGAATTCTATGTTTAACTAAATACTTGTCTTAGGGTTAGATGAAGCTAATGATATGAGTTGAATGTTAACATACTTGCTATTACTTGTATTTGCTGGTTCATCTATCAAGGTTTAACATTTGTAGTAGCTTGATCACCTATTGCAAGTCATTTAGATATTATTTGACATTGAGAAATGCTTATAACATTGAAAAATAGAAGATGAAGCCTATTATGTACACACATAAAAATAGTGGTATAAGTAGGTGGATTGAGGTTGTTTAAAATCACAATTCATGCATTTCACAAGAGTTCATCATGAGAGTAGTTAAACTCTTGTCAATTCATTGTGAGAATAAATTTTGATTTCATTTGGAATTGCAATCCTAAGCAATATAAGATTAATATAGTAAGGTGTTAATTCATTCAACATTATTAGTGACAATTAGTGGATTAAGTCCTATTACTTGTGTTTGTCAATTTTTTCCAATTATTTTACTTCAAGTAGTTAAATTTTCTTACCTTGTATACCACCCATTTGATGTTTTGTCTAAATAATAAAGTAAGTTAGTAGCTTTGGTACTTGCTATATCTTGTTTCCTAGTGGGATTGACCCTAATACTCGTAATAATTACAATTGACCCTTGCACTTGTAGAACGAGTATTAGGTATAAATTTTATTACTTGTTTGTGTGAATTGTGACTTATTTTGATAATAACCTAAACTCACAATCACTATGGATCTCTCCTAACTTGTTAGGCTACTACTAGTGGAGTTCAAATTCTGATAACAATTGTAGACCCCAAAAATAATGCAACTAATATGACAATAATCAAACTTGCAATAACAATAATAAAAATAACAATTATTAAGCTCAAAATAATAATTAAGAATAAAGTAAAGAAAAGAAAAAGCACACCGGAATTTTTATAGTGGTTTAGTATCAAATTTGGTACTTAGGTCCACTTCCAAGTATAACAACTTGGAATTCAATCCACTATAAGTTTCTTCTCAAGTTGGTGAAGCTAACTAATATGTACAAAATGGAGGATCACTTTTACTCTCTCTTTCTAGCTCTAGTTGACCCAAAGTCTCTACTTTGGTCACACTAAGCTCTACTGAGACTAGTTAAGAGTTTTACAATTACTCACAACCCTCACACTTTGCTACACTTGATAGCTCTCAACCACACTTAGAGAAGCTTTCACAATCCCAACCAATTACCTCACTTAGAAATACAAGTACAACTCACACAAGAGTATTTTCCCTCAAAATCACTCTTAAAACACTTGTAAACTAAGTAGGCAAAAGGAAATTTTGTTTTATCAATTCTATACATTTTCTATATATAGGGGTGAGAAAAGTGGTTAAAAAGAGCTCAAACAGTAAAAAAACACAATGCTGAAAAATTAGTCATTATAGCATCCGAATGGTCATTCGGAGGGGCATCTGGATCATGCGGACGTCCAGATGGTCATCCGTATGCTCTCTATCCAACTCATTTTGAACCCTTCCAGCTGTCTGAACATCCGCATCTCTTCTGGTGCTTCCACATGGTCGTTCGGATGAGTATTTCTTTGCATTTTTCTTATTCTTTTGATTCCTAATGATTTTACTGCAAAGATAACTTGATAAAATATTAGTAAATATTATCATTAGTTTGTTACATCAAAACTAAGATGATGTGAGACCATAAGCTCTTCAACTGCTACTTTATATAATAAAAGATCGATGTTGTGGAGTAATACTCTTTTAATCTCAAAAAATACTCTAATTGGATGATAACTATTTTGTAACTTTCATCTCCAATATTCACTATACTCACTATACATTTTTTATTTTTTTATTGTTTAACAGTGAATAAGACACAATGTGTGCGCTAACAAAAATTAAAATTACTTGTAGAAATTAATTTTCATTAAAATTCATATTATAGTTTAAGAATAAATATGTATGAATTCTTTGATTTACATCATAAGAATATAAATACAAAAATTTTATAAAATAAAAATATGCTTGTAAGCAGTTATTTCTGGTGACTTATAATTATGGGTAGTTATTAATTTGGTTTTTTTTAATTAAATACAAAATGGAAGACATCATAGACCAAGTGAAGCACATTTGGAATGTATGTCAAAAAAGGATATTGTGTGGGTTAAATGGGGTACGTAAATGCTAAAAGATAATCATTCTAGGCTATTAAACACCAAATGGTTACTCTAAGAGTTGGAGGAAGATTCTTGTTAAACGAGTGTGCAAAATCCTATATGTATTGGGGGATCGGAAGAACATAAAAATTTGGTATGATCTATGACATCCAAGCGGAGTATTGGCAGATAACTATTAATTATGTAACCTTGCTGAAATCCCTTAGATGCCACTAGTGGTCTTAATTATCATGTATTATGCAAAATGATCAATAAATTGGCTAGAAGTAATTGTTGGATATGGTTAGTGATGCATGATTTAAAATGGAAAGGTATTAAGAAAATATTGCTAGTTAGCCAGCTAGCAGTCGCAGGCATAAATTGCTGATTTGGTCATAGCAACTCTCTAGAATTCTGGTTAGAAAGTGGCCATGGGCACAGGTTGCGGCTTCTAGCAGCGGCTGCTCACTGGATTCGTATGTTAATTTTTTGAAATTTTCATTTTGTAAAGGCTTCTTCAAGGTTAATCCCAACAGACATAATACATTATTAAGGAAGTGTTCATTCATTTCAAAAGGCATCTATTCAATTCAAAAAGCTCAATTTGAATGGAAAAGATACCTGTTCAATAGAAGTGTCCATTTGACTTGGAAAGGTATTTATTCATTAAGGATGTGACCATTTGATTTGAATAGGTGCCTATTCATTGAAAGTTATCTTTATGAAAAACATGACAATTTATTTGTTTAGAAAAGGTACCTATTTATTTAAAGTTGTCTTTTCAAAGGGCATGACTAATCATTTTGGGTGTCTGACTATTATAAATATGAGAGTTCAAACATGTAGTTAAATACTTTTAAAGCTGGATATTTTTACCTTGGTTTTGTCTTTCCATTGTCCTACATAAAACAAAATAAGATGTTCTCTAAACATTCTTCGGGAGAATTTCTTTATATTGCTGTAAGGAAATTCGAGTTTGGCTTTGTTATTCTTCGAGGGAATTGCCACAAATTCTGTAGCAACATATAGTGGGGCAAATTTCCTCAAGAAAAGTGATTCATGCATATTTGTTGTTACAATTTTCTACTATTCATATCTTTTCTCCAATGGCAATGAGAAGAAGCGAATAAGTAAGGAGATTAATGGCTGACACTTCAACAAATTTTCTACAAAAGCAAGCCAATCTAATAAAGTAATTTGGAAATGTTAGCAAAATGGTGTCTATACTTTTAAATTTGCTTACAAGCATATGCAAGTTGAAAATTCCGGTACAAGATTATATGGTTTAAAAGATGTTTCCAGATTTGCATTTATATTATGGTTGGTTTGTTAGGGAAGACTGAATTTTGTAAATAGGTTGTTATGGTTTGTTAGGGAAGACTAAATACTGTAAACAGGTAGTTATCATGTGATTTTATGAAAAAATGTAGAATGTGTGTTTTGTCATCATGCTGTGGAGACAATTGAGTATCTATTTTTTTAGTGTCCTATTGTGTATGAAGTTGGGAGACAAACACATATGGTGAGTTTGATCTATAGAGAGTCTTGGCATGGTCTTAGGAAATATTGTGGTGATGTTGTCATTGTAAGGAGATTCATTGTTAAGCAAGTGTGTAAATTGGCCTTTTGTTACATCAGTTTATCACTTATGGGTAGAAACTAAAGACTATTTGGAAGAGAGATGTATCCAAATTCTGTTAAGAAAATTATATACATGTACAGGCAGTAGTCAAGAGTTGGAGAAATATGAGCAAAAGTAAAAGAAACTGGGAGATCAACTTGAGATGGGATTTGATCAGAGTATTTTTTTGATGTCTTAAGTTGTAATAGAGTAGCAAATAGTGTAGTAGTATTACAGGCAATTTAAGTAGTTGAAAATTGTTATAGAGATATGGTTTATCTCAAAAAAAAAAAAAAGAAAAGAAAAAAGAACTTGTATAGGCTTCCCAGTTCTAATAAGTAAAAGTTTTACTCAAAAGAATATAAGTCAAGATAATGTCATTCTGTTTTAGTGTTTATTTGTAATGTGGAGTGGTTTATGCAAGATGTTTATTTGTCGTGGCAAAGAGTTGGATTGGAAGATGCTCTACTTTATGAAGCTAGCATTCTTGTCAAGGTAGGTCCACACACACAATCATGTGCCAAAGGTTTATCAACCTAAACGATGAGTTTTTATAGCTGTTAAAGATGTTTTCTAACATTTGCACCTTGCCATTATATTTACATCAATATATTTTTTACACTTCTGAGATTGAATTCTTTTGGCTTGTATTTTACAACAAACCATTGCAATAAAACGTTCTTCCCAGTTGTGAAGCAACAAAAACAGCTTGATATAATTATCCAAACAATAGTTCACACATATAATGACTGTCTATATCTATTAGAAGAGATCCACGTATTGCATTTGAGGCATGCATGTGTTCTCGCTTGTAATATTTTCCCAATATGTTAGATTTGGACTACCTCATCTTAAAAGACTTGATTCCCTATGAACAAGTATCGATCATTTTTATGTTTATCTCAATCATTTATTACATATAGATGATTAAAATTGATCCATTTTTAGCTTTAAAATTCACACATAGAAAGCCTACCCTTCATGCAAAAATCAAAATGAGAAACAAATTATGTTCTTTAGAAACTAAATCCAATAATGATAAGAATATAAAATTAGACAGAAGCAACCACACTTTGTTATTACACAAGCCTTTTTTTTTTAATTGGCTAACTCCATGCTCGAGGGAGGGTGCCACTCCTCAATTTTATTAAAAACCTAAAAATATGAGGGGGACTTGAACCTTACCTCAAAAGTACATGATAGAATAAGTAAATCAAAGTAAAAAAGAAATAAATGAGGAGTACTACTCCCTTACAGTCTTATTTATGATAGACTCTAATATCTGGAAGTCCTACTCTATCTAAAGCTAGATCTCCTTTCACTTGCTATGACAATTGAGAAGAATGTAAAAAATTATTACACAAGCCTTTGTTGCAAATAATAAATTATAAATAATTGTTTAGATACAAAATTAATTATGAACAATTACTTAGACCAATTGTTCAACACAAATGACCTTAAATGTTTTGGTATTTTAACAACTATTGTTATATTTTCTTGTCTTTTTTTTTTCTGTTGTAATTGCATTAAGAAAGCATATTAATGAAAAGTCTTTATTCAAAAGTCTTTTTCTGTTCAACACAAATGACCTAATGAAGCTTGACCTTTATTCAAAAGTCTTTCGAATCTTAAATATGAATTTGATTTAAATTGAAATAAAAAAACTAGATGCGAACTATTTAATTTTTTTTACTTTAATGAATAATTTATTAATTAAGCAGGACTATTTTTTTAATTTATCTTTTAGACTAAAGTAAAATAGTACATTAATATTAAGTTTTTATTCAAAAATTATTTTCAGACATCGCAAAACATATAAGTTAAATTATCTACTTAAATCAATTAGTTTACCTGTTATTAAAAACGGATGTAGTGTTACCTTCTTTAAAATGCCACAATAGTATGTAGTATAGTGCCAAGAAAGATAAAAAAATAATATGAGTCTACTAAGTTTAGTATTGACCGAGAAATCTTGATTAACAAGATGAGTGGATTGTATTTTAGGATTCTTGTATTTTATTTTCTTTGCCAAGTAGAATAGTCTGAGTTATTCTTAGGTAGGTAGCATTTATACTTGAGATAGTACACATTATTTGGGAGTCTCTACCGATACCTTGAATTTACAAAAGGAGTATTTGTATGGTTTTGAAGATAGTTTTCTCGAGAATTGTAAATGACATTCTCCTTTTAGATGACATGGCAATAGAAGAAACTTTACATGCACAATGTTAATTTTCTTTTGAACTTCTAAGTTGAAAGAGGTTCATTATTAATGTAATTACCTCATCTTTGTTTGTTTGAAGCTTCAAAGGCTAATGCATTTGCTATTTGAGAACATGCCATCTATCTTATCATCACTATTGATCATTAATTGGAGACAAAGTTCAAAAGAAAGACTAGTATTCTCAATTGAAACTGTAGACACCAAATTTTGACACACATTTTATAAAAATATGCGTATTACTTTATTTAGGGGTTATTATGATTTTTAGGGGCTAATTATAATTTTTGTGTATATTACGTCCAATTCGTCGTGTCAGGGGCAAAATGGTAATTTCACCATATAAATATTAGTTTATTTTATTTTATTTCTTAAATACATTGATTTTACTATTTTTATCATTATTTATGATTTTAATGATTTTTAGGAGTCATTTATTATTTATTTAAAAATATGCTATTTTTTTAATTCAACGGCACGTTTTCCAATGCGCCATTTTTATGAGAATTTTCAAGTGAAAAATTTTATACATGCATTTCGAATACTCATAAATTTTCTGTAAAAATCTCATAATTTTTAGAGGTCGTTTAGTATTTGTTAATTTTTATCTTTTTGTTTATTAAGGGCACGTTTCCCAAGAATGCGTTAATTTCAAAATTTTTAAGTGAAAATTATAATATGCGTGCTTCATGTGATAATATATGTTGTGTAAAATTTGTGTGCTGTCATTTATTAATTTCATAAATTTTATAATTTTGCCATATTTTGGTCACATTTTCCAATGCACTTTTTTATTTATTTAATTTAAAAATTTGTTCTTTATGAGAATTATGTGTGTGTGTGTTTTATAAATTTCATGTAAAGAAAATTTTCACGGTTAATTTATTTATTTTTAAGACCATTCATTATTTATTTTAAATTGTATTTTTTCCAACTTAGAATTAACTTTTTTACACTGAATTTTTTTTTCTCTTTCCTTATTATAATGTTATATTTCAATTTTAACATATAATTTAAAAGGGGTTCAAGTAGTTTTTACTTTACTTTATTTTATTTTTCATTTTTCTTTGTTCTTCTTCTTCTTCAAAAAAAAAAAAAAAAAAAAAAAGAAGATAATGAACAGCAGCAGCAGCGTGCTGCTGTTTTTCTGGCATGGCTAATGGCAGCCATGCCTTTTCTCATCATCAACACCATCCCCAAACCATACCTCCTATCATCATCACCTTCCAAATTACACTCAATCAATCAGCATACTTTGAGGGATTTTGAAAGATTTTGCTCACTTCTTCATGATTCTACTTTCATTCTCCCAACTCCCCTCTGATTTTTCCACATCTACACACAACCTCACCATCTCACTCACACGATTCCCATTTTTTCCCTTCACCATTTTTGCACACACTCACTTCTCTGCCTCACGTTCCCCTCCCCTACAGAAACACCACACACACACCACACACACTCAATTCTCAAAACACACGCACAACACACACTTGCACACAACCTGCAGATTAAAACACAAACACACACACACCACACACATTACACAATCCCCTGCATCCACAAAAAACACACAAGCCCACAAGCATTCATCTGCATACAATCCAGCAAAATTCACATATAACATACACACTTGCACACAACCTGCATTTTCCACACATTACACACAACACACACACACTTGTACACAACCTTGTATTTTCCACACAAAACACACGCACAACACACACTTGCACACAACCTGCAGATTAAAACACAAACACACGCACAACACACACTTGTACACAACCTGCATTCACAAATCAGTCACAAACACACACTCATTGTCTCATAATACACCTGCACCAATTCACACAACATACAATTCACAAACACACACACACACACACCTGCAAGAAGAGGGAACCGAAAAAAAAAAAATCAATCAAGCAACAAACAACAACAACAGCAACAACAATAGCATCACTACCAGGTAAATCTCCTACTTTTACTTTCAAATTTCAGTATTTCGTTGTTTTTGTTTTCTGTTTTTTTGTTTTGTATAAAAAAAAAAAAAAGAGAAAACTGAAAAACGTCCGGCCGAGAGTGAAAGAGAGAGAGAGAGAGAGAGAGAGAGGGCCGAAAGAGAGAGAATCCGAGAGGGAGAGAACCGAAAAAAAAAAAAAAAAAAGGGGAAGAGCAAATCGGGTAGGGGAAAGAAGAAAAGGGGAGAGGAGAGAAAGAAGGAGGAAGAAAAGAAGAAAAGAAGGGAAGAAGAAAGAAAAAAAAAAAAAAAAAGGGGTAAAGGGAGAGTAGATCGGAAGGCACCAGGAGAAGAAAGAAGAAGGAAGAAAGAAGAAAGGAGAAAGAGAGAAAGAGAGAAAAGAAAGAAAGAAAGGAAAAGAGAAAAAGAAGAAAGAAAGAGAAAAAGAAAAAGGAAATCTGGAAAACGTGTAAAGAAAAAAAAAACAAAAAAAAAAAACAAAAAAAAAAAAACTAAGTCAGCCGAAAAAAAAAAAAAAAATAGTTTTAGTGAAACTACGTCGTTTTGACGTAGTTTCACTCAAAACTACGTCAGTTTTGATTAGTTAGTTTTTTAATTTATTTTTAATTAATAATAGGTATTTATTTTATAGTCCTTATATTTTCATTAATGCTACTGTGGCCCTGGAAATGTTTGACTGGTGCATTTAAATTTCTGTTTATTGTAGATTGACCCCCATAATTTAATTTTCTTTGCAATTAGGTCCCGATTAATTGCATTTAGGTCCCTCAACTTTTAGATAATTATAATTTTGCCCCCCTACGTTTTTAATTTTTCATTTTGACCCCTATATTTTTCGGTAATTACATTCTGACCCCTAGATTTTGCTGGAATTGCATTTTTACCCTCTGATATTTATGAAAATTGCAATTTTGCCTCCCAAACTTTCTTTTATTATATTTTAGGCTTTAAATGTTACTGAAAATTGCATTTTGGCCCTTATACATTGCTGGAAATTCCATTTTTGTCATAAAATGTTGCTGGAATTCTATTATAGTCTTTGAATATGGCTGGAATTTGCAATTTGGCCCATCATGTTGCTGGAATTTTGCATTTTTGCCCCTAAACCTTGCTGGAATTTCATTTTGCCATTATATTTTTGCTGGAATTACTTTATTGTCCTCCAATGTTGCTGGAATTTATATTTTTGCTCTCCAAATAGCTAAAACTTGAAATTTTGCCTTTAAATGTTTGCTGTAAATTGTGTGTTATTTAATAAGCTTGCTGAAATTGTGTTCTTGGCTTTAAATATTGCTGGAATTTTTTATTTTTGGGCATTATACTTGTTGAAAATTACATTTTAGCTTTTAAATTTGTTGTAAACTATGTCATTACCTTAATTAGGGTTTGAAATTATAATTTTACCTTTTTGTTCCTCATAAATTACATTTTTACTTTAGAATATTGCCTAAATTTTCACTTTTAATCCAAAGCTTATAATATTTTATTTTTGCCAAAAAGGTATTAATTAAAATTAGTTAAGTCCTCAAAGCTTTAAATTATTTCTTTTTACATTTTTTTATTTATTTTTATCAAACTTATAATTAATGTTCTAAAATTGGGTCTTGTTAGTCTAATTAATGTTCAAATTAGTTTTCTCTATTTTCCTTTTAGTTATTTTAATAATCCTCATTTGAGGTGTTAAAATTTCAATGTATGTATTATTGTATTTTATCTTCTATTATTATTATTATCATTATTTTTATTTTTTATCTTATCTTTGTTGTTTTGCTCTATTTATTTATTTATTTACTAATTTATTTTTTACTTAAACAACTTTCATTTTTTTTTCCTAAATAATTAATTATTATTATCATTATTTTCTTCCTCTTATTTTGCTCATTATTGCTATGATTGTTTGAATTATCGTGGTATGTTCATAGTGATCGGTAGAAAATTATTCAATTAGTATTTTATTTATTTAAATAGTGGTATGTTGACATGTTTGTTCATTTTAGTAGCAACTTGTACCGGGTCTTCGAATAGGAGGTACCTCGATTATCCTTTTAATTTCCTTTTGTGTGCTATTACGTGCTCCTATGTGTTTTTCTATGTGTTTTTATGTATCTTTGTGCTTATAATTTTATCCATGTGTGAATGTTTATTTATTTATTTATGTCGTATTATTTACTCGAATTTAATTGTTGATTATTCAAAAAATGTAATAGATAGGTAATATTCTATTTAGTAAAAATTTCTTTGTATTTAGATAGTGAATGTAATAGATAGTTTATGTTTTATCTATTTAATTAAAGCCTATGTATTTTAGATAGAAAGTGTAATAGATAGGTTAGATAGGATATCTTTTATTCTCTTTCCATTTTTTAGATTGTAATTAAGTTATTCTCCGGTGTAATAGTTAGGGCTTTGTGTGCTATGTGTGCTATGTGTTTATGTGTTTTATTCGCTTTCTTTAGGATTTTGCATCTAGAATATCATGTTTATGTGTTATGTGCTCTTATGTGCTATTATTTGCTTTTATGTGATTATTGCTTTAATGCATGCTTTATTTATTTACTTGCTTTAATTATATATGTGTATCGTCGCCACACTAGTCCAAAGCTAGTTGTGGTTAATTCCGGTTTCTTCTCTAGTCCAACGCTAGCGGAGAATTTATAGAAAATAGGCTAGTCCAATGCTAAGCCTTTAGGTCATTTTAGCATTAGGAATATTTTTCGTATGCATTGCATGACATTTCACACACATTTTATCTTTTTAGGCTTTTCTCATTTTCTATGAGTTTTTTTTTATACATATACTTTATAACTTATTACTTATTTTAACATCTATTTGGTACATAATTTTTTAGATTCCACTACACATAGAATTTTAGGTCATTTGCATGATTTAGACTAAGAAATAGTCATCTACTCACGTGGGAAGCGATGGCGTACATGTCGTTCCCCCCTCCGTGAGTAGGAACAGTTAGTCACGAGTCCATTCGTCCCCCGTACCCGTTATGTTTGCCTTCCCACTCTCTTTGTTCACGTACTACCTATATTACTATTTTTCTTTTCTTTTGCATTCCATTTTGCATTCATACTCGTGACTCCATCGAGGTCTAGATCCGGGTTTCGCAATTAATGCGACAATTCCGACCAAACCTCAATGGAACATTTCGTCCCTTATCGATATCCATTTTTAGGATTAGGTTTGCATCCATATAGTTGCATCCAAGTGTGATAAAATCTTAGGGTTATATTAGGAAAATTTAGACTAAACCTCGCAACTAGTTTCGGCTAGGTTGAAAGGGTGCCTTAGGCACAAGCCTTTGCCTTCCCTTTCTTCAACTGTGACTCCCGAACCTTTTTCTCTTGTTTTCCAAAGACCTGGAGTCGTCTAAAAGGGTTTTTTCTTGTTTTTCCTATATTTTTTCAAAAATCATTTTTTAAAATAAATCATTCCCAAGATTTTTACCTTTCACAAAATGTTTTTGGTGACTTGGTACACCAAAACTCAATACCAAGTGGCGACTCCTTTTTCATTAAAGAAACCCTTTTAGACTCTATTTTTTTGGCCCAAAAATCGTCGCATTTCAAAAAGTCCCATTTTAGGTCCTTTTTCTTTTATTTAAAAAAAAAATAATAAATAATAATAAAGCGTTTATTTGTCGCGTTTTTATCAAATCATCCTTTACAAAGCATTTTTTAAAAAATCATTTTTTACAAAAATTTACACGCTTTTCTATTTTTAAAATAAACACAACCTTTTTTTTTAGTAACCATAAAACCACATTTAACACTTCCTTTTAATTTTTTTTTTTCGACTTTAACTAGTTCTTTTTCGAAAAATGGGGCGCGACAGAAACTAAGAAGTCTGGTTTGCCATATTTCTGGACTAAGGCCATTGCATCCATATATCTATGACGCATATCTCTAGCGCTACCAACAAAAGAAGGAGGGAGAATGATTTTATGGCCAACTCTATTTATGTTTGCCTTACAAACTAAAAGCCTATTAATGACTCCTTGTTGTATTTCAATTCTAATTTCATTTGATTTTTCCTACAATAGTCACGACAGCATGCTTCTATTTTTATGTAAATATCAACAACAAATTATTGGAAAAGCCTTCCAGTATGCAGTAACATTGATCTATTAACGTCACGCATCTTAATTTGTAACATTAATATTTTCAAGCTGTCACAATATTTTTTAGCTTTTTTTTAGGATCATCAGTTGTAGACACTAGATTTTGGATGCAGGAGAAGCATTCCAAAAAAAAAAAAAAAAAATGATACAAGCGTAACAAAGATGTGGAGAGAAGCGCTAAGAGCCTGGCTTTTTTTTTTTTCGAATCAATTATTTTTGGAATACTTTTTACACAATTAGGGTTGATGGGATTGATATCAATTGAAGAATCATCTTGATTAATTATATGCGTAGAATTTTGTTTTATAGAATGATGCCATCTAGTTTTATTGCCGGGAAACAAAAGAGGATATTGCAAAGGGTCATTACAGTTGTAATAGTATTTGATACAGTGGCTAGTGTTTGAATGGATATAAACTTGGATGTGTGCACTTTTATCTAGCACAATGTTCTCATTTTCAGTCCAAATGGTTGCAACTTGCAAGGATGTAGGTAGGTTGTAGGTACTTTGGTCCAAGACAGGATTATAATTGAGAAGAATATTATGATTCTTAAGATCAGAAATGTCTCTTAGGTCTTTAAAAAACTTAGTGTAAGGATTATTGAACTTTATTCACATCAACAATCTAAGAGTCATTTCATGAAATCTCTCCGAATTATTGAGTCTTTTTGATAGCTCTTTCTTGATATTAAAGAAGTAAAGTTGAAACTGTCAAGGAAGTGACTTACTTGTCCTTGAACAAGGAATGTATAGACACCGTCTTAATTCTTTGTAAGTTTAGAATCATACTTTGCCCCGAATGAAGTAAGCGCAAAATTATTGTTATAAGATCTCTTGTTCTTTCAGAATTCAATAGATTCTTGGTTGGTGCCAGTAAAGAGGTAGTATAAATCATAAGGCATGGCTAGAGAAGGGAGAGAAATTTCATCACTAGCACAACAAAAATTTGTTAGTTCTAGGTGGAATTTTTTTTCTCAACAATATTAATAGTCAGTAGCATAAGGTAGAACCATTGATTCTGTAGGCACTCTGTCCAACAGAGACGATTTGCTCTGCCCTCTTTTATTTATTTTCTCTGTGTAAAGGTTTAGGAGGGGTTTTTTAATTAGGAAGAAGAAAATATAGTAATAATAAATAAGTATGGAAAACAAGAGAGTACTATCAGCCTGATAAACGAGACATTTTTTTTTTCTTTTGGTTTGTTGGTGATTCATAGATTCTGGTATGTAAAGAAAGATATTACGTATATTATTAGTATGATAGATAGGAATAAAATGAAGTGAAAAAAACAAAGGAAATGAAAGAAACCTGTTCCAAGGGGCTATTGCAACATTGTTGGAGATTGGCATCTATTATCAATGTCAATAGAAGGAAAGGCAGGAGTTGCAACTCTATTAACCTTGCCTTGATAAGAACATGCTGTAATGTCTTAACTTTAGGGAAAGGAGGCCTAGAAATAGATAAAAAAATGTACCTTTTATAACAAATTAGGCACATGAATGTTAGAAATAGGAGGAGGATAAAGGTAGGATTCCAACTGTCAGGAGCTAAACTACAGTGCAAAGATATGTCTGAAATAGTACATTGCAAGAAACATATGACTGTTAATGGAGAATAAGTTAGAAAGGGCAAAGAATTGGATTTTACCTCTAGAAAAAAGAATTGGATTTTACCTCTAGAATAAGTATTGTGTGAAATCCCTGTATCTGTAGAGTCCTATTCATGATTTAAAGAATGATTGTGAGCATCGGTTGGTTGTTTTAAGTCTAAATAATTTACCATTGTTTTGAATAGATGAGTTAGCTTATCATCACGTAACTCAAAAGTCATTTGAGAACAAGTTATCCAATGCCAATGTGTGCACTAGAAGCAGAAGAAGTAGGAGATAAAGTTTTGTCATTAATTGTTGGAATCATGACTTCAATGTTTGCCTGCCTTAGTGAGGTAGAAGGTTTGTAGATTAGAAAACAAATTCCAATTTCTACATGGTTGAGACGTATTTGCTTAGCGTAGTTTCTTCAATTTTGTTGTGCGAAACAGGCCTCAACCATAGTAGCTATAGAGCTAGTTTCACCATTTGAAATCCTCTTTTTTGCTATGTAAGTTTCTTGCTGGCGGCGCAACCATGCATCTTTAGCATCAGATGACATTTTTACATAACATTTACATCGACTAGAATTTTTGTCCATATAATACAAGGGTAGATGACTATCTGTAGAAATTTCACAGAGTGTACATTCCATAGAACAAAGTAATATTTTAGTATCCATTGGTAAAAATATGCTAGCAAGTAAGCAAATGAAAAGGCATAAAGGTAAAATTTAAAATATTAGGCCAAGTTGGGAAAAAAAACAACAGCAATCAAAAGTCAAACACTATATAATCAGCACATAAACTTACTCATAAATCATAAACAACTGAGAAAAATAGGCGGTAGGGGTGAAAAAGATAAATGTATACAACATTTAAGAAGCATACAAGCTAAAAAAGAGCAAAATATATATAGAGTAGAAGAACAAATTGGAAATTAAGCATGTTTCAGGTGAGGGAAAAAAATAGCAACAAAGAGTTAAACACTATATAACCAGTACATAGACTTGATTATAAAAAGTGAAGAAAAATTAACGGGCAAGTTAAAGGATAAAAAAAAAACAGAAAGAGAAACGTATATATCACTTAACAAGCACACAAATTCAAAAAAGAATAAAACATTTGCAAAATAGAAGGACAAATTGTTTAGTAAAATTAGCATTGAAAAAAAGCATATAACACCGATTATCTAATAAAAATATTCGAAAGATCAACCTAAATAGAAAACAACAAAATACATCATTTATTAATCACAGAATATATAGCAAAATAATTTAACAAAAAGACCATGCCTTAAATAGATTCTGTACTATTACAAAAAGTCCTGCATGAAAAATGATAAAGAACAACAACAATTATCATGCAACAGAATACACAATAAGACTAGGAAAGAAATGAGAAGAAACCATTTCGAAACAAGAAGACTCCAAAAGCATCATAATAAAAGAGAAAGTCTTTATAGAAATAAGTATTAAGTTTAGAAGCAAGTAAGCTCAACAACAAGCGAAAAGCAACGTAAGATATTGCTATAGAAATTTGTCATAAGTATAAACGTTGTAGGAAAGCAGTAAAAAACATACACCCCCAAGTTGTGTGATGACAGTAAGTTGGTTCAACAATAGATGCATGGAAAAAAAACATGCAGCCACACCCATTGGTTCCCTTAAATAAAAAAAATCAGCTGCAATGAAATGACAACCAAAACATTATGTTTTCATAAAAAGAGGGGAAGAAATCCAAACCAACTTTGAAAGGGGAAGCATTCAATACAATATAATATCAGGTCAGGTGGCAGGTTAAAAGCAAACAAAAATAAATAGCAAATAAATAGGCATGTAATAACAAAAGTAAAAATGCATATGATAACAAGGTATAGATGAAAGAGCACCTGTCAAAAACACAATAGAGCAATAGACAAATATAAAAAGAACAAGGATGGAAAAAAAGTATAATAAGTTTTGGATAAAGACAATAACAACATCACAACAACATAACAAAAGTTAATGGTCATGAAACCTAAAAGAACAAATATAGCAAACTAAAACCAAAGGAAACGTACTTGATGTAAGGACTAATAACCCTTGGCAAAGAGTTGCAAGTAAAATAGAAGAAAACAACCATGAGTAGGTAAAATAGAAGAAAACAAGCATGAAATACATAATAAAATGCTTAAAGAAAACAACAGTAAATGCTCTAAAGAAAGCGAAAGGAAGTATACAAGTGTAGACTTGATAAACATATTTGCAAAAAATAGAAAGCCACAACAAATGCAAACACAATAGCATTACCGAACAAAAGATGCATAGAAAATTGCCTTTATTCATATTGAATCACAAAAAAACAATGACACAAAGGAAAAAAAATATGTGAAGAATGGAGGGTCATAATATTCCAGATGTAAAAACACGTATAACTGAAGGGAAAATAGATATAACTAGAGGAATTAAGCAGTATTTGTGTAATGGATAAAACAATAAGGCCAACAATTGGTAGGGAAAAAAAAGAGGGTACTGAAATCAAATTTTAATGGATAAAAGATAAAATACTATATTAATAAGAAAGACACATACAAAAGAAGGAAAAAATCTTCTCTTCTACTCTAGTTCCCAAAGCACATAATAGAGTGCCAATCAAATAATAACTTTAATTAAAACAGAAATAGTTAAATTTCATTATAAAGAAGAACAAAGAAATAAATAAAAAAATCAAAGAGGAAAAGAATTCATGGACGAAGAAATTACTAAATTATAAAAAGGAGTTAAAGAGCACCACAATGCCTCGTAGATTTGCAAGAGAAGAGGATAAAAATACACAAGTTGCAAGGGCTAAAAGAGAAACCAAGGAGGAGGTGAAAGAAAAAAAATAGAAGGGCACAAAAGAATCAGTCAAAGGTTGCAGAGAGAAGATTAATAGTGGAGAAATTGACAAGAAAAAAGAAAAGGGAATAGATATGTGAACCTATAATAAAAATTAGGTCGAAAGAAAAACAGCAAGCGCAAGATACCTATTCTATAATTGTAGCCATTAAGGAAATTAAACAGTAAATCGCCAAAGTCAAGGGTCAACTTTTCTGAGAAAACAGTCACCCAAGCTATCGCAGTTAGTAGGAAATGACTCCTTTAACCAATTATCCAAAGAGCTATAGTGGAGATGATGAAAATACAACGTTAAAGAGTTAAAAAAAAAGAAAATGAAAAAGGCACAAATTCATGTAAAGATTTAAGAAATGCAATTGACATCTATCATTGTACAACTACAAAAGTATGAAGTAATAGTGGGAACAAAACAAATGTGGTGGCAAGGAAAAGAAAGCGCTGATAGAAATAATCTTATTTTTCATGCAAAAGAAAAAAAGAATTGCAAATAGTAGGAAGCGGATAATAGATGCATTAATGACAGAGGTTTTTTTAATCGAGCAAAATGAAGAAGAAGTATAATAACCAGTATGCAATTTTAGGGAAAAAGAAAGTAAAATATCTAAGCGGGTTGGAGCAATTGTCCATGGAAGAGAGAGGCTCTAAAGAGCTAGACCTAGATCCAGACATGCAAATAGAGAAAAAGTAATAAGGGGAAAAAACATCACAGAGGAAAAAGATTCAAAACCAGACATGGGCAATGCGCCACCTATGGATAGGACAAAAAACAAAAAAATGAAGACACGTGAGGAGCTTATGGGAGGACAATAAAACTTGAAGCAACGTGAGCAGCAGATGGGAGGACGACAAAACTCTAGTTTTCCAAAGCCACTTTTATCTATATGTTAATGAGTGGATTGCATTTCAGGATTGTTGTATTTTATTTTCTTTGCCAAATGGAATAGTCTGAGTTATTCTTGGTTAGAAAGCAATTATACTTGAGAAAATACACATTATTTGGGAGCCTCTATTGATGCGTTGAATCTACAAAAGGAGTATTTGCACGTTTCTAGATATAGTTTTCTCAAGAATTGCAAAAGATATTCTCCTTTTACATGAAATGACAACAAAAGTAAATTTACAAGTATTTTGATATGCTTTGGAACTTCTAAGTCGAAAGAGGTTTTGTTTTAATGTAAATACCTCAACAGTTTTTTGGTTGAAGCTTCAAAGACTTTACTCTTTGAGAATGTGCCATTCTATCTCATCATCACTATTGATCATGAATTAGAGATAGAGTTCAAAAAGTGGAATAGTATTCTCGGTTAATGATCTTATATCGTCCCTTCAAAAGTTATGCAAACTGGAAGCTATTGCACCCTTTATTATTCTTCACTTTCGAAATGTCTAAAAAGTGATGATGATCCACAATTTAAAGCAAAATCCTTTATTATTTTCTTTTTTAACATCCTAAAATATTCTCTGATCTTTTGGATATGCCTTTGAATTCATTACTGCAGCTTGGGATAGTGGTGAACTAATCAGATTTGAACTTACATTACAGCTGCATGCGATAACTATTAATTATTATTAATATTTAGGTCAACATATAGTCATTTATTTATTAGTCAATATCATTCTAGAAGAAATTCAACACTTCTTACCTAATATTTTTTATTAGAGAAGTAATACACACACATAACATACACACACACACACATATACACATGCATATATATACACATCAACCTTTCACTTATTTTCTTGCATTTCACCAAAATAGATTGGATTTCCAGTTTATGAGTGAAGTTCAACAAACCATTCATTTTTGAGTTATTTGTATTTTGTATAAGTGGCTAATTACTTTTGGGGAAACCGTGCTTATTTAGAATAGAAAGTTCAAGTTCTAGAGGTGAATGATTGTGGAAATCTAGGCCCTCCTCTCATTGTAGTCGACTGATTAATTTACTTGTCAAACCAACAATGTGGTTGATGAATTTTTTTACTCATAACTACCCCAAATTACCCCTTTTGTTCTTTTTGCTATGAACATAAATTTTTGCAATTTTAAATAAGAGGGTTAGTCACACTTTACCCTAAAGCTACCACCAATTAATATGTGACTTTATCAAAGATTTGATTTCCAACTTTAAATTAAAATTATGTGTCAATTCTGGACGAAATTGCTTTTTTTTTTTAATATATGGTATTAAGCAGTGTGTTACGGTGCGAAAACAGAGAAAGTCCACTAAAGAGGCTTAATATATAAGTTGGAATCTAACTTTGACCCGAAAGCTTAAGCTAATAAGTCTTAAGCCTACACATATATAAGCTTAAGCTAATAAGTCTTAAGCCTATATATATATATATATATATATATATATATATATATATATTAAATGCTCTTTCTTTCTTTCTTTCTCAAACCAATATAGGACGAACTCACCTACCTATGAACCTAACAATTCTCCCTCTTCCTCATATTGAAACCAAACTCCCTTTTAAGCCCAAATCACTATTCAACACAAGATCATTTTTCATCAACTCAAACATGGACCCTAACCTTTCCTTTATTTCTAAAAAAATTAGATCTCTGGTCCAACATCATTTCACTAGACCCCTAGCCTAACTTCAGGCTTCTTAGTCCAATACCCAAAGAAGAGAACAATTTACCAGCCTAACATTGAGAAGAAACCACTTGCCAACGAATAGCTCACTAGCCTAAGACATTAAACATGAGCTTTGACACTAGTTTGCTGGGGAGAGAAAGCTTACCTAAGAGGCCCAATATATAAGTTTGAAACTAACCTTGACCTACCTAAAAGCTTAAGGTAGTTGGTCTTAGCCCCATACATATGTATTAAATGCTCTTCCTTTCTTTCTTAAACTAATGTAGGTCAAATTAACCTATCCATGAACCTAACACAGTGTTATGAAACTCGAACCAAGCAAGACAGTTCATCTAGGAAGAAAACAGTCTAGTTTAATAATCATTAATCCAATTTTATTTTTTACTAATTATATGTGATATTTTTATAATTATTTTTTAAGTTAATAGCAACTAAAATATATGTTTCGTGTAAATTTTATTTTTCAATAATAAAAATGTGAACCAATCGGTCAAATTGATTTTGACTGGAAAAATATGGACTTTTGGTCCGACCACCAATTTGAGTTTTTTCAATTTAGTGTTAAGTTTTTTAAACATATTTTTATCAAAATTGTGGATAAAATATTAAATCTCATTTGATTGTAATTGGAATATAACTTCTTTATTAATAAATATACTTTTTATTTAAATTAAAATGAGATGAAATCCATTTATATATTTATTTGATGTATTAATATCTAAGTTGTTAGTCTAACTAAATTACTATTATTTGCCACAATATAAATTTGATTTTTTGCCACTCTTTTGAAATTTTATGATAAAAGAGTTATTTTTAATTAAAAACAGATACAAAAATTTAAAACTTCATCAATAATTTTTATGACAATTTATTTAAAAATTTAACACTAATCTTTATGAATTTTGATAAGTGGTAGAATTGAAAATTCTCAATTTTTTTGATTTGATTAGTCATTTTTTAGATTTAGAAAATTAAGTACAACTGTGTGGTAGATTCAAAGGGTAAAGTATTATTAACGCTAATAATATCTCCATAAGAAGTAACTTATTATTTATTTTTTCTGGAAACACGAGTATGGTGATCTAAAAACTGATATTATTGGTAATTCGCTTAATCGAACGGTGATATGTTAAGCGAGAGTTTGTAAGAACAAGAATCAAATCTCTAATGTATTTCTCGTTTTTTTTTTTTTAAAACATATCTTTCTTTGATGTATTTGTTGTAAGAGTAAGAACCTAATTTATGTTGTGCTTCCAACTCTGTGGATTGTCTGGGTAACATGGTGTTATTTTTCAAAATCTCTCTCTCTCTCTCTCTCTCTCTCTCTCTCTCTCTCTCTCTCTCTCTCTCTCTCTCTCTCTCTCTCTCTCACTCATTGACATTGGAGGCGAACCCTCCAGTGCATATACCGAATCTTTCCTATAGTGGTGATGCGAATAGTTGTAGTAGTTCAACGATTATAGTAGTAATAGTAGTAGTAGACCCGACTTGATTGATTTTCTTTTATTGAATGAGTTGATTCCAACCAGAATAAAGTTCAATTAAAGAAAGCAAAAAGCATGGGAAGTGACCGGATTTATGCACAGAGACTTCAATTCCTGCCAGAAGATCACATACCAGAAACGTTGAAAATTGCGAAACACTGCATTTTGGCACTTAATTGTTAGTGACGATTTCTACCTGCCTCTGCCCATGTGTTAAAACACTCAAATCTCCTCGATCATCAAAAAGATCACGACCCATGTTTGATTTGGACCAATAATATGGCCGGGATATATTATGCATGCATGAGGATTTAAAGAAACAGAAGTAGTCAAAGATTCCACTTAGCCGCACTAGGAAAAAGAAGGCCAGAATGAGTGTGTGATAATTTATTATGTATTGCCATCTGCGTCAAATTTAGGTAATCTATCTGCATCACTAGAATTTGTACAATACGCTTGGGCAACCATGGAAGATTATATGAATCCTTGTCACTTACACATGGTGCTAATTCTCGTCATGCTATTAATCTCAGTGCATCATCTTTCTTCATTTTCAACCTTTTACGCTAATAGACAATTGTATTGTAGAAAGAGGAGAGATTAGTTGACTATTGACTATTGACTATTGAAAAAAGATAACAATTCTTTGACCTGTGTGAGTTTAGATTAGTTGAGTGGAGTGTTATTTAACCTTCGTAAGCTTGCTAATCCGCTTACCTGTGTCAAAAAATTTTTGTCCCACATCGATAAGATGTAGTGTTGGTTACGGGTAGATAAGTTTGATGGGCTGCACAAAAGATTGGATCCCTTTTGTATACCTCATTTCTCCTCTTTCTATTCTTCCCCCTTTCCTATTGACTATTGAAAAAAGATAACAATTCTTCGACCTGTGTGAGTTTAGATTAGTTGAGTGGAGTGTTATTTAACCTTCGTAAGCTTGCTAATCCGCTTACTTGTGTCAAAAAATTCTTGTCCCACATCGATAAGATGTAGTGTTGGTTACGGGTAGATAAGTTTGATGGGCCGCACAAAAGGTTGGATCCCTTTTGTATACCTCACCTCTCCTCTTTCTACTCTTTCCCCTTCCCTATTGACTATTGAAAAAAGATAACAATTCTTCGACCTGTGTAAGTTTAGATTAGTTGAGGGGAGTGTTATTTAACCTTCGTAAGCTTGCTAATTAGCTTACCTGTGTCAAAAAATTCTTGTTCCCATATCGATAAGATGTAGTGTTGGTTATGGGTAGATAAATTTGATGGGCTGCACAAAAGGTTGGATCCCTTTTGTGTATCTTATCTCTCCCCTTGCTACTCTTTCCCCTTTCCTATTGACTATTGAAAAAAAAAAAAAAAGACAATTGTATTGTAGCATTTATAATAAATGGACACACATAGGAGGCAAGATTAATGCATTCACCTATCATATACTTAATTTTAAAAAAACTATTCAAGTTTTATCTATATTTTTTCCCTGAAAACTCAATCCAAAAAATGGTGTGTGATAATCCATTGATATTTGGCCCATGTTCTAAATAAGAAAATAGAATCATTACAGACGGTAGCTTTTTAAGTTAGAGTCACAATCATTTTTCCACCACACAACTGTATAAAATAAAATATTGTCTTGCTAATTAGCCTAACTTTTAACAGAAAACTAATACCTATACAAAAGCAAGATATGCATCTGTAATACATATATATGTGATGCCATTTCTAACCTTTTATACACATTCCAACCTATAATCTTAATTATATTCATCCCAATTTGGCACATCTATTAATTTCATAAAATTACATAAATCATTCTGGTTGGAACAGTTAGCACTAGCAGTTGAAATGAACAAATATCCAACGGATGTTCCACATGCCTAAATTTTTGTCAATTTTATTGGCACGATTAATGATTGGGTTAATTTATAATGCATGTAGTGGTTTAGGGTACAAAGAGTTCAGAATAAAAATTCATGGTGCAAAGTAAGAATGAATACAACTTCAAGGTGTAAACTGTAAAAAATCTTAAAAAAAGTATAGCAATCGAACAATAATTTCTAAAATTTGTCATTGAAATTGAAATTGATGGTTTTCCATCTCTCCCCTTTTTTCTGTTTTGCTTCTTTTTTTTTGGGGGGGGGGGGGGGGGGGCGGCAATTGAAGCTAATTTATGCATTGTGGACAGATATAATGCACATTCGTTGTGTAATCAATTTAATCTTGGATTTACGTTTAAGTACATCTAATGAATACACCAATATTTAAATTGAGATAAACCACATGGTGGTGCTTTAACTTAAAACTTAAATTAAAAATAGCCCACATGGAGAAGAGCCTAAAAGAAAGGAATTATTCTATGATAGATTTTAGGTTTCACACTAATGCTATCCATGCCCATACGTAACTTCTTTTGTTGAATATTATATACGTAAACTGTTTTGCTCACACAAACATAGGTATGATTTTCACAATTACGATAACAATACGAATGAAAACCAAAAGGCTAAACAGCCATAGGGTTGGAAAATTGAGGCATAGATAAGAATTGTTTGAACAAAGCATGTAAAAGTTGCTTTCATAAAATTCAGTTTTAGCTTTCTTGTTTTCCATTCACATTGAATTTTGTGAGGGTTTTGTGTTGAACACGGCAGCACAAGTCACAAAAGATGGGTCCAAAGTAGGCACCGTCTTTTATGACATGTGAAAGTGATAGCATAAAATTTGAGACAGACATGGCTTTTCAATATCGGGGATGAAAATTTTCAAAACCCCAACTTGCTTGGTAATCGCAGGAAAAAAAAATGTACGAATTTCAAAATATGCTTACGGATATTATCTTTGTATGTACCATAAAAATTCAGTCATTATTCATCAAAATTATAAATATATTGAAAAGAGTAAATATTAACACACGTTTTATTTACTCTGTACATGAAAGTATCAAATGTAAACATGTTTTGGTCTTTATAATCACTTTGTTGATGCTTGTGAAAAAAAAAAACACTCGTCTGGTAGGTTCAAGTTTTGAACTTTCTTTGTCCCCTAGTCCTTTTGGTTACCTTTTTGATTTAGCAACTCTATTAAAATTCATATCTTTGACTAAGTTTTTGCTTTGCTTTTTCCTTAATGGAACTTTACCTTTACCTATGGTTTTAGGCTTTTAGCCGCTATTTAGAGAATGAAAAAAACGGTAGATGTCCTAGGTTTTATATCACATGCATTATTAATCCATGAACAAATGCATGTAGTTCCTAATCATTGTGGTATTAGGTGAATTATTGTGAGCCCATCACTCCATCGAATTTTTTTATTCGTTTGCTAGACGACAATGCCACAAGATCCCACGATAGTACTACGTATTGAATTACGACATCATTGAAAAGTTTATAGTGATCTATCTTATTTGGGAGGATTATATTTAGCCCTATAATCTGTTCTCATTTCAAATTATACATTAAAGAATTAAAGCATATAATTCTATATTAATTATCAATAATTAGCGAAATTAAAAATATTTCATTGTCTTCTTTTGTAATTGCATAAAAAATAGATGAGAATTCATCATGAAAAACGTGTGCTACTAATCAGTAGGATATCAAATTTACACGTAGAAGTTAATGTACCAGAAAAGTCTGTTCAAACAATTATATTAGAGGGAAATTTTCTTTTTAGAGGAAAATTTTCTGTGTTGAAATTATTAGCTGTCCAACAAATTCAAAAAAATGCTCATAGTATTTTACTATTAGGAACCATCGCTTTCTGCATCTCTAGCCCTTTCGTTGATTAAAGAATGACACAATTCCAGGTTTTCTAAGCTTCTTTTCTATGATAAAGTTGGCCAATTGAATTGAAAAATAGTCATGCGTGTTTATTTTGACCGTATATATAACAAGCTAAAATCGGCGTCAATTAATCCAAATCTGACAAATCAAATTGCAGCAATTAGGTTCCAAGTAGCTCAAGACAGAAATTCTTAAATTTGACTTTCTTGTTATGTATAATTATTAGAGTCTTTATTACAGACTTACTTGGCCTTCTGTTGAGAAAAAATCAATCATTTTCTCTTTGCTCGTCATATCTAGCATGATAAAGGAAAAGATTTCCCAAGGCTTATTGTCTTCTATGAAATGGAATTCCTATTTTATCATAATTATACTTTCCTCACTTGACAAATGACCAAAAGAATCTATGTTCACAAACACAAATTAATTTTAGTTTCTTTCTTGACAGGCCAAAGCATTCAGCTACTTTTAATTTTTATGTTCAGCGGAAGTAGTGAACACAGTAATGGATTACACCAAGAAAGATTTATTGGGTTCAGAAGTTCTTACAACTATGAAAAAAAAAAAAAAAGTGGTAATATGGGATACATTCTAACGTTACCAAAGTCTGCTATCAAAAAAACCAAAGTCTGCCATCAGAGCTGTTAGTTTACCTGTTTCTGATTGTTTCTTTTTCATTTTTGGTATATTAATTACGTATGGCTAACATGTTAACAGCAGTAATAGTACTATTCGAGCAAGGTATCTTGCAGACAAAATAGTTAGTCAAATTGCCAGCCAAAAATTTCAAGGTGTTTGGCAGCTGGTGACATTATTGTCATGCTAATAATATTTAACGGAAATAAAACGTTTTAGTTTGATTGAATTATTCGACTTCAGTTTGATTCAAGTATTCGACTACGAAAAAGTATTCAATTTCAAAGAATTTTAAGCAACATTAAATAACCAGTTAGATAATTGCCATATTTAAATTAGATCATATGTGAAAGTTAAAAGAAATGGTCAGTTTGAATATCACTACTCTTAAAAAAAAAAAAAAGTAGTAGATTAAAGTTCCAACCAAATGTAATTAACTAATATTCAAACTAATAAACAATAATAGATGCAATCAATTATTTGTATCATTCTTTTTCCCCTCATGGTGAGGCAATAGAGAATGTTTTACAAAGTCTGCGTAGGCTCACAAAAGTCCTAGTTCCTCCAAAACATCTTATCTCTTTCCCATGTGGTAGGGCGTTCTGAGGTCTTAATCCTCACTTATATTAACATTGAACATCTCTCATCACTTAACCCGCGGAAATGGATAACTCCAACAAAACTGGCGTTAGGCAGTACAAGAAATCTGCTCTTCCCCGCCTTCGATGGACGCCGGAGCTTCATGAGCACTTTGTTGAAGCTATTGAACACCTCGGTGGAAAAAATAGTAAGTTTTTACATGCCCAGAAATCAATTATTAGCTAGGCTAGCTCAAGAAAAAAAAAAAACTTATTCTCTCTAAAATGTAAAAAAACAAGGACAAGTGTGCCATGGAAAGCTGTGAATTCAAGAATTTTCTTGTTTAGTTGATTAGGTTACAAAAAATAAAAATTGATTTGCGTTTACAATTTATTTATTTGTGTTTTGTTTGGATCCTTTAGGGTTTCTTTTTGAGCATGTTGTATCAGCAACTACTACACCAAAGGAAAATCTTTTAAGGATAGTTAATCGTAACATTTTTTCTTTCCTTGGGGAAAGGCTAGCTTGGTTAATTATAACATATTAAGATTATATACAAAAAGTTTATCGATTTGATCGGGGTATAAATTCAAAAAAAGTATGGTTGAATTTGGCAGAAGCAACCCCAAAGAGAATTGTGCAAATGATGGGTGTAAGAGGACTTCAGACATCTCATGTCAAAAGTCATCTGCAGGTATGGTAATCATTTTTCTTTTGAACACTAGATTTTATTTTTCTTTCTATTTTCTTTGCTTTTTTGGTTTTTGTTTTTAACCACTTTCTTGCTGGCTATGCTCCACAACTACATCCGTCATGATGTTATGAAATTTTCTGTAATTTTGATGCTTTTTTAAGTGCTAATTTTCGAAAGAAGTTGAAAAATATTGTGCTCTTTTTAATTAAATCTCGAACCAACTGAAAAAATATAAGCTTCAACATTGTGGGATCACATGTGATCTTAGATTACTGCTGGTAAAATATCAGATAATCATGAAGCCTAAGATTCATTTATTTAGGGTTTAGGGTATGCAAAAACTTCTGCGATCTTTGATGCAAAAACTTCAGCGATCTTTGTCTTCTTATCCCGAATGCCAAAACATCTAAAAATAACAAAAAGACAAGAGTTAAAAGAGAATATCGGCTGACAAAAAGGGTTTCAGATTATTATTCAAGTAAAAGAAGCACAAGTTTAAGTTTGACATGCAAGAAGAAGCAAAAAGTTGTTCTTTTTTTTGAAAGAATTAAAAGTAGAAGCAAAGGGTAAATTTACTGTTGATAATCTTTCATGTTGTACGATACAATGGTGCAATAATAACCTCCATAGGTTGTGCTATAACTAGGATTAAGTATATAATTAGGCTAGCTACCTAATACCTTGACTGTCTGTATGATTGATTGCATTGTTCTATAATTGAGATGCACAAAGTCTGATTTCTTATCCTTTTGGGATTTTTTTTTTGCGTCGAAGTACACTTTTTTTTGGCATTGTGATTTGAAATATGTTTCACTTAATCAATATCGAACTAGATCACAGATCAGATCACAAACACTTTTAGCCTGATTTCACAAATTTTGAGTGTTTTTACAGTAGCAGGGGTTCAATCCCTGGAAATTCAGATCCAAACTCTGATCTAGACTTCTAGTTTGTAATTCTATCTTGGTAGTATGAAAGTGTAATTTTTGTTCATACTATTTATTTAGGGTTATACTTCTGCTTGTTCTTTAAAAACTAAATGCATTTCATACAGATATTCATCTGTTGTTTAATCACACTAGTCTACCTTTCAGCAAAACTAATGGATTATGGTACATTCAAGCAAAAGTTTAGTAGGAATTCTGAAGAAAACTATAGTAAGAAACTCAAGCCACAAATTATAATAAGAAGGCATGTGCTTATTTCATTATGGATTATGTTCCTATTTTAGTACCATTCAACACAACATGTAGCCACAAGGTCGCATCTGCAAACAGAAGAGATAATTTAAATCTGTTTTTGCCTTTAATTTTTTTCTATTTGAATTGAATTAAATTGAATCATGAATGTTCAGATGTATAGATGCATGAAGAAGAGGTCCACTATTAACCTAGTGGTACCTACGAAACTGCATGAGGAGGAGACACCGGATGTTGTAGCTTGGTCACCTTCCAGGTAGGCACAGCTATAATTAATTCATCTTCTAGGTGATAATCAATGAAATGCTTTTTTTTTTTTTCTTTTGGTATGAGGCAGGCAAGCAATTTTCCCGTTGTTTTCTACATAATATAACCTTAACTTTTGCTGTAAAGATATGATTGTTAGGTCTTCTATGAGAGTTTCAGTTTTAGAAGTAATTTAGATATATAATTGATGGGTTTTGGCCTAAGATTTTTATTTTACACTGTTTCATAGCATCAACCTAATTCTTTTCGCGTAGAAGTAAAAAGTTGTATTCCTGAGCTTATGATGCACGTAAAGAGAACAATCTGTTAATAAATGGAAAACTAAGGCGTGCCCAAATCCATAGGATTAAAAAAAAAAAAACAAAAAACCTAGACATTAACAAAATAAATATGTTGATCAAAATCCTCTACTTATTATATATACATACATCACCATCAAGAAACAACACATTTGACATCTTGAACAATGTTTTTTTTTCTTTTTTTTTTGTGTGGATATCTTGGAAAATATATTGATAATAGTATCACCCGGAAATTGGGACCGGCACGAAGTTTTGTCTTACTACGGGCCAAATAGATACGGCACTATCTACAGTTAAAGAGAGAGAGAGAGAGAGAGAGAGAGAGAGAGATTACCGGATGTACTAGTAAATAGCAAAGAGTATAGGATTTGTTTAGTTTAAAATTTTCAATCATTATCATTATGAATATCATTAACTCTATTATGAACATATATTTTGATAATTTCCTCTTAAAATGTTTTATTTAATAATAGAATAAGTATTATTACTCCTAAAAGAATTAATAAATTTGATAGAATAATATTTTAGAAGAAATTATAAAAATCCTAATTAATCACTTTTATTCCCGTTGAACGATAATGATAATTATTTTCAAATATTAATAATGGGTATCATTTATATTGACACCCGTTTACCATCTTCATTCCTTGAAATCAAACACCCCCGTAATATTAATGATGTGCTCAATGTTTTAAAAATGATTGTTCTTGCATTTATTCCAGTGTTACTTTGTTTGCACCCTACACAGAGCTTTATGATAATTGTCGCCCGTGTTACACAATTAGTATTTTAATTTACCCAATTCTTAGCAGATAATATAAGTTAGATGAAAAGCTGCACAATTATCACGTGTTGCAGCGCTTGAGAAACTATTAATTAGCCTGTACTTGACATGAGACACCTAATGCCGTAGCTTGGTCCCCTCCGACATAGGCACTGCAATAAATTAATTTAAATTAATTTAACTTTTAGGTGACAATCAATTAAATGCTGCTTTTGTGTGTGTATGTGTGCAGTGTGAAAGCAGGCAAACAATTTTCCTGTTGTTTTACACAATTTAACCTTAAGTTTTATATTAAGGATTCTTAACACACTCGAAGGCGGGCGTTCATTTAAATCATATATGTTAGTCATTGAAAATTTTTTTTGATGGTTGAAGGTTTTTATAGAAAAAGGAAAAAAAAAAAAAGGAACGTTGGTATAAATTAAAACAACCAAAAAAAGAGTGTTTTTAATATTACATAAAGTGACAAAAAATGTGACACTAAAAAAGGATTCCCACGTTATATATAACTAGTTGGATTGGTAAATGTTCGTAGAGATTTTCGGTTTGGACAAAAGTTAGGTCCGTAATTGATGGTTTTTGCCTGAGATTTTTATCCTACATTATTGTCATAACATCAACCTAATCTTTTATAGCTAGTAGACGTAAAAAATGGTATTCATGGGCTTAAGCTGTACACAAAAAAGAAAAATCTGTTAATAACAGGAAAACTAAGAGTGCCCATGCCACAGAACACCCCCCCCCCCCCCCCCACCAAAAAAAAAAAAAAAAAAGAAGAAAAAAAACCAAAAAAAAAAGACATTAACAAAATAGAGATATATTAATCAAAATCCTATCATGCTGCTAGGTCGCACTTTAATCTACTAATGCCAACTAGATATGGCATTAGTCCGTCGTAAATATGACAAAATGTAGTCATAAACAGCAGGGATCTGCTGCTGAGGAAGTGTTCAAGATTATAAAAATGATTGCACTGATATCAGATTATATGCTCAATTTTTTACCCCCTCAAAACAAGACTGATCTTTTTATTAGAAATAGGAGGAGGACATGGGCCTTATCATCTGAAGAAAATATCAATGAGAAACGCCTGTGCTCCCATTCGTACTTCTATGTTTTCTTCGTTTGCACCCTACTCACAGCTTGTCATAACTGTTGCCCACGTTACATAATTAATGTTGTAATTTTACCTGATTCTTAGCAAATAGGCTAGATAATGTTATCACATGCTTGGGAAAATATCAATTAGTTTATACCTGACATGAGAAAACATCACCTAGCTAGTCAAGTTTCACTTTTCCTTATTATCAATGAATTAGGATCAAATTGCAATCAAACTCGTGCAATATTAGGAGACTGTCAACTATTCCAGACGTTGATTTGGATCAAAGTGAAGGTTTCGTTATTGTGGAATACACTGACTACTTGTGTGGACTGACTTCATTTTGATTTTTTAATCTTTTTTTTTTTTCGTTTTTTCATGCTTCCATTCAACTAAAAGGAATCCAAAAAGTTACTAAAGCACTGAATTGTGAAGAAGGTCCTGCTATAAATTTACTTGTATCAATTGGCTCAGCTCATGAATTCCCAGATTGTTATTGCCTTAGTGCTATAAGCAGTGTTATCTCCATTGTGGGTTTGTAATCTGTACTTCTGTTATTTTATTTACAAGAAAGGCAATAATCAGTGTCAATAATGGGGCGCATAAATGATTGTGACTGTATATATATGCTCTTCTGATTAGAACTTTATTCTTTTTTTTATCTCTTCTTATGTGTTTCTAGGGGACAAATTCACAAAACCATATCATTTATATCATTTCATCCACGCAGACAAATGATAAAGTTACTTTCGTCAATTTCGTTTCTATTATCCAGAAAAAGAATATCAGAATCTTGTAGCTTATGCAGGAAGGTTGTCAAAGATCAGCATGAACTGCCAAAAACGAAGAAGGAACCTGGAAGCTCAATCACTTGCAAAAGCAAAATTCAAGCACTCGAACATGAGAAATCTATGTTCAATTACCAGGTAACTTCCTACTCAAAGTACAATGGATAAAATTTACATCTGACATATGAACTTATGTGCATAAAGTTGATGCCATCCCTCAACCCACTTAAAATATAAAATTAACCTCTACGGGCACTTTACTGCTGTGTTTTTAGTATTCGGCTAACTATGCTACTATATGAGTTGGCTAATGAAAGAACATTAATTACCAAAAGAGCCCTGATAATCTTAATATTTTCTACATGCTGCCCAGCATTTTCCTTGTAATTGTAACTAATTTATAAATTAGGGTTATCTCCCCCTCCAATTTGCTATTTGTTGGAAACTCTGTCAATCCTCCGTCCTCCTAATGTGGATTTTCCTAGTTATAAAAAAGCGTATCTATATTTGTGTGCATATACGTATAAATATATGTATATGCATTTATAATGACATGAAGAAGGGTTATATTAGCTTGTTTTGTCTTGAAACTCAGCATTAAGCCTAGGATTAATGGCAGGGCGTAAAACAGAAATGTAGATGCAGGATTTATTTCAAAAAGGGACACCAACATCTCTGTCCCTCTCCTCCCTCTTTCTCTTTTTAGTAAGTCCGAAATTTTATTGATAACAAGAATTGAGCAGCAATTTACACATGCAGCCATGCACAGGCTAACTTCAAGTCCTCTCCTGATGGTTTTCTGGGCTAACTATTCTCCTGACTAAATTCCCTCAATAACCATCCCATAAAAAAAGTATAGATTGATCAAAGCCCCATGCATGCTAAGTTCCCAATTTTCTCTACAATTTCTTACATGCTTTTTCTTCCCTGCAGCATAACACACATCTTGCACAATTCCTTGAATAACCTGTTCTTTTGATTTCACCACTTGCTGAAATATTCTCATGTTTCTAGCTCTCCTGAAGAACAAGTTTCATATATAACAGCGTATAATTTGGATTCCACAGAAAATTATAGAAATTTGTATCGTTAACTTTGAGTTTTAATAACATTTTGCAGGTGCCACAAGGTAGTACAAGTTGTAATACATCGAAAGAAAGTGAGAGTGAAATTTTTGACTTCTTACAAACTACTGCTGATTGTGGGCAAGAGAGGAGCTTGTGGTCATCTGATGATCGGCTACTTTCCCAATCTAGTGCCTCAAGTAATTGTTTTGACACACTTTTCCTGTCTAGCAAGGACACTCATGTTAACTTGGACTTATCTATCTCCTCATGTTACTAGCTACAAGTGTCTCCCATGTATAATATCAAACTTATGTAGTTGTTTTTCTACATTTTGTCAGCTTTAGTGACTAAAGATGAACTATTGGAACTATGTGTAAGAAAGGTAGAAAACATGTAATGATTCTTCGCATAAATATTGTACTGTGTTGTATACGTGAATTCATTGTCCAAAGCGAAAGACAGAACAACATCCCAAATAAATTTCATTCTTGTCATACCCTTTTTTTGTATTTGTGTTTTTTGTAACTCTATTAAAATTCACATCTTGACAAATTTTCTTTGTGTAGCTTTCGCCATTTGATGAACTTTAACTATGGTTTTTCGCTTTCGCCATTTAAAAGGCAGATGTACGTCCTAGGTTTTGGCGCATGCATTAGTCCATATACAAACGCACATAAATGCTAATCATTATTTTCTTTTTTTTTCTTTTTGATATGCGAAGAGCACTCATGGATTACTTAAATGGGTCAATTATGACTTATCCTCGTAAACGTACTTCAGGTTTCAGTTTGCCCTACTTCTACGTGGGTGACAGATCAAGGGTTCAAATCTTACCTTCCATCAAAAAATTCAAATGGGTACATAATGCACCCATTTAGTTCAATGGTGGTTCAATCCCCATCGGTCCCCTGGGCTCAGTTGGGCCCCTTCCCTGTAGTGTAGGCTAGAAGTAGAATAGTATACTGTTGACTATTGACAAAAAAAAAAACTAAATTAATAGACAATTTAGCCCTCTGAAAGATTCCATCAGTATTTACAAATTTGAAAAATGATGTGAATTTTTTTTGGACTCCTATGCCCTATAGATAATTTCAAGTTATAATTAGTATCTTATTTTGTTTTAATAACTTTACATAGCCATTTAATTTTATAATTCATGTTTATATAAATATTTTAAAATTGTAACATTTGTTGTAAATAATTTATTCAGTATTTCTCTATATTTTACGGTACAAAAGTTGAGAATTATGGCTTTTTTTGTTGTATTTTCAATAGCAAAACAAATTAAAAATAGAAGTAAACAAATGCTAGTATTTGTACAAATTTTAAAATTTTCAAATTTTAAACTAAACGTTCTTCTCCAGTGAGGTGAATGGTAGGAATAATTTTGGTGATCACCTCCTATCGGACTGCGTTATGGCCATCCATGAAGTTTTACATAAAGGTTTCATTGTTGTAGGCTTCAAGGGACCAATTTGTTTAGGTTTTATGGTTCTAGACATGTCACTATTAGATTTGATTTGGAAGAAGATTTTCAAAGATGCTGGCTTCATGGGTTTTGGACATTCCAAGGACTTGGCGTGAGGATTTTCAAATGGATACTAGACTTCAGAATTGATGTAGAATCATCCATTTTTCCAGTGTGGATTAATTTTGAGAATCTTTCTTTGCATTTATTTGATAAATCAACGCTATTTTCTCTTGCTAGTGTTGTGGGTGAACCATTGAAGGTAAATGCTTCTACAGCAAATTTGTCAAGGCCAAATGTTGCTCGTGTGTGTGTTGAAGTGGATTTACTGAAAACCCTGCTGAAGTGTTTATGGATTGGCCATGGAAATTTTGGGTTTTGGCAAAATATTTCTTATGAAAATATGCCATCATACTATTTGATGTGTAAGAGATTGGGCCATTCTGAAGATCAATGTAGGCTCAATGCCAGTAACAATTTGCATCAAAATTAGGAGAATAATCAAATTAAAAAAGGGACACAAGTTGGGCAAAGAAAACACATATTGATTTAGAAAATTATGAAACTCTTCCTTTGGCACAAGAGGATGATCCACAGGGTACCATTGCTGGCTAGGTAATAATCAATCATCAGGAGCAGCCTATAGCAAACAATAGAAGTCAAAATTGTGAGACTACAAATTTAAGTGAAAATAACATTCATGAATTGTCTGTAACTCATGTTGCTTTAGATTCGAGTAAGTAATGGCCTAAAGGAGAATATAATACACGGTGGCAGTGAATTGGAGATGATGTGAAGTAGATAAGGAACAAGAAGATGAGAGTGAACTGTAAGAGATAGAGGCAGAAAGATTTGCTAATTTGCCAATAGTAGTAGGGAATCTATCCCCACGATTTGTTCAAATTGAACATATGTCTATTGGTGGTATCTACGAGATAGAAGCTTTATTGAAAGATCGATAAGATTGCAGAAAAATTTCCACAAGTGAAGACTAAGGGAGTGAGAGCAAATATTGTATCTGATAGGCAGCTCCAGTTTTCGACAAAACAGTCAGCAAATTCCTTTCAAGTTTTTTCTAATGATTAGTGCAATATTTTAAAATATTAGGGGTGTAGGAAAGGCCCCAAATCTTAGAAGATTTGCAGTTAACTCGTATTCATAATTCTCAGTTGTTGATAATTTGTGATTCTAAGGTTTCAATAAATAAGGTTGATAGAGTAAGAAGGAAGTAAAAATTTAATAATGTTAACTTCAATGATTCAGGTGATATTTGGATTTTTTACAATAACTTATAACTTCAATAATTCGGGTGATATTTGGGTTTTTTTACAATAACTTAATTCAATGTAGCTTGGTTGGCAATTTTTTGCAGCATATTGATCTTATGGTTCAACACCCTACCTTCATTCACCTATCACTTTTTTATTTGTTCATGCAAAATGTACAATGGAGGAGCGCAATGAGTTATGGACAGGACTTTTGGCTAATAAATCTACACAAGGACCTTGGTGTATTTGTGGGGATTTTAATTTAGTTGTGGTAGCTCATGAGAAGAAGGGTGGTAGACTATTTAATATGTCTGAAGCTCTGGATTTCTTATCTTCCATTAGTATGGCAAGTGTTTTTTATGCAGGTTATTTAGGTTTTACCTTTACATAGTGCAACAACCATAGATGAAGGGCTAGAATTTGGAAGAGGCTGGACCAAGTCTTGATTAATGAAGAGTGTGTTGACATGGCATCATTAGCAGTCAATCATCTAGCTTGAGACCCTTTTGATCACTCCCCACTGTTGTTAAACTTCACCACAAGATTGGACAACAAGCAAAGAGCATTTCGATTTTTAAATGTATGGACAACCAATGGTCTTATGGAGGTTATTTAAAACTCATGGAAAACAAAAGTTTTGGGGCATCCTCTTTTAGTCTTAAGTAATAGTCTAAAAGTGATAAGTTTTGACAGTTAAAAAGAGATATTCAACAATGGAGCAAAATTCAGTTTGGTAACATTTTTACCAATGTGAAGAAGGCAGAGGAGAAGGTCTTATTAGCTAAAAATAACATGTAGATAGCAAACTCGAAGGATGCATTAGTTGAGTTAAACAAAGCCAGGGCAAAATTGTGTCATATGTTATTTATTGAGGAGCAATTTTGGAGATAGACAACTAGCATCAAATAGTTGAAAGAAGGAAACAAGAACTCCAAATATTTTCATGTAATGGTTCAGGAGCGCAGAAGCAAAGCCATTATCCATTGAATTAAAGGAGCAGTTTTGAGTTAAAATGTTTTAACTATTTTTTATTGTTTTGTAAAGGAACAGTACTCCTTATTTCTTTTTGGCTACATTTGAATCATTAATTAAAATGTTTTAATTAATGAGGCTTGGATATCTGAGATCCAAAATGAGGTTTGGGCAACCAAAATCCAATATTGGGCCCAGATGGCCAAAGTTATGTTGAGACCTGAACGACCAATCTTCATAGTGAGGCTTGGATTGCCAATCCTTATAGTGAGGCCTTGACAGCCGAAATCCAATATAAAGTTTAGATTGTCGAGATTCGAGATAAGGCTTGGATGGGTAAAATCAAAATAAGACCTGGAAGGCCAAAATTTGAGATAAAGCCTAGATGGCTAAAATCTAAGATAAGGCTTAGAAGGCCAAAATCCGAAATAGAATTTAAATGTATATACATGGGCACATGAGTAATAAGAAAAAACAGTTTTTGTTAGGATTCCCATCATGAGCTCATTGTCAACGTTCAAGATTTTGAAAAATTATAAGTTTGAGGTTTCGGGCCTTGGAGATTTCTTGAGTTAAGTTAGCATCCAACCCCTTACTCATTGGTTGTGGTCCTATCCCCCAGATTGGGCCTCCATCTTTGATCAAAGTATCCTCGGTTTTGCCGATGGAAGTTTTATAATAACTAGGTCATAAGCTTCGGAGGGCATAGCCTTTTTACCCCTCTTCCTTCTGTTTGGTGGACCAATGAGGGCTTCTGGAGGTAAGCTAAATGCTACCGACCCTGAATCTGGGTGTCGATTCCTAATAATTTCAAAGGATTCTGTTCTCATATGTTTTGCCTAGGCACTTTTCGTAAATGTTGGAGGAATTTTCTCTGGAGCTTTAGGCGCCACAGGATTTGTTGTCAAATGATGGTTCGTTCTAAGCTTTCTTGGGATTCTATGATCTTGTCATTTCAATTTGAGACTTCGATAAGGGTTCGGCTTAACTTAAGATGCCACTAGCACTAGAACCTAGAGATCCATGCATCATGATCTCGAGTTTTCTTGTTATGATACCTTCTCCTCCTTGTTTGGTCAGCAGCTATGTTGGTGCCGACTCCACGTGTAGTGTTGAAGATAACCTTGTCTAATTAGGAATTTTATTTCTTCCTTTAGATATTGGCAATTCTTGGTGGATGTCCGGTGATACGCGCAGTAGAGATTGGAATCTTCTTTCCCTCTCTTATCTTTTATTTTTAGGACAGGTCTTCTAAGGCCCAATAGCCTTGTAATGGCTAGAATGTGGGATCGACTAGCATTTAGCAAAATGCACTATTGCCTTTGAGTAGGCGCTTGGTTACCAAGACTGCCAAAAATACTTCGGCAGTCGACCATGAGTTTCGTGGAAGTGCCAGCAATTCTAGTGATTGGCTAGGAATTAGAGAATTGATGATTAAAATGGTCAATTGATTTAGTGAGGGAGTTCATGATCCCGAGCTTTAATGCCTAAAATCACTCGAGGCATTTTCTTGTAAGAAGATGGGAAAAACGCAACATAAGATCAAGTTAGCTACCTAGTAGGGACAAAGAATAGAAATGAACGACCAAACATGATTTCTTGAATCTACTTGGTTGTCATAGTACGCAATATCAGGCATCTTGAAGCCTAGTAAAAGGGGATCGTTAATGATTTGTTCTATAAAAGCTAGAGAGAATCTAGATATATCTATGCCAATATTGAAGCGATAAGTCGGCTGTCGTATCTTCGTGACTATTTTGGGAAGAAACTCCTGTCTGAGCTTTTGCATTAACAATTCGTCCTCACATCTATTTTAGGGATTCATCTCTCCCATAATACCCCATATCTGAAGCCCATTTGTATGACTCGTGCAGGGGCTCTTGGATGGCTACATAGAAAACTTGGCCTTCTTTTTCTCTTTCCGTTTGAAATATTTCCCTAGTTGTTCAAAGAGGCCAAAGTTGGCTGTTATGAATTCAACCACCTTTGAGAGAGCTTCCTTAGCTACTGAGGGTTCACTTTCTCGATGGGGACTCTTTGCGACTCTGGGAGGAGTTTACTAGAGAGTTTCGAATGGTGATGGTGGTGCACTTCATGGGCCATCGTAAGATGCGTTAGTGGGATACCTTCTTGTTCCCATAGACAGCACCAATTGTTGTGACCGAAAATTGGATTTGACTGGACTATCATGTCTAGATTGAATTGACTAAGCCAAATTGCTCAAGGATTACCTGCAAAAAAGATTGTGAAAGAAAAATGGGGGGCACACACCCCAGATGTGTTCTCGATGTTTAAGTTAGGAGAGTGAGTAAGAAGTGAAAAGTTTTAAAGAGTTTAGAAAGCTTAACAAGTAAAATGCATACAAGTTTTAGGATAGGGAAAGGGGTATTTAAACCCAAAAGAGTGGGTTAAAAAAAAAACCTGGGGTAATGCCTTTGCCGTGTCACTTTAGGCCTACTAATTCCCTTAGTCTGATGCCTTGGAATTCACCATATCAGGAGTAGACTTGAAAATTGCATGAGTAGGCCTGACACTCGTTCAGGCAGTGCTTGTATGGTCAGTTAGTCAAATCACTCAGGTGGTGCTTATAAAGATCATATCCACTAGCTACATTGTGAATACTTTAGGTAAATGCACCTATTGTTCCTATAATATAGCGGATGTGAGTAAATAAAGTCATTCCACAGAGACTGAAAGTACTAGTACTAGCTTTCTTTTTATTATCTAACCTCTCAAAATGAATGATGGAACTAATTAGAATACTAACTAACTAAAGTTAACTACTAACTATATGCCAACCTAAACAAACAATAGAGAGAATTAATAATAGTAGATGCAATATCTAGATGTAAAATCCCCCTAAACCAAACATGTTACGATTATAACTTAATTAGTAATTAACCCAATTCACTTAGACCCTCAAGTCCCTTATGCGAATTATATTCTTTCTCAAATAATACAATTCTTATCTTCTTGGTTGATTGATTAGAATTTCTTCTCAATTAAAACCCCCTAAAAGATGCATTTTCTAATAAGTGGATTTTATTATTGTGGTTAGGTTTGAATCTGATCGAGAAGACTTATGTAGTTCTATCTCTAGCAACTCATGCATACCTTAATATTACCAAAGTAATTTAATCACATGAGTGATTTCTCAATTTATCTATATGAAATCAACAATTGAATTAAAGGATGCATGCAAATTCCCTATTCAAAATACATATAAACTTATGAATAAATCTAAGAACAGAGAGGGTTTTTTATTAAATCAAGAATAAAATCAATAACAAGAAAGTTTTGGATTCATCCTATCTAGATCCAAACAACTTAGTATAGAGTACAAAACAAAACCCAATACAAATAAGAAAAGATAAGAAAAACTCATTCTCATGTAGTCTTTTTAGATCTTCCCTTGAATCTTGATGAAGTCCCCTCTTCATTTGCTTCTTGAAAGCTCCATAAATTGTTTCCCTACTAGGCTTTTCTTCTCTCTACATAAGATTGTTTAGATGTGTGTAAAGATGTGTAAGTTGCTTAGATATGCATAAAAGTCTGTGTAAAGATGTGTAAGCCCCCTATTCTAGGGTATTAATCCCCCTTTTTATAGTGTTTCTTGTGCCTTTGAATTCAAAAGAATTGTTCCCAAGTCCCCTTCAAAGAGATAGGTTCTCCAAAATCTCGTCCCAAAGTGCTAAAAATCCCAACTTTTGAAGTCGTGGCTTCATTTTAATGCCCTTTTGATAGTAGCTGTGGCACACGGCCATGGTGCCAGTGCTGGCCATGACTACAATCAAAATACTCCATTTCTTTCTACAACATATTGTGCCTTCAAGATGGCCAATTAGCTTTTCCTCAAAACATAAAAATTGTAGCCTTTGGGTTAACTTTCCAATGCAACAATAATTAAGTTATTTGGAGGCATATAGGCAGAGCTATGGTTGAAATACTAAGTACAAGTTAGAATAGTATCATAACATTAATGTGCTTTAGTAACTTGGACTTTTGACCATGAAAATGTAAGAACCGGACTTTGATATTTTAAAAGGATTGTAGACCATTGTCTTAGCTTCAAAATGCATCAATAATTATCAAAATCTGATTTCTCAAGCTCAACATATTGCCAAAACATTGAAACGTTGTTGCTATCAAAACCCTTTCCTCACTAATTGTTCTTCCTCCATTACTTCTTTGTACCGCTTTGAGTGATTCTTAAATTTAACTCATCAATAACTTCAAATCATCTCAAAATATCATTCAATTATTATCCAAATAATTCGAATTGGTGACGAAATGTGCAAACATTATGAAAACACAAGAATAATACAAGTGAATAGAGCTTACACACTATTTAGCTATTAAACTTAAGAATTAGAAAAAAATAGCAAGTAAATAGAGTAAAACTAGTGGAAACCCCTAAAAACTTGAATCTAAATACTACTAAAAATTACTATATGTTGGCAATTATCAGAAGAACCCATGTAACTTGATTAAGTCGGACGCAGGACAAAAACCTTGGTAGCTCTTAGCTTAGAGGCATGGTGCCCAGCCTTATTTACCTCAGGTTTCTCAAAGTACCTGATGAGAAAATGAGGCGGCTTTAATTATGAGGCCTTGTCAACTGTGGTGCGATCGGGATAAGAATAAAGCTTCCGAGACAATTAATAAAGGCATTAAAACCCAAAAGTCTTAGGCTTGAAGCAATTTAGATCATAAATAACTTTGGCCAGTCATAGATTGAGCCAAAGAATAACAATATTACACCAGGCTCAAGTAGCAATTGTCCAATAATAGATAAGCCCACAAAAGATATAAGGCTCGGGCTGCTAGATCTTCCACAGCTAAAAAATATTGTGAACATCCAAATTGCTATTGCAAATACAACCGTGAACATCAAAATATTGTATTAATGCTTATTTTAGTTGTCAAAAAATATATTGTCTCTCAATTGCAAATACAATTGTGGTACACAATTAATTAATGATCTAGATTGAACCGTATCAAACAAAACATCAGATTTCCATTTGTTTTAATCATATTTCGCTATCCAGAACAATAAAATCGAATCCAAAAGGCTTATTGCAAAGCAACCGTAGATTAAAAGTGCCCCCAGATAGGTCACATTAATTGATTGACAAATGGGGCCTAATCTAAAGATTGGAGACAACGAACGAAACCTCATCTGACAAGAAACGGTCGGTTTCGTGTGAGAGAAGTGGGGTGGTTGCTTTTAATTCTAATGCTGGTAGAATCTACCAATTTTCTTAATTTCAGGAGATTTGGACCAATCAATCAATTCCACTCTGCCTAATTCTCACAAATTCTCTCTTCTATTCGAATTACACTTCTTGTACTGTAATTCCACTTTAACTTCAATTCTAACGAAACGCAGGTTTTCAATTCAATTCTTCCCAATTTTACTCTCACTCCCTGGATTGACTACTCTTGTTCTTAATTAAGGTAAATTCAAGAGAATCCCTTCTCTTTTATTTTTGTTTTCTTTTTAATTTTCTTGTTTTTGTTTCAGCTAATATTTTCAACTGGGCTTGGACTTTACTTGATTTTTGATGATTTTCTTTGACAAATATCATCTGGGTTTTGTTTTATCTTTTATTTTTTTTCCGGGGGCGTTGGCTGTTGTGGGGATTAAAGAGGAAAAAGAAAATGCTTGCTGACGAATGAAGATTTGTTCTTTTTATGGGATATTATTTGGTAATAATTTAAGCAAAATTTGATCGTGAAGATGTTATTGTTTTCAGAATATGGCAATGAAGAAGTAGAGGATTGAGAACAAGCCATTTTTTTTTTTTTGGGTCCTTGTTCGTTTAATTAATGGTCTATAATTCTCAAGTTTTAGAACTGATTTTTTTGAGGTGCAGAATGATGAGATGTTGAGAAAATTAACAATTAATTTGTGGAGTAAGATTTGGTTTTGCTGCAAATAATTGACGTTTTGGTTTCTAGTGTTTCTATTTTAGGATAAGCAATTGTCATTCATTGTCTGGAATATCCTTACTTTGCTAAGCTTTATTTTCACTATGGGACTTACGACACACATTTTTTATGAGCAAAGAAACTTGTGAATGCTGTATTTTGCAGATTGCTATGTGCAGTGATCGAGTACTCTCTAATCTTTAGTCCTTTGATTAATTGATTGCTTACTTCTTTCCTTGTGGTCATTCCCTTCCCCTTTTACGGGGCTGAAATTTTTTGTTAGCCATAAGAGGAACAAAGGGATGTAAACTTAAGTGACTGAAATTCCGGATACAGGCATTGGAACAGGAATTTTTTGGTGTGCCGAAGCATTCTTGATGCTTTCTATTGCAGAATCTGAGATGGCCATGAAGTCCTACACAACCCAAGCCGAGCTACTTTTACGGAACTACATGCTTACAGATTCTTCAGTCCTGTGCACATCTGTTATTGGCAGCATTTGTGCTTGCAAAATGGTATAAAGCTGTTATTCCTTTCTTGACTTCATTCCCAGGACATCTTTTGCGTGTTTCAGTGCAATTAAGTTTGGATTATCATGTTGAACTGCCTACAATTGGTTACTAACATTGCTTTTTGAGATCTTGTTCGTTCAGCTAATAGAATATTTATATACTTTATATTTGTTATCCTTGATTTTGAATTTATTCATTTTCAGGTTTATGATCTCAGCCAGGTGATGAGTGCATTTTACTTCAAGAGCTATGCTAGGCTTTCAAAATCTCAGAAAATTGAGTGGAACAATCGGTGTGTAGAAACATATTGTTTTTCTGATGCTGTCAAAACATTCTTTCCTCTTCAATTACACTAATTTTCCTTCAATTGTATCCTTATATGTGCCCATCTATGGTGCAGTGCCATATCAACATTCCATGCTATATTCGTCACAACCATGTCACTGTACTTTGTCTTTTGGTCAGATCTGTTCTCTGATGGTCGATTTGGTACAGTTATTACTCTTCGACATTCGATGTTGTCCACATTTGCATTGGGAGTAAGTGATTTCATTACCTTTTTCTTGTTCTGATGACCACTGCACAAATCCACCAAACATTAGAAAAATAAAAGATACCCAGAAGACCTTTTTGGCACACACAGGGAGGCAGGGGTGGTTGGTAATTAGGTTTTGTTTTCATTTTGGCTAGACTGGGAACTTCTGGCGCTAAAATTTGTGATACATATCTTTTCACCTTCAATTCATGTAATATGCACAAATGAGTGCATAGTTCTTGCTAGTTCATGAAAGTACATCATTTTTCCATTATAGTAAACCAGTCTTATCTCTTTCGAGGAGAGTTAGAGTTCTGTTCTTAATGTAAAGTTTCACATTTTTTCATCATGCGGTAGTGTTCGAGTATTGTTCTTGGTTGCACTTCATTTATTCTAACTACATGTTTGAGTGCTCTTATTGGTTGCACTGCTTCTATTCGCAAAGCTATAAGTATACCATTATACATTAGAAATAAAGAAAAAAAAAATCCACCGACAATTGTAGAATTCTCAAAAACAGTTATAATAACCAAATTATTCAAGATTAGTATAACTTTAACTCCTATGTTTATAATATTATTTTTCCTCCTCAAGGGGACATAACTCTGTTTGTTCTTTTCTCCTCTTCCTATTCTTAGACCAAGGATGGTAAATGTCAATTAAATGAATATTCTTTCCTCTGTACCATAAAATTTCAAAAGAGAAATAGATATTAACCTTGGGACAACCCACATTGTTTGTTATGTTTGAATATTCTTCCACATCGTTATCTGAACTCTGATGGGGAAGTCTTAATACAAAGTTTCACATGTTTTGTTATGTTTGAATATTCACGGGCACTGTTAGATTCTATTTGGTTGGGTGCATATTATGTCCTGCCAAGGATTGTCTTGACATTTCTCTTGTGCTTTTGATAGATTTCTTTTGGTTACTTCCTTAGCGATCTTGGGATGATCATTTGGTTTTATCCCTCTCTTGGTGGATTGGAGTACGTAAGTGTTCTTTTCCTTTTGGTAGCACATTTTATCATCTGCTGATATTATAGTTTATTTCTTTTGCTCCCCCATACTTGACATGACCACCTGGTGAACCGGTCAGAAGCTTCAGCTACTTAGCTGTTAGATAATCAATTTGTATCCCTTAGAAAATCTTGAAAAGAAAGGAGTCACATCAAGCATTTTTAACTTGATGCCTCACATTTAGCATTTTTCACTTGGTGCCACTCATTGAAATGCTCCTTATGTGGTTCCAGGTGGTTCATCATATTCTTTCCATGGTATCTGTGATTTACGCTGTGCTGACTGGGGAAGGACAGATTTACACCTACTTGGTCTTAATTTCTGAGGCAACTACTCCTGCTGTTAATTTAAGATGGTATGTTATATATTGATATTCTGATAACAGTTCTAGTTCCTATGATCATACTTTTTTAGAAGTTTGTAAAGAAGAAATTTGATCTGGTGTTTTATTTTGTAACATTTTAAAATCTATGTCTTGTTCCTCATTAAAAGGTATCTTGATGCTGCTGGAATGAAGAACTCCAGATCATATCTTATTAATGGAGTTGTAATGTTTCTTTCTTGGCTGGTGAGTAAAGGAATGGATATTATTTGACAGTTGAGAACAATTCTGATATTGAATTTTCTATTCCGCGTGTAATGAAGCCAAAAAATTCTTAACGTGCATTTCATGTATGATATACTTCACTACTTGACATTTCATGGTGAAATGTTCTGTCTGCAGGTTGCCAGAATTTTGTTATTCATATACTTGTTCTATCACATTTTGGCGCATTATGATGAGGTAATAGCAATCAACTTTGGAGTTGACTTTTGTTTTGCTGTTTTAGACTTTTTTCTTCTATTCAAGTATTGCCGACTGTTAATTGTCTGCATTTGTTGGCCATTGTACCCTTGATAATTTACAAAAATTAAACATGTTGACATCTATATGATATCAATCATTAGGTATAATTGTCAAAACTTGGTCATTCTTTAGACTTCTTTTACATTATGTTGTGTTTTTCATTTTGCAACAGGTGAAGCAGATGCAGACATTTGGGCTTTTCCTGATTCTTGTGGTGCCTTCAGTGATTGCTGTCTTGAACTTGGTCTGGTTTTGGAAGATTTTTATGGGACTGAAGAAGACACTGGCAAAAAGGCATTAGGAGTCAATTTGCAACTATAATGTCAAGGCAGTATTCTTTTTCTTGTATGTTGAATTGTACATTCCCTCTTCTTCTACTTCATTCCCTTGTGGAAAGAGGAAAGTCAATATTGAATTTGGAAACCATGGTGTGCGACCAAGGGAAAATAGTTTTGAGAAATTAAGCAAGTTCAGATATAACAAGAAGTCTTGTAAATGGTAATTTGCAGGGAAAATAGAAAAATACAGCAACAATGCTGCTACCAGTATGTTGCCTTGTTTACTCTGGAGTCTTTTCCAAAAGATACGCTTTTTAGTCTGGTAAGTTTTCAATTGAAAGAGAAGACTAATTGCAGGAGATAGTTCAAAACAGCTGAATACTTCGTCTACTACTGAAGGGGAGCAAGCGGTTTTGCCTTTCTTTTTGGTTATTTCGTTTCATTAAGTTCAAGAAATAATATCTGGATCAGAATATTTTCATCCTGAATAAATTGGATATTCATCCTTTCCAGAATTATAGTTCCCGAACTTCTGAGGTTTTAAAAATGACAAAGATATTAGCATGATGATTTTCCTGAATGCAGGTGTTATCTTTTTGTTCCAAGTTTTTGACATCTGTGCATATACAAAATGGAGTGCTAGGATTTTAATTTCTGGTAATGCAATCCTTATCGTCTGAACTTCAATTAAGGATGTTGGTAAAACACATCTTCTAGTAATGGATTCTTGTCAGGTATCTTTGTAGAATTTCATTAGCGGAAGTGATTTACTTGATTAATACTTATCCAAATGCTTAGATGTTTAATAGGCTACACATGTTGGATTTGACTCCAAGTCGACGAATTGTCTTCTAATGTCAAATCTGAAAAGAATCTATTCGTATTCGTCATAAACAAAAGGCATAAATGATACAGAATTGGCTGATATAACGTTGATTTTGTAGAGATAGAGGGAAAGATTGTGATGTTTGGTGGACACTAATTTTCTTCTTTTTTTGTGGACTTCTATTTATTATACCGCATTACGCTAATTTGGATAGCTTTTCCTTTCTTTTATTTTATATACTTTTTCAATAAATGTATTCTAGTCATTTTTCTAAAAAATTTACATATCTCATTAATACTTACGTATTCAATTTTTTCTTAAAACTATCCACTGTTACAACGAGTCATTTATTATTTTCTATCAAAATTATCACAATCCATTTTCAATATCAAAACTAATTTAGTCATATATTTCAAATTGTAAAAACACAGTAAATTTCCTTAAAAAAGGAAAAATCACCAATTTAGTCCAACTTTTTCTACTCTAACGGATTTAGTCCCTCATCTTTTATTTAACCAATTTAGTCCTGAAGCTTTAATTTTTTAATCCAATTTAATGCTTTTATAAGCTAACATTTTTACACATAAAACACCAACCAATCAAGGGCAATTTTGGAACCACAAAGATGGGGTGCTTTAAAAATTAAAAAACAAATTCCGTTCTCACCCTTCCTCCCTCTTCTTTCTCCTGCGTACTCTCTCCCCCAACCTTATATCAACTCCTCTCCTCGCCTCATTAACCACCATTCTTTCCTCCAACCTCAATGTTGAAACCGCAAAAAGTCTGTAGATTTTAACAGAGAAATAGAGAAAAATAAAAGAGTACTTGTACAAGAAAATGAAAGTAGTTCTTGAAAACCTCAAAAGTAGCGGAAATGACGAATCACGGTAGTGCAAAATCCTCAGAGAAGTCAAAAAATAACTAAGGCCTTGTTTGGTTGATGGGAAAGTAAGGGAAAGTAATCTGTACGAAAAAGTAATTAGAGTTTGATGGATTACTTAACAGTGTTTGAATGGTAAAACAAATCAATCTAAAAGTAGAGCCAAAATAAATTTAGAGAGTCAAAATTACCCTCATTTGCATCCAAAAGTAGTAGAAAAATATAGAAATCAAGTAATTTATTTGAAAATAAAGAAATCAATGTAATTTAATGTGCTAAAAAAATCCTAAATTGTAAAACAACATCTTTTCCTATTAGCCATCCAAAATTTAATATATTTCACATAAAAAATTTTGAACACAAATTTACCATGATTGTTTTCAATGGAAGTAAGTAAGAAAGGAAATTTTTTTTTTGATTAATATGATATTTAATCAATTTTATTTTATACAGTATTTGAGATCTACTCAAACATGCAAGGGATTTCTTCAAAATTTTTATTATATAAACATATAGACGTTTGAGTTTATATAGTTCTGTCAAAATGAAAGGAAATTTTTTTTTGATAAATATGATATTAAATCAATTTGATTTTATATGGTATTTGAGATATACTCAAACATGCATGAGATTTCTTCAAAGTTTTTCTTATATAAAGCTACATGGGATTTCTTCAAAATTTTTCTTATATAAAGATATAGACTTTTGAGTTTATATAGCATCTAATACAGTGATCATCATGGCCTTGAGGGATGGAGTTGGTGTTGATATATGAATCTAGGGGGAGAAAAATTCTTGAAACAGTGTTTGTGCAGTAAGTGAGAGAATCAACATTCATGTTTTGATGATGGAGTAGAAGGAAGAAGTCAAAGAATCATCACTTTTGAGTTTATAAAGTAACTGATATGGTGGCCGTTGTGGCCTTAAGGGATGGAGTTGGTACTAGTCTATGACTCTAGGAGGTGGAAATTCTTGAAACAGTTGTTGTGCAGTGAGAGAGAGAATCAACATTCATGTTTTGATGATGGAGTACAAGAATAAAGTCAGAGAAACATCATCATAAAAAAACAAAAAAAAGAGTCAGTTATGATTAGTTTCAAAACAAGTAAGTTAAGAAAGGATAGAGTTAGTCTTTGTATTAAATTCCTCAAGTGTGGAATCAGAATACCATGCAAAAGTAAGGATTGGTTTGCCTAATATTTTGCAATAACTTTTCTTAATTGGAGAAAAGTTTTTAATTTCCAAACAAGTCAAAAAAATTAACCAAATATAAGAATTTAAAATTTTGGATTTAGATTACTTTCCCAACCTAGATTCCTAGCCAACCAAACAAGGCCTAAGGATTTTTTTCTTGGTAAAGATGTCAAATCAATCATATTTTGTATGATGTTTTTTTTTTTTTTTTTTTTGACAATTGGGGAAAGGGAAAGGGGAAACCACTTACTCAACCTCAATTGAAAGGAGGAATCAGAAGCAAACATAAACGTAACCCCACAAACCACTCCACAAGCCATGGTAACTTTTAGAGAGCCGAAGGAGCTTAAATCTACAACTCTAACTTTTATATGATGTTTATTGTGGTTGACAAGTTTAAACTCAGCTCTTAAACCAAAAACATAAAGCAAGTCCTTTATACTAGTATGGTTCATATCAACGTGTGCCAAACATAATTCAATTTTTTTTATTTTTTATATCACAGAGTAGAGTGGAATCAAATTGCTATGCCTAGTAAGTTTAACTATGGGATATTGGTGTTGTTCTTGAAGCCAATTGCTGTGAGATACACGGTGCAATGAAATGCCCACACGCTTTGTGAATATGTTTGATCATCTATTGTGGATATGCAACACAACAAGATGGGTTTTTTTTTTTATGAATTATATGTTGTCTGCTTTTCAGGGCACTGTGTTTCTATGTGTGTGCGCACATGAGAAGAGATGGTAGGCCATGATAGTTGATAAGTGATAAATTTACCAATATTATTGCATGTTTTATTATGTATTTTTAGTATATTTTTTAATATTAATATAGTAATTTTAATTACAAATGACTCATTTTTCAACTTTTTCTAGAATTAGGATTTTTTGCTTGAAATTAGGGTTTTGAAGTGGAATTGTTTGAGCAAATTAATGCACAATTCTTGGACAATTTTGTAGATTCATCATACTTCAACTCAATTTGGGTCAATTGGAGTCAAGGTGAATCAAAATTAGAGTTGATTCAAGGGGCTAAGTTGATGAATTTCTTAGAGAAATACTTGAAGGAATTAATTGCGCAAAAATATTTGGGAGACCTAATTCCTCACTAAAATTACATGGAAATGTGCGAAAAAGTCTACACGCTTGGATGTCAGCTTTGCAAAATTAGAAAATCATGTGGGGTCCATTTTCTGTGATCTGCAGGTGGCTGACCTGCGGATCGGCATATGGTTGAACTTTTTTAGGGTTACAACTTGCATCTTCTTCTAACTATTTTTTGTAGACATTTCAATTGAAAATAGGGTTTTTCAAGCTTAGATTCCATTGAAAACACAAATGAAGACTTTTATGCAATTTTTGAATCTCAAGAAGCATCTTCATCATTTCAATGCATTGAATGTAATTGCAAGTTGTAAAATGACTTAAAAGATCATTTGCCTATAAATAGGAGTCATTTGTAAGATGTTTAGCACTATTAGTTATCATTAGTAATCACTAGTTAGAATTAGAGCTAGAATAGTTGAAGATAATTAATAGAATTCTCTAACAAATTCAATAGAATAGTGAGCTTGTTCTACTCAGCTTCTTGTACTTCAATCTTTGAAAAGAAAATAAAAAGTTGAAGACTTGTTCATCATTAGAATAAGCATTTCTCTACCTTAACTTTTATTTCCATTATTGAAGTATGAATTCTTGTATTCTAGTTGAGCTTCTTGTTGTTTCATTAACATGATTCATTAAAGGGTTCATTTAGAATATAAATGAAGCTAATGAATTCAAAAGCATGATTTAAATTATCCTAACTTACTAAGCTTGCTCTTGTTTGTTTACTTGTCTAAGTTTTAACACTTGTTTTTGCATGGCCAACATGAATAAGTCATCTAAGTTGTTACTTGACATTGAAAAATGCATTTAACAATGAAATATGAACAAGTAATGCTTAAGAAGTTCATATGAGAACAATGAATGCTTAAGTGAATCATTTCAATTCATGTTTTCATAAGAGTTCATCATGAGAATAGTTGTAATCTTGTCATTTCATAGTGATAACTAGTTATGACTCAATTGAAATCGGGTTCTAAACAAGGCAAGGTAGCACTTACAAGTCATTCATGCATGATTCATTAGTGGAATCTATATTTTAGACATTTTGAATATTTGAATTCTCACTAGTTGTTGTATCATTTACCTATTCTATTGATAGTTAATTTTTAATTTTCAAATCTCGCCTTGATTATCAATTGTTCAGATAATAAAGTAAGGCATGTTTTAATAGTTCCACAAATTTGATTCCTTATGGGATGACACCTAAATACTCCCCATGCTACACTTGACCCGTATACTTGCGTTATTGAAAGATTAGATTTTTATTACTTGATTTGTGTGTTTTTACCTATATTTTACATACTTAATCTACACTACAGTAAGTTTTTGGCTCCATTGTCGTAGGAATTAAGGCAATATTAGGGTCAACTCAAGCTTTATTACTCCAAACATTAATTTACTTTAGTTATTTCATTTTGTTTTGTTTTCTTTTGCAGGTGTATGTATAGTAGCTTAAGGGTGGTATTTTCATTTGATCTAGAGATAGAAAGAACCGCAATAAAGGCAAGGAGACAAGGCAAAAAAAACAAGCAAAGATGGAAGAGATTGGTAAAACTTTGAGAGCACTTCAACCATAATTACCACAAGAGGTAACCATGGAGGAGATAACACAAATTCCTCACCTTAGCACTTGTTCTTTAAGACATTATGCCATGTCACACCCAACTAATTCTCACACAAGTATAACAAGGCTACCGATAAATATAAATAATTTTGAACTTAAGTCAGGACTTGTACAAATGATTCAACAAAATCATTTTGGTGGATATAATAATGAAGATCCTCACACTCACTTGGCAAGTTTCTTGAAAATATGTGATACATTTAAACAAAATGATGTTTCTGAAGAAGTCATAAGGCTAAGATTATTTCCATTTTCGTTAAGAGACAAAGCTAAGCAATGGCTTAATTCATTTCCGCCAAACACCTTTGCTACATGGATAGACCTCTCCAAGGTCTTTTTGAACAAATACTTCCTACCAGGAAAGAGCGCAAGACTAAGTATGGACATTACTGACTTTAACAAAAGCGATGGAAGTCTCTATATGAGACTAGGAAGAGATACAAGGACCTAATAAGAAAATGTCTACATCATGAACTCCCTAATTGGTTAATAGTGAAAATTTTCTATGATGAACTAAATTATCTTACAAAAATCAATATAGATGCAGCTAAAGGGGGAGCTCTCATAGCAAAGTTGATAGAGAAAGCCAAGAATTAATTGAAAAAATGGTGGCCAACCATTACCAATGGGTAAATGAAAAAGATATAAATAGAAGAACCCAAAGTATACATAAAGTTGATTCTCATGACATGTTAAAGGCACAAATGCACGATGTGATGAATGCCATAAATTGTTTAAGTAAACTTGTCATAGGAAATCAAAAGTTATCTTCTGTAGTATTGCATGTTATAGTATTTGTGGAGATGCTCATGATTCATCTATGTGTGTATAAGTACAATATATAAATAACTATAAGTCTTCCTCTTCTAATAATATGTCTTCTAATTCTTACAATAGGGGCGAAGAAACCATCCAAATATTGGGCAGAGGCAGTAAAAAATGATCACACCACCTGAATTTTCTTAAAATAGACAAGCTTGGGAAGTAGCACTTAAGAAAATGATTGAAAAAATGGAACTACATGAAAATCAGTCTAATGCAAGAATTAGAAGCCTTGAAAATACCGTTGCACAATTGGCCTAATAAATGAATTTTAGGAAACCTGAAGAATTATCAATCAAAATCGAAATTAATCCTAGGAAACATGATCAAGCAATTATTTTGAAAAGTGGCAAAGAGTTGAGTAAACTTTGTGTGAAAAAAGAGAAAAAATGTGGAAGTGATAAAAATGAAAAAGAAGAAAAAGAAAAAGAGATAGCAAGTGATAATGAAATCTATGATGAACCTAAATCACAAATTTTCCCTATTCCCCCACAAGTTTCATTTCCACAACAGCTCAAAAGTTTAAAGCTTGATAGAAGTCTAGAAAAAGCTACACGAATTTTAAAACAATTGCATATGAATATTCCTTTTATAGATGTATTTCTGCAAATTCCAAAGTACAACAAGCTAGGGCTACAACTTACATCTCCTTCCAACTATTTTGTAGACATTTTCAATTGAAGATAGGATTTTTCAAGCTGTAGATTCTATCGAAAACACAAATGAAGACTTTTATGCAATTTTGGAATCTTGAGAAGCATCTTCATCATTTCAATGCATTGAATGTAATTACAAGTTAGAAAATGACTCGAAAATCATTTGTCTATCAATAGAAGTCATTTGTGAGATATTTAGCATTATTAGTTGTCGTTAGTTATCACCAGTTAGAATTAGAGTTAAAATAGTTGAAGAGCACCAATAGAATTCTCTAACAAATTCAATAGAATAGTGAGCTTGTTTTATTCAATTTCTTGTCTTTCAATCTTTGGAAAGAAAATAGAAAGTTGAAGACTTATTCATCATTAGAATACGCATTTCTCTACATGAACTTTTATTTCTATTATTGAAGCATGAATTCTGGTATTCTAGTTGAGCTTCTTGTTGTTGCATTAGTAATGATTCATTTAAGGCTTCGTCTAAAATATAGATGAAGCTAATGAATCCAAAAACTTAACTTAAATTATCCTAACTTACTAAGTTTGCTCTTGTTTGTCTACTTGTTTAAGTTTCAACACTTGTTTTGCATGGCCAACATGAACAAGTCATTTAAGTTGTTACTGGACATTGAAAAATGCATTTAACAATAGAAAATGAACAAGTAATGCTTAAATAGTGCATATGAGAATAATGAATGCTTAACTGAATCATTTCAATCCATGTTTTCGTAAGATTTCATCTTGAGAATAGTTGGAATCTTGTCATTTCATAATGAAAACTGGTTGTGACTCAATTGGAATTGGATTCTAAACAAGACAAGGTAACACTTCACAAGTCATTCATGTATGATTAATTAGTGGAATCTATATTCTAAACATTTTGAATATCTGAATTCTTACAAGTTGTTGTATCATTCACCTATTAATTGATAGTTAATTTTCAATTTCCAAATCACGCCTTGATTATCAATTTTATATAATAAATTAAGCCATAAAACCTTTGTAGTAGCACAAATTTGATTTCTTGTGGGATACGGTACCTAAATACTCCTGATATTACATTTGACCCATATAATTGTTAAAAAAGTTGCGAGATTGAATTTTTATTACTTGATTTGCGTATTTTTGCCTATATTTTACACACTTAATCTACACTACGCCAATAGCCGAAGTTGCCTACTGAAGAAAAATGATTAGCAGTAGTTGCAGCAAGTATTTAAGAAGATTGAAAAAAGAAGCTTCAGTTCAAATGGAGAGAAAACTTTTGAAGCTCCAACTTAACCCCCCTTAATTTTTTTCACTTTCTGTTTTCATCTTTAATTTCTAAAAGTTTTCAAACTAACTCCTTAAAGTTTGATTATCTTCTTTTTCCTAAATTGCGCACTTTTTTTTATTGGCTAACCCTGTACACGGGAGTGGATGCCACTCCATAATTTTATTAATATAAAAAAAGAGGGGGGGGGGGCATAAAATTTTACCTCATTTATTAAGTACATGAAATGAAATAAAAAATTACATGACTCCAATATAAGGCAATTGCTTTTTATCTAATAAAAGTAAACCTAAAACATGTTTTGAAAGTTCTATCAAACCAAATTGCTGATTAATTCCTTCACTTGCTAAACCTGCCAATGAATCTACTACTGCATTAGCTTCCCTGAATTTATATGTAAAATGAAAACTATTAACTGAAGAAATTAATTTAATCTTCCTGACTATTTCTTTAATCCTCCATGGCACTCTGCTTTTCCCATTCATCATCTCTACCAAAACTTTTGAATCCATCTCTATCTCTACCTGTTTGAATTGTTGATACATACAAATTTTAATGTCGTCTATCAATGCCAAACATTTAGCCTCCATATTTGTTTTTAGGCCAAAATATGAAGAAAAACAAAACATAACCTCCCCTATCATTCTAGATAACTCCACCTCCTCCTACATGTCTCGAATTACCTTTAGATGAGCTATCAACATTGAGCTGGACATAGCCTTTTTGGGGAAATTTCCATGCAACCCATGTAGAAACTCTCCTTTTATTTGGCAACAAACGACTAGCAAATCCAATATGTATTAGTCTTCTATCCTCTAAAGATTGGTGTTGCAATGGCCAAACATGAGTTGTCTTTGAAACTCGTTGCTGTATTTTGCTACAATACTCCACGGTGAACTCTTCACTCCATCATAAAATGCTAAATTCTTTGATTTTCACAATTCCTAGCAAATGATAGATGGTAAAATCATTATCAATTCTCCCGTTGGTGTGTTGAACGACAAATGCAACCATCGATATTGAAGTCTTTGCCTAATTCCTTGCATACCTATGCTGGTTTTCAAATCCAAAAGACCTTAGAAAAAACTCCAAACAACATCAATAGTAAAACAATCAGCAAAAACATAATTTAGTGTTTCATCTTGAGCATCACATAAATAATATTTTGAAGGTAAATGAAAACCCAGTTTATAAAGGATATTAGGAAAAGGAAAAAAACCATTCAATAGATTCCACATAAAGATAGATATCTTATATGGCAGCCGATTCACCCATATCAGCTTTTTAGTGCCCAAGATTGCACGTTTATCTCTAACACCATTCCACACTGAAGAAATACTAAAAGTACCTATTGTTGTAAGCTTTCAAACATTTTCTTCATCAATTACATCCAAACCCTCCTGGAATGTATGCTTCACAGCCACCATTCTCTTCCATATTCCTATGGCAATGTAATGATTTTGATCACTATCCAGATTGTCATATTTTGCAGCTATAAAACTTGCCCACAATGTATTATTTTGATGAATTTTCCAACACAATTTGCAACTAAAAGCTACATTCCGAATCCTCCTTTGTCTTCTGGATCACACAAGTCTTTCCAAGCCACCCAATGTCTCTTCATTGACATCTCAAAATTGTACCAAAAAAATTTTGCCATGAGCTTCTATATTGATCTTAAAATCTGTTTTGGAGGTGTCATAACAACAAAAACATGAAGAGGAATGGCTGATAAAACATGTTTAATCAAAAGTAATCTTCCTTCTTAAGAAAGAAACTTTTTCTTCCAACCTACAATTTTTGTAACAAATTTATCAACTATAAATTAGAAATAAATTGTCTTTCTCCTACCTTAAAAAGGTTACATCCCAAATACATGAAAGGAAAAGCTCCATTTTTAACCCCAATCCGCCTCTAATCATCTACTTCTGACCATTTCCACATCTTTTAGAAGCAACAAAGAAACTTTTGTTCTTATTTATCATCTATCCTGAACCTTCCTAATACTCATCAAGGAAAAACATCAAATTATAAGTTGATCTTTTACTTCCCTTACAAAAAATCAAAACATCATTAGCAAAAGCTAAATAAGTGACGATTGGGCACCTCCTTGGCAACGCAAAATGTTCTGCCCTTGGCAATGCAAAATGTTCTATTTTGCTTTCCTCCGCCCAATGCTTAACTTCTCTATTGAAAGCTTCAGCCACAAGGATAAATAAAATCGGCCACATAGAATCACCTTGCTTAATCCCTTGCAAGCCTGGAAAAATCCTTTAGACTGACCATTAATCAAAATAGAAAACCAACTTTGTGAAAGACACCAAACTAATGAATCTTCTGCAAAGCCAAAATTCCGCAAGACTAGCTGCAAAAATCTCCATGAAACCCTGTCAAATGTCATCATCATATTTAGTTTGAATAAACAATTATGTCCTCTAGTCCACTTATCAAGTGATGCCACCATCTCCTGAGCAAGCAGGATATTCTCAGAAATTTTCCTATCTTTCACAAAAGCAGATTGTTATGGTGAAAAAAGTGAAGGAAGCAAAAGCCTCATCCTATTCGCCAAAATCTTAGTGAAAACCTTATTGTTAAAGTACTCAAACTTATAAGTCAAAAATTTGCAAATAATTGAGGGTTTTGCTTTTTCAGTATCAAAAAAATGAGTGAGCTAGATATACTTTTAGGCATTGGTACCCCCACCATAAAATCACCCACTACCCCAAGCAAGTCATTAGCAATTATCTTCCAACAACAAACAAAAAATTCACCAGAAAATCCATCTGGCTCTGAAGCACTACCTCTATCCATATCAAACACAACATCATGCAATTCTCCCAAAGTAACTTCATGTGACAAGTCTTCATTCTACCATAGCTCCACAAGATTAGGGAATGACTCGTACCAATCTATCTGCTCCATGTACCTCTTCCTCTGTTAACAAAAGCTTGAAAAAAGGTTCAGTCACACTACCAATATGATCTTTATCCTCAATCCAAAGGCCCTCTAAATCTTTAATTCTAGTAATACACAGTTTATTTCGCTTTTCTTGAATAGAAGCATGAAAAAATTGTGTTACCTCACCCTTTTTCAACCACTTTATTTTTGCCTTCTACTGCCAATTCCTCATACTTTAAACTCCATAACATTGTGGACTGAGCTTGATGCAAATTAATCCTAGCCTCCTCTGTTCGTATTTGTCAATGTTTTTACTAATTTGTTGACACCACTATAAAAGGGCTAAATTGGGAGAAAATTAAAGGACGAAATTGGCTAAATAAAAAAATAGATTCAATTGGCTTAGGTAAAAATGCTAAAGGACTATTGTGGTGATTTTTTTCCTTAAAAATTTATAAATTTCTCCCTTTTGTGGATGATTTAGAAATAGATTATTCTTAAATTCATTAAAATTTATATTTAATGTAGACACCAAATTTTGACACACCATTTACTTGTCAAACATTGGGGAGGTGTTTATATTTTTGGGGTCAAATTTTAATTTTTTTAATAATCTTGGAGGCGAAATAGTAATTTTTATGTGTAAATACTTTTTCATTAGTTTTGGGGGGTTTAAATTCACATTTTTACTTTCATACATATTTTTTATTTTTTATGATTTTTCTAGATTTAATTGGTTTTTTTTTTATATTTTACCAACACAAGGGCAAAATGGTAATTTCGCTGCGCGAACACCATTTGGTTCATTTTTAGTTCCAAATTCATTTTTCTAATTCTTTAAGCATGTTTCTAAATTTTCTTGATTTTTTCAGAAACAATAGCTATTTTTTTGTAAATTTTTATTATCCAAGGGTAAAATCATTATTTTACAAATTAAATTCATTTTTTATCAATTTTTTAGTCATAAATGCATTTTCTAGTGTTTTAAGCTTATTTGTAATTTTTGGTAATTTTTTGAGGTCAATACCTATTTTTTTATAAATTTTCATTGTCCAATGGCAAAATCGTTATTTTATAAATTAAATTCATTTTTCATCAATTTTGAGTCATAAATGCATTTTTCAGTGTTTTAAGCTTATTTTAATTTTTAATAATTTTTTGAGGTAAATAGCTATTTTTTTTTTGTAAATTTTCGTTGTCCAAGGGTAGAATCGTCATTTTACAGTTTAAATTCATTTTTTGTCAAATTTTGAGTCAAAAAGGCATTTTCCAATGTTTTAAGCTTATTTTTAATTTTTGATAATTTTTTGAGGCTAATATCTATTTTTTATGAATTTTCGTTGTTCAGGGGCAAAATCATTATTTTATACCCCGAGCGCGTTTTTATCAGTTTTAAGCTCTAGTTTTTATTTTTGAAATCTATTGTTAATTCTTTTTGAAAATTTAAGATTGCTGTCAGATTCTTTGTATTAATTTCAATTTTGGGGTTAAAAAATATTTTGTTTGAATAAAATTAATATTTCTTACCGGTGGCGTATTCGTTATTTTATAACATTCTTGGTCAACAAGATAAGTAGCTTATAAATACCCCTTTTAATCAGCAAAAAACAAGGAGGAAAATTTAGAAACCCTAAAAACACATTTGATTTTTATCTTAGAAGATCAAAGCACCTACTTATTCATAAAAAAAAAAAAACACACACACACACACACACACTCTTTATTTTCCACTCCGTTACTATTCATCACAGCCACTGTTCATCATCATCAAGCTTAAAAAGGTAAGTTCTTGGCCTTCTCTTTTCTGTGATTTACTCTTATTTCTATTTTTCTATGAAATTTTGATTAAGTTGTATTGATTTGTTTGTAATTTGAGCTTAATCTCTAAGTTTCTTTTTCCTTTTATTTTTGTCTTTGTTTTTTGGGTTTGATTTTTCTTATTTTTTTTGGGTTTGTTTTCTGGGTTTTTCTCCTCCCACTGTTTCTCTCCTCCTATCCTTCTCATCTCCAACACCACCTCCCACCACCAGCAATCTCCAGTCAATTTCCTTCCCTCAACCTTTCTCCACCATCTTCAACCATCATCAGTCAATTGACCACCATCTCAAACCACCAATTGGCCGAACCACAACTCCACCATTCAATCCCACAGCCCAAAAACAACCAAGAAACCACCAAGTTCCACTTTCCTCTGCTTTACCAAACAACAACCATCTAGACAATTCCCAACCACCCCATCAACGCAGCCTCTCAATTAGCCCAACCGTCTCCCTCCTCCTTCTTCCATCACCAACAACCACGGGAGCCACAATCTGCCCACCTGCAACCTTCTTCACCACCAAAGCCCCACTAGTTGACCATAAACATGCACAATAACCATCAACAATCAGCAACCATAAAACCCCAACCATCAACTAACAAAGCCATCCTAAACAGCTCCAAAAATTAGTTCATTGTCGCAGCCACATCACCAAAATCATGCTACCAAACAGTCCCATCCCAGCAAATCAAATTGTAGCCAGCCATCATCACTAATTCCCTCGTCGACCCAGCCGAATCCCAAGCCATACTCCAATTTGTGTTCTTAGAGTATAACCCAGGAACTCGCATATTGGTTGTTTGATTTTACAGAGCAAATTGATTATTCATGTTTTGGATTTGGAATCTTGAGGGAGAATAATTTGGGCTTATGGGTTAGGACTCCATTTTGAAAATATGGGTGGGAATGATCCAAGAAGGCTAAATTGAAGGAGTTCGAATTTTGAGATTTTTGGTCAAGTGCTTTGGGAGATTGAGGACAAATTGGGATTAGAGGCTGGTTATGTGACTGGGGGGTTGGAATTCGGTTCGAAGTTTCTAGGTTTGACAAATTAGAATTTTTTATTTTTTTATTTTTATTCAATATGGGAAAGCTCTACAGGTCCGAATTTAGATTGGGAAATTGATTTTACTGAGAACTAAAGGCCAAGTCTATTTCAATTGAAGGAAAAGTGATCTGGGAGTTAGGAGTTGATATTGGTTCGGTAAAAGACAAATTTGTGGAGTTTGAGAGTTTTCTTTGGTTGCATTTTTCTTCAATTTCTTCAATTCCGTCTAGTATATTTATTTATTTTTTCTTGTTTCGTTGTCATTCAGTTTTTAATTTAGCTAATTAGACCAGTTAGTTAGGTTAACTAATGTGTTTTAGTATTAGATTGGCATCTATCTTTTTTAACTTTATCATAAATAAACATTTAGATTTAGACTTTCCTTGTCTAATGTAATTAAGACCTTAAATTTTAGAAATTTTGCCCCTTCCCCCTCAAGTTTAGTTTCTTTCAATTAGTCCCTATTAATAGCAATTAAGTCCTAATAGCTGCTGGATTTTACATTTTAGTGCCCCTTTTTGCTGAAAATTTTGGTTTGTTCCCCCAATTTACTTTAATTTTGCATTTCGACACCTTAGACCTTGTGAATTTCTAATTTTACACCTTAAGCTTTCTAGAAAATTACTTGTAGCCCTCTTGATTTCATAGAATTTGTATTTTTACCCTAATTTTGTTAGGATTTCATATTTTAGCCTTTATTTGTTTATATCGAGGTACGTTGATTTGTTTGTTAATTTTGATTAATGTTGGTACCAGATCTTCAAAGAGGTATGTCTATTTCTCATTAATCCTCTTTATGTGCTCCAATATGCTCCAATGTGATTTTATGCATTATTTTTATTATTATTTGTTTATTTCTTATTTTACATATTTTTTGCGTATTAGCGTATTTAATCTATTTAATTTGATTTTTTAATTATTATTTTAGAAAAAATATAATATTTTGTATTTAGTTAGTCAATGTAATAGTTAGATTATTTTTCTCATATTTTAGCAAAATTGTGTAATTAGATAGAAAGTGTAATAGATAGGGCATTTTTAATTTTTCCCTTTTTAAATTGTAAATTAAACCTCCCGTGTAATAGTTAGGGCTTATTTGCTTTTGTGTGCTCACGTGTTTATTTGTTTTATCGCTTTCATTAGGATTTTGTATCTAGATATTATGCCTATGTGTTATGTGCTCCTATTTGACTTTATATGTCTTTATACGTTTAATTTGCTTTTTAAATTCACGCTTTAATATTGAATTTATGTTTTACGTTATTCCGTCACCACACTAATTCAACGCTAGTTGTGGCTTCATCATTTCCCGCTAGTCCAACGCTAGTGGATTTCTTTTAGAACGGGCTAGTCCAACGCTAGACTCCTAGGTCATTTTAGTGTAAGGTGCATTCGTGTGCATTTTACATCCCACTTCACACACTTTTAGTTTTCTTTCCATTTAGCATGATTTTTATTATTATTATTATTCTTATTATTATTTTGACACGTTTAAAAAAAAATGCATGACATTTAGGTTGTATTTCACTTAAAAATTAGGACATTTATGTGTTTTGACTAGAAATAGTCGTCTACTCATGTGAGAAGCGGTGGCGTACATGCCGTTCTCCTTTTCGTGAGTAGGAACATTAAGTTATGAGTTATTAGTTCCCGTACCCGTCATGTTGCATATCCATTTCTTTCTTCACTTAATATATATTATTATTATTTTCTTTTCTTTTTGCATCACATGTTGCATAAAAACTCGTGACACCTCGAGGTTTCGACTCGGGTTTCGCAATTAATGCGATAATCCCGACCAAGCCTTGACGGAACATTTCGACCCTCTCGATATTCTTATTTAGATTTAGGATCTGCATTCATATAGATACATCCAAAATGCGATAGAATCTAGGATTGATTTAGGAAATTTTGATTAAACCTCACAACTAGCCTCGGCTAGGTTGAAAGGGTGCCTTAAGCACAAGCCTTTGCCTTCCCTTTCTTCAAATGTGACTCCTGGACCTTTTTCTCTCGTTTTTTTGTAGACCGGAGTCGGAAAAGAGTTTTAAATAATTTTTCTAAAATTTTATTTTTGCTTTGTTGAAACGATTTTTTGGGTGACTTGGTACACCCTAACTCAATACCAAGTAGCGACTCCATTTTTTGTAAATAAAACCCTTTTTCAAAAAATTAGTTAGCCAAAACTGTCGCACTTTTCAGTTCCGGCCTTCCTTTATTTTTCAAAATACCATTTTTCCTAAATAAATAATTTTTTAATAAAAACTCGAATTTTCTCATACACACGCAGTTGTTTCCAAAAAAACTTTCTTTTCAAAAGGGTCTCGGACCAGAGCGTCTCTTCAGGATGCGACAGTCAACGACTCCACTAGTACCCTTTTGCTTATCGTGTGTCATTTTTAGGACGTGACATTTAAATCATTATTTATTTATCATGTAAATTAAAATATTATTCAACTTTTAAATACAATGATAGCTAATGTATTACATGGGTTGAAAGCTAGTTATTCATATATAACAATGATGTTCAAGACAGCATTGATGTGGAGTTGATTAGGACTGCTTCCTCTTCTATTTCTTTTGTTTTTTAATGTTTTAGTCTAAGTATTTTATAATCATGATAATAAAAATACTTTCCTAAATTTTTCAATCACTGATTCTTTCTTATTCAAATAGTTTATTACCTTCTATTATTTATCTCTTTTTTTCTCCTTTGGCTTCTTTCTTCTTTCTTTTATTATATCTCTCAATTATTGACAACAATCAATTAAAGGTTAAAATTTAGCTATCAAATATTTTACTAGCATTTGCACGGCAATAAGTGTTTATCACATGATACAAGATTTTAAAATATTTAATGATATTTTTTTAATAATTAATTGACAATATTAACTTCAATGAGGTCACTCTAATCAAATTCACTAAATAATTTTATTCTAAATTTTTACGTAAATTCTATAAATGAAATTCAATTGAAGAAAATTATTTTTATTTAAATGATTCTTCAAACAATTACTACATTTAAAGAAACTGTCACCGTGCATTACCAAGGATCATTGCTATTCTTAAATAACTTTTCAGTTTTCTAGTGCATTGTTTTAAATTTGATTTCTAATTACTTTTCTATATAAATTTGATTATGGCAAAAAGAATTAGTTTCATAATTTCTATTTTTTTTGACTAACTTGGTAAAAGAGGATAGGAGAAGGTGGGGGGGGGGGGGAACGCCACTCTCCAAAATTTTATTAAATTCATTAAAACGACAGAACGATAGGAGGGGGACATGAACCAAACCTCCTAAGAACAAAATAATTTACAAAAGATAAATGAGGAATACTAATTCCTTTGCAAAAGACTTACAAGATTTAATAAAAGTGAAAACATGGAAGTCCTAATCTATCCAACCTAATCAGCCCTTGGGCTTCCCGTGGAAGTGCTGAAAATTCCAAAATCCCCGTATCCTTCTTGCATTTAATTCCTTCATTAGACAAAGCATCAGCTGGGCTTGTTTGCTTCCCTAAAACAATGTGAAATGAAGATAAAATGGGGCTGGAATTTTTTGATCTCTTCCCACCATTGTAGATGTTGCCAAGAATATGAAACCAGTCCCTTCAAAATATTGACCAAAGTAAGAGAATTAGAATTCAAGTGGAAAGATTCAATTCCTTTGGCCAAGCACAATTGAACACCATGTAGCATAGCTTTCATCTCAGCCTCCAAACTTGTTCCAAAACCAAAAAAGCACGAAAAACCAAATATTAGCTTCCCCTGATTATCTCTTATTAGACCCCCACCACCACACTCATTTGGATTCTCTTTTGAGCATCCATCTATATTAAGTTTAAAGCCATGAATCAAAGGTGTCTAACACAATCCTGAGCCTTTTCTTATGGGAACAAATACTAGCATATAAATCTGGCCAACTCATTTGTGTCACTGAAGCATTATATTTCCTTGCTAAAGCTAGCTTTATGTCCTTGAAAATACTCGAAACAATATTCTCCCTAGTCTGCACCACACTTGAAAAAACATACGCATTCCTTGCCTTCCACAAATGCCAAAAAATTAGAATTGGAACAATTCAAAGCAAAAACATAGAATAATCATTTAGTGAAGGAACCAACCACCATCTCATTAATCGCATATGAACATGTTCATGTGCAACAATAGACTCAAAGGTCTCCTAAAATAATCCCATACCATGGCTAAAATTTCACCCCAACAGAAAATATGATCAATCAATTCAACAGACGGATGACTACAACAAAAACACATAGATGGGCCTTGGAATACCATCCTTTGCAACACATATGTAGTAGGAATCTATCTATATAACAATATAAGCATAAAAATAGACAATTTTAATGGAATAAAAGAATCCCAAATCATTTTAAAAAAGAATCCCAAAGTTTGAGAGACACAAACATAACTAAAGGTAGTTCTCCAAGAAAACAGACCTGATAAAGTAAGAGGCCATACCATTCTTGTTGACTTTTCATTATTGAGAGGCCAAGAAAGTGAGCCATCCTTCATTACCCACACAATATTATCTTCCACTAAATCCCACACACCAACCATTCTTTTCCAGGCTATTGAATCCAACCTATTAAGCTGCACATGAGAAGGATTCCTTTTTTTTTTTTTTTGCAATATTTTGCAGCCATAGAAAGGACCCATAAAGACTTTTGCTCCTTGAATTTTCATCATAATTTGAAAGAAAATGCCTTTTAAATGTCTTGAAGTGATCTTAGTCCAACAACCCCTTCTTCAGTTGGTAAGCAAAGCATCCTCCGTCCAATCCAATGATGTTTGGAGCTTTCTCCATCCCTTCCTCATAACAAAAATTTTCTCCAACTAAATAAGAACACATTTAGGGAAACTTTCTACTGCAAGAATATGCAAAGAAATCAAAGACAAGACATGCTTTATAAGTATCAATCTCCCTCCTATAAACAGAAAACGATTCTACCAGAAAAATAAAAAAAATAAGAATTTTTTACATTTCCCAACAAAGAGGGGACAACCCATATACCTTACCGGAAATGATTTTTTAGAAAACCCCGTAACATGCTTAATTATCAATTTCCTTAGTCGTGGTGTTTTGGGATGACATGGAAACCCACTCTTAGTGCTATTGAGTTTTTGCCCCGAACGCAGCTCATACTCTCCAAGGACTTCCGTAATCATTTTTAAAGACCTTTTAGAGGCACCTGAAAAAATCATAACATCATCAACAAAAACAAGATGAGAAATTGCAGGACATCCAGAGGGAACTCTAAAAGGAGCATAATTCAAATTCTAAGACAATTGGTTCAATGTTCTTGACAACCTTCTGCAACAATAATAAAAAGGGCAACAAAAATGAGGTCCCCTTGACGAAGTTCCCTCAAAGATTTAAAAAACCCTTAGGGAGCCCATTAATTAGAATGAAAAATCAACAATTATAGACTAATCCCCAAACTAGATCAATCCATCTCTCTCCAAAACCAAATGCCCGTAGTATTTTAATTAGATATATCTAAGACATGCACTCCAAGTTAATCAAGGAAAACTATGTCTTTATGAGACTCAAAATCCTAAAGAAAGTGGATTAATACTGAATGCATAGATAGTGTAAACATTATTTTACATAAGTGGATTAAGATGCAAGTCATGTGTGCACAATCAAATTCAATATCACGAGATATAATGTGTAATGAATTCAACCCTACTTGTGTAAAGAATTTCCTGCACTGCATAAAAGATTAATCTAAAGAAAATTACTCAAAGGAAAAAAAATCCACGTACTACTTCTTTTACTAATTTACACCTCTATGATAAGAAAAGTTGAAAATTAAAACGAAACAACATTACTTAGTCGGCTGTAAAGTTACAAAATTGAAGGAAGTAAAAAATTAATGCATAATTATAGTAAAAAAATTATCCAAACTCTGACATGAGTGTGAAAAAGTGTCAACAATAATATGTTCAATAATGATATGTTCTATTAATATAGGTCCACTCTAAATTATCCTAAACGAAAAGAATAAATTTCAATTAAATTATAAAATATTTCAAAATATAATTAATACTATATATTAGTAAAAATTAGAAAGCGTTTATTTTTATAATTGATCATAGAGCTCCACGTGTCATTTCATTCTTAAATATATTCAACATATAAGTTATTTATATATACATGTTTTTTCTATACTCATACAATACAAATTTTATGTAAGAAACTAAATGTGTGAAATTTTTCTCTTACAATTTATTGTCATACCATATTTTTCAACATTTATTATTATTATTATATATAATCTATATTTATAAACAAAAAAATAGATATAACATGGTTGTATGTAATACTAGGGATTATTAACAATATACCTTGAATACTTTCAAAATATTAGTGTTATTTTTCTTTACTATCAGTATATATAAAAAAAAAGAGAAATTCTTTAATCCCATACTACATCAAGACATCATGTTGATTTTTATAAGTGTAGCTAAGAAACTGTGTCGAATATTTTATGTTAACCTGTACAAGGGAAGATAAATTCAAACATTCATTGACACAAATAACATTCACAATGCATGATGATAGTGAATAAAGATTGCTACATAATACCACCATGATTAATCTTTAACATCTGTAGTACCTTAAGTTTTGGGTAGTGTAAAGAAAATATCCCCGCAGATTGATGACATAGACAACACTGTTTATCCCCACAAAATTTAGTTACACTAATTAATTGTAATAATATAGAGATTATGAAATGAAGGATAGCACTATATAAAATTCAAGATACATACTACACTACTCATTCTTGTCATCACTCACAACACATCTCTTGAGGGTACAAGAGAAAGGAAAAAAACAAGCAAGAAAGTACTCACGACATACCTCTCAAGAGGAAGGGAAAAAAATAGCGATCAAGTGTTGTTTTGAAGAATTTGAATGAGAAAAATCAAGAGCATGAGATGCAAATATCCTCCATTTAGTGTTAGTGTATGTCCCAAAATCTAGTTAGTTTAGGGAATGTATATTACATTTATTTCATATTATTTAAATAAATAAGGCATTTTTTATTATTTTAGTACTTGTTTATTTGATAAATTATATTAAATATTAACTGTGTATAAAAAGTTATAAGAGTTACAATGATGCGACTCTTATTACACATAAGTTATGTTGTTAAACATCCTTAGTAATAGTATTAAAGAGTAACTTTCACCAAAGAGTAACTTTCGCCTAGTTGAAGGACGAGGAGAAAAAGGTTGAGATTTAAGTTTTGGAACAAGTTGCTCTAGAGAATCCACAGTATGATCAGCAGGATTAGGAGAGAACAGAGAACGATTATCAGAAGAGTTGATAGTAGCTGTATCAGAAGTTGGTTCATCCAGGAATAAATTAATAACATTGTTAGTGAAGACTTGTGAAAAAACTAGAGGGAGACACATGAAATGACAACATACTAGAAAAGAACTTATGTTCCTAAAACGTCACATGACGAAAGACTCTAAGGCATGTTGTGATGGGATCGTAGCAATGATAATTCTTATGATGAATGTCGTACCCAACAAAGCAATAAAGTTGAGAACGAGGCACAAATTTAGTTTGTTCATGAGGTTGGAGCAAGACAAAACAAGCACAATAGAAGACTTTAGCAAGACAAAACAAGCATAATAGAAGACTATAAGAGTATTAATAAAGAAGTGTGCCATAGAGATGCTTGTATAGAGCTTTGTTAATAATAGAAGAAGGAAAGATAGGTGTCATTCCCCCCCCCCCCCCAAAAAAAACAAAAAAAGGTCCAAGAACATTGATGGAGAGAAGAAGAGTCCAAGTGGTGTCTAAGATGCAATGATGGTTTTGTTCATCAATGTCATCCTGTTGAGATGTACCTAAACAAGATTTTTTGTTTTGGGATGAATAATAAAAACGTGGAACCAAGAGAATTGGACCTTGGAAATTTGAGAATTTTTAATTCAAATAATTATTCTTTTTTTAATCCTTAATATTGCAAGAAAAATTACAAAGTGATGTTGAATTATGGTAGGAGATACAAATAACGAATATAAGCATGGTAATTTCTTAATGTAGAACTCTATGATCATAGTAATTATTGGTTGCATCATTTCACATGATCAAATAACCAAAATGGATAACGTTTTAGATTATGGAACATTATATTTGTTTTCATTATCAATGATGAGAGAGTACAATAATTCACATAATGCGGTACAACTATTAATATTATATTAAACTACAATTTAGAATTGTGAGTTTTGAATATAGAACCTTATCCTCCAAACATTATGTAAGGTTGAACGAGATATCCTTTCTGGCTGCCCCTAAGAACATTTATCAAAACTTATAGCCCAAACTTTGGTTGAATAACAAAAACGTATTTGATTTTCACAATTTAGTAAGTAAAAATATTATGGTACTTAGATGGCGCTTGGTAAAATTGAAATCCGAAATCTAAAGTTTGAAGTCTGAAATTTAGTGCGGAAAGTATTAAGTTGCTAAATTAATAAAGTTTTACCTGTTTGATAATTAACTGAACATATACACTCAATTTAAATATTCTCATAAATATAATAATTTTATCTTTAAAATTTAAATAATTTATAAATAATGTGTATGAGAAAGAAAGATATTTTGTTTGTGAGAGATAGAGGATAAGTGTTTGTGTGTGTGAGAATGTGTGAGAGAGAGAAAGTATGTATATATATATGTAAAAATGTATGCACGAAAGTGTGTGTAAGTATGTGAAAGAAAAAATTTAAAATATGTGTGGGTGCAGAGCGGAGATTGAAAATGTATATATGGAAGAGAGTGTGTGTGTGTGTGTAAGAAAGTATGTAAGTACATGCAAGAGAAATTGTGTATAGGGGAAGAGAGAGAGAGAGAGAGAGAGAGGGGGGGGGGGAGGGAGAGAATATGTCATTTGTGTTAAAGTGTGAGGGTGCACGTGTGTGCATGTGTATGTGTATGTGTGAGAGTGTGTGTGTGTGTGTGAGAGAGAGAGAGAGAGAGAGAAAGATTGCGCACGTGAGAAAAAGTACATGAGAAAAAGTACGTGTGTATATGTGTGTGCATAGGTGAGTGTATGAGAGTGAGTATGTGTGTAAGATGGAGAGAATATCAAAATTCAGCAAAATAAAGTGAAATTTTTTCACTTAAAATTTTGGATACAAATTAAATAAGTGCTTCATGTATTAAATGTATTAAATTCAAAAAGTTCTTAATTTATTAATTTTTAGCATTAAGTTGAGTCATCAAACACCCCTTTACTCACCTACAGATATTAAATGTTTTATGTTTAGTAGCATTATAGCATTAGCTATTCTCAAATATATTAGAAACCTGAGAGAAAAATACATATAAGTATGAGATTTATGATATATACACATAACAACTCTATCAAGATAGCATCCATTTGACATTGATTTAGGTAGTTCTCCTTTTAATTTCCTTAAAAAGTTTTTATTTAAATTTTCTTTTTATGCATATGTGTGTGTGTGTGTGTGTGTGTGTAATCATATTCTCTAATTATAGCTTTCCTTATTTTCTCCCATATTCTTTCCTTCCTACTTCTCCGGATCAATATCTTTAAATTATAGACTGTTATAATCAATTTAGGGCTAAATTTTTAGCTATCAACATTTTTTTCCATTTTCTTTTGCTTACATAATGTGCTTTTTGCTAATACAATTTTTTAATAAACACAATATTAATATTTTTAAATGGAAAAAATAATTTTTTTTTGAAGAAGTTGATTAATATTTTAACTCTTGTGAAATTAGACTTTAAATATATGTGGTCATATAAGAGGTATACCTATACATTTATAATACATTCATTTAATTCTTCAATTCATACTAACTTGTTTTTCTTGAATTATGCAATTTTTGACATGAAAACTTTATGAGCATTACATAGGGGATAAGTGCTATTAGATGTTGGTGTGCGTGAATTAAGTTAATAATGTAGTAATGAAATTCAATCAACTCACAAACAAGTAATAAAAATAATCTAATACAAATATTTTTGCAATTAAACGGATCATATTTGAGTTTAGGGAGGTTAGGGGTTAATCCCATGAAGAAACTTTAGTAGCAATTACCAAAACTATTTCACTTGCTTTATTATCTAGACAATCACAAGATTGGTAGTAGGCAAGAATAGAACTAAATAAAAAAAAATTAACTTCTTGAAGAATAACTAATGGAGAAAATATAAAAATATTGAAGAAAATTTGCAAATACAAGCAATAGGGAATTGATCCACTAATTGTCACTTATATGATGAAATGGATTAACACATTGCTATTAACAATTTGCCTTTCTTAGGATTGCAATTTCAGATGAAATCAAGACTTGTTCTCAAAATAAATTGGCTAAATCCACTTACTTTTGTGATGAAGTTTTGTTAAATTCATGAATTGTAGTTTAAATCAACCTCTATCCACCTGCGTGTATCATTATTTTCATGTGTCTACAAAATCGATTTCATTTGTCATTTTTCATTGTTAAAAGTATTTCTCAATGTCAAATAACAACTTCATGATTTGCAATTATTGATTAAGCAACTACAAATGTTAAACCTTGATAAATGAACAAGGAAATACATGATAGACTAAGTATAATTTCATTCAACCATATTCTTAGATTCTTCTATCCTTAAGACAAGTATTTAGTTCAACATTATATTTGTATCTTGAAAGCACAAGAAATCAACATAGTAATCGATAATAAAACAAATAAATAAAGAGTTAAAGTAAGATATGCTTCTTGGTTGGATGAACAAGGCTCGAAAGCTTTTACTTCCTCCTTCACAACGGAAGTGTTTCAAGTGAAATCCTTCAAGAGTTTGAGCATTTCTGTGCATCTGGACGTCATCCGTATAGTTTCTGACCATCTTCAATTTGAGCGTTTCTGTGTCTGGACGTCCGCATGTGCGTCTGAACCCTCGTCCATATAGTTTCTAACCATCTTCAATTTGAATGTTTTTAGTCATCTGAACATCCGCACTGTGCGTCCGGATGGTCGTCTAGATCACCAAAGTTCTTCATTTTTCAACTTGTCTTTTTTTAATTGTAAGAAGAACTCATTGAATACATTAGTACTCTTCATTATACGTTTGATAATCATCAAAATTTAGATGATTTAGACCATAAGGTCTTCACAAGCTTTTCAACTTGCAGCTTGAATCCGGTATCTGCTTCTTCAAGTTGGTAAAGCAATACCAAAATGTTCAATGGAGGGGCACTCTTGCTTACACCTGACTCACTCTAGTTGAACCAAGAGTTATTTTACAATTCACTCAATTAACCCTCACAAAACTATACCTGAATACTGTGAACCCAACAACGAAAAACACGCACTAATCCAGCAACTACCTCACAATCTATTACAAGAACACAAAGAGGAGAGAATATTTTTCACTAAAAATCATTCTATAATGCGTCAATAATTATAGGTAAAAATTCTTTTCAATTATGCACTTTATGGTTTATATAGGAGGTGAGAAAACAGTTAGAAAAGGCCTCCAATGGTCAAATTAAAAAATCTGCCAAAACTAGCCGTTACTCAGTAAAATTCTTCATCCAGATGTCCACGTGGCGTCCTATCAAGTCTACACCCTTGTCCACATCAAATACTCATCCATTGATCAACTCATTTCCAGCATTTCAAGGCATGCGAACGTCCCCATACTCATCCGCATCAATTTTTGTATCCAATCTGCATCATGGCCACATCCTTTTTGGAATGAACCAAATGTCCACATCACTGCTTGTGTGTCCACATTGTTGATTGTTTGCAAATTTTTTCTCTTTTTGATTTGTCAATCAACCTAACTTGCTGTGCAACTTGATCATCAAAAGCATAAAAAGTTGTCTTGAATTTTACAAAAAGTAGCTTTAGAAAATTGTAGAGATTTCTTAAGCTCCCAACCCTTATCTTGTCTTGAAAAATCTAGAGAAAGGAGTGTGAACACAAGCCAAATTGCGGTTCCAAGAATCCCTTCATGCTATTAGCCAAATTGGGTCGAATTGTGCCTTTCAACTTTTAGGTCCGCATTGCAAGCTGCTTCAAAATTGCGCCAAATTGGGCATTTTAACTTTTTGTCTACAAATGCTTGACCCAAAATATTATTTGCAAAGTTGATCTATGAATTTCATAGATAATTTGTTGGTGAATTACTCTCCTAAAAGCTAAACAATCACTCTCCAAATTTTTGTGAAGTTTTGATATTTTGTTTTCTAATTTGTAATCAATTTACATCATCTTTAAATTCATCATTTTGTACATTAATTGATCCAAATATGATTGATAATAAAAAATCCTACATATGTGCATAAATATTGTACATTAATTTGTTCAAAATACAAATTCTGCATCAAAACCCCTACTCCGAGAGAAAACGCTAATTCTTAGAAATAAATCTTAACATGAGGAATATGCATCAAAATGAGCCATATTCAAAGACCTAAAAACACATCAGAAACTTATAATAAACCATATTAAAATACGTAAATTTATAACTTGTCTTACAAGGTGTCAAACTTGTTGGTAATACTTTTTTTTTATATAATTTATCCACATATGAGTAAATCTATTGACCCATATCTAATCAAATTAACCTAAAAATATTGGAAAAATTTCTTATAAGGGCGGTGAAAGTTTGATAATTAATAAAGATAGCGAAATTTACACATAATTCCTACAAAGGGTGTTATTACTAAAAGTATACGATTTCATGTATAAAAATATAATATTATTTTTAAATAATATAATTGGATTATTTACTTAAATATTAGCATTTTTAATTAAAAAATTAGCATTATAATTTGTCATATCAAAGTAGTAAAATAAAAAATTCTAAATTTTTGGTTCAAAGTGTTCAAGTTCAAAATTACGAAGGGGATGATTTTTTGAAAGTGAACTTTTTTACTGTCAATTCTAACTAAAATTAAAATAAACAATTTTGTGAAAATTTATAAATATTAGAGTTCTTAATCAAAAAGAAAAGAATGTATATTGACATTTTTATTCATTAGCTCAAAGCAGAAAAATTAATTTCTTCTAAATTTTGATATAAAGTATTTGAGCAAAAATTATGAATGAGATGATTATTTAAAAATGGACCTTTTTTTATTGGTCAATTGTAGCCAAAATCAAAATGAGATCAATTTTTTTAAAATTTATAAATATTAGAGTTTTTAATAAAAATAAAAATTATATTGACATTTTTATCATTTTCTCAAAGTTATAAAATAAATTTCTTCTTAATTTTAGTGCAAAAGTCTTGGTACAAAATTATGAAGGTGGTGATTTTATGAAGATAAAACTTTTTTTAATGATTAATTCCTGTCAAAATCAAAATAAAATCGATTTTCTAAAATTGACTGGAGTAGAATTTCAGAAAAATCTATTTCTCTACCTTGGAAAGATGAATAAACTGGCTTTCTATTTTAATATTAATAAAAAAATTCTTAGATTCAAGTACTTGTTAGTAATGCCCTTTATAGGAATTATACAAAAGTTTCGCCCTCTTTATTTATTACAAAACTTTCACAACCCTTATAAGAAATTTTTCCAAAAATATTTGTCCAAATTTTCCTATAACTTATATAAAAAAGGTTAATTTAATTGAGGATTTAATTCTGAATTAAAATATACTTCGATAACTGTTGTTTTAAGGAAAAAAAAACGTAACCCGTGCATTGCACGAGATGGTAGCTACCTATTCCATAATTTCTCCACATGCAATATTTACAATAAGTGATATACTACATGATTTGGCGCAAATGGAGTCAAAAAAAAAAAAAAAATGACGGTTCCTAACCAAGCATATTCATATAATCCAGTTCCTTATCTCATTTTTGCATGGAAAGATGTTGAAAGAAAAGAAAAAAGATGCAGTGAAAACTTCTCGTTGTCTCTTTTCTGTGGCATTTACTGAGGAAGACAAAAAATAGAATGATACCTTTCGTATTATATAATGTGAAAAGAAACAATGAGAAAAAGAAAAACAATTGTATGATAGAACCTTATATTAGTATGAATTATAGCTTGAATAAAAATGAATATTTTGTGAAGAAAAAGACAAAATAAAGACGATTCGTTTGGGAACGAAGCATCAGATGATTCAGATATGGACTTGAATTAAACAAGCGAAAGAGAAATCGACTTTCATTTCTATCCCAACCTTTTGTTTGACAAAGTCAAGCGGTAGGTGCCAAAGCAAAGTAATAATAGAGCGAAAATGAGATCTTTGCATTTGCAGGGAAGTTTCTGCGAGACCCACAGAGACAGAGAAGAGGGGGAAGGAGAGGGGGGGCATTGGAGATGTGGGCAGATGCTCCAATATTTCTTACCAATGGAGTAAATTGAAAGAAAGGTGCTGATTTTTTTTTTTTTGGGGTAAAATAATTAAACCATTAAAATTTTTAAAAGTTGTAGTATTATTAAGAATCTTAAATCATATATATATATATGTTACCAATAACTATTGGTATCAACTAATCATCTCATACTCATTCGATTTTTATACTTGTATTGCACCATATGCAAGATTCACTCAGACACATGTAGCACCATGTTTGCCAAGCGCTTCTCGAAGCGGAGATGTCGTGCCCGTCAAATACGGAAGAGCACAGTAAACAAACGATAAAGACAAAGACTTTTCAATCAACATGAAGTCGGTCTTTCGCGCGTTGTCCCTTGTCGTTGTTCACAGCAATGCAAGACTTTGTCAATGCTCGAGATTTGTCTATACTTTTGGGAAAAGTATATAATACACCACGTGCATTATCACGTGGTGTAGTAGAACTAATAATTTATCGTCATGTGACAATGGTGGGTCATACTTTGTATTATTTGGCAATGTGTGATTGGTTCTAATGCACCACGTAGCACGCCACGTGACGCGCGTGGTGCACGCAATACTCACTCATACTTTTGAGTATAATGTTAACCACTAGTTTTTTGTCCAGTGCCCAGCAGCGTGGTTCTACGTACCAAGGGTGTTCCAATTATCGTATTGTCATCTAGAGGGGAGGGAAGAAAAGGTGCATTTTCGAGTCACACCCTAATTGTGCTTGACAAAATATTTGAGAATTTTAATTTAATGCTAACTTGATCTCAATTGTATGTGACAAAAAGTTTAAGAATTTTATCCGAACGTTAATTTGAAAGCTTTATTTTAATTGTGTGAAACAAAAATATATTATAATAAAAATAGTTGATGCTTAAAAAAAGTATAATGTTATGTTTTTTTTTTTACCTTTTTTTTAATTTTCATAAGATAAGATATACATACCTTTTAAAAGTTAACATGAAAGTTTTAATAGCTTTCTAATTTTGCCATTTGAAAAAGGTTACATTTTCTACACCCAATGCATTCTTCATAAGAATAGAATTTGAATGTGAGGGTAACATTGTAAATCCATCCGAGTCACCTCATTTAAACACAATGACTGAATTTTCCTTTTAAAAGTAATTTTCCCAAAAAGACGACTCAAATAGGAAAGAAGTATTCATTTGAGGCATTGGCCTTTCTGAAATAATAATAATAATAAAAAAGGAAATAAAACACAACTGGAGCATGGAATGCTGCACTGGAGGAATATGGCCTTAATACCATATTCGTTCCAAATTAAATGTTGTAATTTGATTGGAATTTACGAAAATGATAATTGAAAGTGGTAGTTTAAATAATTAGCAAAAAATATGCATAGTCTATTGCATTAGTCAACAACAAGAAACAAGTGCGTCAACTCATATTTGTAATGTATAAAAAATTTAAACAAAAATAATATTTTATGACAAGAATTTGAATTTTTTTTTGGGCATGTGGGACCCTTTAACTTTGAAATGCTTTTGCAAAATTAAGAATTTTTTTGATGATGTAGCGTTACACAGAAAAATCTCTCCTTTGCCACTCTCAATTCTTTTTAAATGGGTTAACATTTGGCTGGCAATAGGGATATCGTACTTTTCCACTTGCAAATGCAGTCTAATGTCCTCAGAAGAAATCTAAATTTCTCCAACTTTGGCAAGAAGGGCTTCTTGATATAGCTTGGTTTCTCGCTCTGCAGAGTTAGCATTTCTTCTTGCAAGGCAAATTATGGTACTCCGTCTCCTCTTTTGTATACAAAGGTATGAAAATCTAAAGGCTTTTATCAATTTTATGTTATATCTTCATTTTAATGCCTATGTCTTTAAGTTATATTAACTTGAATGAAATGAATTCATTTGGCCTCTTTATTAGGTTTCTACTCATATTCATGCATTAGTCTCTTGTCAAACTAAATTTTACCCTATTTTAGTCCTTGTGACAGAATTGATCTTGAGTTTAGCATATAAACACAAACACAAGCTAACGAAATATTTTTCTTTGTACGAAAAGGAATTGATTTAACTTTCATTGTGATAAGGCACAGAAAAAAAGTATTGTTCTATCTTCAACTTATTTCAATATCTAAATTTTATACCTGAATCAAAATCTTCCCATAAAAATCGAACTCAACGACCACACACACGTGCACACACATATGTGTGTATGTGTGTGTATACACATATATATATGTATGTATGTGTGTGTGTATACACATACATATATATGTGTGTGCATATATATACATATATATGTGTATATATATGTACACACACATATATACATATATATATATGTATCTGTATACATATATGTATATGTATGTATGTATGTATTATGCGCATTAGAAGTTTCTCATAAACTAATCTTCATTTACTTATTTATGTGACTAAGTAATATCTTAAGTTGTGAGTATCATGCAAAACTTAGATTAAAAATTGCTTTAGGATTTGATTCCCATTAAACTTAGATTAAATTTTTATGAGAAAATATAGATAAAAATTGCAATAACCACTCTTGATTGTTAGTTTTACTAAGAATGTTATAGTACTCGGTCGGCTAGGTTGAAGGATTTGTGTTGTCTTCCAGATGTCACACGTGTAGTTATAACTTATTGAGTTTAGTTAACCACTTGGACTTTTCTTTAAACCGCCACCGCCGCCAAGGACAACACAGTAGTTCAACTCTCATCCTTGGTAGGTTTGCTTGTTGTCTTCTTTGCAATTTATTTCGTATGCCCAAAAACTTTATGAGTTAGAAAAGTTAAAAATCTTTGCAAAAATTGTAAAAATAGTCCATGACTATTGCCCAGTTTTATTAGCTTCCCATGTTAGAATGATAATTTTGATCCCAAAAATGGAATATTAGTCAAATTAGTCCCTCACATTATTATAAAAAAATTTTGTAGTCCCTAACATTTAAAATCAGCCAAATCAGTCCCTCACATATCAAAAGTGTATTCCGATTGGTCCCGGTGATTATTTTTGTTCACTTTTCCGACGACATCAAGGACAAAATAAGAAATTTACTCATTTTTTCATTACCGAAAAAGTAAACAAAAATAATCACCGGAACAAATCGAAATATACTTTTGATATTTTAGATACTAATTTGGCTGATTTTAAACGTTAAGAACTAAAAAAGTTTTTTGTGATAATATAAGAGATCAATTTGACAAATTTCCCCCCAAAAATTTATCAAAGATGAAATAGTTTTTACTCATATACTACGTTCGACCAAGATGAAAAAGTTTCCTTCCAAAAAGGAAGGCATGAGCGTTCACAAAATTTTGAAAGTTGTAAGCAAATTTTGAAGAAACATGAGATTTATACATTATGCTCTCACTAACCCACCCAGCCACCCAAGTCATTACTTATTAGCATGTGGTATGATCTCCACTTGTATAGGTATTATTTAGAATAATATTCGAAATATTTATTTTTGCATTACTCTTTGACTATGTTGATTTTTATAAATAATAAAAAAAACATTTATATAGCAAAATAATTATGTCAAAAAAAAACCCTTTAGATTGTTTTATTTTCAATAAATTACACTATCACATTACAGCAGCACGACGAAAGCAGCAACTTAGCACCGCCGTAGCTTTCTTCCATTTTTTTTTTTTATTTGAATGAAATACAGCTTTCTTCCTTCGTAGATATCTATTCCTAGTTCTACCCCACAATTTTACACATACAAAACACGTACTAGGAAGGGGGTGAAACGCAGAATGAGTGCTGGGGAGAGGGAATTGGGGAAGGAGGAACGAGGGGGCATAGGGAGAGATTGGCCGGAGGAGAAGACTGGCAGCACGGAGGATAAGAAGGGGGAAGAGAAGGTAGAAGAGAAGAGAGACAAATGAAGGTAGGAAAAGGAGGAGATGAGAGGGGCAGAGAGGGAGAGGGGAAGAAAAAGAGGAAAGGGAGGGGGAAGAGGAGGGGCCGGGGATAGAGAGCAGGTGGGGAGTGGAGGGAAGGGAGGGGGGAGAGGTGGGGGCAGAGAGGGGTGGGCGAGAGGGCACAGTGGGGGGCGCCGGGAGGGGGCTGGGGAAGGGGACAAGAAAGAGCAAGGGCCCCGCCCCTGGATGGTGAGGGGAAAATTGGAAGGGGGCTAGAAAGAGCAAGGGCGAAAGGCTTGGAAATAGGAGGGGGATTTATCAACAAAAAAAAAAAAGAAATGGTAGGGGGAATATTTTTTAGGATATTATAAAAAATTGAACAATATTTTTTTAAAATAAAATTTCTCTCCATCTAAACAAGTATCGAATAAATTATTTTATTTTCTCAAAAATTACTATCCAAACACAACTAATACTTTTAGGAAAGAAGTTATCAAAATGGAATTTGAGACTAAACTCCCAAGATGTTTAACTACTAAGTTGGTCACTATATAACCTTTCACCTTAACTAATTCCATGTCATATCATGTTTAGCTAATTTTTTTTACACGGTACTATTTATATTGCTTAACTAATTTAATCTCATAAATAAGGGATAAAATAATTCCATAGAGAATTGATATTAGTTATTCTGAGATGAAGATAGGGAAGTTTTTTGGGTCAAACGGGTTGACCTGCCAACCTGCCAACCCATTTGACTTGAATAATTTGCTTAATGTGAATTTTTTTCCGGTCAAACGAGTCGACCCAAACCTAAACTCGACCTTTTTTTTTATATTTTTTGGGTCAAATAGATCAACTCAATTCTATGTCGAACTTGACTGTTTGTTTGGCAGGTCAAACTCGCCAAACTTTGACCCAAACTCATTATTTTCGTGTTAGATTCGTGTTATGTAAAAAATTGCCACCCCTAAAGAGAGGATTTGAGAGTCCAAGAGAAAGGATTTGAGAAGATGGCGGATTATTTTTTGTTTCTATTTTGTAGACTAGGGTTAAATTTGTCTAAAAAATTTTTATCTCACCAACTTGTCATCCAAGGATTATCAATACTAACCCCCCATGGGATTATTTTATCCCATGAATAGAGGATTATGTTAGTTAAGTAAGATTACTAATACTATCTAAAAAATCCAACCAAACATAGGATGACCTGGGGTTAGTTATTTAATCTCGTGTCATCCCATGAACCAAACATACCCTAAAAGGAATAGACGACTACAAGTATGAAAAGAAAAAGACTTATGCCTAGTTTGGGAAGAATGAAATGAAGATAAAAGAAAGGAATAAAAAGGATACTTAACCAATTCTTTTGTTTGAGAGTAAGAAGGGGGAAAGAAAAGAAAGAATACTTTACCAATTTCTTTGTTTTGGAATAAGAAGGGCAAAGAAAAGAAAGAATTTGGGAAGAAAATATTCCCTTTTCAGCTTTAAAAACTTTCCTTCCAATTCTGAGCAAAAATGGAAAGAAAAGGAAGGAGTCCTTTCCCCTCCTTTTTTTTCTTTTTTATCCTAACTCCCAAACTAGGCAATAGGTACCATTTGGATTAGAGAAAACGAACAAAAAAAAAAAAAAAATACTACTCTAGTGAAAATAAAGGAAAGAAGTAGGAAAATGATTTCCAACCATCTCGATAGGAAAGAAAAAGAGGGAAAGACATATTTTTTGTTTGGAGGAAAGAAAAAAAATGAAGGACTAAAAAAGATCATATGTCATATTATATTTTTTAGTTCATAATCTAAATTCAAAATTCAAAATTCAAGAGGTAGATTAGGTCAAAAGATTATTGTAGATAATACTGGATAATTTTATTAAATCTGATCCTCTTTTCTTTCCATCTTCACTCATTTTTGGATGAAAATATTAATAATTCTAATGGCAAACAACATTCTGCATGTCATGTTTGGACCTAATCCTTCCTCGCTTCTTATCATTTCCTTTCATTTCCTTTCAAAAAAATCAATCCAAATACAAATGACCATATTCCTACTGTTCCTTTCTCTTTTCCTGTATTTCCTTCAATCCAAACTATGTCTTAGATTGCAATCCCATCAAACATACATGTCTGTCTTACATTAACTTTTGTTCTTTCTTCAGATCATAAACTTATAGATGCATATCTATCCCGGTCCGCTTAATGTCGCTCGTCAAAATTTCTACAATGGCTCAAAGGAAAAGGACTCTTGAAAATGGAGTTCAACACGTGGAATTACTGGAAGGAATTGAAGATGCCTGTGGAGGAATTGTTGTGAACATGACTGAGCCAATGGAATCTAGCAACTTTGTTACTCTGCTTAGATCTTCACTACTCCCAGTGGAAGAAACAGGTTTCATATTTTTCAGGCTGAATTTCTTTATTTATCTTTATCTTCTTAAATGCTTTCACCAATTGAATTCCCGCTAGTATAAGAATGTGCAAATAACTGCATCATGATGTTTATGAATGGTGCACCTAAAACACCAAAACTTCCATATTTCCATTTATCTTGATGACCAGTAGTTTTTAGCTCGTGTTGTACAAGTAATGAGATGGATACCAAATTACCAAGGGAGAAACAAAGGGAGGCAATCATTTTTGGGAAAAAGGCGTAGCATGTTTTAAAGCACTACATATTCTAAAATAAGCTTTACACTATAATTTCCTTCAGAGACAAGTGGAATATTGACTAAGATAATTAATTGTTAAGGTAGAATAACAATTTTTTGGGACTTAAACTAGATAAAATAACAATTATTTTCTAGCTATCAAGAATATGATGTTTAAATTTGTGAGGGTATAAACCTGATGGATACAAAGCAAAGAGATATGAATTGTTACGAGTTGAATGGTTCTCGTAGATCAGAATATTTTTAACGGTAGATAATATTTTACATGTTATTTCAGTCTCACAATCTTCGTACATCATGTTAACGAAATTACAAAAATTGAACGAAATAACAGATGATTTGAGGCGTGACGTCACTGTCCTTAAGGTGTCATTTGCCCCTTATCGTTAACAGGCGAATTACCTCTAGAATACAAGAAAGTTAGATTAAAACCACAATTGCTAAGTAAATAGAATTCTGTTAAAATTGGATATTGAAAGACAACAACAACTTTTGTCTGAAAAGTTGTGTCTTAATGGTTAAATTAACGGACATATGAAAAATTACGTCTATTAATTAATAATTGTAAAATTAAAAAAATAGTAATTAATTATTAATTAATTTCTATTAGGTATTTTCTTGGTCAAACTAAATTTTCCACGACTACTGTTGAATTGTTAAAACATGATCATTTAGAAGGATGTAGTAGTAAATATCTTGGCAAAAATAAGTTTCAAGATTTATGAAATGAAATAGAAGACCTACAATATCTGTTGGACAATAGTATGTTTATTTCCTATGCCATGACTGTCAAACTCATATATTACAAGAATTTATTATCTTTTTGGACTAATAAGCTCCAAAAATGTAGACAAGCAAAAACTCTGGAAATACATCATCGACTTTCTCTATTGTTTCCCATTTCCTTCATCCATGATGGGAACTCTCAAGAATTTGATTTACTTACACTGAATATGCTGCCTAAGCCAACTCAAGTAATCCATAAAAATAACTAATGCTTCTAAGAGATGTCTTAGAGTATCAAGAGAACAGGACATGGGACAGAGTTGAATTGCATCATTTCATTACGTTTGTGAATTGACTGAACATTGGCCTAACAGATTGGTTATCAAGCATCACCTATAATTGCTGCCTCGTTTTTCTCATTTTTTCCCTGGTTCTAAAAGGTTTCAGTGCCACATAACAAAATGAGTTTATGATTGTGGTTCCTTGCCATATTTCGGTTCATTGTCAATGCATATGTTGCTAAGTTATCAGGTGCCTTTCGACTCTAAGTTAAAATATTAAATTTTGCAGGGAAAGAAGGGTGTTTGGATCAAACTTCCTATCAATCTTGTTAATCTTGTTGAAGCTGCAGTTAAGGTGAAAATATTATCTTACCTGTTAGGTATTTTCTTTAGTCTATAAGGAAGCATATTTTCATTTCCAGATATAAACCGCAAAAAAAAGAAAAAGGTGGATTTGAATATGGAAATTACCCTAATATCAGGAATTTGGAGAACAATTTGGTTGAGACTGATGAGAAAAGGCAAGGGAGATAAAAGTATTCTGTTATCTTCATTTGTATTAGACAAAAGTTGAGACTAAAATGCCACAGATAGTTACACATTTTACCAAACCGCTTACACACACCTCAACTTGTGAGAAATGGAAGGCCAAACTTGCCAGGCCCGTGTCCTGTTTCACAGACATATTTTTGTGTTATTTCTCTTTTTTTTTTTTTTTTTTTTTCTTTTCAAGCTTTGGCAGCAAAACAAAGATAATCTAATCAGTCATCTTATCATAAAACTCAATAATACACTCCATGCTTCTCTCTGCTGAACATGAAAATCATGCATCTGACTTTTCAGTCTCTCTTTAGCTCTTTTTGATCTTTTCCAGCTCTCTCTGCGTGTTACTTCACATTCTTTTCTCATTCCATGCTTCTCTCTGCTGTACATGAAAATCATGCATCTGACTTTTCAGTCTCTCTTCAGCTCTTTTTGATCTTTTCCAGCTCTCTCTGCATGTTACTTCACATTCTTTTCTCATTCTTTTCTCTTCTTTTTGTTTTTATTCTCTCTTGCACGTATTGCTGATTGGTTAAATACTATTGTCAAAAGAATAAGAAGAAGAGTTGAAATATTTACTCATGTTAACATGCTTTGAGATCTTCTCCTGCTGTATGGTTCCCTCTAAACCTCACTGGAAAAGTAGGTAACTCTACCCCCAGGTTTTGGCATTGGGGTTGGAAGAAGAAACCGTTACAACTAAAAAGACTTGCATGATTATTCATTTGTTTGTTTTCTATGTTTACCATTAAAAGAGGGCTTCCAATAACAGTAAGCAAACAATAAACGATAATATGTGTCAAGCTGCAGAAACGTAAATGGGGTTTATCTCTCGCTGTCATTGCACACTTGATTTTGATCTGAGGATAGATGAAGATAGATCTTGAAGACAGTTGTCCTTGCTCACTTGATTTGAAGATAGATTTTAATGATGGAACAATCGTTGTTCTTGTATACTTGATCTGAACAATCGTCGTCCTTGTACACTTGATTTGATCGTTGTCCAAGTACACTTGACTTGTACACAACTTGTGTACTAGATTTGAAGATAGATCCGGATATACCCTATAGATTGAAGATGGATCTGAGTGACAGAGCAATGTACTATATATTTGTAGGAGTCTTCTAGATTATGCTTAACTAATTATAAAGATTAGGCAAGGGACTCTTACTTGGAGAACAGAACATTGCTAAGCTTCCTTCCATCAAGAAAAATTACCATATTTACATAACTGCAAATGTGACGGAATAATATATTTTTGATATTGTGACTACTGATTATAGATGTCAAATAGTGAATATATCAGTCAATCGTGATTAAAGTTATCAATCAATTATGAAGAGTTATCAATCAATCTAAGGCAAGTCCTTATATTATCTTCTTCTGGGTGATATATTACAGGAAGGATTTTGGTATCATCATGCTGAACCAGGATATCTGATGCTTGTATACTGGATACCTGACACTATCACCTAAGTTGCCTGTAAATGCCTCCCATCGCGTTGGAATTGGTGCTTTTGTGATGAATGACAATGACAAGGTACTACCTTTTCCCTTCATGAATCTTCCTTGTACTAGCAATTATGGGAGCATGAAGTATTTTTTTCATATTTCTTTTATTATTGGTCTTATTTAGATGGATCATGTGTAGGTTCTAGTTGTCCAAGAAAATAAAGGAAAATTCAAGGATACTGGGGTCTGGAAACTGCCTACTGGGGTGGTAAATGAGGTGCGCAATTCTCATATCTATCTTTAATGAATTTATAGCAGTTTCTTCAAACACAAATGCCTATACTTTCTCTGTGAATTGATAGGGTGAGGATATATCTACAGCTGCCGTTAGAGAAGTTAAAGAGGAGACAGGAGTAAGTCTTCAATTGTTAAGTTCATGTTATGAAATAAATAGAATATTAAACAACGCCACATGTACCTGAAACAGTTTCAATTCCTGCAGATTGAAACAAAATTTATGGAAGTCCTAGCATTCAGGTAAATTAAAAATCATGTTGTTTCCAATGTTCAAGGTAAATATTGCTTACAAGAGAATTTGGTATTTGAAGAGGAAAGAAAGGGGGAAAAAATATGAAAAACCTAAAATTCTGTTCCAACTAATCTAATTTGCTTGTTCTTCTAAATCTTTGAAAACTCTGAAAGTTAAACTGGTCTATGACTACAGGCAAAGCCATCAATCATTCTTTGGAAAATCAGATTTGTTTTTCGTTTGCAAGCTGCAACCACTCTCTTCTAACATCCAGAAGCAAGATCCTGAGATTAAGGCAGCACGGGTAAATCCTTGTTGTTAATTATGCATATCCAAAGTACTGTTCTTTTTTGATACTGCACCATAATTGTCCCTCCCAGTTGAAGGCCAAAATCGTCCATCAACAATTACCAATTTATATCGTTTTTAAGGTAGATCGACTACTTTTCTAGTTTCCTTATATCATATGCCATGGAATTCCAAATGCAAATTACCAGAACTGCAGCCGCGCATTGTTGCTCTAAAAAAGTGGAATATCAGACGCTATGCTGAGCATATGATGATTGATTAATGAGCCAAAAACAGCGGGTTGTTTATTCCTGCATAATATTCTCATCTAATACACAACAAGACTTAGAAGTCGGCTCTTAGAAGTTTGTCCATTTAGTAGAAATGATGAAGGTCAACAACAATCGGAGATGCGGTATTCATGGAACTGTGGAATCACTTCTTTTAGCTGTGGTTAGCACTATCTTGATGTTTTACATTTTAAAAATCTGGTCTAGTCTGCATTTGCTTCCTTCCATTTGCGGTATTCAATTTGAAGCAGCTTTATGCTTCCTCCGCCTGGAGAACAGTTGCAGTTCCCTGTCAGGGTGTCAATATCCCTAAATGCGCAAGCTTCTGGTTATAGCTGAATTTGTTATTGGGCATCTTACCACCCCTCTATGGCTCAGTCAAAATACCACTTCACTCTGATTAATCTAAAGCATATGAACATTTAAACAGGAAGCTGTGTTTTAACATACCAGGTTAACTTATAATTGACTCCTGCTTCATAAAATTAAGTTTTCCTTCTCATTTTAATATTTTGGAGACATAACATGATATATTCTTGTAAGAAATTTCACAAGACCTTGGAAAAAATAAAAATGAAAGAGAAATTTAGGGATCATTGTTATTGTTTTTGGTTACCATAATTGTATATGTTATGGTCGAGGAACATAGGGGCTTACATTCTAGTAGAGCTGAGAACTCCAATTGCGCCTAGAAGTAGCCAGTTTTCCATTCTGGGATTCTTTTTGTGCTCAGCACCATCCACCCTCTTCCACTACACAATCACATTCGGAAGTGGATGGGGAAGGACTCATTACCTCCTCCATTTCCATTAGACATTGTTCACTATCACTGGTATCATCATCAATGAAGTTATTATGGAAAGAGATGTTTTCCAGTGGTGAAGTTGATGCCAACTATATCATGCTGGACTACTGGTTAAGTAAAAGGGCAAAAGGCGGATGCAGATGAACTCAGGTTGAAGGACAAGACTTCAGTCAAACAGAATAAAGCATGAACAGGAGTTTGAGTTGAGTAATGCTGAATTTGACGAGGTAGGGGCTAATTAGGTAAAAAGTCAGCTTGCTGCTCACTTCAGTAGTTTCTGGTGTTTGGATCTTGGGTGTTTAAGAAAGCTGGAGAACTAGTTATGTAAAGTGAGTCTTGGGAAATTGCTCCCTTATCTTAGAACAATGTGGATAAAATTATATGTATTATGCCCAAAACGATCAATTAAAACCTCGTCAGCTTCAAAGATATTGGTAAAATGAGCCTTTGAATTGGCTTCTCAGCCTCGGGTAATAAAAATATTGAGACCAAATGGATATTTTACACATTCCTGTTTTACTAATTAACTGCTTCTTGTTTTTGTTATTCCAGTGGATACCATTCGAAGAGTATGCAGCTCAATCCTTTGTGAAGAACAATGATAGTTTCAATCTCATTGCCAAGATATGCTTAGCAAAGGAAAGTGATCTGTACACTGGCTTTTCTCCTATACTCACAAAAACGGGGTTTTCTGGAAAGCCGATTTATTTGTATTTCAATGATCAGAATTTCTTGAAGTAAATGATTTAACCCCAAAAAAGGTAACTAGAAATGCGCGAAACTCTCTATTATTCTCCCTAGGAGGCAACCTCGGGGATTGTTTTATACAAGTATTCTTCTCTGCCTTTTGTTCGCTGGTGCACAAGGATCCTTTCCCCTCTGAAGATGATTAAGACAAGTTCTCGTTCACAATGTGTAGTAAAGCATGTAGAATTTGTCATTTATTTAGTATGCCAATTAAATTTACCACTTTGGAGATGTGATTGTTCACTACTTTGTTTTGGATTGTCACAATTGCATACTGAAATTGCTGATGTAGAAAACGCTGGATGCTTGTCATCTTGGCTGATGCATATCTTCACTTTCTTTCTTGTATTTTTGGTAATCCATGCAAATAAGTCGACTTGCTTATGTCATTTCCATTGCCACACTGCAAGCCATGTGGCATGATAGTGTTTACGTGGCGTTTGAGGCAAAATTTCAGGCCGAATAGACGAAACATGCTTATATACTTTCTCGAGTAAAAGAAGAAATCCATCCTCCGTCCTCCAACCTTTCTGTTTATCCTGCATCAGATTTCTCAGTGTGAGAACCATGATGTCTTCTGCAAAGAATTTGTTCCTGCTGGCATTTTTACTGCTCATACCAAGATTATATAGTGAAAAAACACAAGGTACTTATGATGGCTTATCTCCCCCAACTGATTGTGCAAACTGCACCCTTTGTCAATATCCCTGCAAGGCTCCACCTCCCCCACCACCTTCAGGGTACCAACCATATGGTGCTCCACCTCCCCCACCACCATCAGGGTACCAATCATATGGTGCTCCGCCTCCACCTCCTGCTTCTCAAGTTAATTGTCCACCGTCAGGTCCTGTTCAATGCTGCCCATATTCACCTCCAGCGCCCTACTATTATTATCCGTATAGCAACTATTCTGGTTCAACGTCCTTGAAGCACCTCATCAAACCCTCTACTTCAACATGGTATTCAGCTATTTTCTTCATACCAATCATCTTATTTGGCAGTCAAGTTTGAAGGGGTTGTCAAAGCCTCTAAAGTGAGAATAAAGATAATTTATTCCACTGAAGAGAGAGAAGAGAAAAAACGAATGTTAATTTGGTTTGAATTACAAGCCAAGCATTCAATTCCTTTTCTGTTCCTTCGTGTTAAGAGCAGTCATTCATTATTTGAGCTTGTTTTGCACCTGCTGTAGTTGTACTTGCTAATCTGTATCCATGTTCGAAGGTTGTAATGATATTATTGATTTTATTCCTCTTAGCCTAATTCTGTACATCGTACGAGTATCTAATTTATGTCTAAATATCAACCGAAAGAGAGGTCCTCATGATCACTCCTTCAATATATTTCACTAAGAATTACATCTTTTTGCAAATCCATTTTTGTACAGCCAGTGCAGTTTCTGATATTTTCAATTTGTTTTATGCATTTCCTCACTAGGGGAATGACCCACGCTAAAAAACCGTTTTGCATACTCTCCCACATATTTTACTTACCATATACATTTGTTATTTAGCCTAAAGACATTCAAATGGTATGTGAAGATGAACATCAATATATTTTGGATATAAATTGATATGTTGATCCGTTACAATTTATTGTTTGGTGAAATTCAAATTTCAACCCTCCACACAAGCTCCAAAAGTAAGTTCTAGGATGAACAAAATTCACAAGTTTATTCATGAATCTTGTGACCAATTTAAGCATTTACATCACAAATATAACGCTGGATGACATCATTCGTTTAATATACTATTGGCTTGAGTGGTTTGAGATCTTAAATAACCAGAATCTCTCCATGTAGACACATGAATTCGGTCCACTGAAAAAATTTTCAAGATTAATGAGGTTCGAGCCAACTACTTTTGCTACTTGACTGAAATTTAGTTAGCAAATGTTCTTTTAAGATCATAAATATCTACAAAGGAAAGAAAATCCTCAAAGATGTAGAGAGGCAGGATCATGTAATTGAGCTGGAGTATGCCCCTAAAACAGGTGTAAACTGATTTGTTTAAAGTTTAATAAAACAACAAGCTTTAAAAAAAAATCCTCAAAAACATGACAGCGAGCTTTCCAAAGAAAATGTTCTTAAGGGTAAGTTTTCATAGGATGTACTGGAAAAAAAAGTGCGCATGGAAAATATTTTTAAGAAAGTAATTTTTTTTTTTTGTTTTTTAATGATGTTCTAATGTTTTTTGGTTTTTTAATGATGTTCTGATGTTTAGTTTATTTGCTGGTAAGTTTTTTCATAACAAATGATACAAATTAGCAATTTGGTATTAGCCTTCTCAGCCTTGCACGACCCATCACTTTTATGACATTCTCCCTCTGTCTCCAACGTCCCACCACAACCACAACAACAACCAACAGTAATACATCAGCTTCTTCCCCCATTTTCAGCTTGGTTGATAAATGATACCCCTCAAATCTCTCTTATTCAACAAATATATCAAATATTAGAGCAAAAATTGAAAAGGGCATTCGTAAAACTGCAGTTATGCAATGTTAAATAAGAGAGATGGTAGGAAGGCACATTCTAATGTCACTTTACTTAAGGTTTAATTTGTATTTACAATAACTGGTTTACAAAAGAATCCACAAATTAACCATTAGAATATAATAAAACTTAATAATTTATTGTATTTTGTACTAAAAAATTAATTCATTAAGCAGTCAAATGTTTCACAGATTTGTTCTATTTTGTAGAAGAAACGGGAAGAATAACAAAATTGACCAATATTTATACCACCCACTTTATACTATATATCAAGTTTGCATGTTTTTAGGTAATGGTATACACCTAATCACTCATACATGACTTTTGTGAATAGACATATTTACTGACTTGAATAAATATAACTAACTACCCATTATGTAAAGTTGCAATTCTCTCCTTGTATTTAAAATTCTATAACAATTTTCAAAATAGTGAACACTTGAGAAATTTTAAAAAATAATGCATAATAAAGATATCTTGTGATTGGAGCTTTTATTTAGTAAAGTGTATTCTAGCTATCAGATTAGCATAGGATAATAAACTTCAAACCACGGAAACGATGTTAAATAGTTGTATATGTATTTCACGCACTAATTCCGTTAGTTGGAGTTGTATAGTTTTTACTACTATTCTGGCCATGTGTCGATATCCTTGTCACGAGTGACAGAAAAAAAAAAAATCCTAAACTCCTATAAGCATTCACACTTTATACTCATATAGGGGGGTTCCATAAAAAAATTACTTCTACAGCAAACACGTTGATTGAACAAAAGAAAAATCCGATAAGAGAATATTGCTCATCCTCTTTCGAAATTATGGGTCCAAGTGTTGGGGATATGTATGCAAACAGTAGGTATTGATTATGAATGGATAGGAACACAATTGATAGGCTTTGATGTCTATAACACTTTTCTTGAGTAAATTTACCCCCACTATGTTGCTTCTTGAGTTTAAAGGCAATCCCCTCGAGGAATAACAAAGCCAAAAAACCAGAATTTCCCTTGAGCAAAAAGGGAAATTCTCCCAAAGAATGAATAGAGAATATATATGTATGATATACTTGGTAGTTTTGCACACTAAGGAAGATTAAAAGCATAAGATATATTCAATGTCTTAAACTTTGCTATTTATAGAGTTTTCCAGACATCTTTCTTAAAGGTTCATGTCTTTTGAAGACAAATCTTCAGTGAATGGATACCTATTCATTTGAAAACATTCAAATGCAATGACACCTTTTCAATTCAAAATGAATAGTTTGAATTAAATTCATGTTTTCTGGACATTGAAATTTCTTCCCATGCAATACATTGTGTTTGTTGGACAAACCCTTGAAGAAAACTTTTCAAAATGCAAACTGAAAAATTTAACGTTCTTCAAGAGACTGGAGCCATGGCCTCTCTACTTGCAGCTCAAGCCCTAGATCAGTACTAGAACCATTCTGTCCATAAGTCGCAGGCTGAGTCATGGCCTCCTTACACGCGGTTCAAACCTCGATTCATGGACAAAAAATTTTTGTCCATAACAGAGGCCTGAGCTGTGCCGTGGCACATTCTGCAAGCAAGAATAGAAGCTTTTTGTTTATGAGCTGCGGTCTCCTCACGTCACGACTGATGATTATTGAGTTGCCACGGCCTTGAGCTGCGGATTGACTAACCGCGATTCAAGCTACAGCTTGTCATGACACATTTCCTGTATTTTCAAGTCCAAAATTTCTAACAATTCATCTTCTATTTACTTAGTTCTCTCATCATTAACTATTACCAAAAATCTCCCACTTAGTTAGTGATGAAACATATCAAAACTTATTAAGATTTATGCATATAATAGGTGTCTTTCGAATTAAAACTATTATTAGCATAAATATTTCAAAATCATGTTGACATTGATAGTATGCTCAAGCTTTTAAACTATAATTCTTATATAACATGATCAGAAGTATTTATGCACATAAATCTTACCTTTGTCTCTTAACATTCACTGTTAGCTTTAGCACAGTTTTTATGGCCTTGTGCTACCTCCCGAATTCATGAACATTTACAAAGTTTATTATCCAACTCTAATTGAAGCAACACCATTTCTTGTGTTCATATAGGTGAAGTTTACTGTTGAAGTCTTATAACACGACTTGCTAGTTCTATATACTAAATACATGTTACTGCATTAAGAATGATTATTATTATGCAACCTCCTTTTCATAAGTACTTTTGAAATTACCAGTACTTGCTACCAGTCAACCGATAACTTGTTCTTACCTATTAAACCTCTAATATTGCCATGCAGTAGTAAAGATTAGGTTTCCATTACCAATTAACAAAATAAAAATGGTCTAAGCCCCATATCTATTGATGTACTTTTGATCATATCTCTTGAGAATCCTTTTGTTAAATGTTCATCAAAATTATTTGCAGATTTTACATAGACAACTGCTATGACTCCATCCAAGATTAACTATCTTACATACTCATGCCTTAAGGTAATATGTCTAGATTTGTCATATAAATCCGGCTAAATGAACTAGACATTGTTGCTTCACTATCACAGTGCAAAGAAATGGCTGCCATTGGTTGTGGCCACAATTTTCTATATCTACTAACAAATTTTTTAGCCACTCTGTCTCTTTGCCTACTGTTGCTAATGCAACAAACTCTTATTATAGAGTAAGTAATACACGTTTGTTTCTTTGAAGCCCATGAGATAGCTCCCACCTAGTTTAAATATCCAACCAAATATTGATTTATCATCTTTCACACTAGTTATCCAACTAGCATCACTAAACCCTTCAAATGCCGAAGGAAACTTGTTATAGAACAATCCAAAGGACTATGTCCTTTTAAGATATACTAGTATTCTACCAATGGCTTTCCAATTATCAGCACTAGGATTATACTTGTGCCTAGAAAGTTTGCAAATAACATAGGCTATATCTACTCTAGTGCAATGCATGGCATACATCAAACTACCAGTAGCACTTGCATAGTCTAATTGACTAATAGACCTTCTTGAATTTTTTACAAGTTTATTAGAAACATCAAATAGGTATTAACTTCTTTTATTCCCAAAATAATCAAATTTGGTCAATACTCTATCAATATAACGTAACTGACATGATGCATTACCCCAACTATGTTTCTTAACTTTTATCCCTAAGATAGTATCCATTTCTCCTAAATTCTTCATTTTGAATTGAGAAATTAAATACTCATTAGTTTCATTATTTCCTCACATATTGGCTCCTATGATTAACATGTCATCTACATAGAGACATTATTATATCATAATCTTTGGTTCTTTGGTGAACTTTGAATAGATATACCTATCTACCTTATTACGTCTAAAGCCATTTGAAAAAACTATTTTATCAAATTTCTCATGCCACTGTTTAGGAGCTTACTTCAGACCATATAAGGATTTAATCAACTTGCAAACTTTCTTTTCAATGCCAGGAAGTACAAACTCTTCAGGTTACTCAATATATACTTTCTCGTCTAAATCACCATTTAGAAATGTTGTTCTTACATCCATTTGATGAACAAATAAGTCATGTATGGATGCTAAAGCAAATAGTACTCTTATAGAAGCAATTCTAGAAACAAGAGCATAAGTATCAAAATAATTAATACCCTCCTTTTGTTTAAAATCTTTAGCTACTAGTCTTGCTTTAAAGGTTTATAGAGAATCATTAGTGTTATGTTTTCTTTTGAATATCCACTTACATCTTATTGGTTTGCACTAGGAGGTAAGTAATAAGACATCCATGTTGCATTTGACATAAGAGAATCCATCTCATCTTCAATTGCCTCTTTCCAAAAGACAAAGTCTCTAGTAACTAAAGCTTGCTTATAGGTCTTAGGATCCTCTTCCAAATGTAAAATTATAGGTATTTTATTAAAAACCTTATCCCTACTTCTTTCAACCAAAAAAGACTATAGATTGTGAAGAAACAAAAATCTGAATCCAATTTCTTCTCTTTTCTAGCTCTTTTACTTCTTCTAGCTTCATTAGGAGATTCATCAACTTACATTTGGTTATTGAAGAAGAATTAGAATTCATTTTAGTATTTTGTGGCAAAGAAGTAATTGTGGGATTCGTTGAATCACTTAGAAAGGTTACTTTTTAAGAACTCAACATCTCTCGACTCTATTAAAACATTTGAGTCAATATCTAATAATCTATATGCCTTAGAATTTCTGCATATCCCACAAAAATACTTTTAATGGCTCTAGGTCCTAACTTTGTCCTTCTAGAATCTGGAATTCTATAATAGGTTAGATAGCTCTATACCCTCAAGTAAGTTAGATTAGGTTTCCGTCCTTTCCATAATTCATAAGGTGAAACCTTAAACTTCTTTGAGGGAATTCTATTGTGCACAGACAAGCTATTAATAATGCCTCTCCCCAAAGATTGAATGGCAACTTAGCATGCATTAGCATTGCATTAACCATATCAACCAATGTTCTATTCTTTATTTCAGCTAGACCATTTTGATGAGGAGTATAAGGTACACTAGTTTGATGAATTATGCCATTATCGTAAACAAAAATAGAAAATTCAATTGGAAAATATTCTCCACCTCGATCACTTCAGTAGGATTTTAATTTTCTTTTTCCAATTGATTTTCTACCAAAGTTTTAAACAATTTAAACATACTAAATGCTTGATCTTTAGTTTTCATCAAATATACATTTGTATACCTAGAGTAGTCATCAATAAATGTAATGAAATATCTATTTCCTCCCTTAGTCAAATGACCATTTAATTCACATATATCTGAGTGTATGATTTCTAGTAAATTAGATGTTCTATCATGCTTTGGAATGGAATCTTAGTCATTTTAGATTTTATGCAAGTTTCACATTTTTCAAAGTTTGTAATTTGAACAATTAATCATACCATGTCTTAACATATATTTAATAGACTTAAAATTAATCATGTGATAAACGATCATGCCATAAACAAATTGATGACTCAATCAATATAAACTGAAATATTTATTTATTGATATTCAACTTAAACATTCCATTACATGAGTACCTTAGTCCAACAAATACATTATTTTTGGACAGAATTACTTTTCCTACCTCTATTACGGCCTTTAGGCCTTTATTGCTAAGAACACTTGCTGAAACTAGATTTTTTTAATGTCGGGAACATGATACTCGTTGGTTAAAACCAAAGTTTCACAGAACTAAACTCTATTTCGACATTTCCTTTGCCTTTCACCTTTGACAAGTTGTTGTTTCCCATCTCAACCATCTCTAGTTCTTGAGCAACTTGATAGTGTTTGAAGTCGCTCTTGTTTTTTGCAAACATAAACTAATGCACTCAAATCATACCACCAATCCATGGTTTGGGCACTTGTCAAGTTGCATTCAGTCACGATATTAATTGATAGTCCTCCAACCATAGCAACTAGTTTTACATTTTGTTGGGAAGTGTTCTCAACAACATTTGCCCCCTTTTGTCCAGCATTTGATTCCATCTTCAATTTCTTGTAGAACCTGCACTCTTTCTTAAAGTGCCCTTTCTTTCAACAGAAAAAATGCGACTTGTTTTTCTTGTTAGTAGTACCATTAGAAGACATATTCCCATGTTTTCTCTTTTTGCCAAATGTATTTCCATTTTTTCTCTTTTGTCAAAAACTCAACATTGTTCACTTAGTACCATTTTTCAAAACAAATTTGTTCTCACGAATACGAGTTTCCTCTTCTATTCATATATGCTTTATCAATTGGTCTATAGTGAAAATTTTAGAAGTGTAGCAATAGTTCCTTTCTATAGTTATTCCAAGTGTACGAATTTGCAATCACAGGACCTACTTGAAGTTGGTCAGACACTTCTATTCCTAAGTTTTTTAGTCTAGACACAAGTAAAAGCAATTCATCTACTTGACTCATAATGGATTTATTGTCTTACATTCCAAACTCTAAAAATTTCATAGTGAGAAATCTGTCTGTACCTTGTTTCTCTGACACATACTTGTTTTCCAAGGCCTTCCAGATTTCAATCCAAGACTTGATAGCATGGAATAGATCATACAAACTGGTCTGAAAGAGCATTGAGAATGAAACCTCTACAATGAACTTCATCTTCTTCTCTCATCTTTCGTTGTGACTATCTCTTCAAATTCATCCTCTGTTGGTTCAGGGGTCTTTGGTAAGTACTCTCCCAAGATGTAAGCCCCTTCTAACTCCATGAGTAAGAACAGCATCTTGTCCTTCCACCTTTTCAAGTTGGTGCTATCAAACCAATCTAATTTGATCATTTCGGACTTGAATAACTTGTTCATCACATTTTTTGCACTTATGCCTTCCATGGTCTTCAAAATTTACTCAAGATTGTTGGGGAATACATATGCAAATAGTAGGTATTGACTATAAAAGGCTAGAAACACAATTGATAGGTTTTGACGTGTATAACGCTTTCCTTGAGGAAATTTGCCCCTACTATGTTACTTCTTAGATTTAAAGACAATCCCTTCCAGGAATAACAAAGCCAAAAAACTAGAATTTCTCTTGAGCCAAAAAAGAAAGTCTCCCTAAGAATGAATAATATATATGTCTGATATACTTGGTACTTTTACTCACCAAGAAAGATTAAAAGTATAAAGATACTTTCAATGTCTTAAACTCTACTATTTATAGAGTTTTCTAGACATCTTTCTTAAAGGTTCATGTCTTTTGAAGACAAATCTTCATAAATGGATACCTATTTATTTGAAGATATTCAAATAAAATGACACCTTTTCAATTCAAAATGAATGATTTGAATTAACTTCATGTCTTCTAGACATTGAAACTTTTTCCCATGCAATGCATTGTGTCTATTGCAGAAACCCGTGAAGAAAACTCTTCAAAATTGCAAACTGAAAAAATTTAACGTTCCTCTACAGAATCCAATCATGGCTTGAGCCGCAGGCCTCTCTGCCCGTAGCTCAAGTCACGAATTAGCAACAGAACTATTCTGTCCATAAGTAGTGGCTGAGCCGTGTCCTTCTCACCCGCGGCTCAAACCGCGATTCGTGGACAGAAACTTTATGTCCATGACCGTGGCCTGAGCCATACGGCAGCTCATGCCATGAGCAAGAACATAAGCTTTCCAATTATGAGCTTGCGACTTGTGCCGCAATCTTCTCACCCGCAGCTCATGCCACGGCTGATGATTATTGAGTTGCTACGGCCTTGAGCGGTGGATTGACTAGTTGCAGTTCAAGCCAGTGACTTTTCATGACATATTTCCAACATTTTCAAGTTCAAATTTCTAACAATTCATCTTCCTAATTACTTAATTCTCTCATCACTAACTATTACCAAAACCAAGTACTTTAATTAGGGTAGATATTTAAACATTATAATAAATGCAGTTATCTGTGTTGCATACTTTAGCTCATTGCATTTAGAAAAAAATGAGTTAAGTTGAGGTTTTATTATTGGTGATTTTATAATATAGGCTTTACATCATGCCCTTTGAATACAAAAGCTCTTATGCGAGGCTTTTTTTATTCATTGATCAGCCCCTTTTTTTCACTAGATCTCGCAATCATAATAGTGATCGCATTATATGCCAAATAATTGTTCGTTCGCATAGCTATTTTTGATTTTAGGTATCTCAATTTTCTGTTTAATTTGAATAAATACACTTCATTTATATTTTGTATTTCTTGTGTCTCCAAGAAATAATGTCCCGTCAATCAAAAAAGCCAAGTAGGTAATAATGAATCATTTTTCTTATCAATTAAAACAGCGTGTTTATTTGTCTAAACTCATATGTTTTTACTTGTGTATTTTTAATTGAAATGATATATTTTTTAAATCATTACTAGTTGATTTCTTTTAATTAAAGTTACATCCCTTTAATTAATATCACAACTAATTTCAAGTATTATTTCATGAGAACTACAATCCATCAAACAAAAACATAATTTTAGTTTTCTTTAGCACATTTGATGTAGAGCACAAGCATCAAAATAGTATATTTTTGCAATATTCAAATTTTCTCTAAAAATCTTCTTGTTTAAAGACAACATTAAGAGAAAGTTATGCTAGAATTTATCTTTTACTATGATTCTCATATTCCTTTGTTTAGCAAAAGAGCATTGTTCTGCTATTTTTATATAAGCCAGTTCTTTATGAAGTTATTTTATTTAGTTAACCATTAAAACTAACGATTAAAAAAATCAACTTGATAATTTTATTTAAATTGTCAAGGGCCCACAAATAGGATCTCTTCACAGTTCAATTAACGAGAAAATTTTCTTGATTTTCCTTGTTCTTCCCTTTTTTTGAAAAAACTATCTTTAAAAGAAGTTTTAAACAGTGATTTGTAAGAAATCACCAACTCCCCTCCATACTATTCTTGACTAAAAATATTCCTGATTTTATTAAATTTCATCCTCCCTTTATGTAAGCAAGGATTGCAAATACAAAGAGTGAGAATCCTATTTCAAGAAGACTAGCTAACAATGATAATGCTAATCCTGGATAAGAAGTTTAATGCTCCTAAATGATAAGGATAAGAAATGATAAAGACTAGTAGTGATAATACTACTTCCTAAATGATAATAACAAATAAAATTAAAAAAAATACTAAAAAGATAAGAATGCGTGACTAGCTCCCACTAATGTTGCTGTTTACGGCTGTACTTCTTCCCAATAAAAGCGTCCACAACATTACTCTTCTGCTGGACTAAGAGCTTGTCCTCAAGCTCGAATTTAGGGTAGGATTCTTGAAACTTGGTCAAAGGAACTGATATGCGCGGAAGTACGTAGAATTGCCAAGAACACTTGAAAAACCAAGTTGAAGCTTCGAATTCTTCTTGGAAGATTCAAACCCCTAAAAACACCAAGTGAGGACCAATTTGAGTGAGTTCAATATGCCTAATCTAATAGCTCTAAATGACTTAATCAAACAAGAAAGAAACTCTAAGCTAGGGTTTTGATCTTGGAATCACTCGACAAGATCGGGAGTAGTTCTTAATTAGCAAAGAACCAAAGAAACTCAATTTGTAAACTCACAATAATAATATTCATAAAATCATGTAAAATTTGTATGAATAGTATCCCTATTTACAGGGTTACATAGATGATTCTAGAACTTAGAAATTAAAGCAACTAGTTAAACCTAAATACAAACTAATTGAAATACTTAACTTAAAACAACTTGTAACTGAAATAAAAGTCTAAACAATAAGTAAACTAATTCTCAACATGCTAAAACACGTCCCAAATAAGCCTAAAGTTGGACGTCCAAGTCACCAAAGCCTAATGGGCCAAAATGCTAGCTCCATAATGATGTTAGGCTTCAATCTTCATTTCAATACTATATGGGTTGGACGACTAAACTTTGATGCTCCATCTGGACTCTTGAGCAGCCCAAATACAATTGGTAAGTCTTGGTAATAAATTGGACTTGGCCCAAGTTGATTTTCTTCCTAGCAAACCCAATAGCAATCCTTCACATAGATGAACAACTTGATCACTAAGTTGTGATCATTCTTTGTAGTTAAATTTGAACCACAACCAAAACTTGATCTCTTGGCCCATCTTATACACTAAAATAACTTTAACAATGAGTCCAAAGAAAGGCCTAAGTGTATGTGAATCAACAAAACAGCAATGAAGCTTGAACATGCCTTTCATGATCAACATGAATTGATCTCATCAAGGCCCAAACGAGTTGCTCCAGGAGAAAATCCAAGCATCATGATTGAGGTTGCTCCTTAGATCACATTAGGAACCCAGGTAGCTTCATCCAATAGTAAGCTGGCCCATTCTACTAGAATTTCAACAACATTTCTATTAACTCTAGAATGAATAATGGATTGAGGCCTTGGGGTAATTTTGTCATCCTTTAATGGTGGCAAGGAAGGAACATTAGCCGGAGAAACACCTTTAAACTCCTTAGGTAATGAAATGTAAAGAATATCATGAATCTTATTATGATCAGAAAGTTTCAACTTTTAAGTAATCTCACCAATCAGATATAAAATTTTGAGTGGGCCATAGAACTTAAGAGCTAGCTTATGAGTAGTTCTTTTGCCCAAAGACTACTATCGATAAGGCTGCAGTTTCAACCAAACAAACTGTCCAGGTTCAAATGATAATTCCCGATGATGCTGGTCATAGGCTTGTTTCATCCGAAATTGAGCCTGCTGTAAACGAAGATATATTTCAGCCAAAAGAGTATCTCTCTCTTGCAACGAACGATCAATCTCTTCCAGGCGGGTAGAACCAGGTTCATAGGACAACAAACGAGGAGGATCTCGGCCATAAATAACTCGAAAAGGTGTCACTCCTAAAGAAGAATGATAGGTAGTGTTATAACAATACTTCAACCCAGGGAAGCCAATCAACCCATTTCCTAGATTGATCTCCAACAAAGCAACGAAGATACATCTCAATTGTACGGTTCACCACCTCAGTTTGACCATCCGATTGCGGATGATAAGCTGAGGAAAAAGCTAAGGTGGTGCCACTAATCGAAATAATTCTTTCCAAAAGTTACTTGTAAAAATTGGGTACCTATCACTAACAATAGTTTCCGGTAACTCATGTAAACGAAAATTTGAGTAAAAAAGACATGGGCAACTGAAGTAGCACTATACGGATGAAGAAAGAGGGATGAAATGAGCATACTTAGATAAACGATCCACCACCACGTAAAGGATTGATTTGCCTCCAACTTTGGGTAATCCATCTATAAAGTCCATAGAAATATCAGCCCATATCTGTGTTGGAATTGGAAGGGGCTGTAGGAGACCAATCGGATATAGATTTTTCCATTTGTTTTGTTGACAAACAAAGCAGTTTTGGATAAATTCCTTGATAGAGGCTTTCATTCCTTGCCAGTGGAAGTCAGCGTGGACGCGGTGGAGTGTTTTCTGAATACCTTCATGTGTGGAGTTGTGAATGCCAGAAATGATAGAGGGAATCAAAGAGGAATCTGCTGGAAGATATACCCGACCCTTGTACATCACCAATCCATTTGTGAAAGCCCAATTTGAGTATGCTGTTCCTAATTGAATTTGCTGAAGCTAGTGCCTTCAACTTTGGAGATTCTGTGACCTCTTGTCGAATGTTATCCATTAAAGTCGCTCGTGGAACTTGAAATACCACAAAAGAGCATAGTATCCTCATCGCGCCTAGAAAATGCATCCTGCTGCGCGGTTCAAAGATCCAGCCTTGTAATCCACCTGAAAATCATACCCCAACAGCTTGCTGACCCAATGTTGTTAGGGGGAAGTGACAAACCTTTGTTCCAGCAGATATTTTAGGCTATAGTGATCAGTTTTGATGACAAACGATCTTCCCTACAAGTATGGTCTCCAGTGTTAGGACTGCTCGAGCTAATCCGATCAATTCTCTTTCATAAACTGGTAATTTTAAATGGCGATCGGCTAGTTTCCGGCTGAAGAAGGCAACTGGGTGTCCTTGTTGCTGTAAAACAGCACCAATCCTCGTTGCAGAGGCATCACATTCAACAGTAAACTCCATATCGAAGTTCGGTAATTGCAAGACTGGAGTGGTGGAGAGTGCATTCTTCAAGTTATCAAAAGTCCATTCCAGTTGTATTGTCCCAACGAAAGGCATTTTTCCTTAGCAGGTTGGTTAATGGAGTGGCAATCATACCATAATTCTGTACAAATTTGCGGTAATAGCCTGTCAAACTGAGGAAGCTGCGTAGGGCCTTGGCTGATTTGGGTATGGGCTATTCCTTGATTGCTTGAATCTTGGAATTGTCCACTGATACACCTTTATCGCTGATGACATGGACCCAAGTGTATGACTTGATTCTCACCAAAGAAACACTTGGACTGCTTGAGGAAGAGCTTGTGTTGGCGTAGTAGTTCAAAAACAGTCCTTAAATGATGGATGTGTTCTACCTAGGTTTTACTGTAAACCAAAATGTCATAAAAAAATACTAAAACAAATTTGCGGACATAAGATTGAAATACCTCATTCATTAAGGACTGAAATGTAGAAGGTGCATTTGTGAGGCCAAATGGCATAACTAGAAACTCAAAGTGGCCATGATGAGTTCGGAAGGCAGTCTTCTCAACATCTTTAGAAGTCCATTCTAACCTGAAAGTATCCCGATCTTAGGTCTAATTTTATGAAGTATTTGGCGCCATGAAGTTCGTCCAACAACTTCATCCACAATTGGGATAGGAAATTTATCTTTGATAGTTCGGTTGTTAAGCTCTCTATAGTCTACACAAAATCTCCAGGTTCTGTCATGCTTTGGCACCAATAGAACTGGGGAAGAGAATGGGGAACGGCTAGGTTGGATGATCTCTTGTTCCAGCATTTCAGTACATTGCCTCTCGATCTCATCTTTCTGCATATGAGGGTATCGATATGGCCTTACTACTACAGGTTCAGATCCTGTCATCAAAGTGATCTTGTGATCACAAGTTCGAGAGGGAGGTAGTCCTTTGGGTTCTTGGAATACATTTGAAAATTCAGCCAGAAGTCTTTCTAAGGTTACTGCATGTATAGAATCTTGTAGTACGTGAACCTGTGGATATTTTGCCTTCACCAATTTTCCTTGCCAAGTGACTTCCTTCCCATTTAAGTGGAAGATCATTGTTAGGAAGTTGAAGTCCCATATGATTTGGCCTAAAGTCCTCAGCCATTTCACCCCGAGAACCACATCAAATCCATCCAACGATAACACAAACAAATCAGCAAAACAAGATTCAGAATTGACCTGTATTTGCACTCCTCTACAGATGCCTGGGCTGTGTACCTTCTCACCATTGGCTATTGTTACTTGCAGTCCTGGCTCGATTGCCAATGGCAATCCCAATTGAATGGCAGCTTGTTTGTTGATAAAGTTGTACGTGCTTCCTGAGTCAACAAGAATCAGCATTGGTTTCCCAGCTACTAGTGCTTGTAATTACATAGTTTGAGAGTTCTTTATTCCAGTAATTGCATGGAGAGATATTTCGGGTTCCCCTGAGATGTGTTCATCTTCTTCATCCTCCGTTTCGTCCATTAAAAAGCAGAAAAATCTCTTGCATTTATGCCCTGCCGAGTAAAGTTCATCACAATTAAAACATTGCCCCTTTGCCCTTCGTTCAGACATTTCAGCCTTGGACAAGCACCTTATAGGGGGTACAGCTATGCTGTTGATTGCACTGGATACCTGTCTAGAATTGCTGCCTGCCTGTGTCCTTTGTTCTTGGCTGGTGGCTGAAGATGGAGTAGTCCCAAGTGGTTTCGGAGTTGCCCATGATGCTTGAGGCCGCCCTATGCTGGTACTTTTGTGGTTGAGTTGCATTTTCCTTTCAAAAGCTCGAGCCAAATTCATCGCAGTAACCAGATTAGGAGGATTTTGCATCTTCACATCCACCCTCAAGGTTTCTATTAATCCGGCAGTGAACATGTCAACCTGTTGGTCAGCCCGTACTGAAGTTGCTCTTGCAATGAGAGTTTGAAATTGGCGTTGATATTCTTCCACAGTGCCATTTTGTTTAAGGTTGATTAGCTCACCTAACGGGTTGCTTATTAGTGGGGGGCCGAACCTAAGGAGGCAGTAGGACTTGAATTGGGCCCAACTGATCCCAGGTTCCTTGTGTTCCAACCTATAATACCAAAGTTGTGCCTCTTTCGTCATATGGAATGCGGCTAATTCCTACCTTGTCCTTTTCCTCTATACGTTGGTTGACGAAAAACTGTTCACATCTGCATATCCATTCCAACAGATCCCCAACTCCAATATAGGAAGGAAATTCTAGCCTATTGAATTTGGAAATAATTGAAACTCCATGTGCCTCAAGCGAATGCTTACTAGATGATTCTATATGGGCTGGCTGGTGGCTACTGCTTGTGGTTGCAGTCCCTTTTGATGTCTTTTCCTATTGAAAAATTGTAACTTCATCAAATCCTCAATTCCAGAATGTCTTCTTGGATCTCACGCACCTCCTTGTTGTTCTAAGTGACCTTGTACTCTAGATCATGTACTCTGGTTGTCAACTGCTTTAAATCTCCCATAACGTCGGGCTCTGATACCAAATTGTCAAGGGCCCGCAAATAGGATCACGTCACATTTCGGTTAACGAGAAAATTTTCTTGATTTCTCTTGTTCCTCCTTTTTTGAAGAAACTATCTTTAAAAGAAGTTTCAAACAGTGATTTGTAAGAGATCACCAACTCCCTCCTATACTATTCTTGACTGAAAATATTCCTGCATTTTATTGAATTTGATCCTCCCTTTATATAGGCAAGGATTGCAAGTACAAAGAGTGAGAATCCTATTTCAAGAAGCACTAGCTAACAACGATAATGCTAATCCTGGATAAGAAGTTTAATGTTCCTAAATGATAAGGATAAGAAATGATAAAGATAAGTAGTGATAATACTACTTCCTAAATGATAATAACAAATAAAATTTAAAAAAAAATTAAATACTAAAAGATAAGAATGCATGACTAGCTCCCACTAATGTTGCTGTTTACGGCTGTACTTCTTCCCAATAAAAGCATCCACAACATAAATTCTATGTTTATATGGTAAACATACAACAGTGAATGCCCCTCTACATTTCAATAGGCTATAAGAGAAATAATATACATTCTTTTATTTTAAAGCAAGGCATCTTAAGAATTTACATTCGACTTGCCTCCTGGCTTTTCCCATACAAGAAACGTTAGATACATGCATATTTAGAAGTTTCATGAACATACATTTCAAAATACCACTCCTACATGTACATCACAATTGCTCGCTTTTGTTTTGATTTTCGTTATAAAATTGCTTCAATCATATCTCTTTATACTTTCAAGCCCAACTTTTGTATAACAAAGTAAATCCTAAGATTGTTATAGCAAATATTGAAAAGAGTATACCGTTGTCGCAATACCACGTTAGAATATCGCTTTGTTAAGGTTAAGTCATCTCCTACCATAAACAGTGTACAAAATAATTCACATATTAACTTTTAAAATGCATTGAAACTTAGTAATTTACTGAGTTTTATATGAACAAAATCAGTTTAGGTACTCAAGTGTATTACATATTTATTTTATTTTATGGGAGAAACAAGAAGATAACAGAATTAGCCAACATCTCTATAATATTAGTATTATATGGAGAGCTTCCATGTCTCTACATAATGACACATACCTATTCATTTGTCAATGACTTTTGTAAATAGAGATATAACTAATTATTAATTACATATAATTTTTTTTTTATTTTGAAATTTCTCCAACAATTAGTTAATCAAATATAATATTTTCCATCTCTGTATAGATATTCATGTATATTTGCATTGCATGAGAATGTTTCTTCCCGGAAAATAGCAACCTAGTTGAAACAAGAAAATTGTCCCTATTCACCGGTTGAATTACCAGAGAAATCCACTAATGGTCTCTATAGGCTGGGCATATTTGTTTCTGGCAAAGAAAACAGGCCGCAGATAGGCCATTAAGTTTTACGTGAGATGGGTATCTTGTTGGATTGAAAACAACCTCCACAAATTTTAGAGGGAAGGTATTTTATACGCAGTGGAGAAAAATATTTTCAGGGGAAAACACACTCACCAGCTATGGATCAGAAATTGTGAACAGATGTTTTCCAACAAATAGAGAAACAAGCAGGCTTTAAATTCAACTTAATTCTATCCTCTAGATGACAATTTTTTCACATTCTGGTATTCTTGATTTTTCATTCATGGTTCTTGATGTATTTGGTTATTTCTAGGGTCGTTCAAGAATTTTAGTAAACTGTCCCAACCGATCAAAATCCGAGTAAGAAAACGGTTTCAAAGTCCTTTTTTTTTTTTTTTTTTTTTGGATAAAACCTTCTTTATATTGCTTAATAAAATTACATAACAATTAAAGATATAGCAAGTTCGTGCGTTTTTTGTATCTTTGACCTCTCAACTTTTACAATAACATAGAAAGAAAAATAAGAGACAGCTATAAAAATATCCTTAAAGATAAAGTATAATGCAAATGGAATTATATTGACATTTCCAAAACAGTGGATAAGCTGCAAACAATCCGTCTCTAGTACTATTGATTGAAATCCATTTTTCACTGATATCAAAATCACATGAAGACAAGCCATTGCCTCTGTTTGTAGAGCTGAAGATGTCACCATAGGCATTGATCTACTAAATAGTTGATCTCTTTCAAAATTCTTGCAAACAATTCTTGTAGTAGATTTATTGTTGCCAACATTATAGGATCCATCAAAAATTAATGTAAAAGTACCTTGATCCTTATTGTGCATAGGATATTGTGATATTCTTTTCCGGATGAAGTCATAAGAGTATGATTGCACCGTTTGCAATTCATATAGGTTAGTTTCATTAGAATCTTGAAAATTCATCCTTGTCAAAATATCCACATGGTCCTCTGTGCTTGTTTGTTCACTTGGAAAGGATCAAATTCAACTTGATGCCAAAGTCTTTAAAAACTAAATTGAAACCGCCAAATCAAAGCCAACGGATGTTTAATGGTAATATTCAAGTTTTTTTTTTCATTTAATTGATGCTTGAGTTTTCAAGTTGTTTTTTCAAGTTTTAACAGTTATTTCAAATGTCAAATGAGTTATTATATTTATTTATTTAGGTTGTGATATGTTTTTGTAATATTTGAGATAATCTATTAATGTATTAAATCTAAAATACAAACAAACTAGAATAATTCACCTCAATAACTATAAGAAGTTAACACATAAACAATTCTATTAAAGAAGTTCTAATTATATTAAGTATTATATTTTTATAACTTTGAATTGTCTCAATATGAAAATAAACATAAATTTAATAAATAGAAAATAAAAATATTCAAAGCAATAGGATTAATAATATAGTAATTCTAATATTATTCTTGATTTCTTCTACTTGGCTGATGACATGACGTGTACTATGATTAGTTAAGTCCTTAGTGATTATGGTTAAAGGTTATATAGATTTATTGTGCTGTAAATTTATGTTTAGCTTTTATTATTACTTTAAAAGGGAATATAACATCTTATGCTTCAATAGTTTGTTATAATTCCTTTTATTTTTAAGTAATAATAATAATGTAAATATCAAACTTTAAATTCAATATTTGCGAACTTTGATAGTGTTGTAGTGGTTCATCTATGACATTATAAAATAGATTTAACAAACTACCTGACAGCACAAAACTGTTAGCAGATTGGATAACTAAAAAACAAGTTCAATGATTTGGTTTTAGTTTGCGATCTTCGAACCCAAAATTTTCAATTTAGTTTTCTCAAAGGTCCAAAATCGCATCAACCGGCGTGACGAACACCCTTATTTATTTGGTTGTGAGTTGTCGTACACGAGGGACAAAGCTAGAAAGCTCTAAAAGGACAATTTGATATTTTAAATGCATGTCTAGTAAACACAGCACCATCAATGCTAATTTATTCAACATCTAATGCAAGAAATAGTCATCAAAGTCTTGCGGTTTGGTTGGTATGATTGTAATGGCATGATTCATTCATCCCTCAGTTTCAAACAAAATATCATAGGGAAGGTACGCAGTTGCTTTCATTGCATATTGGCTTTAGGCTTGGGATATCACTACCTCAGTTACAGATTGAACTTCACTGGTCCATGCCACTTATAAGATCTCCATCAAATTGTATATTTATATGTATAAATTGTGTAAGCAATTAGACTAGTAAATGTGTATCTGTGCTCGAAAGACAAGACAAATGAATGTAGCCCAAATTACGAACTACCGTTCTTTAATTTACCAGAAACAAGCGAGTTAGCAAAAGTGAGATCCATTTGAACTTGCTTTAATGCTGCAGATAGGGACTTATAGGATACTCAATTGGCACAAAAATTTTAAGCTCTACAACTCAATAAACTGACCTACATGAGTATGGTATAGTGGCTGCAAAAGCCAAATCTCACTCAATTTAGGCAAAAGTAAAAACGTTCAAAAAATAGGCTGTGTTCTAGAAAAATAAAAATGATATTTCAAAATTTTTCAATATTTGCTGGTACAAATATTTTAATTAAAATGTGTGTGAAAATAATTTGCTTTTGAAAAATTTTCAATAATCATTAGTTGCACATATGCCCCTTTGCTAAATGATAATATGGTAATCTATATATTATATATTGATGGTGATCTTTTCAATTTAAACCTCCTAGACAAACTCAAACTCCCTATTCTATTTTTCTGGATTTTTTTTTTAAAATTAACAACTAAAAAATCATTTCTTGCATTCTAATTGGAAGCTAAATATATGTACATTTACTAATTCCCATTAATTGTTAAATTAACCTAATCTATTATAAGTTACACCGTGAATAAATAAACAAAAAAAAGAAAACAACAATTTTATTGAATCTTCTTGTTTGGATTGGATTTGGATGGCGCTCTTTGGGGCTGCTATTGGCATGCCTGGGGTGGTAATGTGTTGGTTTTTTGGGGATGTTGGCACTGGTGATAAAGGTTGGTTTGAGAATATAACTACATTTTATCAGGTCTTTTTGCGAAATGCTTAAATTTAGCTATGAGGGCATTTTAGGTTATTTAATTAAAAATTTTGACCGTCCAAATGTTTTTCTAAGATTTTGTTACCAAAGCAGCAAGACACAGGAGGTGAATGATATTTGAAACCTCAGGCGTGCTAAGTGAAATTGTAAAAAATATTATAAAAAGTTTTTGAAATTATAGAAATTATACCTACTAAATTTCATAACGTCATTTAACACTAAGAAGGTTTCTGGTTTTCATAAACTATGGGCTAAAACCTCCCCTGGTAAAATGAAGATGCAAACATTTGAAGTTTATTGGAAGTATGTTTGCTAAAGAATATAGATTCCCCTGTGGGACCTGGTTTAATATTTTTAAAGCTATCCGTCCAATTTATAATTTACAAAATTTTTATAAAGGGCCTGAACACTTGGGGAACATTAGTTTTATACCACCTGAAGTAATTTGACCTAAATCTTGATGGCATCTGTAACTTAAAGAAACAAACATATAAATTTTTGGTTTAATATCTGGAGAAAAAACTGTGCAAATGTAGCATGCGTGGTACTAAAATTTTTTTATACAAAAAGATATATATATATATATATATATATATATATATAGTTTGCCATGAAAACTAAAGATAAATTAACATCTGACTATGTCACACATAATTAAAGGCCTATTTATATCACAACATATATATTACTGACTGACAATGTTGTTATGATTATGTCTTTTGTTATTGATCATTTAATCAATGAAAATATTTCTTTTTATTTTCCCAAAAAGAAAACCTTATAAATTGCCCCAACTTGAACCTGATTTTATAGCTAATGAATTTATAACACTTGGACTTGAATTTTGCCAGTCATTTTTAATTAGCAAACCAATTAAACTCCCATTCATGAATTTGACCTATATTTTATTTGCATTTACCAAAAAAATTTACAAAAATAGAAAAAAATTAAGGTAAAATACACTAAACCCCCATCAATTATCTCTCTATCTCACTTTGCTCCCTTTTCTTTTGATTGTGATCCTTAACCATCTATAGTTTCTAATTTGTTTCAAATAAACTCCACTTCGTCTATCTTCCATCAGTTAGTTTAACGAAATATGTCTCTATTATAGAAATTTACCGCATAAATAAACTCACTTAAATTGACATCCTTACTAACCCTTTCTTCTTTAAAGATTTTTTTTGGGGAGAGGGAACGCTTACTTTCATTCTCTATTAAAGGTCGTGATCGATTTTGACAAATGTTAAGTAACGACAAAAGCAAGCGTTCTTATTTTTCTCTTAATCTTCATTTAAAAAGAAAATGAGAAAGGGGATGTTAATGAGAGTGAGTATGACTCCAGGACTAATTGTGGAACAGTGGAAGGTTGCATATATTAGTTCCGATCGATTAATTGGTGAACAATTAACCAACCGGAGTATATTTGCATCAAATGAAGAATTAAAAGGAGTAAAGGTGTTGCAATTGAAAGAACAAGGGTGCAAAGTGAGATAGCAAGATAATTTAGGGTGGTTTGCTGTATTTTACCCAAAAAATCATATTATATATATATATATATATATATATATATATATATATATATATATATGAGTGGATAATTATCACGCCATTACCTCCATCAAATAATTTTTTATTATTTTTATTTTTTGAACTGGGGTTAGTCATCAAGTAAACCTCGTTGTGGCATGCATCACAGGTATTTAACAATCTTTACTTAATAGTGACATACATATCACAAGTGCTTTCTATGAGATAAAACCCACACAGTGAGATCCCTATACTAGTGGCGTTAGTCGTACTCTGCATTGGTGTAAGAAGTCACTCAATCGTCAGTATTGGAGTGGTGGAATTGAATCAAGAAAGCTCCTCCGGCCATGGCTTTCATTCAGAGCAAATGGGTCAAGGTAAGCTCCTCCTTTTGTCTTTAATCTTGACATTTTTGTCTTTAATTTGGATTTTTTTCCTGATATTTTTACACCCTACTCTTTTTTGGTTTGAAATTTAAAACTGGGTTTGATTAATTATAGTTAGTGTTTCAACCTTTGCTATTTTCACTGGTTGTGACTGGTGATATAGCCTTGAATTTCTTGGTTTTACATACTATAGTGGTTTTGATGTATTCAGAAAGTGAAATTGTGGAACTTGATCACGTCAATCTTGATTCTTGCCCCACTAATGGTCTTTTTATCAACTTTTGATTTAGTGTTTAGCTGAATTTAGATGATTGAAATGTTAAAAATTAAGTTGCTAGTTAGAATCTGCATTCATGAATTTGATGATTCTGTTGAAGTGTTGGAACTTTTGTTGATTGAGGATTCAATCAATGATATGCAGTTAGATCAGAAGGGAACTGGGCCTGGAGCAAGAAGTTCACATGCCATCACCATTGTAGGAGAAAAGGCTTATGCTTTTGGTGGTGAATTTACCCCTCGTGTCCCTGTTGATAACAGTTTATATGTGTTTGATCTCACTGATAGAACATGGTCGGTGGCTGATGCAACTGGGGATATCCCCCCACCCCGCGTAGGAGTCACAATGGAATCCATTGGTGACACAATCTATATGTTTGGGGGTAGGGATGCCGCACACAAGGAGCTGAATGAACTGTACTCATTCGTTACCTCTGCTAACAAGTGGACTCTACTCTCCAGTGGAGACACTGGGCCAGAAAGCCGAAGTTACCACTCGATGGTGGCTGATGACCGGCGCATCTATGTGTTTGGTGGCTGTGGAGTCACTGGGCGGCTTAATGATTTATGGGCTTATGATACTATTGATAGAAAATGGATCAAGTTTCCAGTGCCTGGAGATAATTGCAAACCTAGAGGTGGACCTGGACTTGCAGTGTCGCTTGGGAAAATTTGGGTTGTATATGGTTTCTCTGGTGTGGAGCTCGATGATGTTCATTACTTTGATCCAGCTGAAGAGAAGTGGTTCCAAGTGGAGACAACTGGTGAAAAACCAACACCTCGAAGTGTATTTTCAACATTTGGAATTGGAAAGTATATATTCATATATGGTGGGGAGATAGACCCTAGTGATTTGGGTCACCTGGGCGCTGGGAAATTTGCAGCAGAGGTCTACGCACTCGATACTGAGACGCTAGTTTGGAAAAAGTTGAAGGATGACTCAAATTCTGGTGAGCACCCAGGGCCACGGGGATGGTGTGCATATGCAGGTGGGCAACTAGACGGTGAAGAGGGACTGTTGGTATATGGTGGCAATTCGCCTAGCAACGACAGGCTTGACGACATATTCTTTTTCTCTCCGTTGTTTGCAAATGGAAAATGATGGGAACATGCGGAAAAAGAGGTATATTATGGGACTAGCTATTCACCCGGTAATGTAACGATCAATGTCAATTTGGCATGGTTGCCAGAGGAATCCGAGTTCTAGAGTGTGTAACATACTGTAATGTAATTTTGCCTTCCCTTGCAGTTAATAAAGGTCTGTTATTTATACTTTTTGTACACATTAGAACCAGTTTGATTATGGCATGTGAATCATTAACCATATCCATCTCACTATGGAGTGAGCGAAGATGATATTATATTGGAAAACATCTTACTGTGGAGTGAGCGAAGATGATACCTCGAGAACAACCATCAGAACTGTTCCTAAAACAGAGTTGTACAATCGCTTTAACATTTTTCTCTTCAAAAAGTAAGCAAATATACAAATTGTGTCTCATCTGATCAGTGACGTGTGAATGGCAAGCAAATATACAAATTGTCTCATCTGATCAGTAACGTGTGAATGGGATCAAATGTTCTCATGATTAGCCAAATTCGCTCAAGCTCTAATGCGTTAGCGGAACAGATACTATTTTAGAGCCTTTTTGCTTCCCCTCGAATATCGGCATGCATTTATCTTCTAGAAATATGGATGTGCAGACATATCACTTACTGCTCTTTCATTTGGAATTCCAATTGATTCTTAAATCGAATGCCATTAAACATTTATCTTCCCTAGATCAATTTTTCATACGATCATAAAATAACTGCCTCTTCTTCAGCTGTCTTATGTGAATTGAGTAGCAAATTGGTCGAAGAGTACTGCTATTTTGAAACAATTTCGGTTCAGTTCACTGTGTCAAATGGGATGCTATTGGATCCAGTGATGAAGTACTGTCAAGAAATAGATGGCCTTTTCAGCCAGAGCTTAGCACCTTCTTAGTCTGCATATAGCAGTAGGGGGAGAGCTTGGGTGTTCCAATCCAGGAATTGATGTAGCCACAGGATTCAAAGGTGAAGGTACTTTTCTCAATTTGTCATCATTATAGAGGGTATGACGTGCAAGGTTTTGTTCACAGGTAAGTTTAGGCTTGATGCCACTGTACAACACTTTCTTGCTTCATTCACCTCACTTAGCCTCGTCTCTCTCTCTCTCTCTCTCTCTCTCTCTCTCAGCGGGCAGACCTAAAAACGCTTTCACTTGAGTACTTTAGGGACGTTCCAAACGGGAGGTCATTCTCGGAATTTAGGCTCCTATTATTTTGCTCTCCACGCTATTGGAATAAAATTTTGTGAATCTCAAATGCTGTAGACTTACTGAGGATGCAGGTACAGTTTCATAGCATAAATTTGTCACTTCTTTGAACAAAAAACCAGAGCAGAGGAATTTGGTTTCTTGTATTGCTATCAACAGGCTTGGTCGCTTTGAGAATCTTTTGACATAAATGAAGGAAACAATAACTAATTTCTTGCCACATAGTTTTACTTTCTGATTTTGAAACGGACAAGAAATGCTAAACAAATAACCGATGAGTGATTCATTCTTTCTTTGTGCTTGAGTTTTTAATTAACCATAATATTGGAAGCTGTCTTCCCTGTTTTTTCAATTTAACTGCTGCATTATTTGTACCTAATTCACATACTGATTTTGTCATCAATTTCTTTAAGGAAATTGATACTAGCACACCCATATTTGTTAATGAAATTTCCTTGACTTTTTCTAATCATTTTTAAAGGACAAAAATATCCTTATCTTTCGTTCTACTTGTGACAACCTAAGGAATTATGGTGATTATAAATCTAAAAATGAAATAAGAGATATTTTGCCTTTTGACATAATTAAATGGTATAAGAGAGTGTAGTTAACAATAATAAGAGTGGCAATATCAGGCTCCCTTATACCATTCATTCAAGTATTCAATCATAATGCCAGTTCCACTCTTAACAATAATAAGAGTGGCACTATCAGCTTCCCTTATACTGTTAAAGAACGAAATCTTATCAAGAGCACCAAAATTAGTGAATTTCTATTTTTCATTAGTTAAGAGAAAGGGAGATGAATAATCTATCTCATATCTAATTTATTTCTTATCTGACCTAAAAAAAAGGAGAGATAGAAGAAATGCTCCCTTTGGTTACCGCTGGCTCCCTTTTTAGAGTACACCAGCGTTAACTGATGTTCGGCTAGCCAATAAGCTTGGCTACAGAGAAGCACATGTGAAGGTTTTCTTGGCCCACCGCATTAATCTGATCCCTCTCTTGACTCGCAAGACGCACTTTACTCACTATTGAATATAGAATAAATCAAGTTAGGTGCGAACTCACCTTCTTTCTTCTATTTCATAGCCTTGTTCGTAAACTCAATTGAAATTGGAATAGCCAGGCGTTCAATCCTTTGAAGGGACTCTTGGGGAGAGGCTTGAATGATGGTCTTTCTTACTCTTACAGTGTATTGAATCTTTGGTATACACGAGACACTCTGGTTACAGTTGGCTTCCTTTTTGAAATACACTATCAGTAAATGATGTTCGCTACTAAGAAGTCCTCTCTTTATTTGTTCAGCAGGCCCACCCATGACTCCTTTACTAAATGGACATCTTTTAATTTAATAATAAATGAAAATAATGTAAGCATCAAAGTCCTAAAAACCCAACCTATACAAAGAGCTTTCGTTTCAGCCCCTACACCTAACAAGTTGATAGGTGAAAATTTTACCCATTTTATTATATGTTTTTAGTGCATTTTAACTAATTTTGGCTTCAAGTATCTCTATTTTCTACAATTAGGATTTTTCTCCTAGAATTAGGGTTTTGAGACGGAATTGATATTTTGAGATATTTAATTCAAAATTTTTGCACACTTTTGCAAATTCATGATACTTAATCTCAATTTGGATCAATTGGAGTGAAAATGGATCAAAATCAAAATAGATTCAACTGATTAAGTTAAATGAACATTTGAAGAATAAATTGTGCAATATTTAGGAGATTAATTTTTTTGCAAAAATACATGGAAAATGCTACACACACTTGGAATTCCAACTCATCATTAAAAGGAATTAAGTGGGGGCATCTGAGGTGGATCCACAGGTACCGATCAGCGAAGCAACCACTCGCGAATCAGCATGACGGCTACAGTTTTGATATTTTGCAACTTGCATCATTTTTCCATATGGTTTTGTAGAATTTTCTGGTGAAGATAGGTTTTTGGGTGCTCAAGATTGCACAGAAATCATAAATGAAGACTTTTGTACTAATTTTGAAATCCAAGAGAGAATCTTCATCTTTTCATGCATTCAATCTATTCGCAAGTTAGAAAATGACTTGTGGAAGATTTGTTTATAAATAGAAGTCATTTGTGATATATTTGATAATGAATAGAGAGGTTGGCTAGTATAGTTTCAAGAAAATTAATAGAATTCTCTCATAGATCCAATAGAATAGTAAACTTCTTGTAGTTAAACTCTTTTACTTCAACTTTTGAAGGAGGAACAGAAGTTTTGAAGCCTTGTTCTATATTTGAATAAGCCATTCTCTATTCTATCTCTTGTATTTCATAAGTTTGAATATGAATGCTTACATTAAAGTTGAAGTTTTAATTGTTTTACTAGCCATGTTGCACTAAAAGCTTCATCTAAAATATAGATAAAGCTAATGAACCCTAAAGCATGATTTAATTTATCTTAACTTGCTGAGCTTGTATTTATTTGCTTACTTGTTCAAGTTTTATCACTTCTTTATTGCTTGGCCAATGTGAACAAATCATCTAGTTGTTAGTTGACATTGAGAAATATATTTAGTAATGGAAAATGAACAAGTGATGCTTAAATCACTCTTATGAAAATAATGAAACTTAAGTGAATCAATACAATTTGCGTTTTCATAAGATTTCATTGTGAAAATAGTTGAAATCTTGTCATTTTGTTGTGAGAACAAGTTATGATTCATATGGAATTGGATTCCTAACAAGGCAAGATAACACTTAGCAAGTTATTCATGGAATCCTTTGGTTCATTAGTGGATTCCATGTTCTAGACTCTTTGATATTTGGATTCTTACAAATTGTTTGCACATCATTTACCTATTCTATTAAAAGTACACATTCAACCATCCATCTCAACTCAATTTTTGATTGTTTAGATATTAGAGTTAGTGATTAAGCCTCAATAGTTGCAACTCATTTGATTTCTCATGAGATTCGATATCTAATACTCTACGTACTACAACCGATATGTATACTTGATGCAAAATAGAAGATTAGGTTTTTATTACTTAATTGGTATTTGTTTTGATCGAATTTGCATACCTAATCTACAACTCATCACAAGTGAAAGTTGTTGACACCCAACATGCCTTGCTTCAAGGTCAATCTCTTGTATCGAGAAAAATAAGCCATAATAGGACCCTATTTAAGGTACTAAGAACATACCTTAAAAGGCCCTAAAAAGGCTTTTAAAACAACAGAGAAGAGTAGGAACTATTATACATAAGAACTCCTAGTATAATTAGTCTTTCTATTACATCCTAGCTTAGGCTCCTAGCCAAGAAATGCTCAGTGGGGTATATGTATAAGAACAGTACAAAAAAGGCCAATAAACTGTAGGAAAAATGGGGCATAATAGGACCCTTCAATGCAACGTAAGAGTAAGGAAGACTATCGTTCTGGCCTTTCCCCGAGAGTTCCTTCACTTATTAATGCGAGTTAAGATGGAGTCCTCTCAATCGCTTGGGCTTGTAACCAATATTCAGAGCTATAGCCCATCTTTAAGAAGGTTATTGTTTGGTAGCATTTGGCATAAGACAACCACTTGCTTTCCACAGTTCCTCTATGAGTAATATATGCCATGCTTTTTCAACGCTATATTATGGATGGCACATTGAACTCATTTCTTCAAGACATTTCCCAAAGAAGACGATGAAACTAGGTGGTAACGTTTCGATCTAGTAGCTAGAGCTATGAGTTAGTCTTTCCTTATGTATTGTAATTACTACTCTTCTTTGTTATTTTAAATGTTGTTTTAAAGACCTTTTTAGAGCCTTTTAAAGCCCGAAGCACGAAAATAACCGCTATTGTAGTAAGACTTCTTCCCAAAAGGATGGAAAGCACAATAGACTTGTTGCGGACCACCTAGGTTAGAGGAATCCCAGTGTTTCCGATTTAGAAATCGATCGAATTGTCAGTCTGAATAACGACATTCTTAATAGAATAATCAAATGATACCACAGCCTATTCTATCAATAGTATCGGAATGTGCCCCTCCACGAGGGTGATTTTAGTGCAACGAAATGCCTTAAAGTTGGATATGGTTCAGGAAGCATCTGGCTAGCAGTAATCTCCCATTAGCCCCATCAAAGAAATTTCGCATATTTTGACCAATTCAAGGTGAAAAATAGGGTTGCTTCCTTGACAAAACTAGGAAAAAGTTAAGCCAAAAAATCTTGATTCAATATAAATCTATGAGGAAGTGATGTTTCTTTAGGATCGACTCCAACATTTTGAAATTGTTGAATTGATAAAGATACATGTACTTGATGTTCTGTCCAAAAGAAAGACCTAAGTCCAAGTAGCCTCGAGGTAGGGGCTAAGATCTCCAGAACCACTAGCTAGGGAGTTCCAAGTTTTCACAAAGGACATCAGATCAATTCACTCGAGATTAGTGCTAAATGCTATAATATACTCAATCTCAATTAGTTTGGGCTCCATGCTCTAAACAAGTCCCTGATAGACGCGCACGCACACACATACATATATTAGACATTATCAAAATTATTTGTGTTTTTTTGACTAAACTTAGAAGGAACATGATAAAGTTTTTCTATATTAAACTTCACGTGCAATTACTACACTTTGTGAAAAAAAATTCTAAGTTTTTATTAAAATAAACACATATTTATGAGTTATATACAAAATAATAAAACTTATATTATACGTTTTTCACAAATAATTTGGTAATTTCAGCAAATATGTTTAGAAAAATGAGTAAAAATAGTCTATCCACGATTGACATGATAGTGTCGTGTAAAGACTCAGATGAAATCTATGATGAGTGCTAGGGGTTGGAAAAAAATTGCAAAAATCCTGGATATTGGATATTCTTTCTTTTGTTTTTGTGGCAAATATCACATGCCCTTACAAATTCTGCTTCTCTGAGTTTAGGCCAGTAGGACAAGGATATTACCCTTTAAAATAGCATTGTTCCCCAGAATTTTCCTCAAGAGTGCAGAAGAATGCATTGTGCACGATAAGCTTATTCCAAAGATCGGTATATTTTCCCCACATGCAGTTACCAATTAAAGTCCACCTTCGGGGGGGTAGTTAGGCACAAATTTTCTTGGATGATTATCTGAGTCACAATCTCCTAATAGTTCTCATCATGCCCATAATCAGCCTCCACCGCTCTAATCCATTGAGATATAACTGTAGAACGTTGGATTTAAGAGCACCTCATACCTTTCATCTGAACCACAATCCTTTCTTGAAAATAAATCAAGTACAGTATTCTCGGAATCTATCCTATATAAGATCTTATAGTCCAATCCTAAGTACCTTAGTTAACCACTTACAAAATTAAAGTGTAAAATTTATTATTTTGGTAAAATTCGAATAATATTTTGGTAAAATTTATTCCAAAAAATGCTACCTTTGTTCATTAATTTTTTATTTTTGTATTAAAAATTAAGGTGCGTTTTATACAACAATTTCACTTATAAATTATAAGTGTATTTTATGTAAAACTTATATTATTCAAAAAAGGATAATATGTTGATAATATAATTTTAGACTTGTTTTTATATTCAAACAGCCACATTGATTGCTCAATCAAAGATAAATCATCATTATTTTCTATTAGGGATGTTCATGAATCAAATACCCAAGTTAGCTTTATCAAGTTGGTAAAATACTATACTGTATTCTAATCTATGTGTAGAATAGTTTGCGTACTCGGCCGGGACTCTCATAACTAGCAAGTCTGCACACGTGATTATTGCACACGTGACACAATAATCCTAGAGCCCTGGATGCGCCAGTGCTGGGACGATAAAATCAGAGCATAGGATGGTTCTCAGTTCGAGATGATATTGGGTATGCTTAGTACACCACGTAACATATTACAAGTGTATTAAAATTATTTATTTATTATTAAATATAATAAAATGTGACTTATTATTATTATTTTATAATAAATTATTGATTCTGGTGTATTATATCACTATGTGCATAATGCATTAAAATTTTGTCCTTTCTATCCTCTCGAAAATGATGACCCAGATAGGAAACTATATTTTTAAGTTCGGATTAAGTATCGACTCTGTTGAACTCAAAATTCAAGAATCAATAATTTTGATCGGAAATCAACCCGTGATCGAACTGAATAACGTCATAAATATGTTGCGCGGGCACATATATAATTGGTCCAAAAAGTTAATAGTTGTATTATGCTTTTAAATTTGACCAGCATATTTTAAATGGGCTCTTGGCCGCACTTGATTCGAGAGAGAAATGTGCTGATTCAGGACGATGTGCTATTATCAATGGGCTCATTTGGCAGTACATGTCTGAAGCGACATTTACTGAAGATGCGGCTCGGCTGGGGTTTTACCCGATTTTTGGTTTTTTTTGGTCAAACTTGATTTTTGATCGAATTTGATCAATTTTTAAACCATCGATTTTTTAACTTCATTCGGACTGAACACCTGATTAGTTTTTGGTTCAACTAGTCAATTCGATCCGAGTTTGATTAGGAAACTATTTTTTCTAACTCTTCATCAGTGTAAACGCATCAAAGGCGATTAATTTTTTTTTTTTTAACTATTTTTTAACATAGACGGTTCTCTGTTCCTCTGGGAAATGATGGCCCACATAGGAAACTCTTTTTCCACGACTCTTCGCCAGTGCGAACGCATCAAACATCATGAATGATCCATCGCTATATACAATAATGCGAATTGATTAGATATGAGAACAACTAGGACAATAAAATGTTTATCAATGCTGCATGGATAACGGTGGCTTCATTACCAACACTTCCAATATATTTAAACCGCAAATGGTATAAAACAGATTTTATACTTTAAAACACAAATGGTATATTTTCATCTTCAACAATTATATTGATATAATTGGTTAGAAAGTTTTAGACAATTGATAAGAGCCACTTATTAAAAATTGAATCTAATCTAAACCTTTTTTTTTTTTTTTTTGTTTTGTTTACTGCAATTAAAACTGTAATTTTGGACAAAAGATAGAGTATGTAACATGCTGAACTTTCTATTTATAGCAGCACAAATAGTCCAGGTTTTTCCATATTTGTGGAGGCTAAACTTTCTATTTATGCCCTGGTCATGGGTACACTGAATGCAGTGAACAGAAGGGCATAGTATCCAGAGACAACACGAGCAAATTAAACGCTCAAAACATGCTATACTAGATGTTAGTATTATTTTTCAATACCAATCATATTTCATTAAATAAATAAATTAAATTTTCTATGTCTAAGTATCCTATAAATGAAGAGAATTGACCTTAATTAATAAATACATGGTGGTGACATGTTTAAAGACTCTCTCAATAATAATGGTATAGTATTGGCTACAACTTTATTGAATAGTCAACTTTGTCATTCTTTTTTTTTGTTGAGAAAACTGTGTCATTCTTGATCCAATCCAAATCCAAATCCAATCAGGCTTTGTAGTATTTTGGTACTTCAACACTAATTCTATATTTTGGTACTGACTTTGTCTGCTGCCCTTGTCTTCACTGCTATCGTTTGCTTTATCATTATAGATTTTGGCTAAAAACTCCTAATCCTTGTCTTATCATTAGCTCTCAGTTTGTTGTCACAGCCTCAGTCCATACCCCCATTGCTACCTTTGCAGCAAAGTCAAGATAATGGTCACAAAATGTTAAGATTGTTAACTTACTTTTCCAACTTGACTAAGTCAAGTCAACTCAAGGAAGAAGCTGCTACTAAGATTCTTGCAGCACATTTAAGTTACTGAAGCAGCTTTTCATTTCGTTTTTGATGTTTAATTTTCATATTTCTTGAAAATTCAGTGGCTGCTTGTTGAAGCTAGAGAGGTTCTTGAAGTATAATATAGCAATAAGTTTGTGATTTTCATTCCCTTTTTTGTGACTTCAAGGAGGGTTTTGAATTCTCTGGCATGAGATATTTTTAAGATTGATCTAAAAGTGCGTTTTCGTAATGGTTTTTTTATTTTTTTTACAGGGTTCAGATGATTTCTTGATTGGTTTGATCTCGTCGAAGGTTGAGGAGTTGACTTGGTGTTGTGAAGCTTGTATACCAGTTTGGGAGTTTATTTTATCAGCATAGTGCTGTTTTCCTGCGGAAGTATTTGGAGTGTTAGAAGATTTTGGAGCTGGATTCCTCATGCTGTTTAATTGGTGCAATTTCGCGGTTACTGTTATTGTTGTTCCTGCCTAAAATTTATGCCCTTCGTTTTTCTAAAAAAAAAAATTCTCTCTTTTTGGCACATATTTGTATCTATGAGGATTTATCAGTTTGCAGTTCTGTGAAATTCGTTCACATATCTTAACAGCTTGGTGTCATCTATTTGGCAAATTGTGTTTGGTATGGAGGATATCCCCTGCTTTTTAAGAGAATGATACGTGTAACTCAAAAGTTGTCTCCCAAAGGAATTAGCAGATAGCCATGGAAAGTGGAAATGAGCTTTTATCATCCTTGAGTTTTGCCTCGTCATCTTATACTTCAAATGGTTCGAGTAACCAGAATATGCCATCTCCTGGCTATGAGCAAGTAGCCAGTCTTGAATTGTTGAGTTTGACTAAATTAAGTGGTTGTCTTGAAAAGCTTTTGCTTGATTCTGAGTTTGACTACAGTGACGCGGAGATAGTTGTCGAAGGAACTTCTGTGGGTGTAAATCGCTGTATCTTGGCTTCACGAAGTCCATTTTTCCATGAACTGTTTAAGAAATGGAATGTTGGCTCTGCAAATGAAAGTAAACCAAAATATGTGATGGAAGAATTGGTTCCTCATGGCAAGATAGGATCTGAAGCATTCATGGTTTTCTTGAATTATGTGTACACTGGAAAGCTCAGGCCATCTCCTCCTGAGGTTTCAACATGTGTTGATGAGTCTTGTGCTCATGATGCTTGTGGTCCCGCAATCAATTATGCAGTGGAGCTTATGTATGCCTCCGCCACTTTTCAGATGAAAGAACTTGTTTTGCTTGTTCAGGTCTGCTTTAAATGCCAATCTGGTTATTATTATTATTTTTTTTAAGCTATGTTCATGTGCTTGTGCTTCTCTTCACATTAGGAAGACAAACTTTGAGTGCTTAATTGTGGCACGATCAGTGCTTAATCTTTTTCAGTTTTGCTAGTCATTTGTGAAGCAAAAGGATTTTAAATTTTTAAATGAGCTGATAATTCATAAAGACAATGTAGAGCATAATTTCTTGGCTTTTCTTACTTCAGCTTGCTCCTGCCCTGATGGCATCCAACGCCTGGATCAGGAAATGATTTATGCATGAATAGAAAAAGAGAAAAAAAATACTTGTCCTGTGCTGCTAAAATTGGATATGCAGTCAAAATATGAGATCGGTGATAGATATTTTTAACTATTACATGTTGAGCCTTCAGTTTTTACTATGAACACATCTATAAAATGTTTCCATAGTGTAGCTTGTCATGTTTCTGCAATTATATCTGCGAATCCACGAATCTAGTGCTGAATGTCAGGAAATATAGCAACTTTTTAGACAATTTTGACTCATCAAATCATTTCCTAGCTTTTCATTAGTTGATGATTCCATAATAATATGCTATGCTCATAAACGTACCTTTGTTTGGGATGTAATATATTTCCGATGTATATATTGATAAAAATCACACGGTAAGCATATTTGGAAAAAATAAAAAGTCCAATACTACAAGCAATTGGCTCAAGTTGAAAGGGTTTAGTTTGTAAAAATATGGAGGCCGTTGTTATTTTCGTCACCTTCATTGTACTAATCTTGGGCTTGCATATATACATTTTTTTTTTTATTATTATGATTTCAAGCTTTTGAATCTATTCTTTTTACCTTTCTACTTGCTTATTATGGTTTCAAACTGTAATAAATTTCTTCCATGGCAAACTGCACTTATATTTTCGTCTGCACAGCGTAGCAGTAAGCTCTTATACAGATGTGTTTTGTTAAGCTGCATTAGTCTTTCCATTCAGGTTCATTCTGCACTTCAAATCTAGATTGGTTCTCTCTATGCACTAATATTTGCAGACTCAAGCAGTTTTAAGTTTGTTCTTATTTATTTATCTTGTTGGCAATGTCTATGGGTTTAAACAGTTGTTGCTTGCCACCACATCACCTTTTGCTTTCTTGTTTCATTCAGTCATTTTAATTTCTTCTGTTGCACATTTCTTTGCCATGCAGCGCCGGCTTTCCAACTTTGTTGACAAGGCTTTTGTGGAAGATGTAATTCCAATAGTTGTAGTGGCCTTCCGCTGTCAGCTGAGCCAGCTCCTTACACACAGCATACAGAGAGTCGCACGTTCAGATCTAGATGATCTCACTCTTGAGAAAGAACTTCCTCACGAGATTCTGACAAGTATCAAATCCATTCGGAAACAATCCAATGAAATCCATTCGGAAGTGAACTTATTTTCTGACAAGAGAATCAGAAGGATACACAAAGCATTGGACTCTGATGATGTAGAGTTGTTGAAATTACTTCTGGATGAATCTGATATCACCTTAGATGATGCTTTTGCTCTGCATTATGCTGCTGCCTATTGTAACCCTAAGGTGGTCAGTGAGGTGCTCAGCTTGGGTCATGCTAATCTGAACCTTAGAAATGCTCGAGGATATACTGTACTTCACGTGGCAGCTAGGCGCAAGGATCCATCAGTGATTGTGGGCCTACTGAGCAAGGAAGCATCTGTTTCAGATTCCACAATGGAAGGACAAACAGCAATTACGATCTGTCGACGGTTGACTAGGCCTAAGGATTATCATGAATCAACACTGCAGGGACAGGAAACTAATAAAGATAGATTATGCATTGATGTACTGGAGAGAGAGATGCTTAGAAACCCACTGGCTGGTAATATGTCTATGTCATCAATGATGGTTGCCGATGATTTGCTCATGAGGCTACTACTACTTGAAAATAGAGGTAATATTTCCAGTTGATAAAGAAGTTTTAACATAAAGTTCATCACTGGGTTAACAAAATAAGTGATCTTCAGTTTGAGACAATCTATAAGAACTTAATGAATCTTGTCAAATGAAATTATTTGTATCTATATCTGATGTGCATACACTCTTGAAGTTTGAATTCTTGATCTTAAAGTTCCCGCATCAGCAATTATGTGCCCTATGCCTTCAGCTCAATGAGATCCAGAACATCCAATTTCATAAGTGCTAACAGTTTGGGTTGTTCCGATTTTTTGACTTGCTCAGATGAATGGCGAAAATGAACTGAAAATGACATATGCAATTAGAAACAGAACCCAAGCCCTAAAAAATTATCAAGTAAAAGTCCTATATTTCGTTGTTTGATTGAAGGCAGGAATTTTTCTATCCAATGATAAAAGGAAAATCTGTTAGCAATTTTGTTTCGTGTTGTACGGGAACTTTTGGTGAACTTAACTCTTTTCTTTTCTGAATGAATAAGAAAATGTATAAAGGTATATATTCAAGGATTTTCTTGGGATGAATCAGTTTCTTTTTCCTAACGGGCTATTACTTGTTAATTTTACATTTTGGATACTTTTTCACTTAGGTTATGTATCATGTTATGCAGACAAGTTAAAGCCAGTTTAATTTTCCCTTTTGGTTTTCTGACTTTTCTACTCCTGCAACGCATACCAATTTTATAAACCTAATGCCCTGAAGTTGAGTCAGGCTTGGGTATTTGAGTTTTAAGTGGTGATGAAGTTTATTGTGTTCTAAATTCAATGCTTTGTAATATAAAGGAAGAGGAAAAATCTTTCAGTTTCTAAAGAGTTCTTTAACAAAATAAGTAGTCCATAATATTATAGATGCACTGCTTTGGTAACAAGAACCTATATAATGATTCATATGATCCTCCTGAAAAAATAACCATATATTTTTCTGTTTCTCCTTGGAAAGCTGAAACTTCTTCTCCTTATGGTATCAGGTAATGAAGAATGTATTCCAGCTTCTAATATCGAACTACAATTGCCTAAAAATTTTAATCCTGATGAGCTACAGAGAGTTTGTTCGTCTGAAAACGGATATTCATCTTGAGAATCCTCATTTAATCCTTTAATGGTGATAGATTGTTTCTGTGCAATAATATTCCTTAATTGATTCTTAGTTTTTTTTTTTTTGACTGCATATGCAATATGTTGATAACCAATAGGTCACGGATTCGGGTAGTCTTCTTTTATCGTATTTAGATACATTTGAACAGACATGTCTTCTGCACGACATTTGACATATTTCCTTTTACAGTTTCATGATTTAATCTGATTACCAGAATTCAAATGTGCGCCTGAAAATTTAGTTTTCTGGCAGTGGCACTTGCACGCGTGTTATTTCCCCGAGAAGCTAGGCTAGCGATGGAAATAGCAAAGGCAAATTCAACCTCAGAGTTTGCTGGCCTTGCAGCATCTAAAGCCTCATGTGGAAATCTGAGAGAGGTTGATTTGAATGAGATACCACATGAGCAAGTAAAGCGGCTTCAATTGCGGCTACAAGCCCTACAAAAAACAGGTAACTACAATCTCAAGTACTGTTTGTTTTTGGGAAAAAGTGACTTTAACTTTGGTGGATTGCAAATATCATTGACATGTAAAATTGGAAAGGACCAATGGAATGTTTAGCAGCAGTAATTAGTAAATGTGCAAGTTCAGTATCCTGGCTTAACCAATTCAAGTGAAAAAGAAAATGGTATTCTGTCAGGTGTTTTCTTATCATACAATAAAAAGCTTACAGCTATATTTTGCAATTCTTCTTACTCATGCATCAGGCCATTACATTCTAATATGTGCTAGCACATTTCGGTGATTGTTTACATGTCATTCTTGCGTGACCTTTATTTGATAATCTGGAATAAATAAAAACAACGATTATTAAGTTACTGAATGCTAAGGTTACAAAAACGTGTATTCTTCAATCTTTTTGGTAATATTGGTTTCTTGTGCTGGGTCTTCATTCTTTCTGGTCATATTAATTACTTGCTGTGCGAAAAAGTTGCGATGTGTTTTCAAGATGAATCAACTTGAACGAGTTGTTGACAATTTTGATCTTCTCTTTCTTTTGCCTGACTAGCAGTGTAATTCTCTTTATTGATTCATGTTCTTCATCAACCAGATATACTTTAGGTCCCTGGCTAATCTTGAAATCACTCTATCTTAGAATGAGTTAAAAGAATTGCAAATTGTTCAGGCATTTCACAGCATGGAGAAATGAATACTATTCAACCTTTTTGGTTGTCTGAAGTTTTGCAGACATCAGTTAGACTGACAAACAGAAAAATAATGACTAAAATTTTGCCGATATCAATCAAAGAAGAAACAAATAATTTCAATTTAAGGGACACATCAATACTTTGATTTCATTATCGGATAAAAGGTTAAAGGGTAAGTAAAAACTAAAGCAATATGAAGAAATCAAATTGCTACTTCAACAATTCATGGCTGATCATGTCTTGGAATGGTTGGAAGGGTCTTAGAATAGTTGAAGTGAATTTAGAGTCACTAAAAGGCGGCATCTACTTTGTTCAAATTTTGATAAGAAGATGCAATTAAAGTTTCGAGGTGCAATTCAGTCTCCCTGTAGTTCATGGCACATTTCAGGTCCTATCTCAGAACATACATCTCTAAGATTGCATTTTTTGTCATGACAGTGGAGACTGGCCGACGGTTTTTCCCTAATTGCTCAGAAGTCCTAGATAGGTTCTTGGAGGATGACATGCAAGAAACTCTGCTGTTGGAGAAGGGTCCACCGGAGGAGCAGAGTGTAAAGAAGATGCGATACATGGAACTTAAGGATGAAGTGATGAAGGCATTTGATAAGGACAAAGCTGAAAATAAATGGGTGAGCTTTTCATCATCTTCCTCTTGCTCATCTTCACCCAAGGCTAGTGCTAACCACAGGGTTAGGAAAAGGTAATTGTACCAAGTTATTCTCTTAGCTAGAGTTAGTATTCTTAGTGTTCGTAAGAATATCATATCCTACAAACAAATTTCTGTATATTGTCTTTATAGATATTTTTTTTTATTTTTCCGCCTCTTATGTAAAAATTGATCGACAGGCACACCAAGTCAACGTGTAAAATTTTCCTTCGGGAAAATTACACTACACTACGTATAGGTAATTTCTTGATGATTAATGAGTGAACAAGAGGTCTATGTTGTTTGTGTAGTATTGGATCCACATTCTAGAGGATTGTATTTTTGCTATTATTCGTGATCTGAGATACTGGTAGAATTTATGGTGTTTTCAAATGCTGCATGGCAGGGACTTAAGTCTGAAATCTGATGCAGTAAAATCTAGGAAACTTAAATGAGCTAGTGATATTCTCTTTTATTCTAACAGGTGGTTTCTTTCCAAATAAGGATTCATGCAGGAGGCATCAATTCCATTTGAATTGCTTGTCGTTTCTTCCTTTCGCCTCTTTTCCTTCTTTAAGAATATATGTTGAGAAGCACCTTGTCATACGAGTATTCAAAGCAATTAGAAAATTAACAGAAATACATGCAGCACAAGTGTACGGTGGTACCAAGACGCCGATACATTCCACATCTTGGCTAATAATCCTATTTTGAAAACCATCTGATCCAAAGTATCTTTGTGATGATTAGAACCGTACATGAGCAAAATATCATGTCTTTACCCTACATTTTCTCTTTTTGGGTGTAATTGTCAGCTTGGGTTGGAAACTGAGTAGGATACTACAACCGTTATAATCAACAAAGGCTGACTCTTCAAAACCTTATCTCTTTCTCAATGACCATCATTGTCAACTAAATCACCTACGATTTACACTTCGGCATTCATTTGATGACCGCCCTCAAACTTAACGAACTCTAGCACAGAGGAAACCATCTCTAAAACTCCAAGTTTAGCAGTTGTATCCAAAACAAGCTTTGGCTCCTCGCCAACATCATAATCCCAGCAACCTGCATAGCCCTCCAACAGTTTTTCAATATCTTGCCATGTATTTGGCTTGTGCCAACTTGATCCATCAGCTGCTCCCCTCAGCTCAAGCCGTCTACGCCATTCAGCCTCATCATTCGGCTTACATTCGACTACCACAAGCCGAGCATTAGTCTCGGCTGCCAGCTGGATTAGCCGGTCAAAATGAGCTCTACGAGAGAGGGGTGAATCAATTACCACACTAAGCCCCAAGCTAAGCTGAGTTAAGGCCACCTGCCAGATAACTTCATAGGACAAGTCATTTGGGAATTTGGATGCTGTGTCAGGGGTGGCTAAATTGAGGGGTTCTTGAAGTGCTTTTGTGCAATCTCTGAAATGGTCCTTGTCTATAAGGGGGCATTTGAAAGCCTTGGCTATGGAGTAGGCTAGAGTGCTTTTACCAGTTCCTGGATGGCCTTTCATTGCTATGATGATTGGCCTTTCAGTGTCTCCATGATTGACTTTCTGTTTCTCCATTAACAGAATCTGCGTCCAATCGAAATTGGTTTTACTTAAATTTTGACGGTGTAGAAATGAATATGAATCTTGCATATTTGCTTGGGAAACAGTTTTATTAAGATTGTCGAAACGCTTCCTTCAATTAGCAAATGATTTCCTAGCTGAATATCTTGGCTGCTACATAAATGTGCGGCAGGTGGTCCGACTTGGTGTGAGAGAGAGATTGAAGGAAAAAGCGGATCAAAAGGTTCCATATTTTGTAAAGAGTGAGGTTAAGATGTTCTGAGAAATAAAAAATTTTGTGGCCTCCAATTATTTTCTATTAAGCCATTTTTGTCATTTCTTTTTATTATTGGATTAAATTCCTACAATTGGTATCAGAGATTTGTGTGAGATTGTGAAAAAATTAATCCACCACAAATGCAAATTTTTTTCGTGTGCATCGATATTTTGGCTTATTATTGAGAAAGGCTGACGATAGTGCTAGAGATAAGGGTGAGCATCGAATTTGAATTCAAAAATTCAGAAATTGGATAATTCAAAAAATTAGAAAAGGACTTTTCAACCGATTTCGAATACGAAAGGACCATGTCCGTTTTGAATTCGATTTCAATCGAAATCGAAAACTCGAAATCGAATTCAAAAATTCCAAATTCAATTGACCACTAGCAAAGTCCAATAAACAAATAAAGTCCAATAAACAAAGAAAAACCATTTAATGATTTTATAAACAAACAAAGCCCAAAACAATATCATACTCTCTCATTTAAAGATCTAAACTCTCTCGTTAGTATAATATATTAAATTTTTAATGTTAATTATTATATCTATAATATGTATAATAAAACTAATTATATGTATATATTACGAATTCAAAATTGAAAATTCTGAAATTAAAATTCCTTATACCCGATTTCGTTCCTAATTGTTGTTTTGAATTCGAATTTTTCCACTTCAGTTTCGTTTCCATTTTTTTCAAATTCGCTTTTCTGTATTCATTTCGAATTTGGACGGAAAATTGGAAAATTCCGATTTTGCTCACCCCTAGTTGGAGAAGAAATTTTTTTCAGTGTTTTTAAACTCAGACTAGCTAGTGAACCAAAAGGGGGATCGATTTGCCAACCAACTGATCCGACCGATCGGTCACCGGTTCTTTTTTTTTTTTTCATGAATTTTTTGTTTAGTAGATCAATCTTGTTTTGGACTAAGTTTTATTCAATATGAATCTTACGCCCAGGCCCACCCTTAAAGCTCCCAACTAAAAGAATAAAATTTTAATCTAAGGCCTAGGCCTACCTTTTCTTTTTTTTTTTGGTTTTTGTTTTTTTCAAACCTACACTAATACAATAGAAGAAGGAAATTTGGTATTGGTGGGATTCGAACTTTTGACCTTTGGAATGGAGTCATAGAGTTCTAACCGCTGGACCCTTTATTCATTCCCCTAGGCCCACCCTTAAATTACCCATTCGTTCCCCATAACTTCACTTTTATCCAAAAGCTTTTTTTTTTTTTTTTTAGGAAACTTTTATCCAGAAGTTACAAGAAGACTTCGTCATGGGGGGATAGGTAGGTTGCCGGTATTCTTGCATTTGTTAATATTTTCTTTTATTTTCTTAAGTGACAGCGGTGTATTTTTCTTAACATTGCAATATCTTGGCCCCATCCCCAGGAAAAGTATACAATACACCACGTGCATTGCCACGTGGTGTACTAGAACCAATAATTTATCGCCATGTGGCAATGGTGGGCCATATCTTGTATTATTTGGCGATGTGTGATTAGTTCTAGTACACCACGTGGCACGCCACGTGGCGCGCGTGGTGCACGCAATACTCACTCCCCATCCCCATATGCAATGTAGTACGATGTGTCAGTCCTTTATAACAATTCAGGTACGAGCAACTAGGCTCCACCGAATGCTCATCCCTGAAAAGAAATTAGGGTTAATTTTCCCCTCTGAAAGTTGAAATAACTTACACTTTGTCTTCTTAAATGCAAAAAATATACACTCTACACTAAAAATTTTGGGTCAAATTTTTGTATTAACTTGATTATGTATAAATTATTAAAAATCTAAATTGCCTTTATAATTGCATGTCTATTGACAAATATACCCATAAGTACTAAAACTTATTTTTTTTCTCCCTATTTTATGCATGCCAATCATGCTCATACGTATAATTTCAAAAAAAAATTGTACATGCTTTTTAACTAACCATATAAAATACATAGAAATTTTTGTCATATTATAGTTCACAAATAATATTTCAATTTGTCATAAAATTTTAAAAATTTGCATAACAGTAATGATAATTTTTTGCACTATATACAAAACAATAAAGACTTATATCTAAATTTTCACACATGTATGTGTGTGCATGTGTGTGTATAACAAATAAGATGATACAATTTTTGTTAATTGAATGTGTGTAATATATTATGCTCTATTAATATCAATTTTAGTTCTTTTCTCTGTACCTGAAATATCACATTATGTTTAATATAATGTGCTTATTATCAATTTTTACTCTTTTTTTTTGTATATAAGATATTATATTATGTTTAATACATTATGCTACATTAATATCAATTTTAACTATTTTCTTAGTGTCCAGGATATCACATTAATTAAAATTATATCATCTTATTGGTTTTGTATATATGGATGTATAAAAATTTTCATAAAAATCTTTATTGTTTTGTATATGACGCGAAAGATATATCATTACTATTACACAAACTTTAACTTTTGTCACAAATTGAAATATTATTCATAAAGTATAATACAAAAAAAAATTTATATATTTTATCTAGTCAATTAAAAAGTATGTACAAGTATTTTTAATATTAATTTTTAAAATTATACGCATGACTGCTTATTATACGAGTATGATAGACATGCAAGGTATAAAATACGAAAAGAAGTAAGTTTTAAAGCCTATAGATATAATTGTCAATGTTCATGCAATTATAAGGGTAATTTTGACTTTTAATAATTTATACAGAATTAAGTTGATAAAAAATTTTTAACCCAAAGTTTTCGATGCAAATTGCGCACTTTTTGCATTCGAGGGGGCAAAGTGTAGGCCCACTTTCAAGGACAAACTGTAGTTAGCCCAAGAATTTAACTAGACAACATTATAAGGTCAAAATTGTCCCTTTGAAACCTATTATTTTTTGGATGGTTGTTTTTTGAGTTCTTTTTAAATAGGGTTAATAACATTTTGTCCCTCCCTCCCATAAGCTTAGGTAGTAGTCACATTCTACCGCCCTCAACTTTAAATATATATACTTTTTCCCCCGTAAGGACTGGTCAAATTTGAAAATTCAAAAAAAGTGAGTGCTATTCTTCCCCTTTTATTCATGAAATTATTTATAACTTAATATCATTTTCTTTATTACTAAAAGATTTATATATTCTCAATCATTTCAGTTGTATAAGAATATCAAACTAAAAAAAGGTCAAGAATGTTTTAGTTTATATCCTCGAAATTTTTCCACATGGATTAATATTTACTTCTATATATTGTTCTATTCAATGCTCAAATAAGATTGATAAATAATACAATAGTACAACACTAAAAATAAATTCAACTACAAAAATTTATATAAAAAAAGGTAATGGCAAACTCATTTATTTAAAGTAATTTTTTATCATTTTAAATTATTTAAACTTCTAGACAATATCATTGTCATTTTCATATTTATCAAATTATTTCAATATGAAATTCTTAACCAATTTTCTAAACTAGTTGATATGCCTTATTTTTTAATTTAAAGAAGGAAAATGAAGAATAAATCGACATTACTTTCTTAGAAGAAAAAATAACAATGAACTACAATTACATCAATAGAAATAACAATAGTATTAGCCTAAAAGTTCACATAAGCCAATAATAAAAAAGTTACTTTTTTGAAATAGAAATTAATTTTATTATTATTTTAATATACAATTATATTTAAAAATAATATTATTTTTTGAAATAAAAAATTTTACTATACAAATAGCAATTTTTTTTAAAAGGGTAATACAAAACTTATTTTTTGTTAAAAAAGTAGTTTCTTTATTATTTTAGTTTATGTGAACTTTTCGGCTAATACTATTGTCAATTTCTATTAATGTATAGTTTACAATTATTGCTTTTTCTTCTAAAAAAATAAAATTTGATTTAATCTTCATTTTCTTCTCTAAATTTGAAAATGAGGTATATTAACCATTTTAGCAAATTTGATTCATAATTTCATGTTGGACTAATTTGAAAAATATAAAAATGATAATGATATTAGTCTAAAAGTTTAAATTTTTTAAATGATAAAATTACTTTAAATAAATAAGTCTAGTATTAACTTTTATACATAATTTTGGTATTTGAATTTATTTTTAATATGATATTATTTATCAGTTTTTTTTTTAGTAAAAGTCTAATAAACTGAACAAAACATAGATATATATATATATATATATATATAAGTAAATATTAATCCAAGAAGAAAAATTTCAAGAATATAAGCTAAATATTAACTTTCTTTAACTTTTTTATTTTGATATTCTTATATAATCAAAACGGTAGAGAATATATAAATTTTTTTGCAACAAAAGGATATGATATTAAGTTAAATAATTTCATGTATTAAAAAAACAATAATGCCATAGTACTCACTCTTTTTGAATTTCTATATTTGATTGGCCTTTATGGGGATAAATTGTATATACTTGAAGTTAAAGCGGGTAAAGTGTGATTGCTACCTAAGTTCAAAGGGGCAAAGTATTATTAACCCTTAAAAATATTACCTGTAATAGTTTTAGAGACTTTTCTTCATAGATGTTTATGTGAGACATAACCATGAATGAAAAACGCGTTCGAAATTTTGTAAAGCATATTTTTAAAAAACAATACACAAAGTGGACATATGGTCATTGCTTCCTTCCCTAGTTGTAGTTAAACTTTCAATTAACATATAGAGCATAAGATCGATCCTAATTTGCTCTTAGGAGGTATTTAGTCTAGGGGAATTAGGGAGGGGAATAGATTGTAGTAGTAATGACACTCATTGTTGATAATTATACAACAACTATCACTATCTTTCAATTAGAATGAAAGTGATTAACTGAGGTCTCTATTAGGGGTGGGCATGGACCGGTTAACCGGTCCACACACCTAATATTCGAACCGGAACCACTTGTACCGGTTTGCCTAATTTATAAACCGTATCCGACCCTCATTAATCGGTTAACCGCTTATCGGTTACCCGGTTAAAGAGGGTCGGGTATCTCGGGTAACCGGAACTGTATAATTTAAGTTAATTTGACAAAATAGATCAAAATATTATAACATAAACCTTTGCTCAAATTAAAAAAATGCTTATACAATTTCAATTACTTTAAAAAACAAGCAATAAGATTACAATTGAAACTCTTGCATCCACTCTTTTTAAAAGTAAAAAAGGTTAAAAAAGATTGCTCTTTTTAAGAGTAAAAAATTTATGTATTTCAATTATATGAAAATAATTTTTCAGTTAGCATCAAGAAATTAAATTGAAAGAAAAATTAAATACGATATTTACATTTTAAAATAATCTTAAACTTGAAAATGAAATGAATTAATATTCCTCAATTCCTCTATAAAATTACAAATATTAGCCTTTAAGACGTATATATGGACCGGTTCGGTTAACCGCGGTTTTTGAAAATTGATACCCGGAACTGGAACCGCTTTTACAAATGAGGTTCGGTTAACCTAACCGCTTTCAAAATTCGGTTCGGTTACCCTCATTTTTCGGTTCGGAATGGACCGGTTATTGCGGTTTTTCGGTTTTCCGGTTATTTTTGCCCACCCCTAGTCTCTATGATCGTTCTCCCATAACACTATTTTATCAAATTCATTAAACCTTTTGAGAGGAGTGATACCAATTCTATTACTAAACTAAACATGTTGTGAAAAATCATCAAAACTCATACCTATAGTAGAGCTAATGATATTCATAGTGATAGATTGAGAAATCCAAACAGCTCTTTAGAGAAGTAAGACCAATAAGGAGATAATCAAGAATATGCAACTGATTGATCTTCAGTGGCGAGTGAAGATTGCATGTAACATAGATCTCAATATTTTTTAAACGGGTTTCTCATTGGGTTCAGCCAGTAAGATAGATTTTTTCCTGTTCCGCTCAGAATTTCACTGATTTAGGTCTAATCTCTTCAAATCTCTTAAGGCCAATTCCATGATTTAAGGCGTATTCAATTAATGTCACGTCAGATACTTTGCTTTTGAAGCACGATTAAGGAATATAATAGAACAAAATATAACCGCACAAACTCCCCATCATTATCTCTTAAATGCTTAGATCCCATCTCTTGTGATTAGTAATCTTATAATAATTCAATCATGTTCAATTTGCACATTAGTTAGCCTATATAACTTTGGGATGTCTTCATCCAAAAAAAAAAAAAAATTGGGATGTCAATTTCCTTTCGTATGCAAACGGAAAACTCTTATAGGGCTATGATAATGTTGCAACTGCGTCCTTAATCAAATCTGGATCGTAAAAAGAATAAAATTTGAAACAATCAAAATCGGATAAACTTAATACTATATCCTTATTACAAAACACTAAAGATATAACATCTTCCCCACCAAATTAAGACTTTTTTATTCGTTTTAATTTTTCAACTAAAATAGCCCTACGAAAATTCAACTGGTCAAGACGATTATTTATTTTTAAATAGTTCTTAGTGAATTGTTTTTTTAAATTGAATTTATCAGGATCACTCCAATATTGAGCTTATTAGGATTTATCACATTATATAAACTTTTAGTTGTTACCCCGGATAAGCCTCGTTGTATGCAAATAAGAGAGTAGGAACAAATTTAAGCCTCCTTGTATGCAAATGAGAAAGTAGAAACAAATTTTTTTTTTTTTGAGGAATAGGAACAAAATTTTTGAAAGTAAAGTTATAGCGAGTGACATCAAAATGAATCATTGATTTTTATCGTGGTTATTGTACACGTGAGGCAATAATACTAGAATCCTAGATGCGCCAATTTTGGTACGACAAAACCAGACTATAGCGTATAATGGTTTCCTGGCCCTGCCCTCTTGGAAATGACGGCCCACATAGGAAACTCTTTTTCCATGACCCTTCATCGGTGTGAACGCATCAAACGTCATGAATGATCTATCATTATATAAAAGGGTTAATTACAGTTTGCCCCCCTAAAAGTGTGGAAAACCTACACTTTGCTCCGTTCAATGTAAAAAACATACACTTTGCACCAATATTTTTAGGTTAAAAGTTTTTTTTATTAACTTAATTTTGCATAAATTGTTAAAAGTCTAAATTACTCTTATAATTGCATGTGTATTGATAAATGTACCTATAGGCACTAAAACTTACTTTTCTTTTTTCCTTCCATACATGTCTATCATGCTCATATATATAATATTGAAAAATAATTTTACATACTTTTTAAGTAATCATATAAAATGCATAAAAATTTTTGACATATTATACTTCACGAATAATATTTCAATTTGTCATAAGATTTTAAAAATTGTATAATAATAATGAAGATATATTTTTTGCACTCTATACAAAACAATAATGACTTATATCTAAATTTTTGCACATGTTGGTATGTGTCTATATATATATATATATATATATATCCCCAATAAAATGATAAAATTTTTATTAATTTAATATTTTTAATATATTATGCTACATCAATATCAATTTAGCTTTTTGCTTTGTGCATGGAATATTATATTATGTTTAATATAATATGCTTACTAATATCAATTTTAACTCTTTTTTTGTATATAAGATATTACATTATGTTTAATACATTATGTTACATTAATATCAATTTTAACTCTTTTATTGGTGTACGAGATATCACATTAATTAAAATTCTATGATCTTATTGGCTTAATATATGCATGTATAAAAATTTGGATATAAATCTTTATTGTTTTGTATAAAACGCGAAAGATGTATCATTACTATTACACAAATTTTAAAATTTTGCGACAACTTGAAATATTATTCATGAAGTATAATACAACAAAAATTTTTGTATATTTTATATGGTTAGTTAAAAAGCATGTACAAGCATTTTTAAATATTAATTTTTTAAAATTATTTGTATAAATGCATATTATACGGGTATGATAAACATGCAATAGATAAAATAGGAAAAATAAGTAAGTTTTAATAGCTATAGGTATATTTGTTGTGAGGGCAATTTAGACTTTTAACAATTTATGCAAAATTAAGTTAATAAAAAAAAATTTTAACCCAAAAATATTGGTGCAAAGTGCATGTTTTTTACATTGAAGGGGGCAAAGTGTAGGTTTCCCCCACTTTTAGGGGGACAAACTGTAATTAACCCTATATAAAATAATACCTATTGATTTGACATGAAAACAACTAGGAAAATAAAATGTTTATAAATGCTGAATAGATAACAACTGACTTCGTCACCAATACTTCCGATATTCTTAACACTTTGCCCCTAAAAGGTATAAGAAAGTCATAGTTTACCCCTTAATTTTTAAATATATACATTTTGCTCCTTTAATTTATTACTTGAGAGAAAATATAATTAAAAGAAATGATCAAATGACACAAATACTCTTATGTTGACAGAGAAAAAAATTTTGATTTAGGAGCTGGAAAATTATATTTGGCTTAGAACAATTACCATGAGATAATCTTGAAAAGGTTGCACATGAATAATGCTAAACCAGTAAGTACTCTTCTTACTGGTCATTTTAGACTTTTAGCTACTTAGTCACCACAAACAGAGTAAGATGAGAGCATTAGTTCAATATTCTAGTATAGTTGGTAGTATCATGTATGCATAGTTTGCACACGTCTAGACATCTTACAAGCAGTTAGTGTAGCAAGCAAATGCATGGCTTGTCCAGGGAAGATATGTTGGTAGGCTGTGAAATGGATTCTCTGATACTTGTGAGGTATTTCAAACACTTTTCTAGAGTTTGAAAGAAGTAGTAATACATTGGTTGGTTTCATAGACTCAGACTATGCCGGAAATCTTGGTAAAAAAAAAAAGAAGATCACTTACATGTTATGTATTTTTGCATTGGTGGTTGTTGTTAGTTAAAAAGCTAATTTACAACATGGTCAAAGTGGCTGTAACTGAGGTAATTAAAGAAGCCTTAGGGCTGAAGGTCAAAGTGCTATTCGTTTGACTAGAGACCAAATATATGACGAGAGGGCAAAACATACTGACATGAAGTATCACTGCATTCCGAGACTATTGCTACAAGAAAAGTCTTTGTTTTAAAAGATCAATACTTGAGACAATCCTACTGATATATTTATAGAGCGTCTTCCAGTTGTTAAGTTCAAGCATTGCTTGGACTTGATTGGTGTTTCCAATCGATGATTTTGCCCATTGGGGTTTTTACGGAGAAGTTGGAGCATATCTACTATGTTTGTGCATGTAGGATGCAAGCTAAGGAAAAGATTTGTTGGCGATTGTGATATGGGATGACTCTTATTCCATATCGCTAATGGACAAACTTCTCTTTCCATTGGTGATTATAAAATGGAAGCCTTGGTTAGCGATTTAAACAATAACTCAAAAGGTTAATTCAGTTGCTTTTCTAAATCTTTGTTCATGTATTCGATTTTTGTATAATTTGAGTTATCTTGAGTTATCTTGTATTATATTTTTTGAGTTTTTGGAAAATTCTCCAAATTTTGTATTCCTTTTTATAATAGTGAGATTTTGCTCATCTTCGTTTATGGATGTAGGTCACACTAAATAAATCACGTAAATTTTTACATCTCCTTTTAGTTTAAATATACATTTTTATATTTATTATTACTATATTCGTTACGATAACTTGTCAATTAATTTTGATTAATTCCTGAGGCTCTGAATCTAAGGCGTAATCATCTCTGTTTTTTTTTTTTTTTTTTGACGTTAACGCCTCATCATCTCTTAATTGCTCATTTGCTCCCACGCGTTATGCTTGGTGATCTTTTACTAATGCAATCATGTTAAATTTGCCCATAGCCTCCGTAATTTTGGGATGTCAATTTCCTTCTTTGTGCAAACGGAATTCTTATGGAGCTTTGCAAACGGAAGACCTTATGGAGCTATGATAATATTACAACAGCTTAATTATTAGTGAATCATAAAAAGAACAAAAAAAAATTGGAACAATTAAAGTAGGATGAATTTAATACTATATCCTCGATACAAACACTAAAATTATAACATCTTTTCCACCAAATTAAGAATTCTTTATTTGTTATAATTTTTCTATTAAAATAACCCTCCGAAAATCTAACTTGTCACCATGACTATTTTTAGACAGTTCTTAGTAAATAATTGTTTTTTTTTTTCAAAATTGAGTTTAAAGTTTACCAGGATCACTCTAATATTGACTTTACTAGTACAAAATTAGGATTTTTATCACATAAATTTTTAGTTGTTGTAATTGATAAGCCTCTAATGAGTTTGTATCCAAATAAGAAAGCAGGAAGGAATAAACCTTTTGTGGTAGAATTATGACGAGACACATAAAAATTAATCATTAATTTTTACTGTGATTTTTGTACACTTGACACAAGAATACTTTAATCCTAGATGCGCCAATGCTGGCACGATAAAATCAGACTGTAACACAGGATTATTCTTTGTCCTCTAGGAAATGATGGCCCACATCAGAAATATTTTTTCCATGACTCTTCATTAGTGTGAACACATCAAACGTCATGAATGACCGATAGCTATACCTCCATGTAAAGGGATAATGTCACATACCTTCTCAAAGGTTTATCATAATTGCACTTACCTCTTTCAAGTTTTAAAAATTATACTTACAAATCTGTATTTATATTTTTTAAAACAAAACAAGGTTATTTTGATAATATAATTCAAAAATACTAACTAAACACCTTAAAATATCTTTAATTACTTTTAAATTGGTCATCTCTGTTGTTAATATAGTTGTTTGTAAAATTTTGATAAATAAAGTAAATTCATTTAGATTAGTCAAATAACTAAGTTTTGGATAGTAGTATTTAGAGTAGATTGAAAATTTGATGTAAGAATTTAAGTCCTTTGACATTTTATAACTAATTAATTAATTTTTTAAGATTTATTTATCATTTTTAAAAGCAATTAAGGATATTTGAAGCTGTTTGATTTTTTTTTTTTTGTTATATTATTAGAATAGACTTGTTTGTTACAAAAAATACAAACACACAAAGAGTGTAAGTGCAATTTTTAAAACCTAAGAAAAGTGAATGCAATTATAACAAGGGATAATTACACAACTCCCAGGAGGTTTATGACAATTGCAAATAGTTTCCTCCAGGTTTAAAAAATTACACTTGCCTCTCTTATTTTAATATGATTGATAGCAAATAGGCCCAAAATGCTGACATAAGCCAAAAAACTAAATGACTATCCCATAATGCCCTTGTGAATATTTTCTAAAACAAATTAAAAACTTTTCATACATAAAAACCAAAATCCATTTAATGTTCATTCTTTTACTGCCTATCCAAATTTCATTTTCCAATCCCATTCTACCACCTTTAGTAGTTCTCACCCAATGTTCAAACTCAGTTGATTTTGTAGACTGTAAATCTCTAAATTCTCACAGCCTATTTTGTCTGAAAAATCTATAGCTCCAACACTATTTGTATTACCAGAGAATGTCTAACGCCATACACTAATCCAATCCCTTTGCTTTAATTAACTGTTTAAATCTTATATTCCATTTTTCCTCAGCTAGAAGCAAATTAATACCACTCTCAATCCCCCTCCCCTCACCTCTGAAAAAAATAAATAAAATACTCTAGTCTTTTCTTTTTTTTTGGCAAAACCCGTGCACGGGGTGGGATGCCAGCCCAAATTTTATTAATTATAGGAAAAAAAATTAATTACAAATGAGGGGGATCTAACCTTACCTCAATTCGTTACATAGAAAAAAACATAGAAATTAAAAATACCTAACATATGGAAAATGAATACAATCTAGCTTAACAAACCCATAAACAGTCTTTCGTAAACTATTAACATCAAAAAACTGGTTAAGAAACCTAAAGCTAGCCAACATTGCCAATGCATTTGCTACTGAATTAGCCTCCCTATAGACATGGGACAGGAGATACGTTTTATGTTGCATCAATCTCTGAATCTATTGAACGATTGCCCTTGATCTCCACGGTATCGTAACCTCTTTCTTTATCATCTTTGTCAAAACTTGAGAATCCATTTCAATCTCCACCTTTTCCAAATGGTGCGTCTGACATAATTTAATTCCTTCCAACAAAGCCAGGCTCTCAGCCTCCATATTGGTTTTGTCTCCAAAATACAAAGAAAAAGCAAAAAGGACCTTCCCAAATTCATCTCTGATTATGCCTCCCCCTCCTGCATGTCCTGGATTTCCAATTGAAGATCCATCAATATTTAACTTTACAAAACCACTGGAGGGTGATTCCCCATGATCAAATAGTGGCAGTCTTCGGTCTTTCTTCTTCATTACTATAGCCAACTGAGATAGCTCACTATCTGCCTTGCATGTTTTATAAAAAGACTTGACTTGAGAAATGTCAAAAATTAAATGTTGCACCCATGCACACACCGTTTTCCAAGAGACATGTCTGTCGTCATAAAAAGATAAATTTCGGGCCTTTCATATCTCCCAACAAATTATTGAAGGAACAATAATGATCAACTCACCAATGGCGGTGTTGTACGATGCTTCGTACCACCATCTTTGAAGCCTTTGGAAGATACCCAAATTCGAACAAGGTATGTCAAAGATTTGAGAGAAACAATTCCAAACTGCAGATGCAAAGAAACATTCTGACAATGCATGGCTCATAGTTTCCACCCCATCACAAAATTGACATTTAGAAGGCAAGTGAAAACCGAGATGAGCCTAGAATCTCTGGGAAAGGAAGATATTCATGAAAAACTTTCCACATAAAAATAGACACCTTTAGTGGCAACCTACTATTCCATATTAACTTCCTTGTGCCCAATATAGCATGTTTCTTCCTAATAGCATTCCATGCAGATGATATGGAGAAATCACCTGAAGGAGTAAGACACCAAATATAGTCATTTACCTGCTCAAGGTGCTGAAAATGCTGCTGGAATTCTTGCTGGACAAGCTTTCATTCTCCTCCAAACCGAGCTCTTTCATACCTTGCTTTTCGTCCTCCAAGTCTCCAAATTTTGTAGCCATGAATTGTGCCCATAATGAGCAGGATGTTTTGAATTTCCAGCAAAGTTTACAACCAAAGGCAGCCACCATATCATCTAATTCTTCTAAGACCAAGCCCATCTTCATTAGTTGGAAAGCATAAAGATTTCCAATTTGCCCAATGAAGCCTATGACCAGATTCTCCATCTCCCCAAAAGAAACTTGCCATGATACTCTCCAAATTTTTCAAAACCCTTTTTGGGGGGGTTCATCACAGTCAAGGCATGTATTGGAATGGATGCTAAAACGTGCTTTATTAGAATCAAGCGCCCTCCTTGAGATAATAATTTCTTTTTCTAGCCTGCCACTTTAGAAAAAATCTTATCAATTAAAAATTGAAAATATTCCCCTTTTTTCCTCCCTCTATATAAATTACACCCCAAATACATAAATGAAAAAGAACCTTGCTTAAATCCTATTTCCCTTTGTATCCAACGAACTTGGGAAGAAGAACAGCATTTGGAGGTAATAAAAAAACTTTTAGAAATATTTATTTTTGACTTGAGCCCCTTTGATAAGCCTCTAAAAACTGTAGCAGATTATGAATACTTCTTTTATTGTCCTCTAACAAAAACCATTATATCATCAACATAGGCCAAGTGCGTAACCACCGGACAACCTCGCCTTGTTACAAATTCATCAGCTTTACTTTCCTCAATCAGGTCTGTCAAGCCTCTACTTAAAGCCTCTGCCATCAATATGAATCAAAAAGGAGAGAGTGGATCACCCTACTTTACTCCTCTGGAGATAGGGAAAAAACCATGTGACTTTCCATTTATCATTACTGAAAACCAGTTTTGAGAGAGTTGTCCCAGGACCACATCAATGAACCGCTCCTGAAACCCAAACTTTTGCAGCACCAATTTAAGAAATCTCCATGAAACTCTATCAAAAGCCTTCATCATATCCAATTTGAAAAGGACATTGCCACCTCTTACCTTCTTATCAATTATAGCAACCATTTCATGAGCAAGCAATATATTATCTAAAATTTCTCTGTGTCTAACAAAAGCAAACTGCTCCTGCGAGATAAACTGTGGAAGTATCAGACTCAGCCTGCTAGATAACACCCTTGAGAATACCTTGCTCACAAAAATATTCAAGCTGATTGGCCTAAAATTTGCAAATCTAAATGGGTTAGGCTTTTTGGGAATCAAAATAATTAAAGAGCTAGTTATGTCTCTTGGTATGGGAATCCCCATCATGAATTCTCTTACTGCCTGAAGCATATCCTCAGCCACAATATCTCAACAGAGCCTAAAAAATTTTTTTAGAAAAACCATCAGGCTTAGGGGCACTGTCTTTATCTAATGCAAAAACAACCTCCCTCAATTCTTCAGCTGAAACCTCCCGTAATAATCCTTGTTTCTACTCCACTGACACCAAGGAAGGAATCTTCTGTAATATAATCTCTGACTCCTCCTTCTCTCTCCCCTCATCTGTTAATAATCTCCTAAAAAAAGACGCAGTTGCATCCCCAATCTGATCTCCCTCCTCAAGCCATTCCCTTTTCTAATTTTTAATTCTGTGTATAGTCAATTTTCTTCTCTTTTCACTCATCATTGACTGGAAAAATTTTGTAGTCCCATCCCCCTCACTCATCCACTTAATATTAGCCTTTTGCCTCCAAAATTCCTCTTCATTTTTAAGACAAAGAAGCAAATGAGCTTGTGCATGGTGTAGCTCCATTCTATTATCCTCAGTATTTGTCCACGCATACTAGAACTCCTTTTGTTGTACCTCATTCTCCGCCCTCCTCAAAGTTTGGAATATGTCCCCAAACTACACTTTATTCCATTGCCGTAGACAACTCCTCAGCCTCTTTATCTTAAAAGACAAAGCATACATACCACCACCTCTAACTGGTAATTGCTAATTTTCTTTAACAACATTAATAAAACTACCATGAATCAACCAAATATTCTGAAATTTAAAATACTTTGGTCCCGTTTGTGCCATCCAATGTCGGAGTAACAAAGGAGCATGATCAGAGGTAGCCTTATTGAGATGTTGTACAGAAGAATGAGGGTAAGCCTCTAGCCACCGTTGGTTAACCAGCAACCTGTCCAACCTCTTCCATACCAGTGATCCACCTCTGACCCCAGACCATGTGAAAGAATTCCTAATAAATGACAAATGAGTAAGACCACAATCAGAAATAGTTTCGTTAAAATCCGCTATAGCACCTACATCCTGCGTAGAAGATCCAATGTACTCATCAAGAGAGGTAATAACGTTAAAATCACCCCCAATGATCCATGACCTATCCCCAATGCCATTTGTAATGCACCTAATATCATTCCACAACAAAGCCCTTTTTGCTCTTGAGTATTTTGCATAAACAAAAGTAGCCTCTTTTATATGAAGCCATGAGTCATGAGTGACTATGACATGCAATAATTGTTCAGCATTCTGTGTAATATTTAAGTGATATCCTTCCTTTCAAAACACCCATATTTTATTCAAAATATTAAACAAAGATCAATCAAAAGCTAATACACTACACAATTTTCTCTATCTTCATCACATCTGCCAAAGGCTCTAAAAAAACCAAAATAGAAATTCCATGCATTTTAATTAAAAACTTTAGATGACGGATTGAAGCCTTACCCATTGCCCCTCGCACATTCCATACAAGAAAGCTATTCATTGGAAACCCTCATCAAATGGCAGCTTGAGACTTTGGCAGCTTGTCGAGTGTGGATTTGTCGAGGTAAACTAATCTGATTTCTCTTTTTTTTGGACTTCCGTGAGTGCACAGCAACAAAGCCCTCCTCATCCTCAATAAGTTTCTGATCATGCTGCTGAATCCTAACCTTAATGCGTTCTCCAAACTCCTTAAAAGATTGAGTGAGAGAGTCCCTAGATTGGTTGATGGATATTTCCTCTGAATCCGAGTAAGACCCATCCCTTTCATTCCTTTTACTTCCAATAAATTTGGAGTCATCACAGATATTCCTTAACAAGAAAGACCTTGACATACATGCATTTGCTCTCACTAAATCTGAATGCTTTGGCCCCTGACCTGTTGTTTCAATCATATCCTGCTCTATCTTATCTTCTAAGTATTGCAAAGCCTGATCAGTTTGTTGCTGCTGCAGTTGCGAAGCCTAATCATTCACTTGTTGTTGCTACAAAGCCTGAACATTTTGCTGCTGATGCAAAGCCTGATCCTCCACATGCTGTTCATTTTGATCCTCCACTGGCTAAACATTCTGATGCTTTGAACTAGTTTGTTGCTGCACTGATATTTCACCAACATGCAGTTCGGTTGTTATCTTGTCTTTGCCCTTGTCCTTATCATTCTAGTGCTGCACATCTTTCTGAACATAACCAGCTCTTGTATTTTTGAACATAAACTGATGCAAAGCCTGATCCTGTACATGCTTCAAACCAATTTGCTGATGCACTGATGGTTCACAAACATGCAATTCGGTTGTTATCTTGTCTTTGCCCTTGTCCTTATCATTCTGGTGTTGCCCATCTTTCTGAACATAAATAGCTCTTGTATTGTCGTCTAACCTTGATTAACAACCCCATCTATCTCCTTGTTTCGCTTGCAAATTTTAATCGAGTGTCCTTGTTTGCTACAAGAAGTGCAATATTCAGGTATGTTATCGTAAATTACCTTCTGCCAAAAATCATTCTGACCTGCACCAATCCATATCCAATCTGGTTGTGGCTTTAACAGGTCTATATCAACACAAACTCTCGCTACATGTGGCCTAGACAGGTTAACCGTAGCCAAATCTAATTTAAGAGGTGATCCTAGTGTGCTTGCAATGGACAATAGCGCTGCCTTCCCAAAAAAATGAATTGAAAGATGTTAAAAAGATAGCCAAACTGGAGCATGTGAAGATTTTGTATCCATGATGAAGTCTGTTGTCCATTTGAAAACACGTATTTGAAAGTCTGAAATGTTCCACAAACTCTTTAGCCAACACCTTAAATAATCTTCTTCAGAATTGAATCTAATGAGGATATGGCGATGGTCCAGCAATCCAACAGAAAAAGAAGCAATAAAACCAATTGATTGAAATGCCTTTTTGATGTTATCCAAGTTTGGGCGACCATGGGAGAATTTTCCAACCAAGGAGTGTTTGAAAGAAGCAGCCATCTTCGCAATGTCATCCTCTGAAAACATCACTGCAGAAGCCCCTCTAAACTGCGATACAGGCTTCACTTTGCATGGAGATGGATCTTCTGCCTGCAATACCTCAGCAAAGGACCTGTTCAGTCCTCCAATGGCCGGTATGCTTCAAATCAAGGCCTCTCTCTTTCTCTCTGATACCACCTAGCGATTTCTTTACTTTTGCATCCACAATCATACTCTAGTCAACAGTGCCCAAAATACTAAATCCAGTCTCCATTCTATTTCAGAGTAAGGGAATTGTTGTCACAAAAAAAAAAAAAAGAATGAATGAATCAGTCATAGACATTAATTTTGAACTTATTGTTTATTCTATTTTGTTAACTTATACGTACTTATAAATATCTATTATATACATTATATATTTTTTATATTTATTTAAATTATGTGAATTCGAAATGAAATTTTTTATAAATTTCTATTTTTGATGAATAGAAAATTCACAGAAGGAATGAATTAGCCTTAGACATTAATTGATTCATCAGCATATAATCCCCTTGTTACAAATTTTCTCTAAATTTTCACAATAACAATGATGAGAAGAAGTAGACGGAAAACTTTGGAATTGATAAGGAAAACAAAACAAAAATAAAAAAAAGCAGCAAATATATAGCACGAAAATTACAGCAAAAATAACGTGAAAAACAAAATAAAACTTTTCCACTTTGATTGCTTGTGGCAATGAAAAGTCAAGATTAGGATTACAAACTTTTTCTCAAGCAAGCCACCCACTTTCATACAGGCAGTGAAACAGGAATATCCATCTTTCTTGTGTGATCTTCATTGATCATATGACGAATAGAATGATTTATTTCTAGAAAAAATCATTTTGGGGCAACAATTTGCAAATTTATACAAACTATAAAGCATAAACTTCATGATTAGGAAGAGACACAATGTGAGGGAGAGGGAAAATTTGATGTAGTTTTCTGAGGGTTGTTGGCTCTGTACCACTTTTTGGACAAAGAGTACGGTGATAGTGGCGGTGGCGGTAGGGGTGACGACGGTGGCTAGAGTTGAAGTGGTGGGAATGGTGGATGTAAAAGAAGGTTAGGAATATTTGTGGAGAGAGAAAGTTGGTTCTGCCAACTTGTTTATAATGGCAAAAATCATGTATGTTATTTAAGTATTTTACTAAGGGCGTAATAGTCTTCTCAGGTGACCAAGGGTACTATGTGTAATTTTCTAAACCTAGGGAGAACTACCTACAATTGTCATAAACCTCAAGGGAGATTTGTGTAATTATCCCTTATAACAAATTTCGGGAAAGCATGTGAAATTATCCCATATATAAAACAATAGTCATTGATTTGATAGGAAAACAAGTAGGGAAAACATAAAATGTTTATAAATGCTAGACAGATAACAATTGACTTCATCGCCAATACTTCTGATGTATACTTAACATTTAGCACACAAGATAAAAGAAAAACAGATTTTATACTATAAAACACAAATGGTATATTTTCACCTTCAACAATTATATTGGCATAATTGGCTAGACAGTTTTAGACAACTGATCAGAGCACTTATTAAAAAGTATAATTGGGTAGAAAGTTTCAGACAACTGATCAGAGCACTTATTAAAACTTGAATTTAATCTGAGCCTTTTTTTAAATCTACTCCAATTAAAACTATAATTGTGTACAAAATATGGAGTATATAACATGCTGAACTTTCTATTTATACCAGCACAAGTAGCTAGGTTTTTCCATAATTGTGGAGGCCAGCTCCGAAACTACATATTAAAACTAATAATAATTGTAGCAATTATGCCCTGGTCATAAGCTACACTGACTGCAATGAACAGAAGTGCAGCGCATCCAGATTCTGACAACACGAGTAAAACATACATACTTGATGATCGCAATAGTAATCAATACTAATCATGTCTAACTATATAATAAAAGGGATACTTTCACATACCTCGCCTGAGGTTTGCCATAATTACACTCATCTCCTCTCAGGTTTTAAAAATTACACTTACACTCCCTGTGTTTATATTTTTCATAACAAAAAAAGTCCATGTTGATAATGTAACCCAAAAACACCAACTAAACACCTTGAAATATGCTTAATTTCTATTAAAAAAGATAAATAAATCTTAAAAATAAATTAATTAGTTATAAAAATATCAAAAATATTTTTATTTTACCTCAAATTTTCAATCTCCACCAAATATTACTTCTTCAAAACTCAGTTATCTGACTAATGTGAAATAAAATCTACTTTATCTATTAAAATTTTACAAACAAATATGTTAATAAGAAATAGATGATCAATTTAAAAGAAATTTAGGATATTTTAAGGTATTTAGTTGGTATTTTTGGGTTACATTATCAGCATGGATTTGTTTTGCTACGAAAAATATAAACACAGGGGGTGTAAGTGTAATTTTTAAAACCTTAGGAGAGGTGGGTGTAATTATGGCAAACCTCAGGGCAGGTATGTGAAATTATCCCATAATAGAAAGACAAAAAATTACTGTAGCATCCCCAATGACTGCCAAGTGGTAGGTTGAATAAGAAGCTTTAAGGTTTCATTCTTTGATTATTTTGCCCCTTTGAATAATTGTTGGATAAATTGGGGTCTTAAGAAATGGCTTGATGGATCAGATTTATTTAAATAAAATCTTGAGTGATAATTTTTTCCTCAATTTTGCAGCTTTCTATGGTTTTGTTGATAGTCCATGAGGTATTTATATGGTTTACTATTCTTAATTTATTGATGTTTAATAAGGTTTTTTTGGCATATTTGTTTTTAATTTTTTCAAATATTTTTATTATTAAGTATTGACCCTAGAGGTCCAATAAATTGAATATAGCAGTTTGAACAGAAATACATTGGCGTTATGCAGAGATGTAGATTATTAGTGACCTAATATATAAATTATTTGTCATTTTTTTCTTCAGTCTTTTTCACCCGGTCAAAAAGAATGTGAGCTGGATCAATTAAAGGGTGCGATTTGACTAATCAAAAGGGGAGACATGATAACAACTTTGTTTTTGATAATCATAGTTAGATATATTCTTCCAGTTAGTTTACATGCTATTTGCGATTTTCATGAAGCTACATACACTCTTTTAAGTTTCTAGCTTGGTTTTAATCCATACGTAAATTATATATTTTAATTTTAAATGTGTATGACGTTTATTATTTTCAAATTTGCTTACTTGTTTAAGTTTTCACTAAATTAGAGTGTTTTCTACCATATCCCATTCTTTTTTATTTTGCATGAGGATTCTTTCTTTACCCGTATGCATGTTTTATCTGGAGCATAAAAGATGAAGATTTGGTTCAATTTTGGAATTAGCTCAACTAAAAATCCAACATAACTCTATTGATAGATTATGGAGCTCTAAATTATTATAAGTTTATTGTTGTTTTACATGTGCTTTCTTTTGCATCTTTTTTGGCAAAATTTAAATTTTTTAATGGAAAGTGAAATATTGTTTGGAAATGTATCTATACAGATGCGGTTATTTTTGGTATTAAAATACCGTAATTTTGCATTCATAAGGTAGCTCATGAAGTGGAGTAAAATAAGGTTATTTGAAATATTATTCCAATCTTTGCTTTTCACTTTGGTTGTATAGTGCGTTGTGAAGGTGTTACATTCCATTTCAAGGTAAAACATGTTACATTATAGTTGCCTTTTAAAAACAGTCTAGGCCACTTTAGGATTAGATGTCTTTTAAAAAATAGCTTACAAAATGTCACTACTTATTCCTTACTCATAGTCTTCGATTATAAGTGCTATTCAATCATTATAGCTAATATATCTTTTATTAATTTTGTAGTTGTTAGAAATTTGAAAGGATTAAAATAGATGTGATTCACAAATACGGGGTATACTTTAATGAATTTATATGAAATGAGATTTCATAAATGTCCCTAGCTAATTCTACCAATAAGAACAAATTTATATGCTTAGAGTTTCTAGCTGATGATTTTATGAAAATAACATACAAACACATAGTTTTTTTTTAATTTTTTCAAGGATCAAAAATTTTATCATAAAATGCACAACCAATAAAAATATTTTTTTGCTTCGTCGAACTAAAAAATTAGGTGGGCCTCGGCTGTGCTTTCCTAGTTTCATCAATAAATTGAGTTTTCCACGTCTAGTATCCACTAAATGAAGAGAATTGACCTCAATTACTAAACTAAATACTTGGTGGTAACCGTATATGACAACGAGTGACTCTCCCAATGATAGTGGTGAATGGTATAGCATTGCGACAACTTTATTTTTTATTTTTTTGATAAAATTGCGACAAACTTTATCGAATAGTCAACTTTGTCTGCCCGAGTCTTCACTGCTAAGTACTAAATCCAAATCAAGCTTTGCAATATATAACACTTCAACACTAATTCTATATTTTGGTACTGACTTTGTCTGCTGCCCATGTCTTCACTACTACCGTTTGCTGTATCATTAGAGATTTTAGGTAAAAACTCCTAATCTTTGTTTTATCATTAGCTGTCAGTTTGTTGTCTCAGCCTCAGTCCACCACACCCCCTTTGTTACCTTTGCAGCAAAGTCAAGATAATGGCCACCACAAATCAAGATTTTTAACTTACTTTTCCAAATTGACTTAATCAAGTCAACTCAAGGGAAGCTGCTAACAAGATTCTTGCAGCAAATCTAAGCTACTAACAAGATTCTTGCAGCAAATGTCAGCTACTGAAGTAGCTTTTCATTTCGTTTTTTGATGTTTAATTTTCATTTTTCTTGAAAATTCAGTGGCTGCTTGTTGAAGCTACAGAGGTACTTGAAGTATAATATAGCAATAAGTTTGTGATTTTCATTCCCTTTTTTGTGACTTCAAGGAGGTTTTTGGGTTCTCTGGCATGAGATATTATCAAGATTGATCTAGAAGTGCATTTTTGTAATGGTTTTTGACTGTTTTACAGGGTGCAGATGATTTCTTGATTGGTTTGGTCTCGTTGAAGGTTGAGGAGTTGATTTGGTGTTGTGAAGCTTGTATACCAGCTTGGGAGTTTATTTTATCAGTGTAGTACTGTACTTCATGTGGCAGCTAGGCGCAAGGATCCATCAGTGATCGTGGGCCTACTGAGCAAGGGAGCATCTGTTTCAGATTACACAATGGAAGGACAAACAGCAATTACGATCTGTCGAAGGTTGACTGAGCCAATGGATTATCATGAATCAACACAGCAGGGACAGGAAACTTATAAAGACAGATTATGCATTGATGTACTGGAGAGCAGTGAGGTGCCCAGCTTAGAAAATGCTGATCGTAACCTTAGAAATGCTCGAGGATACACTGCACTTCATGTGGCAGCTAGGCACAAGGATCCGTCAGTGATTGTGGGCCCACTGAGCAAGGAAGCATCAGTTTCAGATTCCACAATGGAAGGACAAACAGCAATTATGATCTTTGGAATGTTGATTAGGCCTGAGGATTATCATGAATCAACACAGCAGGGACAGGAAACTAGTAAGGACAGATTATGCATTGATGTACTGGAGAGAGAGATGCTTAGAAACCCACTGGCTGGTAATATGTCTGTGTCATCAATGATGGTTGCGGATGATTTGGTTATAAGGATACTACTCCTTGAAAATAGAGGTAATATTTCTGGTTGATAAAGAAGTTTGAACATAAAGTTCGTCACTGGGTTAACAAAATAAGTGACCTTCATTTTGAGACAATCTATAAGAACTTGGTGAATCTTGTCAAATGAAATTGTTTTATCTATATCTGATGTGCATACACTCTTGAAGTTTGATTTCTTGATCTTAAATTTCTCACTCGTGTAATGCCGAGTCTGCATCAGCAATTATGCACCCTATACCTTCAGCTCAATGAGATCCAGAACATCCAATTTCATAAGTGCTAACAGTTTGGGTTGCTCCAATTTTTTGAATTGCTCAGAGGAATGGCGAAAATGAACTGAAAATAACATATACAATTAGAAACAGGACTCAAGCCCTAAATAATTATCAGGTAAAAGTCCTATGTTTCGTTGTTTAATTGAAGGCAGGAATTTTTATATCCAATGATAAAAGGAAAAGCTGTTAGCTATTTTGTTTAGTGTTAAACGGGAACTTTTGGGGAACTTAACTCTTTTCTTTTCTGAACGAATAAGAAAATGTATTACAGTGTATATCCAAGGATTTTCTTGGGATGAATCAGTTTCTTTTTCCTAATGGGCTAATACTTGTTAGTTTTACATTTTGGATACTTTTTCAGTTAGGTTATGTCTCATGTTATGCAGACAAGTAAATGCCAGTTTAATTTTCCCTTTTTTTTACTTTTCTACTCCTGCAACGCATGCCAATTTTGTAAACCTAACGCGCTGAAGTTGAGCCAGGCTTAAGTATTTGAGTTTTAAGTAGTGATGAAGTTTATGGTGTTCTAAATTTGATGGTTTGTAATCTAAAGGAAGAGGAAAAATCTTTCGGTTTCTAAAGTGTTCTTTAACAAAAAAAGTCATCCATAATATTATAGATGCACTGCTTTAGTAACAAGAACCTATATAATGATTCATATGATCCTCCTGAAAAAACAACCATATATTTTATTGTTTCTCCTTGGAAAGCTGAAACTTCTTCTCATTATGGTATCAGGTAATGAAGAATGTACGAGGATCCAGCTTCTAATATCGAACTACAATTGCATAAAATTGTTAATCCTGATGAGCTACAGAAAATTTGTTCTCGGAAAACAGATATTCATCTTACGAATCCTCATTTAGTCCTGTAATGGTGATAGATTGTTTCTGGGCGATAATATTCAGTAGCTGATTCTTAGTTTGTTTTTGTGACTGCATATGCATTATGTTGATAATCAATGGGTCACCGTTCGAGTAGTCTTCTTCTATCCTATTTAGATACATTTGAACAGACGCCTTCCACACTACATGTGACATATTTCCTTTTACTGTTTCACGATTTAATCCGAATTCCTGAATTTGAATGTGTGCCTGAAATTTTAGTTTTCTGGCAGTGGCAATTGCATGCATGTTATTTCCCCAAGAAGATAGGCTAGCAATGGAAATAGCAAATGCACATTCAATTTCAGAGTTTGCCGGCCTTGCAGCATCTAAAACCTCGTGTGGAAATCTGAGAGAGGTTGATTTGAATGAGATACCACATGAGCAAGTAAAGCTGCTTCAATTGCGGCTACAAGCCGTGCAAAAAAAAGGTAAATACGATCTCAAGTACTGTTTTTTTTTTTTTTGGGAAAAAGTGACTTCAAGTTTGGTGGATTGCAAATATCATTGACATGCTGTAATTGATAAATGTGCAAGTTCAGTATCCTGGCTTCGCCTATTCAAGTGAAAAAGAAAATGGTATTCTGTCAGGTGTTTTCTTACCGTACAACAAAAAGCTTACGGTTATATTTTGCAATTCTTCTTGCTCATGCATCAGGCCGTTACATTCTATTACGTGCTAGCACATTTTGGTGATTGTTTAAATGTCATTCTTTCGTGACCTTTATTTGATCATCTGGAATAAATAAAAACAACGATTATTAAGTTACCGAATGCTAAGGTTACAACAACATGTAGTCTTCAAACTTTTTGGTCATATTGGCTGCTTGTGCTGTGTCCTCATTCTTTCTGGTCATATTAATTACTTGCTGTGCAAAAAAGTTGCGATCTGTTTTCAAGATGAATCAACTTGAACGAGTTGTTGACTCTATTGATCTTCTCTTTCTTTTGCGCGACTAGCAGTGTAATTCTCTTCATTGATCATGTTCTTCACGGACCAGATATACCTTAGGTCCCTGGCTAATCTAGAAATCTCCCTATTTTTGAATGAGTTGAAAGAATTGCAAATTGTTCAGGCATTTCACAACATGGAGAAATGAATACTATTCAAAGATTTCTCTTTGGCTGTCTGAAGTTCTGCAGACATCAGTTGGACTGACAAACAGAAAAATAATGACTAAAATTTTGCCGATATCAATCAAAGAAGAAACAAATAATTTCAATTTAAGGGACAGATCAATACTTTAATTTCACCATCTGATAAAGCTTAAAGGGTACGTCAAAACTAAAGCAATAGGAAGAAATCAAATTGCTACTTCAACAATTCATGGTTGATCAAGTCTTAGAATGGTTGGAAGGGTCTTAGAATAGTTGGAAGGGTGAATTCAGAGTCACTGAAATGCAGCATCTACTTTGTTCAAATTCTGATAAGAAGATGCAATTAAAGTTTCCAGGTGCAATTCAGTCTCCCTGTAGTTCATGGTACGTTCCAGGTCCTATCTCAGAACATACATCTCTAATATTTCCTTTTTTGTCATGACAGTGGAGACTGGCCGACGGTTTTTCCCTAATTGCTCAGAAGTCCTAGATAGGTTCTTGGAGGATGAGATGCAAGAAACTCTGCTGTTGGAGAAGGGTCCACCGGAGGAGCAGAGTGTAAAGAAGATGCGATTCATGGAACTTAAGGATGAAGTGATGAAGGCATTTGATAAGGACAAAGCTGAAAATCAACGGGCGAGCTTTTCATCATCTTCCTCTTGTTCATCTTCACCTAAGGCTAGTGCTAACCACAGGGTTAGGAAAAGGTAATTGTACCTGTAACACTCTAGAAATTCATTCAAAAACCCTTTAATTCATGTTATATTCATTAGTAGAAAAAAAAAAAAAAGAGAGAAGGAAAAGCAAAGGAAAACCGAAAATGTACTCAATAAGGAGATTTCTTTTATTTGGAGTTTAGTGTTAATTCTTGATTTATTAGTTGGAAGATTTTTTAAGTTAATTAGGTTAAGTAAACAAGATTCTTTTATTATTAAGTGGGACACCTAAGTAGCAAATTTGGATTAATTTCATTCGACCATTAATTTATAATAGTATTTAATTTTGACTGACCAATTCTACCATTTTCTAGTCCCTTTGACCGGTTGGCTTTAGCTCAATATTGACCAAAAAATTTCACTTATTCTCTTGCTTTCTTTCTCTCTTCTTGGCGGGCCCTCTTATCTCTCTCTCTTCTCTCTTTTGCTTTAAAAATTTTACTCTAAAGCTCTTGCAAATTAGTAGGAAGATAAGTGATTAAAATCTCCACTAATCATATTTAACCAAGTAGTAGCTATTATGTCAAAAAGTCTAAACCCAAGGATGATTTTTGTCTTGCTATGATTGGTTGCACTTTTTCTCACTATTCTCTTTATTTTTTTTCTATTTTCTTAGCTTATTTCTTTCTCTCTTTTCTCTCACTTTGGCCAGCCCTCTCTTTGCTCTCTTTCTTCTTTCTTTTGCTCTCATTTTCTTGAAACTTTCTCTCCATTTTGGTTATCCCCACCAAAGAAAGTGAGCTCATCTTCTTCCTAAGCAAAGATTTAAGCTTATTTGAAGTATCTACTATGAACTTTTGCTATTATTTTCAAGTTTTAGGTAATTTTTTTTACAAACTTAATACTAGACACTTGTTATTAAACTTGAAGATTTAAGTTTTGAAATGAAGTTTTACTTGCTAATTAAGTGTTTTTTTGGTTAAATAGACTAGTAGATAGCCTTTAAACCTTGAAATGATATGTATTATGTGTTGAATTGTTGAAGAAACTTGGAGTTGAAATCTTGAATTTGATTGGAATTTTGAGTAAAATTGGCTTTGATTGAGACATGGAAGCTATAGAACTTGTTGGAAATTGGATTGGTTGGTTGATTTCTTGCAGGTAAAAATTTTGGGTTAGTCCGATTTTAAGGGGGAATGTTGCCGAAATTTCGGTAGAATTAAAGAAGGAAAAATGATAGGTGAAATTTTTAACCTAGAATATGCAAAATTTAGGGAATTTGGTGTGTAGAAATTTTAGAAAATGATTTATTAATGAATTTAAATTTTCCTAAAATAAGAAAACCCTAAAACCAAAACTCTAAATCTAAAACCCTAAACCCTGGGTTCAAAAACCTAAATCCTAAAACCCTAAAACCTAAACCCTAGAAATAATTGAGTTATTTCTTGAATTTTTTTATTAATTTACTTAGGATTTTAATCGGGCTTTCATTAGATTATTTCTTTCGAATTTCAGGATCCGAAAGTGAATCTCGATCTTTTTACGAAATATTTTCCTAGGCATTCCAGGTGAGTGTTTCTATGTGTGCATATTGCGTGAAATGATATGTTATGCTTGTAAATGTTCTTCAATGACATGTGCTATTTAAGGAAAGGTGTGTACTTTATCGCATCTCTTCTACTAAATGTTATATGCTTCATTGCTCTAATGTGATTGTTTGTGCATGTGACTTCCATGGTTAACTTCATCGTTAGTCCACGGTTAGTCAAACTTGGTGTGTACGGGAGAGATATAAGGTGTTGGGCGTTATCGACGAGTGTTAATTTTCATATCTGAGTGAAGTTCTCGAAGAGACTAACTCAAGATTGAACTTTATGAATGAATTTGGACTTTCGTGGCTAACTTCAACATTACTCCACGGATAGACAACCTGGTGTGTTCGGAGTGATATAAGGTGTTGGAGTTTTATAGGCGAGTAATATTCTTTCCTATTTGAGTTTAATTCTCAAAGAGGATAACTCTGGATTGAATTTTAAAAGTATCTCGGACTTGAGCTATTAACCCGGTCCCGATCCCAATGTTATATTGTTCAATGATTGATATTCCTGCGGTTGAGCTTGCTCCCGTAATGAGCCTGTATCCGCCAGTAATTATATGACACTTCACATTGCTTACTCATTGTTTGTTAAATTTGTTAATTATTATCATTAAATGCTAATTTGTTTATTGGTATGTTGCTTGACCGGAGCACTCACTGGGCTATCATAGCTCATTCCTTTCATTTGTTTTCTTTACCCAGGCTTTCTGTACTATTAAAGCTGGAGAAGCAGATTTTGACATGTTAGATGTTTTATTTATATTTTATATGCCAAGTTATTGTTTAGGCTATTCTTGTAAAATATATTTTGAGATGTAATACCTTCTAGAGATACTTGTACTGTTAAGTTGACTTATATTAAAGTATTTATGGGTTATACATACGTTTGGATGATTTGAGTGAGAGCGTGATTCGAGTCCTGGCGAGAGCTAGACAGGCAGTCCGCTAAACCCTTTGGTGCGCCTCTGGGTAAGGTGGGTCTATCACAGTACCAAGTTATTCTCGTATCTAGAGTTGGTGTTCGTAAGAATATCATATCCTGCGAACAAATATCTGTATATTGTCTTTATAGATTTTTTTTTTTTAATTTTTCTGCCTCTATGTAAAAATTGATCAACAGGCACAGCGAGTTAACATGTAAAATTTTCCTTCGGGAAAATTACACTGCACTCCGTGTAGGTAAATTTCTTGATGATTAATGAGTGAACAAAGAGGTGTATGTTGTTTGAGTAGTATTGGATCCACATTCTGGAGGATAGTATTTTTGCTATTATTTGTGATTTGAGATACTGGTAGAATTTATGGTGTTTTCAAATGCTGCATGGCAGAAACTTAATTCTGAAATCTGATGCAATAAATTCTAGGAAACTTAAATGAGCTAGTGATATTCTCTTTTATTCTAACAGGTGGTTTCTTTCCAAATAAGTATTCATGCAGGAGGCATCAATTCCATTTGAATTGCTTGCCGTTTCTTCGTTTCACTTCTTTGCCTTCTTCAAGAATATACGTTGAGAAGCACCTTGTCGTACGATTATTCAAAGCAATTAGAAAATTGACAGAAATACAAGCAGCACAAGTGTATGGTGGTACCAAAATGCCAATACATTCCACATCTTGGCTAATAATCCTATTTGAAAACCATCTGATCCATACCTTTGTGATGATTAGAACTGTACATAAGCAAAATATCATGTCTTGACCCCTACATTCTCTTTTTGGGTGTAATTGTCATCTTGTGTCGGAAACTGAGTAGGATACTACAACCGTAGTAATCAACAAAAGCTGACTCTTCAAAACCTTATCTCTTTCTCAATGACCATCATTGTCAACTAAATCACCTATGTTTGACACTTTGGCATTCATTAAACATTGCCCTCAAACCTATCAAACTCTAGCACAGAGGAAACCACCTCTAAAACTCCAAGTTTAGCAGTTGTATCCAAAACAAGCTTTGGCACCTCCCCAACATCATAATCCCAGCAACCTGCATAGCCCTCCAACAGTTTTTCAATATCTTGCCATGTATTTGGCTTGTGCCAACTTGATCCATCAGCTGCTCCCCTCAGCTCAAGCCGTCTACGCCATTCACCCTCATCCTTCGGCTTACATTTGATTACCACAAGCCGAGCATTAGTCTCTGCTGTCAGCTGGATTAGCCGGTCAAAATGAGCCTTACGAGAGAGCGGCGAATCAATTACCACAGTAAGCCCCAAGCTAAGCTGAGTTAAGGCCACCTGTCAGATAACTTCATAGGACAAGTCATTTAGGAGTTTAGATGCTGTGTCAGGGGTGGCTAAATTGAGGGGTTCTGGAAGTGCTTTTGTGCAATCTCTGAAATGGTCCTTGTCTATAAGGGGGCATTTGAAAGCCTTGACTATGGAGTAGGCTAGAGTGCTTTTACCAGTTCCTGGGTGGCCTTTCATTGCTATGATGATTGGCCTTTCAGTATCTCCATGATTGACTTTCTGTTTCTCCATTAACAGAATCTGCTTCCAATCGAAATTGGTTTTACTTAAATTTTGACGGTGGAGAAAATGAATATGAATCTTGCATATTTGCTTGGGAAACAGTTTTTTTTTTTTTAGATTGTCGAAACGCTTCCTTCAATTAGCAAATGGTTTCCTAGCTTTAATATCTTGGCTTCTATATAAGTGTGCGGCAGGTGGTCTGATTTGGTGAGAGAGAGAGATTGAAGTAAAAAGCGGATCAAAAGGTTCCCATATTTTGTAAAGAGTGCGGTTAAGATATTCTGAGAAATAAAAAATTTCGTGGCCTCCAATTATTTTCTATTAATCCATTTTTGTCATTTCTTTTAATTATTGGATTAAATTTCTACGATCGGTATCAGAGATTTGTGTGAGATTGTGGAAAAATTAATCCACCACAAATGCAAATTTTTTTCGTGTGCATCGATATTTTGGTTTATTATTGAGAAAGGCTGACGATAGTGCTAGAGATAGAGGTGAGCATCGAATTCAAATTCAAAAATTCAGAAATTAGATAATTCAAAAAATCGAAAAATGACTTTCCATCCGATTTCGAATGCGAAAGGACCATGTCCGTTTTGAATTCGATTTCAATCGAAATCAAAAACTCGAAATTGAATTTGAAAATTCCAAATTCAATTGACCACCAGCGAAGTCCAATAAGCAAACAAAGTCCAATAAACAAAGAGAGACCATTTAATGATTTAATAAACAAACAAAGTCCAAAACAATATCAGACTCTCTCATTTAAAGATCTAAACTCTCTCATTAGTATAATATCTTAAATTTTTAATGTTAATTATTATATCTATAATATGTATAATAAAACTAATTATCTGTATAATATTACGAATTCAAAATTGGAAATTCTGAAATTAAAATTCCTTATACCTGATTTCATTCCTAATTTGTTGTTTTGAATTCAAATTGTTCCGCTTCAGTTTCGTTTCCATTTTTTTTGAATTCGATTTTCTGAATTCATTTCAAACTCGGACGGAATATTGATAAATTTCGATTTTGCTCACCCCTAGCTGGAGAAGAAATTTTTTTCAGTGTTTTTAAACTCAGACCAGCCAGTGAACTAGAGGGGGGATCAATTTAATGACCCACTGGTCCGACCAATCCGTCACTGATTCTTTTTTTTTTTTCCATGAATTTTTTGTTTAGTAGATCATAGGGGTGAGATTCGGTCGGTAAATCGGTAATTCGGTCAGTTGAAATCGGTAAATTCGGTATTTTTTTTTTCAATTTGACCGACCGATTTCGATTTCGATTATTACCGATCCGAATTCGGTACCGAATTCAATTCGGTAAATCGGTAATTGAGTTCGGTAACCGAATTCAAAAAAAAAAAAACCTTAAAACAAAACAGAGACAAAAACAACAAAAAACCAACCCTTCCCTTCCAACAAAACAACGCATAGGCCTCTAAAAATTTTCTGTGAAACAATTCTAATGAAAAATATCAACTAAAAAACTAACCAAATCCAAATTATAGAGTTTAACATAAACTAGTAACTTAAATTGCACAATCAAATAAAGATATCATATTACAATTCTAATGAAGAACACTAACCAAAAGACTAACAAAGTCCAAATTATAGAGTTTAACATACAATTAAAAGACAATCAAATCAATCTCTGTAGCCTCATAGGTTACAATACCAGCCATGTCCAAGTTAACATAAGCTCAAACATTAGGTTCCTTAAGACTAGTGTAGACAATTAATTACATAATATAGAGTTTATTCATTCAAGAGAAATCTATATCCAGATATCATCTTCTTGGCTGAATCTTTGGCATTGCTTTTGATGTCAATTTCATCATCATCACCATCCATAGTATCATTGCTCTGATGTCTTTCTTGCTAGATTTTCTTGAATGCATAAAAGAGAAAGAAAATATGCCTGGAGAAAGAAAGAAAAGATCATAAGAACAATTAAAAGAGAAAAGATGGAAAGGAAGATAATCTTGATTTATCAAAAGGGATGTATGATTCTGGGGATAACATGAACTTGGGATTTCCAATGGCATTTACTGCAACAATGTTGTCACAAAATATGCGAAGACTTATTCAGGCACAAAATACATTTTTCCTACTTATCTTGCCCAATTATGGAAATCAAAAGTGCCACTAGCAACTGATTAGAGAAACTTGCAGAAAGTGCCAAAAACAATTGCCAATAAGCATCTAATTGCTGAAAAAATAGTAGTCTAATTGTACTTCATTATTATATTTTATACCTTCAACTTTCTTCAACTTTCTAAAAGAATAAATGTTATCAGTCAAACTAAGTACACATGAACACCACAATACATAAAATTATATTGCATTTAATTGCATCCTTCTTGTGAGAGGAGGTTATTAAAATGCTATAAACGGCAAGAGATTATATCTTAGTGTTTGGTCTCATAACAAATTATACGCAAAACAAAATATTTTGCACTAACTCTGTCTACAATTTAAATTTTGCAGTTTACAAATATACATATATATTCAATACGTCATCACCTAAGCTCAGAACTACACATTGTTAGATGTATAGCGGTCCAATATCAGAAAAAAAATAACATTCATTTCCCTTATCTTTATCACATTCCAAAGATTCTGACTTATAGCCCCCAAATCCGCAATGTTGTGTCATCAGTCACACTAAAACTTTAAAAAAGCTGGCTTTTCACTCCCAACATAATATACCAACGCATCATATTCAATAAAGATCATATTTTCAACATCCCAATCTCTCCACTTTCAAAGATCAACATAAAACTCACCCCCTTCAATATCCACAACAAAAAAATAACAAAAATCAAATCGAGAGCAAGAATATAGGCCAAAAAATTGACCTTTTGAACCCAGATGATAAATGGGCTTCACAGAAATTCACATTGGAAAAAAAATTAATCTCTAATATTTTTGTAATCAATTTTTACAAATATTTTCAGATCTAAATTTACTCTCCTAAATCCTTATACAAAAGCATGCAATAATAGAGCTAGTATAAATCAATCCAAAGTCATATAACAAACCCATCCAAAAATAATAATTTAAATAATAAAAGACAACAGATATCCCATAAAAGGAAAAAAAAAAAAGAAACGTAGATCTTTCAGAGGTATCAAAAGCTAAAAACATCATACCTGACAAGAAGAACAAGAAAAGAATGGATGCTGCAACTGCAAAAGAGGATGCTTTTGCGTCAACAACGGAGGTTATTAGGATCGGAATAGGCGAGACAATACGGGAGGCTTCTATATATGTGAAATGGAAGGCCCAGTGATTTGGCTGGGACAACAATCGCACTCAAGATCTAAAATAAGAAAAAAAATTGAAGGCCAAAAGGTAAGGGGAACTGGGGAAGCTTTCGAGCTTTCAAACGAGAATGCAGAATCAAAGCAGACTGGAAGGCCAAAAGTCAAGGGATTAGGGTTTGATTGAATAGGATGAGAGTGAGATTTTTTGTGTTTTGTGTGGGAGTGTAGTAAATGGAAAAATGGACCATGGACGATGGAGTGGTCCAGTCGAGTCAAGGACTGAATAGTTTGAATTTGGACTATTGATTTAGCATAATTGGGCCTCAATTTCTCAACCCAACAAGGTATAATCAGAATCATAATGGACTTCTATAAAACCCAACAAATAATTGGGCTACATATATATATATATATATATATATATAAAGGACTTTGAATTCGGTAATTCGGATTCGGTTTTCAATACCGAATTCGAATTACCGAATTCAATTCGAAATCGGTAATACCGATTTGAAAAATTACATTTTCGAATACCGACCGAATTCGAATTCATTTTTTTCGGATTTACCGAATTACCGACCGAATTACCGAATTACTTAATTCGATTTACCGAATTCAATTTGAATTCGGTCGGTAATTCGGTATTTACCGAATTTGCTCACCCCTAGTAGATCAATCTTGTTTTGGATTAAGTTGGGTTCAATATGAATCTAAGCCCAGGCCCACCCTTCCCAACCAAAGAATAAAATTTTAATCTAAGGCCGAGGCCCACTTTTTTTTTTTTTTTTTTATAATCAAACCTACACTATTGCAATAGGAGAAAGAAATTTAGTGTTGATGAGATTCAACTCTCAACCTCTGGAACAGAGTTATAAAATTCTAAACTCTTGACTTTTTATTCATTCCCCTAGGCCCACCCTTAAATTACCCATTCGTTCCCCATAACTTCACTTTTATCCAAAAGTTTTTTTTTTTTTTTTTGAGGTAACTTTTATCCAGGAGTTACAACAACACTTCGTTATGGAGGGATAGGTAAGTTGCCGGTATTCTTTCATTTGTTAATATTTTCTTTTATTTTCTTCAATGACTTTTTTCTTTTTTTTTCAGAAATTTCTTTTTTTTCCCTTCAATGACAGCGGTGTATTTTTATTAACATTGCAACATCTTGGCCCCACCCCCATATGCAATGTAGTACGATGTGTCAGTCCTTTATCGCAATTCAGGTACGAGCAACTATGCTCCACCGAATACTCATCCCTGGAAATAATTTAGGGTTAATTTTGTCCTGTGAATGTTAGAGTAACTTACACTTTGTCTCCTTAAATGTAAAAAATATTCACTCTACATTCAAAATTTTGGGTTAAATTTTTTTATTAACTTAATTATGTATAAATAATTAAAAATCTAAATTGCCTTTATAATTGCATGTCTATTGACAAATATACCCATAAGTACTAAAACTTTCCTTTTTCCCCATATTTTATGCATGCCTATCATGCTCATGCGTATAATTTTAAAAAATAATTATACATCCTTTTTAACTAACCATATAAAATATATAAAAAATTTTGTCATATTATACTTCACAAATAATATTTCAATTTGTCGTAAAATTTTAAAAATTTGCATAACAGTAATGATAATTTTTTGCACTATATACAAAACAATAAAGACTTTACCTAAATTTTCACACATGTATGTGTGTGCGTGTGTGTATAACAAATAAGATGATAGAATTTTTGTTAATTTAATGTATTTAATATATTATGCTTTGTTAATATCAATTTTAGTTATTTTCTCTGTACCTAAAATATCACATTATGTTTAATATAATGTGCTTATTATCAGTTTTAACTATTTTTTGTATATAAGATATTAATTACATTATGCTACATTAATATGAATTTTAACTATTTTCTTAGTGTACAAGATATCACATTAATTAAAATTATATCATCTTATTGGTTTTATATATATGCATGTATAAAAATTTTCATAAAAATCTTTATTGTTTTGTATATGACGCGAAAGATATCATTAATATTACACAAATTTTAAAATTTTGTCACAAAGTGAAATATTATTCATAAAGTATAAGACAACAAAATTTTTTATACATTTTATCTAGTCAATTAAAAAGCATGTACAAGTATTTTTAATATTAATTTTTAAAATTTTACGTATGAATGCTTATTATAGACATGTAAGGGATAACATACAAAAAAAGTAAGTTTTAAAGCCAATAGATATATTTGTCACTATACATGCAATTATAAGGATAATTTTGACATTTAATAATTTATACATAATTAAGTTGATAAAAAAATTTTAACCCAAAATTTTCGGTGCAAATTGCACACTTTTTGCATTCGATGGGGCAAAGTGTAGGCCCACTTTCAAGGATAAACTGTAGTTAGCCCAAGAATTTAACTAGACAACATTATAATGTCAGAATTGTCCCTTTGAAACCCATTATTTTTGGATGGTTGTTTTTTGAGTTCTTTTTAAATAGGGTTAATAACATTTTGTCCCTCCCTCCCCTGAACTTAGGTATTAGTCACATTTTACCGTCCTCAACTTTAAATATATATACTTTTTCCCCCGTAAGGATTGGTCAAATTTGAAAATTCAAAAAATGTGAGTGTTATTATTCCCCTTTTATTCATGAAATTATTTATAACTTAATATCATTTCCTTTTTTCCTAAAAGATTTATATATTCTCAATCGTTTCAGTTGTATAAGAATATCAAATTAAAAAAAGGTCAAGAATGTTAATATTTAGTTTATATCCTTGAAATTTTTCCACATGGATAATATTTACTTCTATATATTGTTCTGTTCAATGCTCAAGTAAGACTGATAAATACTACAATACTAAAAATAAATTCAACAACAAAAATTTATATAAAAAAGATAATGGCAAACTCATTTATTTAAAGTAAATTTTTTATCATTTTAAATTATTTAAACTTCTAGACCAATATCATTGTTATTTTGATATTTATCAAATTATTTCAATATGAAATTGATATGCCTTATTTTTTTTAATTTAGAGAAGGAAAATGAAGAATAAATTGACATTACTTTCTTAGAAGAAAAATAACAATGAACTACAATTACATCAACAGAAATAACAATAGTATTAGCCTAAAAGTTCAAGTAAGCTAAAATAATAAAAAAGTTACCTTTTTGAAATAGAAATTAATTTTATTATTATTTTAATATAAAATTGTATTTAAAATAAATATTATTTTTTTAAATAAAAAAGTTTACTATACAAATAGCAAATTTTTTTAAAAAAAAGGTAATACAAAACTTATTTTTTGTTAAAAAAGTAGTTTCTTTATTATTTGAGTTTATGTGAACTTTTAGGCTAATACTATTGTCAATTTCTATTAATGTATGGTTTACTATTATTGCTTTTTCTTCTAAAAAATAAAATTTGATTCAATCTTCATTTTCTTCTCTAAATTTGAAAATGAGGTATATCAACCATTTTAGCAAACTTGATTAATAATTTTGTGTTGGACTAATTTGAAAAATATAAAAATGAGAATGATATTAGTCTAAAAGTTTAAATTTTTAAAATGATAAAATTACTTTAAATAAATAAGTCTAGTATTGTATTTGAATTTATTTTTAATATTATATTATTTATCAGTTATTTTTTTTAGTAAAAGTCTAATAAACTGAACAAAACATATATATATAAGTAAATATTAATCCACGAAAAAAATTTCAAGGATATAAGCTAAATATTAACTTTATTTAACTTTTTGTTTTGAAATTCTTATATAATCAAAACGATAGAGAATACATAAATTTTTTAGCAACAAAAGGATATGATATTAAGTTAAATAATTTCATTTATTAAAAAAAACAATAATGCCATAGTACTCAAAGTATTATTAACCTTTAAAATTATGACCTATAATAGTTTTAGAGACTTTTCTTTGTAGATGTTTATGTGAGACATAACCACGATTCAAAAATCTGTTCGAAATTTTCTAAAGCATATTTTTAAAAAACAATACACAGAGTGGACATACGGTCATTGCTTCCTTCCCTAGTTGTAGTTATATTTTCAATCAACATATACAAGATAAGATCGATCCTAATTTGCTCTTAGGAGGTATTTAGTCTAGGGGAATTAAGGAGGAGAATAGATTTTAGTAGTAATGACACTCATTGTTGATATTCATACAACAACTATCACTATCTTTCAATCAAAATGAAAGTGATTAACCGAAGTCTCTATGATTGTTCTCCCATAACACTATTTTATCAAATTCATTAACTCTTTTGAGAGAAGTGATACCAATTTTATTACTAAACTAAACATGTTGAGAGAAATCATCAAAACTCACACCTATAGTAGAGGTAATGATATTCGTATTGATAGATTGAGAAATTTGAATCAAACAGCTCTTTAGAGAAGTAAGACCAATAAGGAGATAATCAAGAATATGCAACTGATTGATCTTCAGGGGCAAGCGAAGATTGCATGTAACACATATAGATCTCAATATATTTTAAACGGGTTTCTCATTGGGTTCAGCCAGTGAGATAGATTTTTTCTTGTTCCGCTCAGAATTTCACCGATTTAGGGCTAATCTGTTCAAGTCTCTTAAGGCCAATTCCATGATTTAAGGTGTATTCAATTAATGTCACGTCAGATACTTTGCTTTTGAAGAGATTAACAAAGCAGTTCTAGGAATATAAGGGAACAAAATATAACCGCACAAACTCCCTGTCATCTCTTAAATGCTTAGATCCCATCTCTTGTGATTAGTAATCTTATAATAATTCAATCATGTTCAATTTGCACATTAGTTAGCCTATATAACTTTGGGATGTCAATTTCCTTTCGTATGCAAACGGAAAACTCTTATAGGGCTATGATAATGTTACAACTGCTTCCTTAATCAAATCTGGATCGTAAAAAGAATAAAATTTGAAACAATCAAAATCGGATAAAATTAATACTATATCATTATTACAAAACACTAAAGATACAACATCTTCCCCACCAAATTAAGACTTTTTTATTCGTTTTAATTTTTCAACTAAAATAGCCCTACGAAAATTCAACTGGTCACCACGATTATTTATTTTTAAATAGTTCTTAGTGAATTTTTTTTTTAAATTGAATTTATCAAGATCACTCCAATATTGAGCTTATTAGGATTTATCGCATTATATAAACTTTTAGTTGTTACCCTTGATAAACCTCATTGTATGCAAATAAGAGAGTAGGAACAAAATTTAATCCTCGTTGTATGCAAATGAGAAAGTAGGAACAATTTTTTTTTTTTTTTGAGGAATAGGAACAAAATTTTTGAAAGTAAAGTTATAGCGAGTGACATCAAAATGAATCATTGATTTTTATCGTGGTTATTATACACATGATGCAATAATACTAGAATCCTAGATGCGCCAACTTTGGTACAACAAAACCAGACTATAAGGTAAAATGGTTTTCTACCCCTACCCTCTTGGAAATGACGGCCCACATAGGAAACTCTTTGTCGACGGCCCTTCATCGGTGTGAACGCATCAAACCTCATGAATGATCTATCGTTATATAAAATAACTAGTAGGTCTCAGGCTGTGCAAGGCACAGCCCTAATCCAAGCTAAAAGTTCAGGCAATGCGCAAGAAAGTTAAAAATAGATCAATTAATTTTGACCACGTAAGTGCAGGTAGAAAGACAACAAAGATAGCAAATCATACATGACATTTAGAAAACTAATTAACAAGTAGCTGTGATGTCAAATGAGTTAAGATTCAAAGCATTGTCCAACTTCATAATTGTAATAATATGCTGATTGGATAATAATATTAAGTTTATTAGCTGAAGTTGAATGATGTTATTTTGAAAAGAGAGCTTCAAGGTAGGGAGATGAGTTTATGTAGTGTGATGACAACGCCTCTTGGATGGATTTGGTTCTCTAGTGATATCTTTTAGAGCATGTTAAGCAATCTTTGCAAGATTCTCTGGATGACAGCAAAATTGAAGTTACCTTTTACATGACCTGATAGTTGCTGTGTGTGAGCTGAGAAATCCAAATTTCACACAAATCTTTTCAAATGCCAAGGACATAATAAAATTCTAGGAAAAAAGAAATTGGATATCAGATATCTTACCTATTGCTGCTGGTTTTCTAATTCAGGAAAGATTATATGAGGCTAAGGAAATGGGAAAAATAGATTCAAGGATAGATTTCAGTCTACAAATTTGTGAAATCTTCCAAATGCATCTATCTTTTGTTTTTAAAGTAATTCAATGTCATAAATAATTGTGTGCAAGAACAACCGCTAGGATCCATAATACATCACTTACCCACAATCAAACGCAAAGAATGTCGAATATGGAGTAAATTAATTTTACAAGGGAAGAAATCTGCCCCATTTTTGGAAAAACACCATCTCATTCCAACACAACTTGGCAATAACAAAAAAATTTGAGAAACCACAAAAAATAAACATTCTGCTAGTAGTTGTGTTGAAAGCTAGCAAAAAGCATACATGTGACTCATATTTCACAAGCAGCAAACTATGATTCAGTTGAATCCAAACACAAAACACCAACCCACATTTCATTAGGCCATGTTCTAGTAATTACACGAATCATGTGATGTCAAGTCCACCCTCCACGTCACACATAGATTTTCAATCCTATGAATATGACACCCACCTCATGAGAGGACCTCGAAGTGTGATATGGTTAATTACAGCAGAGTAAGCACAATTTATATTCGGTGGAAAGGATGATTCACTGCACCAAAACTAATTCGCAAGTTAAACTTGAGGATTCATTTCTCATTGTACCAATTGCACAGTATCAAGAAAGACAGAGAGAATAAATGAGTAGCATTCTAATTTATTTGTGGAAAAATGATGTGACTATATCAAAGTGTACCACTGCAATTTCGACGAACTAAACATCAAGCAAAGATAAACCTTAAACGACTAAAAATTCTAATATTTGCACTGTAAAATACAACCAAAATCAGGTCATCATTCCCAACATTGTTCTACAGCTCAAGCTTCAGCAAATCTGCAAGAAGCAATAATCAATAGGTAAGATCTTGCAATAAATCAACTACCTATAGATAGATGCTCATGCAACATGACATTGTACTGAGTCAAGCATATCCCAATTCAGAAAGCTTCTTATAAGCCTCTACTGAAGGCATCATTATTCTGAAATATCAAGGAAACATTGCAAGTCCAATGAAGATATCAATATATATGGTAGAGATTGTGGTAATTATTTATCTATCTAAAATATATCTAATGATCATAGCAGCACAAACAACAGTATGTTTCTCAACAACGGGATAAAGGAAGGATCAATGAGAAGAGCCTTGTCTCAGGGCAACTGGAAAAGCCCCCATTTTTCTCCACTCAAAATATCTGTTAAATTCTAGGCTTGATAAGTCACTTACAACAGTGATTCACATGAAATAACAAGGCATTTGAGCTTTAATGGAACAAATTTAGGGCTTTACTTAAAGTAGGAGTTATAAAAAATGAGAGGATTAGTTGTCCATGAGGCCTTAAATCTAGAATGTTCTTTGTGGCATCATCCCTAAAGAAATACTAACAAAACCCCAAATAAAATTAATAACATAAAAAAGTACTATACAATTTCACAAAATTAAGAGATGTAAACATAAGTTCAAGTTTTGAATCTAAATTGGGTAATAGCAAAAAGCATAATAACATTTACAGACCAAGGTAAGGACACCGGATGGCTGAATAATATCCTGGTCAGATAGACCCATTTGATTCACAAAAACATCCCTCAAATGGTCAGAACCTACAAGAATAATGCAACATATCAGTGAACACAAATACAATTTAACTTAATCGTCCACTAATTGCCTAAAAAGATGTTAAAAGTTTTCTATAATATTAAGTTTTTTATCATCCCCATTTTCCCCATTTAATGTTAAATGTGAAAGAAAACTCTTATCCTGAGATTCGAACAGCAATAATGAAAAGAAAATCAGACACACAATTTCATCAAAAAAAAAATGTGAAATTGATGGCAAAGTTGATAAATAATGTAGAACAAATCAAGATACAAAATCCTTCACATCTTGAAGTACAACTCATAACTAATTTAGAAACCAATCAAGTCTCAATCTTCCAATCATTGGGTCAAATCAAGTAAGGCTAAATTTGAAAGAATATACAATGTAGACACTTATTTGATTAGAAAGGTGCCACAACACATAACAAACTTCTAACTTGAATAGAGAGAAGATATTTTAAGGGAAGAGAAAGAAAACAAATGCAGAGGTTCATTGACATCATATAGCGTAAAAAAACTTATGCAAACGAAAGGACTTACCATCACCAATTAATAATCTGAAAGCATTAACATGTGTTTTTTTTACTTGCACCATAATGGGACGTGCAGCATTTAAAATTATAAACTTCTGGATTCGATAATAACAAACAAAGTAGCTATTCCAAAGTATCTGTAGCTACTCACTTTTCCTGGTTATAATTTATGCAATTTAATGTGAACTAACAAAATCCAGCATAAAAGTAAAATATATTTAAGAAGGTTGTGCCTATTAATGGAAGTATAAGAAAATGCCAATGTTATTATCCATTTTTATGCATCATAAGGGATACTTTATGAATTAAATGACCAAAAATGAAACGATACATTATTCTTCTGGTTGCGATCTAGTTTTATAAAGACAACATCAAAATATTTCACAGACAAATCTCAAAATTTTGGAGCTATTATCTTGCAGCAACTAAACCTGAAATTCAAAGATTTATCCAAATGATATATTTTATTTGTGTTACCCATTAGAGGGACCATTAGGTACCTAATAACATAGACATTTTTGACAAAATAAGACTCTGTCATTTTTTGTAGTGTTAACACTACAACATATCTTTAAGTTAGTGGACTACAATCATGTTATCACCCGAACAACTTGGTTGGAATTTTCCACAGGATAATTCCTAACTGAAATAGATATTTCTGTCTCTAAAATGCACATGTTATTTTATGGGAAAAGATTAGACAAAAAAAAAAAAAAGAAGAAGAACTAAACTAACAATGGATTTCTAGTCACATGTTATACACTATTAAGAATTAAAAAATCTGCCGGCTTAATCAAAGGAAAAAACGATTAAAGCTGTAATACCCAATATAAGTAAAGGGCAAAAAGGTAATTTGGCAAAAAAAAAAAAGAGTATGTCGGTGGGATATTTTTTCAAAGGAAGCAGGCAGAATTTTCTGCAAAGTGAAAGAAAGAAGCAGCGAGGAAAGAAAGAAAAGAAAAGAGAGAAGAAGAAGAAGGTCGGCCAGCAGGGCAGAGAGAGAGAGAGAGAGAGAGAGAGAGAGAGAGAGAGAGAGAGAGAGAGAGAGAGAGAGAGAGAGAGAGAGAGAGAGGAAGAGAAATAGGAAAAAAAAAAGGGAAAAAAGGGAAATTTTGGATTTAGCTAAATAAGGTAAATTTTTATGCTTGATCTTGTTTATTAAATAGATTATGGTGAAGTATATGATATTTTTGGTAGAATTGATAGCATGCATGGAGTAGAAATTGAGTAGATGGAATTTTAGAATTTAGGAAATTTTAGGAAATTTGGAAAAAAATGATTTCTTGGTATTATTTAGAGTTAATAGTTTTTGTTATGGTGTTAATTACCAATTAGAAGATGAAAGAGTTGAATTGAAAATTTAAGTTGAGATTTGATTATAATTTAGGCCATGTAAGATGGGAAAGTGATTGAGTTAAGCCTTGGGGCTAGATTAAAGTTAGAGTATTATTTTTCTAAAGTATTTTAGTTGTTAATTTTGACCGTTATGTTATATAATAGATTTAAGAGAACACGTGGCGGAGGAAGCCGCCTAAAAGGGAAAGTCTACTCCGAGATATTTGGTACATAGCCTATTGGAGGTAAGTGTAATACATATTATGAATTACTAGTACTATATGTTGTTTGCAAAGCATTTTGTGAATATTTTAAAGTGTGCTAAAAGGATGCATTTTGAGAAAATGCATACAAAGTGATTTCTTATGCATACAAAGTGGTTTATTTTGTATACAAAGTGGTTTATTTGGAATATGAAAGTTTAAATGAGCTTGCAAAGTATTTAAAAGTGAAAGATTTACGTTGAGTGTATAAGATAATACATTTGACGTTTTTCAAAGTATATGTTTATGTATTGTTAAAGTTTTAACATTAAAGAATGAGAAAGTGAATGGTTGTTTGCGACAATGATTTTTGTCAAACAAAGTTGAAAGAAATTAGTTGTGAAATGATTTGAAAATAACTCTATGCAGAGCTAACTAAAACTAACAGGGTTATTGTTAGTTTGGGTGCACCTAGTATGTGCCGGCTAGGGAATGTCCGCAGTGATTCCCTCCCTTCGCGGGATAGTACACCCTTCGGGGGACAGCCCTTCGGGGAACAGAGACAGATACCCTTCGGGGGATAGCCCTTCGGAGACAGAGTTACCCTTCGGGGGATAGTAGGTTCTGCATAGTGGTGACTTCGAAAAACACTCAAAGTTGGTTATGGAATCATAAATGTGATTTTATTGATTGTTTATGTCATATGTGATGACTACACAGATTTTACTCTAAAAGTTATGATTTTAAGTAACTGGTTTAAATTAGTTTATAATATGTATTATGCTTACTGAGTGTGAAAACTCATCCCTCGATATTTTTTCAGCATTTTGTAGAAAGTGCAGGAGTAGGATCAGAGGAGAGAATTGCATAGCCACACAATTGGAAGGTACCACCCGGTTATTTTTGTTTACCCGGGTATAAGACAAGGTTATTATTTTGAAATTATGGCCATATGGTATATGACTAGTTTGGTATTGTAAATATTATTTTTGGCATAGTTGCTCCGTTGGTTGTAAATGATGAATCTTGGGATGTTTACATAGAAATAGATGAAATTCTTATGGCATATATATGTTTTTGGTGGAAATGGAGAATTGATAACTTGTGAATGAAATGATATAATGTATTGTGAATGTATTGGAAATGTTGGGTTGTCTGAAATCTTGTGTAGGTATTTTAAAATTTTTGGGAAAGGTCCACATACAGAGGAGATGCTGCCGAAATTTTGGTAGAATATAAAGGAAAGTTAGGGTTACGTGGTTTGGGGCGGTTTATTCCACCTCAGACTATGTGCCGGTCATGGCCTTTAAATTCGGGTCGTGACAAAAGCATTGCAAAAGCATCAAACAGTGATAAAAGACAACTTACAAAAAATATGAATTTGGATTGTCTCTTCCAATCACTTGCTCTTAAGTACTCGATTCTTGAACAAAAAATCAGAATTTTTGAAAAATCGGAATTTTTGAAGACAAAGTAATAATTTTGTGAGACTGCGAGAGAAAAATATCCAATCTTTTGGGATCAAAGCTCAATAAAGTGAAAGGAAAAAGCGGAAAAGTTTATTCAAGGACCTAAAAGCTTCCAATCAATGGAGAACATCTCCCTATTGACACATGACTTTTGGATGACATATTGAATCCCATATGAAAAAGAAAAATAATTATCATACCCAAAATCAAGAGGGGGATTTGAACCAGTTTGAACATCCAAAAGACCTCCATGACTTGTTACCACTATTAAGCTCCATCTAAAGTCTCATGCTTGCAGGAAGAGATGAGAAAAGAGGGAAAAAGTACATATTAGGGGAAAAATAGAGAGACCAATGAAAAGGAGAAAAAAATGTCTAAACAATAGGGAAGTGATAGGGGGAGGAGGAGATAAGATGCTGTGTGTTTATTTTAGCGTTGATGTAACGGAAAGAGTAGAACGAAATAGGCAAGGGAAGACCAAGGTGGTGGGAGACGAAGAGGGGGCCATACAAAACGACAGAGTTTTGATCCTAGTTTGAAGGCTTTCAGCTAGGCTATCCACGTGTCAAATTTTGGAGCCACTATAATAGCAAGGTTGTCTTTTTATAATATAGGTAGATATCTATTGGTTTGACATGAAAACAACTAGGAAAATAAAAAATGTTTATAAATGCTGAATAGATAACAACTGACTTCGTCACCAATACTTCCAGTATGCTTTACACTTTGCCACCTAAAGGTATAGAAAAGTCATAGTTTACCCTCTTAATTTTTAAATATATACATTGTGTCCCTTTAATTCATTAATTGAGAGAAAATATAACTAAAAGAAATGATCAAATGACACAAATATCCTCACCTTGACAGAGAGGAAAAGTTTAATCAAGGAGCTGGAAAATCATATTTGGCTTAGAAAAATTACCATCAGACAATCTTGGAAAGGTTGGACATGAATAATGCTAAACCAGTAAGTACTCTTCTTCCTAGTCAAGGAAGACTTTTAGCTGCTTAGTCACCACAAACAGAGTAAGATGAAAAGTATATAGCATTAGTTCAATATTCTAGTGTAGTTGGTAGTATCAGGTTTGCATAGTTTGTACACGTCTAGACATCTTACAAGCAGTTAGTTTAGCAAGCAAATGTATGGCTTGTCCAGGGAAGATATGTTGGTAGGCAGTGAAATGGATTCTCTGATACTTGCGAGGTATTTTAAACACTTTTCTAGAGTTTGGAAGTAGTAATACATTGGTTGGTTTAATAGACTCAGACTATGCCGGAAATCTTGGTAAAAAAAAAAAGATCACTTACATGTTATGTATTTTTGCATTGGTGGTTGTTGTTAGTTAAAAAGCTAATTTACAACAGGTCAAGATTGTCTAATATGGTGGTAGAATATATAGCTGTAACCGAGGTAATTAAAGAAGCCTTATGGCTGAAGGTCAAAGTGCTATTCATTTGACTAGAGACCAAATATATGACGAGAGGGCAAAACATACTGACATGAAGTATCACTGCATTCCGAGACTATTGCTACAAGAAAAGTCTTTGTTTTAAAAGATCAATACTTGAGACAATCCTACTGATATATTTATAGAGCGTCTTCCAGTTGTTAAGTTCAAGCATTGCTTGGACTTGATTGGTTTTTACAATCGATGACTTTGCCCATTGGGTTTTTTACGGATAAGATGGAGCATATCTACCATGTTTGTGCATGTGGGATGCAAGCTAAGGAAAAGATTTGTTGGCGATTGTGATATGGGACGACTCTTATTCCATATCACTAATGGACAAACTTTCTTTCCATTTGGTGATTATAAAATGGAAGCCTTGGTTAGGGATTTAAACAATAACTCAAAAGGTTAATTCAGTTGCTTTTCTAAATCTCCGTTCATGTATTAGATTTTTGTATAATTTGAGTTATCTTGAGTTTTCTTGTATTATATTTTTTGAGTTTTTAGAACATTCTCCTAATTTTGTATTGCTTTTTATAATAGTGAGATTTTGCTCATCTTCGTTTATGGATGTAGGTCACACTGAACAATTACGTAAATTTTTACATCTCCTTTTAGTTTATATATACATTTTTATATTTATTATTATTATTACTATATTCGTTACGATCACTTGTCAATTAATTTTGATTAATTCCCGAGGCTCTGAATCTAAGGCGTAATCATCTCTGTTTTTCTTTTTTTTTGGAAAACGCCTCATCATCTCTTAATTGCTCATTTGCTCCCACGCGTTATACTTGGTGATCTTTTACTAATGCAATCACGTTAAATTTGCCCATAGCCTCCGTAATTTTGAGATGTTAATTTCCTTTTGTGTGCAAACGGAATTCTTATGGAGCTTTGCAAACGGAAGAACTTATGGAGCTATGATAATATTACAACTGCTTAATTATTAGTGAATCATAAAAAGAATGAGAAAAAATTGGAACAATTAAAGTAGGATGAATTTAATACTATATCCTCGATACGAACACTAAATCATAACATCTTTTTCCACCAAATTAAGAATTCTTCATTTGTTTTAATTTTTCTACTAAAATAACCCTCCGAAAATCTAACTTGTCACCATGACTATTTTTAGACAGTTCTTAGTAAATAATTGTGTTTTTTTTTTCAAAATTGAGTTTAAAGTTTACCAGGATCACTCTAATATTGACTTTACTAGTACAAAATTAGGATTTTTATCACATAAATTTTTAGTTGTTGCAATTGATAAGCCTCTAATGAGTTTGTTAATTATTAACATATAGATATAAAGAGCCTTGAGGGGTTGTCACCAATCACACTTTTTCGTCGTCCTTCACGTGATACTCACGTGAGTTCTTTTCGTCGTCCTCTCCTCTCACGTGAGCCTTCTAGCTCGTGTCTTTCTTCCGCGCTTGTTTGTTGGGCACGTGTTTGTGATTGTCCTTTCTTCTCTCTCGCTTCTCCCCCTCCCCTGCAATTGCTACTCTCTCTTCTTTTTTATGTCAAAAATCAGAGTAAGAGTTGTGTCAATCTAAAGCTAATTCTATACTACACCATCTTGTGATCGTTAGATCTTAAAAAAATCTTGAGATTTGTTACCATGTGATTACTTTTTTGCTTCGGAATGAGTAGTTTTCTATTAGGAGGGGCTCGCAGTGAGGGGAAAGGAAAAAAAAAAAAAAAAAAGGAAGAAGATGAAGACTACTCCCAACTATTTGTCAGGTATCCCTTCCTTCATTGCTTCGCTGCTATCTCTCCCCTCCATTTTCCTACATATTCCTCTCTCTCTCTCTCTCTCTCCAGTTTCCTAGCGGCTGTATTTTCTCTCTTTTAATACCGTTTAGTTGGTCATTTGATTTCTCTTTTCATATTTTTCTTTTAGTTTTTCTTATTATTAACGGATTGATCTAAGATCTTTATGCATATATTCTTACTTTTTACCATTCTCTTAATCTGGGTTCATTTTTCCCTTTTTTAAAATTTTCTTCCGAAATTAGTAATCTTTTCTGCTATTTCTCTTATCTTGATCTTGACAGGTAAAATTTGGAACCTTGGGAATCATAAAAAAGGTTAAAGTAATCGAGGCTGAAATGGCTCGGACCCAAAAAAATAAAGGTGCAGGTTCACAATCTTGTACATAATCGTATGTTTTATATTTGTACTTCTTAGATGTGCTCAATTTTTAATCTGTAGTGTAGTAAGAATCTTACTTGCCTTAATCTTGTGATCTTGTTCATAAGATCTTTAATCAGTAAATATCAGCTGTTGCTTTGGAGTAGGTTTTATTTTAATTTTTTGACGTTTTAAGCTTGGCTTGATTTTAATAGAGTTGTTTTTTTCAATTATTACCAGGATTCTAGTGGAACTGGAGATGGTTTTGAAGTTAAATAATAAACCACGGACATGTAGCCCTGATTGGATTTTGAAGGTAAGCCATTTTGGTTTATCGGAAACCAAACATTATTTTTGGAATTTTATCTCGGTTGCAAAGTTTTTAAATTTTTATTATGTTCTTAGGAAAACTTATTTTGTTTTCCACTTGTCCTTTTTTCTTTACAAATCTTCGTAGACATTAGTTGTTGTTGAACTTTGAATCTTTGAGCTCTTTTCCTCCTTTTGGGATTCTTAGTTTAGGAAAGTCAACACTGTACTGTTGACAATGTTAATGGGAACTCATTCTGAAGCTGCATCGTATGAGTTTAGCACTCATACCTGCATATCTGATGTTATCGACTACAATTATGCTAAAATCTGGCTACCAGCTGCATTACAACGTAAGGGGCGTGGTAGGCAGGCAATGCCCGTCAGTAGTTTTTGTTGAGCGTAAAAAGACAGGTTTAGTCTATCCTCTTGTGGTTGTTATGATTCAATATTTTTTGTTGGGATCTTTGTTATCCATTGTTCTTGTCAAGGCGAAGGTCTTCAACTTTTTCTTATGACTTCTTTGTCGAGTTGTATGCAAGAATATTGTGAATAATGTGGTATTCATTTTCATTTTACACAATTGATTTGGATGCAGTATATCACATGAAATTTAACTGAAGTTTTCGACTTTTGGTCGCAAATTGTCGCTATTTTGAAATCCTCGGACCTTGTCCTTATGGTTCTCAATGCTTCTAAGTTAAGCTTTAGATTTTGTTCATCGGAATAATGTCCAGATAAAGTTTACGAGTGTCAAAATGTTGTTTCAATTGCTACTGCTATTTATATCATGTCTGTAAGTCCTTAATTGCATTATTACTCACAAGATGTATACTGATGCTACTTGACTGCCTCCAGATTGCAAATATGGTTTTAAGTCTATAAACATGTTTTATGTGTCTGTGTGCATTGCTTTTTTTCCTTTTTATTTCCTGGCATGCAATGGGAGTTTAATCGGAAGCTCGAATCCCTTAATTTCGTTTGTGGCTTCAGCTTCAAGCTTTATTTTCTTAAAAGTAACATCATTAAGTGCTTTATATTGCATTTATATTTTTATTGCAGAGTCATCTGTCCTTTACTAAAAAAATTAAAGTAATCACGTTATCCAGACATGTTTAGAAGACATGACCATGTGATAGTCTGCTCTAGTTGTGTTTTCTTATGCAGTTGAATGGCTATTCGTTAGCTTAAGCCTTTCCAGTGCTATTATCTGCATGGATTTTAGCGGCATTTCCTGTTGTTAATAGAACTCTAGACTGGTCTTGCTGTTCAGAAGAACCATCTGATTTCTGAAGTTTTTAAATTTTCACTATCACGTCTTCACTCCAGTTGGTATTTGAGGGCCATATAATTATCAGATGAAATACTCTTTTGTGTGTGTTTTGTTTGAGAATTGCTTTTTTGGAATGCCAACTAATTGTTGATGAGATACACAATGCAAAGATATACTGTTTGCCATATTGGCAATATTCACTGCATTCATAGGCTTGATCAAAATATCAAATGTGTGTGAAACCATGTTTTCTAAGGTCTTTGACTGTCATAACAGATGAATATGTGGATTTTCTGTCTCAACTTGAGATACTCATGGAACGAGCATATGCCTATTGGATTTTTTGCATAATTCTTTACTTAAAAGATTGGTTGTAAGTAGAGCTGTAAACGAGCCGAGTCGAGCCGAGTATTGCTAGTTCGAGCTTGTGTTCATTTAATAAACGAGTCGAGCCGAGCCGAGCTCGTTTATTAAACGAGCTCAAATTTGTGTTCGAGCTCGGCTCGTTTAGCTTCACGAACGAGCCGAACTCGAGCTTTCACGAGCTGAGTCGAGCTTTGTTCGCGAACAGCTCGGTTCAAATAAGCATAAAAGTGTTATTCGAGCCGAGCCGAGCCGAGTATCTCATGTTCGAACTCTTGTTCGTTTATTAAACGAACGAGCTCGAGCTCGCTCGTTTAATAAACGAGCCAAAATTTGTGTTCGAGCTCGGCTCGTTTAGCTTCACGAACGAGCCGAACTCGAGCTTTCACGAGCCGAGCCGAGCTGTGTTCGCGAACAGCTCGGTTCGTTTACAGCCTTAGTTGTAAGAGGCACATAGAAAAGGTTGCATAGAACTCTTGGTGCACTTTTGGATTCCATTACTGTCAGTTTGGCTAAAATAAGTAGTGATTACAAGGTATTAATGTTTTGTTTAATCTGTTTTCCTTTTTCCATTGTTGTATTCCATTATTGGTGGTTAAAGACATCTACTAGATTCCTATGAGAATTACTTGTGGTTGTTAATATTGAAAGAATGATCTTTCCTTATCTTCAAAACAGAAGTTCAGTAAATCAAGCAATGCTCAATGACAGAAATTAGGATGGGCTTTGCCCCAAAATTTAATCGCAATGTCTAGCTTCACCATCAAACGAAGCCAGAATTAAAGAGAAAATTTTATGTTTCCAGGAAAGCCAGTGTTGGATTTTATTATTGTTGCTCAACAGGGAGCTGGTGATTTACCGTTGACATACCTTTATATCATTTATTGGTGGATATAGTTATGATCCTACTGTATCTACAGCTTCAGTAGGATGGATGGTGAAAACTGATAGAGGAACCATTGTTTTTGGAGGAGCTTTGATGGTTTCAGCCTCTTACGCCTTGCAAGCTGAAGCTTTGGCATGTTTGAATGGGCTAAGAGCTGCAACAATGCTCAAGTTGGGAAGGATAGTGATGTACACGGATTGCTAAACATTTGCCGAATCAGATGAGGAATCCGTAGCAATCTTTTGTAAATAATAGGTCTATTATACTAGATTTGTATCAACTTAGTCTATCTTTTTCTTTTTGTTCGTTTTGTGAAGTCAACTAGGATTGAAGTTGTGCATGCTCATGGAAATGTACTTCGAGCTAGAATTCTTAAAATGAAGTTGGTTTATGTAATCTGGAAGATTGAATGAAATTATTGGTACTTTGTCACCCAAAAAAAATACTACGATTACTTATTGGTGCCTTGTATTTGGAATAAACAATTAAATTTGTTGATCTTTGCGATGGTATATTGCAAGTTAGGGCTAAAGGCTATGCCTCGTTTTAGGTTTATATATTTTTCCCTCGATGGGTCATGGTGAAAAAAAGAAAAACATTAATTAATCATATGGGACATTAATTTTTTTAAAAAAGTTTGTGTCATTGTTTGTGTTTTGCTTTTAAAATTTGTGCTTTATTTGTACATCCTACCAAATTGTCACACACTTCCTACTTATTTTGCATAGAGTAAAAAATTTTACGATGATATATGAATTGTTTATTGTTATAGTTAATTAACAAACAATTAATCCTGCCATTTTATCTTTAGTGTAGATAACATCTAACACAATGGAATATGCTTTCAAACTAAGATACAATAGTATCTAATTTTTTGCACAAATGTAACTAATCTACATATTATTCAAGATAAATGAATGCTTAATGTCACACATTTTACTGTGCATAGTACTAATCATTAACTCATTTTCATTAAGAATTTTGAACATAATGAATGCTATCAATGAATATTTTTGCATAAAGTCGAAAATCAACATTTCTTTGAAGCCCAAGATCAAAAATAAAAAAGCAATGTCAATTATTTATTAGGTCATGCCATTGCCTATTTGCTTATTTAATTACCATTTTGTAGCCATAATAACAGCATACACTGTCCATCTATTTGGTCTTAGCGCTAGTCATAGACTCTTTTTATTACAGTTTGATCAATAAAATAATAGAGATCGTTATGTATTCAATTAATACAAATGATTGGGCCATTTATTTTTACCGCGCAACGTGCGGTAGTAATTGCCTAGTATCCAAATAAGAAAGCAGGATGGAATAAACCTTTTGTGGTAGAATCATGATGAGACACGCAAAAATTAAATTTTTACTATTATTTTTGTACACTGGACACAATAACACTTTAATACTAGATGCGCCAATGCTTGCACGGTAAAATCAGACTGTAACACAAGATTATTCTTTGTCCTCTTAGAAATGATGGCCCACATCAGAAAATCTTTTTCCATGACTCTTCATTAGTGTGAACACATCAAACGTTATGAATGATCGATAGCTATACCTCTATGTAAAAGGATAATGTCACATACCTCCTCAAAGGTGTATCATAATTGCACTTACCTCCTTTTAAGTTTTAAAAATTATACTTACAAATCTGTATTTATATTTATTATAACAAAACAAGTTCATTTTGATAATATAACTCAAAAACACTAACTGAACACCTTAAAAAATCTTTAATTACTTTTAAAAAAGGTCATCTCTTTTGTTAATATAGTTGTTTGTAAAATTTTGATAAATAAAGTAAATTCATCTAGATTAGTCAAATAACTAAGTTTTGGAGAGTAGGATTTACAGTAGATTGAAAATTTGATGTAAGAATTTAAGTCCTTTGACATTTTTATAGCTAATTAATTAATTTTTGAAGATTTATTTATCTTTTTTAAAAGCAATTAAGGATATTTGAAGGTATTTGATTTTTTTTTGGTTATATCATTAAAATAGATTTGTTTGTTACAAAAAATATAAACATAGGGTGTGAACGTGTGATTTTTAAAACCTAAGAAAAGGTAAGTGCATTTATAACAAGGGCTAATTACACAAACCTCCCATGAGGTTTATGACAATCGCAAACAGTTTCCTTTAGGTTTAAAAAACTACACTTGCCTCTCTTATTTTAATATGATTAGTAACAAATAGGCGCAAAATGCTGACATAAGCCAAAAAACTAATGACTATACCATAATGCCCTTATGAATATTTGCTAAAACAAGTTAAAAACTTTTCATACATAAAAACGAAAATCCATTTAATGTTCATTCCCTTACTGCCTATCTAGATTTCATTTCCAATCTCATTCTACTACCTTTAGTAATTTGCACCCAATTTTCAAACTCAATTGTTTTTGTAGACTATAAATCTCTAAATTCTCACAGCCTACTTTTCCTGAAAAATCTATAGCTCCAACACCATTTGTATTACCAAAGAATGTCTAACACCACGCACCAATCTAACCCCTTTGCTTTAATTAACTGTTTAACTCTTAAATTTCATTCTTCCTTAGCTAGAAGCAAATTAATACCACTCTCAATCCCCCTCCCCCCACCTCTAAAAAAAGAAATAAAATACTCTAGTCAACAACCCCCAAAATACCCAGAAAAGGAACACGAAATCCAATCTCCATTCTATTTCAAAGTAAGGGAATTGTTGCCACAAAAAAAAAAAAAAGGAATGAATGAATCAGTCATAAAATTAATTTTGAACTTATTTTTAATTCTATTTTATTAACTTGTGTATACTTATAAATATCTATTATATAGATTATATATTTTTTATATTTATTTAAATTATGTGAATTCAAAATGAATTTTTTTATAGATTTCTATTTTTGATGAATAGAAACTTCACAGAAAGAATGAATTAACCATAGACATTAATTGATTCATTAGCATATAATCTCCTTGTTACAAATTTTCTCTAAAGGGAGAGCTGCCTGCAATTGTCATAAACCCTATAAGAGGTTTATGCAATTATCCCTTATAACAAACTTCAGGAAAGTATGTGAAATTATCCCATATATAAAACAATACTCATTGATTTGATACGAAAACAAGTAGAGAAAACATAAAATGTTTATAAATGCTGGACAGATAACAATTGACTTCATTGCCAATACTTTCGATGTATACTTTCTAACATTTAGCACGCAAGATAAAAGAAAAATAGATTTTATACTATAAAACACAAATGGTATATTTTCACCTTCAACAATTACATTGGTATAATTGGCTAGAAAGTTTTAGACAACTGATCACAGCACTTATTAAAAAGTATAATTGGTTAGAAAGTTTTAGACAATTGATCAGAGCACTTATTAAAACTTGAATTTAATCTGAGCCTTTTTTAATCTACTGTAATTAAAACTATTATTGTGGACAAAATATGGAGTATATAACATGCTGAACTTTCTATTTATACCAGCACAAGTAGCCAGGTTTTTCCATAATTGTGGAGGCCAGCTCCGAAACTACATATTAAAACTGATAATAATTGTAGCAATTATGCACTGGTCATAAGCTACACTGACCGCAGTGAACAGAAATGCAGCACATCCAGAGATAGACAACACGAGTAAAACATACATACTTGATGATCGCAATACTAATCAATGCTAATCATGTCTAACTATATAATAAAAGGGATAATTTCACATGCCTTCCCTAAGGTTTGCCATAATTACACTCACCTCCCCTGAGGTTTTAAAAATTACACTTACACTCCCTGTGTTTATATTTTTCATAACAAAACAAGTCCATGTTGATAATATAACCCAACAAAACTAACTAAACACCTTAAAATATGCTTAATTGCTTTTAAAAAAGATAAATAAATCTTAAAAATAAATTAATTAGTTAAAAATATCAAAAATATGTTTATCTTATCTCAAATTTTCAATCTCCACCAAATATTATTTCTTCAAAACTCAGTTATCTGACTAATGTGAAATAAAATTTACTTTATCTATTAAAATTTTACAAAGAAATATATTAATAAGAAGGAGATGATTAATTTAAAAGCAATTTAGGATATTTTAAGGTATTTAGTTGGTATTTTTGGGTTACATTATCAACATGGACTTGTTTTGTTATGAAAAATATAAACACAGGAAGTGTAAGTGTAATTTTTAAAACCTTAGGGAAGGTGGGTGTAATTATGACAAATCTCAGGAGAGGTATGTGAAATTATCCCATAATAAAAAGATAAAAAATTACTATAGCATCCCCAGTGACTGCCAAGTGGTAGGCTGTGACAACCCCACCTTACCCAGAGGCGCACCAAAGGGCTTAGCAGACTGCCTGCCTATCTCACCAGGACTCAAATCAAGCACTCACTCAAAACATCCAAACATACTTAACCCAAAATAAAATACATTCATATAATTCACTTAAAAATACAAGTATCACTAATATGTTTTACACACCAAAATTTACATCGTATTTACAATAATAGCCTAAATAATTGGGCTATCCAAATATATATATATATATATATATATATAATCTACCACATCCAAAATCTGCTTTTCCAGCTTTAATATTTTGAGAAACCTGGTTACAGAAAACAAATAAAAGGGATGAGCTATAATAGCCCAGTGAGTGCTCAAGTCATGCAACCATACCAGTAAGCCATGATTTTATTTAATAAAATAATTAACGAGTTAAATAAACAGTGTATAAAAAATTTAATTAACAAGTAATCAATGGCAGATACAGGGCTCAACTACGGGAGCAAGTTCAACTGCAGAAGTAGCAAGTACTGAACATGTAACCATGACGTTGGGACCGAGATAATAGCCCGGGTCCTTGCCAAGGATCATACCAGTATTGACAAGCAAATACCTTAACCACCATTCAGCTTGTAATCTCCGTACAGGTTACCACATCCAGGGAGTAATCTCAACCTTGGAGGGCCAACAAGCAAGAAAGTTCAATCCAAAGTTGGCCTCTTTGAGGAATTCAACTCACTTAGGAAAAAACAACACGCCCTAAAACACCCAACACCTTATGTCCTCTTAGTCACGACTGGGTTGATTAACCGTGAAGTAACAGTGAAGTTAGTCACGGAAGTCTCAAGCACAAATAACACATTGGATAACAAAAGCATGTAACACATTGCGAAATAGATGTGATAAAGTACACATCCTTCCTCACTTAACACATTTCATGGAATAATAATCACAAATATAACATAGCATTTCATGCATTAGGCACACATAGAAACACTCACCTGAAGTGCCTAGGAAAATATTTCATAAAAGGGTCGGGATTCACTTCCGGATCCTGAAATTCAAAGGAAATAGTCTTATAAAAAACCTATTTTGAAATCTAGGTAATTCAATAAGAAGATTCGAGAAATACCCCAAGTCTTTTTAGGGTTTAATTTCTAGGGTTTTAGAGTTTAGGGTTTTACCCTAGAGGTTAGGGTTTTTGCTAGGAAAGATTCAATTCACTAATAGTTCATCTTCGGAAATTTCTGCACGTTCAAACCACTAAATTACAACCTATATAGCTTTAAATCATAGCCTATTCACTTTTTACTTCTTAGGTTTTACCAAAATTTTGGCAGCATTTTCCCTATAATCGGACTAACCCAAAATTTTAACTTGCAAAGAAAACAACCAACCAGTCCAATTTCAACTAGTTCTACAACTTTCATGTCAAAATCAATCCAATTTCACTCAAATTTTCCATCAAAACACTTGAACCACACCAAGGTTCTTAAACAAATCCACACTCAATTCTTGTTATATCAAGATTCAAACACTAGCTACAAGTCATACAAGCCTATAAATATCATAATCATGGAATAAAACTTCATATTCATGGCTTAAATAGTCATACTTAACATCAAGAACATGAGTATTAACTTACCTAACTACAACTTATAACTTGGAAAGAATAATAAAAGTTCATGGTAAATACCTCAAACAAGCTTAGAACTTTGCTTAGGAAGAAGATTGACTCACTTTCAATGGAAGAAAATGATCAAAGTGTAGAGAAAAACTTCAAGAAAATGAAAGCAAAAGAGAGGAAAAGAGAGCAGAGAGGGCCGGCCAAGTGAGGAGAAAAAGAGAGAAAATAAGCTAAGTAAAGTAGAAAAGAAATGAAGAAAGAATTGAAAAAAGTAATAACCAATCATAGTAAGACATAAGTAAGCTTAGGGTTTTGACTTTCTTGCACCTTAGTCACCACTTGGCTAACCATAATTAGAGGAGAGTTTTAACATTTATCTTCCATTTATCTTGCAAGATATCTAGGGTACAACTCTTAAAGGAAAAAGTACAACATGCTACACCATAATAAAAATCATACTGGGGTTTATTTCTAACTATTTTCGGGTTTTTTTTTTCTACTAATGGACATAACATGAATTAAATAGTTTTATATGAATTTCTAGGGTGTTACACAGGCTAAATGAGAAGCTTTAAGGTTTCATTCTTTGACTATTTTGCCCCTTTGAATAATTGTTGGATAAATTGGGGTCTTAAGGATTTGTACATTTTTAAGACTTTTTTTTTTTAAATTTTTTTCAGTCACCTAAACAGGCTTTTGCCCTATCTATTTACAACTTCCGTATCAGAGATTATTTTTTATCAACGACACCACCACTTTCACTCTACTTTCATTGTGCATAATAATCAAATTTGAAAATATTTTTTCTTAATCTTCGATTGGCATCATTTTCAATTAAAACTTAGTTAACATATATCAATTTATTTTGTGTCTATAAATTGTGGAAAATTTTTAAAAATTGCCTTTTGTGTTTCTCGGTTACTTTCTTGCCTTTTCTTTTCAAGTTCCAATTGATTTTTTTTCTCAAGACTTCTCTCTCTCTCTCTCTCTCTCTCTCACACACACACACACACACACTCATGCGTGCAGATTTTGGTGGCTTGATGGATCAGATTTATTGAAATAAAATCTTGAGTGATAATTTTTTCCTCAATTTTGCAACTTTATAGGGTTTTGTTGACAGTCCATGAGGTATTTATATGGTTTACTATTCTTAATTTATTGATGTTTAATAAGGTTTTTATGGCATATTTGTTTTGAATTTTTTGCAAATATTTTTATTTTTAAGTATTGACCCTATAGGTCCAATAAATTGAATATAGCAGTTTGAACAGAAATACATTGGAGTTATGTAGAGATATAGATTATTAGTGACCTAATATGTAAATTATTTGCCTTTTTCTTCTTTGGTCTTTTTCACCCGGTCAAAAAGAATGTGAGCTAGGTCAATTAAAGGGTGCGATTTGACTAATCAAAAGGGGAGATATGATAAAAACTTTGTTTTTGATAATCATAGTTAGATATATTCTTCCAGTTAGTTTACATGCAATTTGCGATTTTCATGAAGCTACATATACTCTTTTAAGTTTCTGGCTTGGTTTTAATCCATACGCAAATTATATATTTTAATTTTAAATGTGTATGACGTTTATTATTTTCAAATTTGCTTGCTTGTTTAAGTTTTTACTAAATTAGAGTGTTTTCTACCATATCTCATTCTTCTTTATTTTGCATGAGGATTCTTTTTTTAGCCAGTATGCATGTTTTATTTGGAGCATAAAAGATGAAGATTTGGTTCAATTTTGGAATTAGCTCAACTAAAAATCCCACAGAACTCTATTGATAGATTATGGAGCTCTAAATTATTATAAGTTTATTGCTGTTTTACATGTGCTTTCTTTTGCATCTTTTTTGGCAAAATTTAACTTTTTTGGCTGGAAAGTGAAAGATTGTTTGGAAATGTATCTATACATTTAGATGCAGTTATTTTTGGTATTAAAATACCATAATTTTGCATTTATAAGGTAGCTCATGAAGTGGAGTAAAATAAGGTTATTTGAAATATTATTCCAATCTTTCCTTTTCACTTTGGTTGTACGGTGCGTTGTGAAGTTGTTATATTCCATTTCAAGGTAAAGCATGCTACATTATAGTTGCCTTTTAAAAACAGTCAGGCCACCTTAGGATTAGCTGTCTTTTAAAAATAGCCTACAAAATGTCACTACTTATTTATTACTCATAGTCTTCGATTACAAGTGCTATTCAATCATTATAGCTAATATGTCTTTTACTAATTTTATAGTTGTTAGAAATTTGAAAGGATTAAAATAGACGTGATTCACAAATGTGGGCTATACTTTAATAAATTTATATGAAATGAGATTTCATAACTGTCCCTAGCTAATTCCACCATTAAGAACTAAATTATATGCTTAGACTTTCTGGCTGATGATTTTATGAAAATAACATACAAACACATAGTTTTTTTTTTTTTAATTTTTTCAAGCATAAAAAATTTTATCATAAAAAGCACAACCAATAAAAATATTTTTTTGCTTCATCGAACTAAAAAATTAGGTTGGCCTCGGCTGTGCTTTCCTAGTTTCATCAAATAAATAAATTGATTTTTCCACGTCTAGTATCCACTAAATGAAGAGAATTGACCTTAATTACTAAATTAAATACTTGGTGGTAACCGTATATAACAACGAGTGACTCTCTCAATGATCATGGTGAATGGTGTAGTATTGCGACAACTTTATTGAATAGTCAACTTGGCATTCTTGATCCAATCCAAATCAAGCTTTGCAGTATATAACACTTCAACACTAATTCTATATTTTGGTACTGACTTTGTCTGCTGCCCAAGTCTTCACTGCTACCGTTTGCTGTATCATTATAGATTTTAGCTAAAAACTCCTAATCTTTGTTTTATCGTTAACTCTCAGTTTGTTGTCTCAGCCTCAGTCCATACCCACTTTGTTACCTTTGCAGCAAAGTCAAGATAATGGCCACCAAAAATCAAGATTGTTAACTTACTTTTCCAAATTGACTTAGTCAGGTCAACTCAAGGGAAGGTGCTAATAAGATTCTTGCAGCAAATGTAAGCTACTGAAGCAGCTTTTCATTTCGTTTTGATCTTTAGTTTTCATTTTTCTTTAAAATTCACTGGCTGCTTGTTGAAGCTACAGAGGTACTTGAAGTATAATATAGCAATAAGTTTGTGATTTTCATTCCCTTTTTTGTGACTTCAAGGAGGTTTTTGAGTTCTCTGGCATGAGATATTCTTAAGATTGATCAAGAAGTGCATTTTTGTAATGGTTTTTGACTGTTTTACAGGGTTCAGATGATTTCTTGATTGGTTTGGTCTCGTTGAAGATTGAGGAGTTGATTTGGTGTTGTGAAGCTTTTATACCAGCTTGGGAGTTTATTTTATCAGTGTAGTACTGTACTTATGTGGCAGCTAGGCGCCAGGATCCATCAGTGATTGTGGGCCTACTGAGCAAGGAAGCATCTGTTTCAGATTACACAATGGAAGGACAAACAGCAATTACGATCTGTCGAAGGTTGACTGGGCCTAAGGATTATCATGAATCAACACAGCGGGGACAGGAAACTTATAAAGACAGATTATGCATTGATGTACTGGAGAGCAGTGAGGTGCCCAGCTTAGAAAATGCTGATCGTAACCTTAGATATGCTCGAGGATACACTGTACTTGATGTGGCAGCTAGGCACAAGGATCCATCAGTGATTGTGGGCCCACTGAGCAAGGAAGCATCTGTTTCAGATTCCACAATGGAAGGACAAACAGCAATTACGATCTCTCGAATGTTGATTAGGCCTGAGCATTATCATGAATCAACACAGCAGGGACAGGAAATTAATAAGGACAGATTATGCATTGATGTACTGGAGAGAGAGATGCTTAGAAACCCACTGGCTGGTAATATGCCTATGTCATCAATGATGGTTATGGATGATTTGCTCATAAGGTTACGACTACTTGAAAATAGAGGTAATATTTCCAGTTGATAAAGGAGTTTTAACATAAAGTTCATAACAAAATAAGTGATCTTCAGTTTGAGACAAACTATAAGAACTTAATGAATCTTGTCAAATGAAATTATTTGTATCTATATCTGATGTGCACACACTCTTGAAGTTTGAATTCTTGATCTTTTTTTTTTTTTTTTTGAGCTGATTTCTTGATCTTAATGTTCTTACGCGTGTAATGCTCTGAGTCTGCATCAGCAAATATGCGCCCTATACCCTCAGCTTAATGAGATTCAGAACATCCAATTTCATTAGTGCCAACAGTTTGGGTTGTTCACATTTTTGACTTGCCCAGAGGAATGACCAAAATGAACTGAAAATAACATATATAATTAGAAACAGAACCCAAGCCCTAAATAATTATCAAGTAAAAGTCCTATGTTTCATTGTTTAATTGAAGGCAGGAATTTTTATATCCAGCGATTAAAGGAAAAGCTGTTAGCTATTTTGTTTCGTGTTACACAGGGCACTTTTGGAGAACCTGATTCTTTTCTTTTCTGAAGGAGTAAGAAAATGTATAACAGTAGATATTCAGGGGTTTTCTTGGGATGAATCTGTTCTTTTTTCCTAATGGGCTATTACTTGTTAGTTTCCCTTGTTTTTTTGACTTTTCTACTAATGCCCTGAAGTTGAGTTAGGCTGGGGTGTTTGAGTTTTAAGTAGTGATGGAGTTTATTGTGTTCTAAATTCGATGGCTTGTAATCTAAAGGAAGAGGAAAGATATTTTCGTTTCTAAAGAGTACTTCAACAAAAAAGTCAACCATAACATCATAGATACGCTGCTTGGGTAACAAGAACCTATATAATGATTCATATGATCCTCCTGAAATAACAATCATATATATTTCTGTTTCTCCTTGGAAAGCTGAAACTTCTTCTCATTATGGTATCAGCTAATGAAGAATGTATGAGGATCCAGCTTCTAATATCAAACTACAATTGCATAAAAATTTTAATCCTGATGAGCTACAGAAAGTTTGTTCCTCGGAAACCAGATATTCAAATCAAGAATCCTCATTTAGTCCTTTAATGGTGATAGATTGTTTCTGTGCGATAATATTCCTTAGTTGATCCTTGGTTTTTGTGACTACGTATGCAGTACGTTGATAACTAAGAAGTCACGGGTTTGAATAGTATTCTTTTGAGTGAGTATTGTGTGCACCACGCGCGCCATGTGGCGTGCCACGTGGTGCACTAGAACCAATCACACATCGCCAAATAATACAAGGTATGACCCACCATTGCCACATGACGATAAATTATTGGTTCTAATACACCACGTGGCAATGCACATGGTGTATTGTATACTTTTCCGTATTCTTTTATCCCATTTAGACACAGTTGAATAGACCTGTCTTCTGCACAACATTTGATATATTTACTTTCACTGTTTCGCGATTTGATCTAATTCCCAGATTTTGAATGTGCGCCTGAAATTTTACAGTGGCATTTGCACGGGTGTTATTTCCTTTAGAAGCTAAGGTAGCAATGGAAAAAACAAATACATACTCAACCTCAGAGTTTGCTGGCCCTGCAGCATCTAAGGCCTTGTGTGGGAATCTGATAGAGGTTGATTTGAATGAGGTACCGCATGAGAGAGTAAAACGGCTTCAATTGCGGCTAGAAACCCTGCAAAAATCAGGTAACTACGATCTCAAGTACTGTTTGTCTTTGGGAAAAAGTGACTTTAAGTTTGGTGGATTGCAAATATCATTGACACAAAGTTTGAAAGGACCAGTGGTGTGTTTAGCAGCAGTAATTAATAAATGTGCACGTTCGGTCTCCTAGCTTCACCTATTTAAGTGAAAAAGAACATGGGATCCTGTCAAGTGTTTTCTTATCGTACGATAAAAAGCTTATTGTTATATTTCGCAATTCTTCTTGCTTAGGCATCAGGCCATTACATTTTATTACGTGCTAGTGCATTTCGATAATTGTTTACATGTCATTCTTTCTCACCTTTCTTTGATCATCTAGAATAAATAAATAAATAAACAATTATTAAGTTATCCAATGCTAAGGTTACAAAAACATGTAGTCTTCAATCATGTTGGTCATATTGATTGCTGTTGGAAATTGTGACTCAAATTTAAAGAATATGTATATCAAGATACATTAATAGACGTACATCCTAAATGCATTTACTTTTCAAAGATTCATTGATACATTCATATTCCTTTGAAATTCTTATGAACTATTCATTCTTGAAATTTATTAGTTCATTGAACTTTTAAAATCCATATACTTGTATTAATAACAATACATGAATCTTAACAATACATGAATCTATCTCCTAATATTCCTTACAAATAGGTAATTTTGGAATATCATTGTAGTAGCGAATAACATTTCCTCCCCCTTCTATTCTGTGATACTGAGTAATTCATTACAAGTTTAAAGTCTCAACTTGCGAGTGCACGCGACCAAAGACTTGCTGTTATACCCCGAAAAGTGACCTCCTAGAGAACCACATTACATCAGGAGCGAGATCAATTTTAAGGACAGTAGGTATCTTACCCACCGGCTTTTTTTCTAATTTTTTTAATTGTCAATCATTTTATTTCTTGAGTCCTTTTGTCAAAATCAGAGTACCTTTCTTCCAAATATTGCTTGTGCTATGTTTTCAATCTTTATTTGTGCTGTGGGCAAAATTTGCGATGTGTTTTCAAGATGAATCAACCTGAACGAATTGCTGACGCTATTGATTTTCTCGTTCTTTACCCTGACTAGCATTGTAATTCTCGTTATTGATCATGTTCTTCATCGACCAGATATAATTTAGGTCCCTGGCTAATCTCGAAATCACTCTATTTAAGAATGAGTTGAAAGAATTGCAAAAATGTTATGGCATATCACAGCATGGAGAAATGAATAATATTCAAAGGTTCCTCATTTGTTGTCTGAAGTTTTGCAGACATTAGTTAGAGTGAAAAACAGAAAATAATGACTAAAATTTTGCCGATATCAATCAGAGAAGAAAAAAAATAATTTCAAATTAAGGGACAGATCAATATTTTGATTTCACCATCGGATAAACCTTAAAGATTTTTACTTTCAAAGAGATTAAATTGCTACTTCAACAATTCATGGCTGATCACGTCTTAAAATAGTTGGAAGGGTGAATTTAGAGGCTGCATCGACTTTGTTTAAATTTTTATAAGATGATACAATCAAAGTTTCGAGGTGCAATTCAGTCTCCCTGTGGTTCATGGCACATTCCAGGTCCTATCTCAGAATATACATCTCTAACTATTATTATTATTATTATTATTTTGTCATGACAGTGGCAACTGGCCGGCGTTTTTTCCCCAATTGCTTAGAAATTCTTGATAGGCTCTTGGAAGATGACATCCAGGAAACTTTGCTCTTGGAGAAGGGTCCACCGGAGGAGCAGAGTATAAAGAGGATGCGATACATGAAATTTAAGGATGAAGTGATGAAGGCATTTGATATGGACATAGATGAATATAATTGGGTGAGGCTTTCATCATCTTCCTCTTGCTCATCTTCTCCCAAGGCTAGTGCTAACCAAAGGGTTAGGGAAAGGTAATTGTACGAAGTTTTCTCTTAGCTTGAGATAGTATGTGTGAGAATATCATATCCTACGAACAAATATATGTATGTTGTCTTTATAGATTTGTTCTTTTTTTTTTTTTTTAATTTTTCCTCCTCTGTGTAAAAATTGATTGACGAACCTGGCAGGTCAATGTGTAAAATTTTCCTTCAGGAAAATAACACTACACTATGGGTAAATTTCTTGATGACTAATGAGTGAGCAAAGAGGTCTATGTTGTTTGTATGGTATTGGATCCGCATTCTAGAGGACAGGATTTTTGCTATCGTTTGTGATTTGAGATATTAGTAGATTTTATGCTGCTTTCAAATGATGCATAGCAGAAATTTAAGTCTGAAATTTGATGCAGTAAAGTCTAGGAAACCTAAATGATTTGGTGATATTCTCTTTTATTTTGACAGATAACTTACTTTCCAAATGTGTATTCTTGCAGGAGGCATCAATTGCATTTGAATTGCTTGCCATTTCTTTCTTTCTTTTTTTTCCTTGCTTTAAGAATGTGTGTTGAGAAGCATAGTGTTCAAAGATACTAGAAAATTAACAGAAATACAGGCAGCACAAGTGCATCATGGTACCAAAATACCAATACATTCCACATCTTGGCTAATAATCCTATTTGAAAACCATGTGATCCAAAATATATTTGTGATGATTAGAACTGTACTAAGTTAGAAATGCTGATCTGAACCTTAGAAATGCTCGAGGGTATACTGTACTTCATGTGGCAGCTAGGCGCAAGGATCAATCAGTGATTGTAGGCCCACTGAGCAAGGAAGCATCTGTTTCAGATTCCACAATGGAAGGACAAACAGCAATTACGATCTGTCGAAGGTTGACTGGGCCTGAGGATTATCATGAATCAACACAACAGGGACAGAAAACTAATAAAGACAGACTATGCATTGATGTACTGGAGAGGGAGATGCTTAGAAACCCACTGGCTGGTAATATGTCTATGTCATCAATGATGGTTGCTGATGATTTGTTTATGAGGCTACAACTCCTTGAAAGTACAGGTAATATTTCCAGTTGATAAAGAAGTTTGAACATAAAGTTCATCACTGGATTAACAAAATAAGTGACCTACAGTTTGAGACAATCTATAAGAACTTAATGAATCTTGTCAAATGAAATTATTTGTATCTATATCTGATGTGCATACACTCTTGAAGTTTGATTTCTTGATTTTAAGTTCTTATGCGTGTAATGCCGAGTCTGCATAAGCAATTATGCACCCTATGCCTTCAGCTTAATGAAATCCAGAACATCCAATTTCATAAGTGCTAACAGTTTGGGTTGTTCCCATTTTTTGACTTGCTCAGAGGAATGGCAAAAATGAACTGAAAATAACATGTACAATTAGAAACAGAACCCAACCCCTAAACAATTATCAAGTGAAAGTCCTATATTTCATTGTTTAATTGAAGGCAGGAATTTTTATGTCCAATGATAAAAGAAAATCTGTTAGCAATTCTGTTTTGTGTTACACAGGAAATTTTGGTGAACTTTACTCTTTTCTTTTCTGAACGAATAAGAAAATGTATAACAGTGTATACTCAAGGATTTTCTTGGGATGAACCAGTTTCTTTTTCCTAACGGGCTATTACTTGTTAGTTTTACATTTTGGATACCACTGCAATGCATACCAATTTTATATACCTAATGCCCTGAAGTCGAGTCAGGCTTGGGTATTTGAGTTTTAAGCGGTGATGAAGTTTCTTGTGTTCTAAATTTGATGCTTTGTAATCTAAAGGAAGAGGAAAAATCTTTTGGTTTCTAAAGAGTTCTTTAACAAAAAAAGTCATCCATAATATTATGGATGCATTGCTTTGGTAACAAGAATCTATATAATGATTCATATGATCCTCCTGAAAAAACAACCATATAGTTTTCTGTTTCTCCTTGGAAAGTTGAAACTTCTTCTCATTATGGTATCAGGTAATGAAGAATGTACGAGGATCCAGCTTCTAATGTTGAACGACAATTGCGTAAAAATTTTAATCCTGATGAGCTACAGAAAGTTGTTCCTCGGAAAACAGATATTCATCTTAAGAATCCTCATTTAGTCCTTTAATGGTGATAGATTGTTTCTGTGCGATAATGTTCCTTAATTGATTCTTAGTTTGTTTTTGTGACTACATATGCAATATGTTGATAACCAATAGGTCACGGATTCGAGTAGTCTTCTTTTATCCTATTTAGATACATTTGAACAGATATGTCTTCCGCATGACATTTGGCATATTTCCTTTTATGGTTTCATGATTTAATCTGATTCCCAGAATTCGAATGTGCACCTGAATTTTTAATTTTCTGGCAGTGGCACTTGCACGCCTGTTATTTCCCCGAGAAGCTAGGCTAGCAATGGAAAAAGCAAATGCACATTCAACCTCAGAGTTTGCTGGCCTTGCAGCATCTAAAGCCTCATGTGGAAATCCGAGAGAGGTTGATTTGAATGAGATGCCACATGAGCAATTAAAGCGGCTACAAGCGCTGCCAAAAACAGGTAACTACGATCTCAAGTACTGTTTGTTTTTGGGAAAAAGTGACTTTAAGTTTGGTGCATTGCAAATATAATTGACATATAAAATTGGAAAGGACCAATGGAATGTTTGGCAGTAGTAATTAATAAATGTGCAAGTTCAGTATCCTGGCTTCACCAATTCAAGTGACAAAGAAATTGGTATTCTGTCGGGTGTTTTCTTATCATGCAATAAAAAGCTTACAGTTATATTTTGCAATTCTTCTTGCTCATGCATGAATCAGGCCATTACATTCTAATACGTGCTAGCACATTTCGGTGATTGTTTACATGTCATTCTTTCGTAACCTTTATTTGATAATCTGGAATAAATACAAACAACGATTATTAAGTTACCGAATGCTAAGGTTACAAAAACATGTAGTCTTCAATCTTTTGGTCATATTGGTTGCTTGTGCTGTGTGTTCATTCTTTCTGGTCATTCTAATTACTTGCTATGCGAAAAAGTTGTAATGTGTTTTCAAGATGAATCAACTTGAACAAGTTGTTGACGCTTTTGATCTTCTCTTTCTTTTGCCTGACTAGCAGTGTAATTCTCTTTATTGATCATGTTCTTCATCGACCAGATATACTTTAGGTCTCTGGCCAATCTAGAAATCACTCTATTTTAGAATGAGTTAAAAGAATTGCAAATTGTTCAGGCATTTCACAGCATGGAGAAATGAATACTATTCAAAGGTTCCTCTTTGGTTGTCTGAAGTTTTGCAGACATCAGTTAGACTGACAGAAAAATAATGACTAAAATTTTGCCAATATCAATCAAAGAAGAAACAAATAATTCAATTTAAGGGACAGATCAATACTTTAATTTCACCATCAGATAAAGCTTAAAGGGTAAGTAAAAACTAAAGCAATATGAAGAAATCAAATTGCTACTTCAACAATTCCAGGCTGATCATGTCTTAGAATGGTTGGAAGGGTCTTAGAATAGTTGGAAGGGTGAATTTAGAGTCACTAAAAGGCAGCATCTACGTAGTTCAAATTTTGATAAGATGATGCAATTAAAGTTTCCAGGTGCAATTCAGTCTCCCTGTAGTTCATGGCACATTTCAGGTCCTTTCTCAGAATATACATCCCTAATATTGCATTTTTTGTCATGACAGTGGAGACTGGCCGACGGTTTTTCCCCAATTGCTCAGAAGTTCTAGATAGGTTCTTGGAGGATGACATGCAAAAAACTCTGCTGTTGGAGAAGGGTCCACCGGAAGAGCAGAGTGTAAAGAAGATGCGATACATGGAACTTAAGGATGAAGTGATGAAGGCATTTGATAAGGACAAAGCTGAAAATAAATGGGCTAGCTTTTCATCATCTTCCTCTTGTTCATCTTCACCCAAGGCTAGTGCTAACCACAGGGTTAGGAAAAGGTAATTGTACTAAGTTATTCTCTGAGCTAGAGTTAGTGTTCGCAAGAATATCATATCCTACAAACAAATATCTGTATATTGTCTTTGTAGTTTTTTTTTTTTTTTAAATTTTTCTGCCTCTATGTAAAAATTGATCGACAGGCACAGCAAGTCAATTTGTAAAATTTCCTTCAGGAAAGTTGCGCTACACTACGTATAGGTAAATTTCTTGATGATTAATGAGTGAACAAAGAGGTCTATGTTGTTTGTGTAGTATTGGATCCACATTCTAGAGGATAGTATTTTTGCTATTATTTGTGATTTGAGATACTGGTAGAATTTATGTTGTTTTCAAATGCTGCATGGCAGAAACTTAAGTCTGAAATCTGATGCAGTAAATTCTAGGAAATTTAAAATAAGCTAGTGATATTCTCTTTTATTCTAACAGGTGGTTCCTTTCCAAATAAGTATTCATGCAGAAGGCATCAATTCCATTTGAATTGCTTGCCGTTTCTTCCTTTCACTTCTTTTCCTTCTTTAAGAATATATGTTGAGAAGCACCTTCTCATACGAGTATTCAAAGCAATTAGAAAATTAACAGAAATACAAGCAGCACAAGTGTATGGTGGTACCAAAATGCCAATACATTCCACATCTTGGCTAATAATCCTGTTTGAAAACCATCTGATCCAAAATATTTTTGTGATGATTTGAACTGTACATAAGCAAAGTATCATGTCTTGAACCATCTGATCCAAAATCTTTTTGTGATGATTTGAACTGTACATAAGCAAAATATCATGTCTTCACCCTACATTTTCTCTTTTTGGGTTTAATTGTCATCTTGTGTTGGAAACTGAGTAGGATACTACAACCGTAGTAATCAACAAATGCTGATTCTTCAAAAGCTTATCTCTTTCTCAATGACCATCATTGTCAACTAAATCACCTACGTTTGACACTTCGGCATTCATTTGATATTGCCCTCAAACTTAACCAACTCTAGCACAGAGGAAACCATCTCTAAAACTCCAAGTTTAGCAGTTGTATCCAAAACAAGTTTTGGCACCTCGCCAACATCATAATCCCAGCAACCTGCATAGCCCTCCAACAGATTTTCAATATCTTGCCATGTATTTGGCTTGTGCCAACTTGATCCATCAGCTGCTCGCCTCAGCTCAAGCCGTCTACGCCATTCACCCTCATCCTTCGGCTTACATTCGATTACCACAAGCCGAGCATTAGTCTCTGCTGCCAGCTGGATTAGCCGGTCAAAATGAGCCTTACGAGAGAGCGGCGAATCAATTACCACACTAAGCCCCAAGCTAAGCTGAGTTAAGGCCACCTGCCAGATAACTTCATAGGACAAGTCATTTAGGAGTTTAGATGCTGTGTCAGGGGTGGCTAAATTGAGGGGTTCTTGAAGTGCTTTTGTGCAATCTCTGAAATGGTCCTTGTCTATAAGGGGGCATTTGAAAGCCTTGGCTATGGAGTGGGCTAGAGTGCTTTTACCAGTTCCTGGATGGCCTTTCATTGCTATGATGATTGGCCTTTCAGTATCTCCATGATTGACTTTCTGTTTCTCCATTAACAGAATCAGCTTCCAATCGATATTGGTTTTAGTTAAAATCTTGACGGGGGAGAAAATGAACATCAATCTTTGCGTATTTGTTCGGGGAACAGTTTTAGTAAGGCTATCGAAACTCTGTCCATTTTTATTGGTGACACGTCAATAAGGCTTATCTTCCATTTATTAATATTAGTCGGTTAACACTTATCAAGTTCAATTGGCAAATGATTTCCTGGCTTGATATCTTGGCTTTCTACATGGATGTGCGGCTGATGGTCCGAGTTGGAGAGAGAGAGAGAGAGAGAGAGAGAGAGAGAGCAGATCAAGAGGTTCCCATATTTTGTAAAGAGTTAGGTTAAGATGGGATGTTCTGAGAAATGAAAAATTTTGTGGCCTCCAATTATTTTCTATTAAGCCATTTTTGTCATTTCTTTTTTATTAGTGGATTAAATTTCTACAATTGGTAATCAGATATTTGTGTGACATTGTGGAAAAATTAATCCATCACAAATGCAAATCTTTTTCGGGTACACCTATATTTGGCACGTTATTGAGAAAGGCAATTTTTACTCAGAATCTCAGATGTCAAAATTACTCTCAAAGAAGTATTCTGAAATGTTACCATTAATTCTAGTGGGTTCCACATTCTATATTTTGTCACCTTGTCTCCTTCCTCAATCTCTCTCTCCCCTATTACCATTTCAATATTTTGTCATCATTTTAATATTAATTTTCTTTGTGACATTTTTTTTTTTTGTGGGTTTGAGACCGCCAGATTTCATTATTAATAGAAGCAAATATCCCTTTAATCGCAATTGTGGGTGACTTTTATTTTTTCCTTATCTTAGGAAGTCTATATAATTATTAAATATTACTTGTGAGTAAATAAAATTAGACATTAACCCATGTATCCATATTTTTTTGGAGAGGCAAAACTAATATGGCATGGAAGATGACTGTTGCTTCAAATGTAATTTTTTATTTACGAGCATGCGCGTTGAAAGCTTGTTTGGTTAGAAAGGAAGTGTTTTACCCGCCAACATTTATTTTCTTTTTGACTGTTGGATGAATTCTTTATTTTATATTATTACCTTTAAAATAGTATTTTTTTACTTCTGCGTACACAAAAAGTCATAAATAATTCGAATAAAAATATTTCAACTTGAGAAGTATGGACATTTGATTGAAATGGATTTCTTTGAAAGAAAAACATAGCGCATTATAGCATCTAAGATCCAATGAATACTTTTTTAAATAAACAAAAAAATTGAAGAGAATAAAATTGAAGACAGAAAGAGCCACGTGTGGCAAATTAGTAAATAAAAAAGTAGTGGAAGAGATAGAAAAGTTGAAAATATAATAAAAATAAACTGCATTAGTGAAAAAGTAAATTAGTGAAAAAGTGATAGAAGGTGGACCCCACTTGAATTGATAGTAATATTTCAGTTGACTTATGCGGGGATATTTTGACATTTTAGAAACAATTACCTTAGCATGAAAATTCCCACCTTGACAATATCGATAGATGTTGAGAAAAGATTTGAAGAACCCAAAAGCACAAGTTCATTGAATTTTCTCCATACAAAATTGCTACAATAATATACCAAATGAAAAATAAAATATTAGATTTAATTTAAAGCTAGTTAAGTCATTATATGTGTTATTTTCAGTTTACTCCTTTTTTTTTTTTTGGCTCCTAATTTTTATATTCGATACCTCCCTAATGTGATATGCATGCTCAAATATAATCCTTGTATAAAGCAGGATTAATTTTTTTAATACGAAATACATTAGCATTTGCACATAAAGACTGACTTTATTTTTCAAAGCAATACATAAAATGTCGTGTGGGAATGGGTAGGACATCCACCATTTACATGCAAGCAACGAAACATAAACATCCCAATCATGAATTGGTCAGTATTGCTAAACCATGATTCAGCTTCATGATTCACTAGGTTCACTAATTGTTAATGTATTGTTGTCAATTCAGGTTTTACAGAAGTCTATCGATAAGCTAGACTATGAAGTTCTTTAAGCAAATAAGAGGCGTAGCAAGGTTTACTTGAATTGTATATTGTCTACAGTCAAAAATACGAATGCATCTTCTGTATGGATTACTATTGAGTTTTGACCTTTAGGTGAGCTTTGCAGTATGTACATGATCTTCTTACAAGATTTTGAATACTTAAACTATGTTTGTGTGATGTTAACATAGATGGAAAATATAATTTTGTTAACCGAACGTGAAAGTTTTTAGTCCCTAAAATATACATTGTTTAAAACGATTGTCTTTAACAACCCTGCTAGCCTTTGTCCCGAATTCGCCATTTTTACTCTTGGAGCTGATCTGATTCTTACTACTCGATCACACTCAATCATACACCCATAGAAATCATTTCACGAATTAAGCAATGACGGCATTGCTTGTTACTAAGATATCAGAGCGATTGGCTGATGCTTTCTTGAGTCAGAAAGGGGAGAATGCGAATCTCATGAAAGGCACCCAAGCAGAGGTGGAAAAGATCTCTGATAAATTGATGACAATATGAAGATTGCTGCCTGATGCGGAGAGGCGAAAACTGAAGGAGGAAGCTGTGCAAATTTGGCTAGAAAAGCTGGATGACATAGCCTGTGAGATTGACGATGTGCTGGATGAATGGAACTATGAGATTGACAAGCGACGTAATCAAACAACGTGGGAGATGGTACGTTCCTTTATCCCATATTTTTGTTGTTGCTTCAAAGATGTTTCAATGCACCATCCCGTTGCCTCGACATTGAAGGCGCTGAATGGAAAACTAGAACTGATTTGTAAGCAGGCTGATGAATTTAAAATTGTCATCAGTGGTAACTGTCACGCCCCGTGCCCGAGACCTGGCACCGCTGTGACCAGACTACGCTGAGTCATAAGACTCAAAAATCAAAGCATTTATATAAAACATCCCAAATATCACATATAGAAACAAGCATTAATCTAAATTTGGGATAAAAACCCAATATATCAGTAGGAACTTTAAATACAAAAACTAGAGTTTCAAGTATACTCTAACAAATTCTAAACCTTACTACCAATATGTTACTAACCAAGCCATCATTTTCAATCCTAGCTCCAAGAGCTAATCCACATTCTTGACCCCAAAACCATCATTCTCTGCATATAAAACAAAAAGGATGAGTGGAACTCACCCAGTAAGTAGTACAAGTATCATTCTATTGGCATGAGCATGTTACATATACATATACGTGATATCATTCAAATAATCATCATTTCAATCATAACACATATAAATAAATGTGGTCCACAAACATTTCATATAGATACTAAAGAGAGAGCCCAAGTAATAAAGCACATTGACCCTGGATATCCAGTTGTTAACTATTACCGGTTAATACGGCCGCAAAATATTATGCTAACTCTCACTGGTTAGCTCGGTCCAATATCATTTTCTTCGTACCAAATTTAAGGAACTAGACTCGTCAATAATTACCTTATATAAGAGCTCAATCACAAAACATTCATTTATTCATATTTGACCACATTTACATATTCATGAGAAATCATCAACATATGCATACTCATGCCACTTTAATATATGCAAAATAATTTAAAAAACATCATTGTAACAAATACATTTTCAAAAGCATAAAGGATACAAGTATTACTTACCTCGCTCCAAGCTTTACCAATTAATCCGAATAGAAACGATTCCCGTCTTCACCTAAATCACATAATAAACTCTCAATCATCTCCTAATTCTATCAAGAATCACAATTGAAGCTTAAGTCTAACTTAAAATGCAAAACTAAGCAAAAAGAGAAAAAACTGACGCGATCTGCTGTCCCATCCGCGGTGTCAGTCGCGGATGGCACCAGAATCAACCCCTGGTCGAGCCACGGCGTCATCCGCGCCGCGAATGGCGCCGCGGATGAGCTCAGGCAACTCGATTACTTCAGACTGCAGTATCCCAAACCAGATCCAAGGTGTTCCAACTGCATTTAACACAATCCACATACTAAACCAACTCTAAAATGGCAAGATAAAGTAGTAATAAGTCACCTAAACATAATATACTTCACTAGTCATGAATCACACCCACCAATTTCACATTATCTACAAAGTTTTCACCCATAACTCATCACCATGCCACCCACTCACACACACACAAACACTACTACTAAAAAGCATAAGCTCATAGAAGCATAAACAACTCCATAATTCTCTAATTATGTACTAAATACTCTTAGCTACTATCTTAAAGAAAACCCATAAAGAGTAGAGTAAAATAGAAGAAGAATACCTTGAGTAGAGGGTTGAGTTGAAGCTCCAATTTCCTCTTCTTCTTGAGAGTGGGAGAGAAAATAGAAGAGAAGGAGAAGAAGTAGAAGAAGAAAATAAAGAAAAGAGGGAAAAAAATGAAATAAAAGAAAGAAGAAGACCTAATCTTCTTTTAAGCTAAAGAAAATAAAATTTCTCCAATTGCAATTTAGTCCGTCAACAATTTGGAAATTACACTTCTACTCAAATGCCAAACTACCAAAATACCCCCATTTTAAAGTCTTGGGTATCACATTAGCCCTTCTGATTCTCAGAAACCTAGTGGCTGTATAAGCATTACCTCTATTGTTAGTGAACTGGAGGTGTTTGGTCGAGAATCTGACAAGGATGCTATAGTAAGCCATCTAGTGGCTGAGAGTAGTAGTCAAAATGATGAGGCAGTCCTTACGGTTTCTATAGTGGGGATTGGAGGGATTGGAAAGACCACTCTTGCCAGGCTAGTCTTCAATGATCATAGAGTTAGAAGTCACTTTAAACGACTTAGAAAATGGATATGTCTATCAGATCTTTTTGATGATGAAAGGACTGCCAATAAACTTCTTGAGTCTCATGGAAAGAATTGTTGTCGAGTGAGAGAGTTTGATACGTTGCTCCAACGCATAAGGAACTCGTTTTCTGGGAAGAAATTCTTGCTCATCTTAGATGATGTGTGCATGGACGATGACACAAAGTTGACACTGATTAGGGACTCTTTCAAGGATGGATCCTCTGGAAGTAGAATCTTAGTTACAACGACGAATGAAAGAGTGGCGCGAATGATGGGTACAACATACGTGCACCACTTGAAACAAATGTCTGATTTAGATTGTTGGGAAATATTGAGCCGAAAAGCATTCCAGGGGAAGACTAAAGAGTCCTGTGAGAAAGTGGAAAAGATTGGAAAGAGAATAGCAAAGAAATGCATTGGCTCGCCACTTGCTGCAAAGATTCTGGGAGGTGTGTTACATTTTAAAGACACCGTCCAAGAGTCGCAAGATATCTTAAATAGCAAACTATGGGAATTGGATGAAGAATCAATAGGACTTTTCCATCATTTTTGTATTTAAGTTATCAAGAATTGCCCACTGAAGTGAAACCTTGCTTCAAATATTGTGCAGTCCTTCCTAAAAATTTGAAAATAGACGTCGATGAATTGATTAGACAGTGGATGGGGCAAGGTTATCTCGGCTCATCGAAGAGAGGCGAATTGCCAATGGAAGAAAAGGGACGAGAGTATTTCAACATTTTAGCATCGGCTTGCTTCCTTCGAGATTTGAAGAAAGATGTCCTTGACGGGAGAGTAATCTCGTGCAAGATCCACGACATAGTGCATGACTTCGTGCAATATCTCATGAAAAATGAGTGTCTTTTATTAGAGCAAGTTGATTGCAAAGGGAACCTTGGAAGAGTTCATCATCTACGTTGGTTAAGGAATAGGAATGAGGAGACAATAAGTTCTCGGGTTCGTGATGATGGAAAGTTACGAAGTTTTTTGGCCACTGGAAGTGTCCCTCAAGACTGGTTTAGCTGTCTAAAAAGCGTGAGGACTTTGAGTTTAAGTGCTTGTAGTCTGGTAGAACTGCCTACGGAAATAGGAAATTTAATTCACCTTAGGTACTTGAACTTGAGTCGTAATCACTTGGAGGAACTGCCCTGAACAATCTGCAATTCATATTATCTGGAAACATTGGATATTAGTTCGTGTGAAGATCTAAGGCAACTTCCTCAAAGGATTGAAAATCTTGTTCACTTGAGACATCTTCTTAATATTGATACATTCAGATTATATGATTTTCCTTGAGGGCTTGAGAAAATGAATTGGCTTCGGACTTTGTCAAATGTGAAAATTGGGACTGTTTATCTTGATTGGAAAAGTCTTAAGAACCTAAACCAACTTCATGGATCCATGCATATTCAAATTTTTGACATCATTGGTGCCGAGAATGCAAAACTCCAAGATAAGCAGTACCTCCAAAATCTGGTTTTAGAGTTTAATACGTCTGATTCGACAATTGATATAAATGGGATGGAATCTCTACAACCGCCTCCAAACTTGAAAAAACTCACAATTCGCAAATATCCCGGAAACCTATTCCCAGATTGGATGGAAACATCCCTCAACAATTTGAGAGTTCTTCACATCATAGAGGCTCAGAATGTCTGTTCTTTACCAGCATTGGGGAAACTGCCGTCCCTTGAAGAGCTTAAAATTGTGGGAATGCATTTGTACTTCATTGGTCGTGAATTCTTGGGATTCCCTGAGAACTTTGAAAGTACAAGCGATCTTCAAAATCAAGGCAAACCAAAACTGGTCGCATTTCCAATGTTGAAGATATTGGTGTTTAGTGATCTACCAGTTTGGCACAGTTGGGAAGACATCGGACCAGGCGAAGAGAATGTTGTCTTGGTGATGCCATGCCTCCAGCACCTAGCCTTATTTGGCTGCAATGACTTCTGTTTTCTGCCACATCGCATGCTTCGTATGTCATCATCACTCAAATCTGTATCAATTCGATGATGTTCATCATTCTTTCTTGATGCTTTTGCCATTGGATCGATACCCAGGTATGGTTGATTATTACTTAATTTTCATTTTGAGTTTCTAATTATAATCTTTTAACAACCTTTTCTGCAATTTAAGCAAAGCTCCTACTTGAAAAGAAGAAAATGCTTAGCCTAAGCTAATTGTAAATGCATGAGGTGCTAATTAAATTTTGTTGATCGAATAATTCCAAGTATTTCAATCAATAAGTCAACTATTATTTCAGACTTTGGGTATCTTCATGGACATGCAATTCCAAGTGTTTGTGCTTGTGCTTATAGATTAATCCCATATTGTCTTTCCTATCTTCTGTTTTAATCTAATTTTTTTTGCAACTAATTAAGAGAAATTCTTTTTGCTTACAAAAAGAATAAACAGGAAAAAATGCGATGTTTTTGCAACGTGAAACAAAAATAAACATACTAAAACTTTATCTATCCGACCTATGGGATGGCAATACTATTTGCATATTCTTGTTTGGTCTCATTTGCACTGTTTTATTTTAGCAGGTACCAAATTGGTTTTGAAGCTACATCTGCTGGGAGGCAGTGAAGCCCGAGAAGCTGTGTGTCGTCAGTTCTGTTTATGTTGTTAGAGTCCTTGTTGTTTTACCTCCTAGTATTGGATTCTACGTAGGGAAATGAGTAGATTTATTCTGGTCGGAATAAATGCCCAGTATTCTTCCAGCCCCAGAGGTCTTTGGTCACTCCAAAAAGATTAAGATGCATGAGCAAGCAGCAAGCTCATATTGTTCTTCTTACAGCTTTGATTCTAGTTTTTTGACTCGAATTCTTAAACTTGTTTTCCGTTGCTGGTGACATTGAAATGTAGGAAGGAACCAGTTTGTCCAAGTCATGTAACTTTGAAATGAATCTTCTCGCTTCTTGTGGGTGGATCATATTTGTGTACTAGGGCTTTTAGTTCTGTTCCTGAAAATAGAAAATCATTTTGGTTGTGTTATAATCTATCTATTTCTTCTTTTTTTGTCCTTGGAAATTTACCTTCCTTCACTGAATGCTACCTATTATATCTTTTCTTCACAATTACTGTACAGGAAAAATAAATTAAAAAAAAAAAAAGGCAATCTAACTGAGAAATTTTATATAAAAAGGCATAATTTTTATTTATTTATTTATATTGTAACTCTCCTGAATTTTTTGACAATTTCACCTAGTACCCCTGAATTTTTAAATATTATATTTATCTCCCTTATGTCCACTGTTTTTGTAACAAAATTTTAGGAAAAAAAAAATGACTGATATCGACTTAAATTTCAAATAAAATTCCCAACCTACCTTTTGACTCCCAAAAAAAAAAAAAAAAAAAAGAAGAAGAAAGAAACTTTACTTTTTTTTCTTTTTTACCGCTTCAACCATCATCGCCGCTGCCACCACCCCACTCCATCTCCGGTGACCATCACACCTCAGACAACCACCCCTCTCCCTTCGGCCAAGGCCCCTCCCTGTTTTCCCCTTTCATTTTTCCCCTCCTCTTCCCCCTTCTTTCTGCTGCAAACCCATTCCCCCTCCCTCGTTCGTCTCGGCTGATCCCCTCTTCTCTCCCTATTCCTCCTTCTGCCCGCTATGAAACCGCACATCCCACCATTACCAGCAACAACACCAAAACAATTATCAACACCAACATGACACAATCACAACTGATTTGATAAATTAAATTTGCTAATAACTCCACAAAATAAAGAAATTGGGAAAGGAAGAGTCTCCTTTGTAGAACCCCAAAAAAAATTTATAAGAGGGCAACAAAATATGATACATAAAAAAAAAAAAAAAACATAGGAGGAGATAAATTATGCATATAATATATGTGTGGGAGAAGGAACAAATCATCAAACAAGACTTCAATACTTCTCTCTTCTTAGTTGAATACAATAACAAATGCTTCCATATATAACCTATAAAATTTAGATACCAAAAAACTCAATTGAACTAGAGAAAATAATTCTAATAAGTTAATAACAAAAAACACTAAAGACCTCAAATAAATAAATTATTAAAACCCAATTAAAACATACTTCACATAGAGTTATAACTCTTTAAAAATTTTAGCTAACTATACTAACATCTCCCTTAAACCAAACTCTCCGTAAACGTAAGCCTATACCATCACGAACAAGTCATCAACAACACAATCAAGTTATCTTCAACAAACCACAGCAGTTTTGAATCTATCTTTTTCAAAAAACCAATTTGTAATTGTTCTTCATCTTTCAAATCTTTATTCAAGCAATCCACTCACCTATATAAATATAACTTCATTACTCAATTTGTAATCAATTCATTTCTAGCCTCCATAAATAATGTCTCGAAAAAGCTCCCACTCAATAATTTTGAAAATCACAACAATTTATCTGAAAGTATCTTTCTATGTCTATCATACCACTCTAAAAACAACCAATTTCCTTTTTCTTCAGAACATTTTGCCTAAATAAGGAAAAATTTTATGGGCCAGAATGAGTGCTCTAGCAATTAATTTGGATGTAATTTTAACAACCCAACACTCTAGAACAAATTTGTGCCAATAATTGGACAACCAAATTTAGTAAGACAGGCCTTGTGCCCTAACTCTGAATCCAACTCAGAAGTAATCCCTTGAACAGTCAATTTTTTAGTAAGACAAATCTAAGTCATCCGACTCCCCATATTTCTATCCATTTTGTTTCTTCACATTCCAAAAACAGATGAACAAGCTACCAAATTTTACCCCGGCATCATTACTGTTTCTTGAGCAAAAATATTACCTCGTGGAAGATTGATCTTAAAGAAAGACAATTGGTCATTTGCTTTCAGCTTCCACAAAAACTGAAATACAAAAGATGTCTAAACCCTTAAATTGCTAGGCTTGACAACAAGCTAGCACTGGTTTCATTAAGAAATTTGTGTAAAACTTTTAAAATTTTCCAACAAATATTCTTGCTTAGCAATCCAATTTAGTATAGATAGTATCCACGCAATTTCAACAGAAAATTTTTGGAAGGAATCAAATATTACAATTGCTACTGCACTGACCAAGTCTGCTTGCTGAGGAGGGAAAAAGGGAGAAGGGTTACAACGGTACAAAGCTCAGTAATTGCAGGAAGATCACCTGCTTTCTAAAATTTTAGATGGTGCTCAAACAACGAAGCCATCTCAATCTGCAATACAAAAAAAAAAATAACTTATCCTTCAAGCAGTAGAAGCTAATGATTATCCCATACCTGTATATGTATTAGCATCATTTACCAAGTGAGCATACAAATAGAATCCAAAATGCAACCATTCATCAATATTTAATTGCTTCATTAGAATATAGAAAAGGCTGAAACCTGAAACAAGATACCAATTCTAGCTAGGAATGGGATCCAGATATGAAAGGGCACTCAAAACGCTAATGGGAAAAATAAAAAACAAAATTATGGTGGACAAACAAAGAAAAAGAAAGAAGATAATCACATAGACCATGGCATTAAGGCAGTAGACAGCGGTTTGGATCAGGAATAGACAATTTTGGAGAGGACAATGGAGATCAGTAACACTGGCTCTAGAGTAAGGCACAACACAATGTTGCACTATTGTGTTATACCCGAGTAAGCAAAATAACCATCAAGCCAATAGGTAAACTAGCCTGCAGAAACAGATTTTTCTAGCCATGATTGTCTCGCTCATAGAATGATGACCTTAAATAACAGCAAATATTATGAGCAACAATAAGAATAGGAATAAAAGAAATCTACAAGTGTTTACACAAACCATCATAAGCTAGACACAACCTAGGAGATGATAAAAGACAGATACATCTAAGCCTTCTCCAGAGACTCCAAAATGAACACATCAATTACCTAGGCGACCAGAAAAAACTTCCAATTTTTTGATAATGAAGCATGTAAAGGCTTCAGTATCTTTAATCTTGAGGCGCCAAAATGAACACATCAACAAGCTAGAAGCACCGAAACTTTTTATAACTCAGTATGCTTCGGATTTTTTTAAACCCCAAAATTCGCCAAAATGAAGAATGAGCAATCCAGTGGTAAAGAAAAATGGTTATGTTAACTTTGTAGGTTTATATGATACTAAATGTAGCGTATGGGACTTAGACGCCATCTCAAATGGGATTAGCAACTCTACCATTAAGTTCGAGGTAAGAATGAGGATTGTATAAGATACCTATGTGAAGCACACATCATCACATCCTCTACGTAATTGTTGATGAGGACAGAAGAAAAAAACATATTTAACCGAAATGATACGGAAGTGTGTTGCCATAATCTATGTTGAACAATTAAGAACAACCAAAAACTCAGACGATAATAATTCCAGATTAAAAAGCTGAAATGATAATTTATATGACGCAGGCACTTTCATTAGAAGATCTTGTTCCGGTAAAGCCAGTCCTATTTTCATTTGTATCTACATTTGGATGAAATCAGTTAAAATAAACTTTCACTGTGTATTTGGTTCATAACAGTTCAGATGGCCCAAAATGTTATAACTTTTAATTTACATCCCATCGGTCTATATCCTACCTCTTCTAAAATAAAATTTACATAAATAAAAAGTATCTGATAAGTGATTCATAGTCGTTTTGCACGACTCTAAGCACTTTACGTTATTACAGCAGCCAAAAACATCAACAAAAAAAAAAAGTGATGGATTCGAAGTGGTTGATGTTAATTGCACAAACGTCTTTACAGATCAGTGCACAATCACCGCGGGAGAATATAATCAGTCAACACTTTTTTTGGCATATAAACGACAAATTTTATGCTTGAGAAGACTTGTTCAGCTCATCCATACTTTAATACTGGCCACAAACATTTCATGACTTTCCTAACTATCCAGTTAAAAATTATCAGCTCGTTGAGAAGGTTTATCAGTTCCACAAGGAGAAAAACGGCACTTGCATCATCCAGTTCATTTATTATCTTTATTTTGTTTAGGAGAAATTTACCTAGCATAAAGTATATAAAATAAACAAATGCAATAAATGTATGTAACAGATGCGCTAATTTTGAAGTCATAAGTAGTTCGTATTGGATGGTGGATGCCTCACTGCCAAAGTGTATAGACCTTTCAAGCAATACTACTTCTGAATTCTGCTAAATGATTTTAAAAGTATGCTGTTACAGCTTCAAAGAGAAAGCCAGCACAGACAAGTGTCACACCTATGGTCTTGAGGTGGCAAAATCCCACCTTCCACCCTTCTGATGGATCCAAAAGAAAAACCAAAAATTCTCTTGTTGATGAAATGAGAACAAAACATAAACACCACGACAATATAAGAAAAAATTCCGAGACCACTCAATACAGTAAATGAAGCAAAAGATTAGAAAAGAAGAAGAAAACACAAAAATAAAAAAGCACCTAACAAAATGAATTTGACTTACAGCTGTCAAAGCTGCTTCGGCACCTTTATTCCCAGACTTACCACCAGCTCGATTGAGAGCCTGCATTTATCATAACATAGCTTTAGAAAACATATGAAAAAATAATATTATAATGGTGAAGATCAGGGATAAAAGGATATTTTACAGAAAATTACCCATAGGAAGATTATGAAATTTAGCAACATGAATATTAAACAACTGACATATTAATGATTTTCTATGCAACAACTGGGATAAAAAAGACAGCATAGTAGACTTAGACTATCAACAATGACAACTATGAGTTTTTTTCACAATCAAAAAATGCAATGGTTTAAGATTTTACCTGTTCCATGTCATCGCAGGTTAAAACACCAAATATGCAAGGAACACCTGAAATTCATTGCAAGGCAGATTTTAAATTTCAGCATTCAACCATTCTACAAGATTTGAGACACAGCAATCCATCAACAGAGTCATATTGATGTGAGAACTTAGTAATGAAGATATAGGAGTGAGTATTACAAAAGCAAGTTGATAATTGCTAAGCGCGTTTTTCATCATTATATGAGATACAGGCTGATCTAGATCTTAACTCTAAAAGGTCCTTTGCAAAAGAATTCTCTCTTCTTACAACATATGAGAAAAATTAGAACCTTCATTTTTGTGTCTATGAGCACAAGGCAGGAAAAAAAGGCTCAACCACGGTACATTTTGTACACTCATACTTTATAGTAAAAAGAGATGTAGGTAAATAGAGATGCACAAATGAAATTCAGGTAAACTTGAAGCAGTTTTAAGTCACAATAATAAAAACACATCTTCCAATAAGAAGAAATGAGTTCAATAAGAAGAGTATCATTAGCTTATACACATCTCTCAATAAGAAGAGTAGCACTAGTTTATGAAGACTTTAATTTGAGTTTGCCATAGTGGCAGTTTTAGCTTTGATAGGTATTGAAATCAACTGCACCCTGGACTAGTCATTCCTATGGAAATCTAGGCAGGATTTCCACAATTCTTCTTTAAAACCTAACCTCTCCTCCTTCCCTCTGCCCATCTAAACAAAAAGAAATTGAGAGGGAAGGGAAGAATAAAAAGGATTGCACTCAACATGCTTTGCATAAACTCCAATTTCAAATATAAATTGAATGAAACAATGTTGCTCCGGATGATTGTCCAGGTAAGCCATCTTTCAAATTCCCCAAAACAAATTAACCTATGGTACTCAGTATCACAAAAATTGACTGACAGAAGCCAGATATAATCTGAAAGCCAACATTCAGGAGAAAACACAAGAACTAATCAGTTAACTCAAGCAAATGCATCATAGAAGATAATTTCTGTGTCACACAGTATACAAGAGATTGAAATTTTCACATCTGAGCAAAATTTTATGATAATGTGAATAAAACAGCCGGATTACAAATGCAAGAGATATAGCACTGGAAGATTCACATTAAAATGTCAAAAGGCTACACTAATACTGTTTTGTTACTTCTGTTTGTGTTTGCACAACAAATATTGACTGACCTGAATTAAGCCCCGCAGATAGTACTCCAGATGCAGCTGAATTAGCCACCGCATCATAATGAGAAGTATCACCTCTAATCTACTGGCCCAGAAAATAAAGGAAAACCAAAAGGAAAAAAAGCTCATTAACATGGATTTACCTAAACACCGACAACTGGCAGGGACTAAGAAACTAGACACCATTAATGAAGTTATATCCACATGCAATATGACAAAAAGAATAATGAAGGTACTACTCAACTTAAGAAAACATCAAACAAATATTAGTAAAATTTTAACAACTTGACAAAGATGTTCAGTATTAGCAATCATTGCAATGATTGCACTCCTAAAAATAATAAACATTGTAAAGTTACTATATATTAATTTAAAGAAAAAGATCAATCATAAAGCCACAACAATTAAAGCAACAATTCATCATCCAATTGAATATTATCAGCAAACCATATGCTAAAATCTAAATTATCAATTATTCAAATATGTGGAAATAAAAGGAATTGCTATTTTTCTTCTTTTGAAGTATAAGTCTCATTGTCCACCTTGTCAAACACCGCCATCAAATAACTAGCTCTAATCTTCAGGCAAGAGCATCAGATACCGAAAACACGGAGGGAAATAGTTAAAAACGCAAACTATGTTTGTGCATGTGTGTGTCTATATATATATATATATATATATATATATATATATATATATATATATATATATATATATAGAGAGAGAGAGAGAGAGAGAGAGAGAGAGAGAGAGAGAGCACGCCCAATTTAGGATGCAGCAATCACACAAAACTCACAATTTCTTTGATTAACAGCCACTCTGCTACATCAGCCTAAACAACATTGCTGCTCAATTCTCAACTGATTTCTTTGTAGAATAAAGTGTTTAGCAAAAGAGAAGATTCAGTGTTTCGTGATGGTGGCCCAGGGTGGTCAAGTTATGAAATTTCAACAATTGGTCTACAGTAGACGGATCGACATAATTTTCCATTGTTTTGAGGCTTTTACATTCTCTGTTGGCCTACTTTTATAGGTCCAAATAGAATAAAGAATATTGGCCTCATAAATGGTCAAATAGATCAGCCCAAACATCAAATGAAGATCCATGACTGTGCATTTGTGGGTATCTGTCGTGTTAATATAAGCTACACTCAGCTCATTCACAGCTATAACGAGGATGAACTGAACATGAAATTAAGGATTTTTTTTTTTCTTTAAAGAAAAAATAATAAGGTCACACCAGATATATAATCTTGGATTTAAAAAGTGTTAGGGAACGTTAAGATAAGAATTTGATCCTTAATATCATACTTAAGCTAAAAATACTAGATTATGACATTAAGGATCACTATTTGGTTGTGGCAACAAGGAATGGCTCCACCGCCCAACGCAATGATAAAAGCCAAATAACCATAAAAAAAGATCCACCAACCACAACTCATTTTAAATGGAAGGAACAGCACCCAATCCGATATAAATAAGGAGAAGAGAAAATCAAATCCACTCACTAAGCATTATCAAACACAAGTGGCTGAAAAGTTCTCACCACAGCTCCAATGCATAAGATGGCTTGGTACTTTCCTGACTTCCCAAGTTTCTCTGCAACCAGGCCAATTTCAAAACTACCAGGAACCCACACAACCTGATGCAAAAAGATCACAAAATGTCATATGTAACGAAGAAATTTTGTACATTTGTGGCCAATTTTCTCTTCTTACAAATGTGAAGAAAATTTGTATAGTAAGATCATTTACTCCACAGAAAGTAACAAAAGTTATTAAAAAAGATAGAGGGGGAAAAAGGATCTGCAAACTATGATTTCAGGTGATATATGAACAACCAATTATATCAAGGGTGGCAAGTACCAATGCAAATAATTCAAACTATTACAATTGAAGAGGAAAAAAGAAGAAGAGAAAGAAAAGGTATAGCAGAAAATTACTTACATCTATATCTTCTTCTTTTACAGAGTACTTCTTGAAAGTGTCCAAAGCACCCTCCAACAGTGGCTTTGTGACAATTTCATTGAAACGAGCCACCACCTTTACATTAAAAGAACACAACCATGATTGATTACAATCAAAAAAAACGCTTAAACAGTAAAAAGAAACCAAAATTGAAGGCACAATTAACACCTTTGCTGATGTTCATTTTCAGAATATCCAAGTTATATATAAAGAAAAGAACTATCTAAATTCCACAAGCCGGCCATTTTAGTAAATACATTACATCCTACAGCACACCATGTTTACAAAATTACGGCACAATGCAACTTCTTAAAAGCCAACAATAGGCAATAAATAGCCAAGACCAGTAGACCAGCATCAGAATAACCTCAAAACTAAAACAAGAAAGCAATAATCATCCCTATTCCCACCTTCACGCAAACAACTAGATTCAAATAGTTTTAGAAAATTGATAATAAGACTCAATTTAACAACAAAAACAAAATTCCATTATATCTACATTCAGGATTCAGACAGAATTATGGAGTCACACCCTCTCCACGCCATAGAACATCAAATGTTGCACTTTTTATTCGAACTTCCTATTCTGCAAAGTAGCATTCTTTTGTCATTTTCTTCAAATTATTGAGAAACCCTTAAAAAATAACAAGGAATTTCAAGTCCTTCGTAAGCAGATTCCAACAAAGGTGAATGTGCATTAGGTTGAAAAAAACAAAAAGCTGACATTTTTAAGAATTCCCAACAAAAAATTCTAACAACAGCAACTAACTTTTGCAAAACTCACTTCATCCCCTTAACTAATTCTACACTCACCTATTGAAATCCAAAGAATTAACAGAAAATCTAAGCACTAAAATTAGGAGTACTGACAATGCCAAAGCGGAGACCATCAGCACTTGTGAGGGAACCAGTTAACTGTCGAACAGCTGAAGTTTGTGCAAGACTTCCCATCCGACAATTTTCCTCGCCCTTCCATCCTATCCACCCAAATCCAACCTCTGTAAATATAAAGAAAGCCCAGGAGAAAGATTAAATTTTTATTCCATTAGACTGAGAAAAAAAAAGGTTTTTGCTTTAATTTTCCATGCTTTTGATGAGAAATAGAAAGCGGGGCGTTGACCTTTTTGAGGTTGAAGTTGGAGAGACAGAGATAATGACGAGGAGGAAGAGGAATGTTGGAATCTGAGAGGTAGAGAGGTGATGGGTTGATGATGATAATGAACATGATGATGTGATGTAGTAGTACGAAGATGAATCGAGCAGTTAGCAAATGAAGAAGAAGAAGCAGCAGCCGGCATCTTGGGCTTTTGATTTTGATCTTTTGCACTCTCTCTGTAGTAAGTAATGTACTAATGCGTGTGAGCCGGTTGAAGAAACTTTTATATAAACAAAATAGCGCAAATAGTCCCTCAAATTGGATCCATTTTATATTTGGGACAACTACAAACACCTTCCCTAAGGTTTATCACAATTGCAAGCAGCTCCTTTTAAGTTTAGAAAATTAGACTTGCCTCCCTTTTTTTAATATGTTTGGTAACAAAAAGGCCCAACCTGCTGACATAAACTAAACAAGATAGATGAATATCCCACATTTCCCTTTTGAATAGTTTCTCAAAACTAGGGCTATCAGTTGGGCCTTATAAGCTAGGTTTTAACAAGTTCAGGCTCAACTCATATAATTAATCGAGTTATGAGGTTCGGACTTATAAATGTGAAGCTCATACTCAACTCACAAAATATTCTAGTTGTGAGCTTAAGCTCACGAGCCTATCAATCTAAAACTATTAAAATATTCTTAAAATTTAATAATCTCACAAAAATGGTGAATAGAGACAAGCTAATTAGCAAACTAATATTACTGTGTATAAGTAAGATCCTCCAATGTAAAACTATTTTTGAAAAGTGAAGCAAAATTTTTTCAAGTGATTAAATAAAAAAGGACTGTCTCAAAATGTGTACCAACAGGTGATCCAAATAAAAAATTCATAAAATATATTTACAAGATACTACTACTAAGTATAAATACCTCATTTACATATTAACGTACATATTTAACTGAAAATAAAAACTTTATGGCACAAAAGAGTATTATCCTCTAGAGTATTCTATCAAACACATTAAATGTATATATTAATAGCACAAAAGCTCCACTCACACTCACGCATTTAGTTTATGAATACGAAAAGAATACTATGATATACAATATATATAATATAGTATAATATATAATATAATGTGCGTATAATATTATATATGTACACATATATATATTTATGAGCCAGGCTTATAATGAGCATGAGCTTTTAGAGGCCCAAACTCGAATCAAAAATATTTTGAGCCTAATATTTTGGCCCAAACTCAACTCGACCCAATATAAAGTTAAGCTCATGGACTTAGCTAGCTTAGCTCTATTGACAGACCTACTCAAAACAAACTAAAAAGTTTTCAACATAATATGAAAAAACCATTTAATTTTCTTCATTCCATTGTTTTACCCAATTTTTAATCTCTAATCCCATATTAACACTTTTAGTCATCCTCACCCAAATCCCAAACTCAATCATTTTTTAAGACATATAAATCTCCAAATTCTAACAATCTCCTCTTTTTAAAAAAGTTTTATCATCAACCCCATTTGTACCACTGGAGCCTCAATCCCTCTCCCACAATACTCTAAAAAGAGACATTAAATCCAGCATCCACTCCATTTCATAAGCAATGGTATCATTGCCCATCCAAAAAAAAAAAAAAAAAAGGGGGACCATAACCAAAATATCAACCATATTTGCAGTCAAGGAACAACCAAAAAGAATGAATTAGTTACATATGCTTTGGTTGATTTATCATTTACTAAATCCGCCTTAACAATCTTCCACTCACAATTGTCAATTTTCTTTTTTTTATTATTAACTTACAATTGTTTTTAAATCTCCACAATAACAATAAAAATAACAAGAAGAAGTACGTGTAATAATTGGAATTGATAATAACCACAAAATTAAAAAATTAAACCCAAGCAACAAAAATATATGGCTCATACACAAATGAATTTTAAGCTAAGTATTCTGCTGAGGGTACATCAGTCTTTTCACGTGACCAAAGGAAACTATGTATAATTTTACAGAATTGGAGAGAGCTACCTACAGTTGTCATAAACCTTATGTTAGGTTTGTGTAATTATCCCTTTTATATTTTTAGTTATCAAAATACATTGCCATAAAAAAAAGTAGAAATTCCTCCATCCCTTAAGCAATAGTCACATTTAAGGATTTGAACTTCTAGCAGTAGTGGCAATAATATGTTACTTTCATCCTTGCTTTTCAATTCTACCACTCTTAAATTAAATTTCAAGTGCAAGGATTTGTGACATCTGTCAATAAAGGAGACTAAAATGACAAGTGAGACCAAAATTGTATTCAAGGAAGTCTAAATAATTATCATAAAGGGGAGGGAAAGTTTCCTTTCCTTTCCTTTCCTTTCCTTCTGAAGGAAAGGAAAGGAAAGGAAAGGAAACTTTCCCTCCCCTTTATGATAATTATTTAGAGGGAGGAAAGTTTTTGGGGAAAAAAAGAGAAGATTTTCTTTTCATTTCCTTTCTTTTCTTTCGCCATTTTTACTCCCAAACAAAAAATATTAGTATCATATGCTTTCATTTCTCTCCTCCCTTTATTCCCAAACAAAAGAATTGGTACAATTCCATTCTTTTCTATTCATTTTCTTCCATTCTTTTCTATTCATTTTCTTCCATCTAAACTAAGTGTAAGTGTATTGTTCACAATTATTGTTAAGTTTATTTGTATACTTTCTATGAGCTCCGCAACTATTTTCAATTTCAAAATACTAAGTCTCATAATATGGCAAATGTAGAATTTCTTAAATATAATACCTATTTTTAACATGATAACATATTCAAATAATATGAAAATAGTTAATGCTACCTCTTCAAAAGTTTAAAGATTTTTATAAGTCATATATTTCCTAGTATAAAACAAGTATTTTCTTGATCATAAGTAGAGTATTAAAAAAAAAAAAACTAAGTCAATTCAGGATGGATAAATATTAATGTAACAATGATATTCCTTTCCTATGGCAAGTAAAGATATAAAGAGTGCATAAATTTATGTCATTGCATGTAATATTTTGTGTGAATTATGCATACAAAATTATTAAAATATTAATCTCTAAAAGTACTTTATGAAAATTATTTAGCATTTATTTATGTTATAATTTATTAATTGATTAACTAAATTTCTTTGGAAGTATTTTTATTTATTAATATTATTTATACGTCACATATTAGGAAACAAACTATTATATTTATTAGATACATTATTTTAATGATATATTGATTCAGCCACTTAGCCAGCAGTTGAAACATTGACTCCTTGACTAGGTCTCTTAACCGGGTTCATTTTTGGGGTTTAATAAGTGTTCTAAGAATAAAATTCATATCAATGTAAGAAACATCTTTTTCGTTATCATATTGTATTTCAAAAAGTATGAGAGAATATTTTTGGAAAGCTTTAAGCAATAATAAGTTATTTGTAAAATAGAACCTTCTGCCGAGTAGAGTTCACCAGTAGGAAAGGAGGTTGATCTATAACTCAAGTACAATCATAGTTAATTTTGTAAAAATTCACTGCTATAAAGATTTATCATAATTAATCAAAGCCTTTGTTTTATGTATTAAAACATGCGCTGTTGAAAAGAAACATAAAAGTTAAATGATGCATAGTGATTTATGAGAGTGATTAATTGACTAGAGAAAGAGATTAGATGACTGCGTTATACAAAAATTCCTAGCTATGCCCAATATAAAAAAGCAAAACTGCAAAATTTTAGGTCGAGATTGTCTATAAATTTACGCATGTAATGAATTATAAATCCACATAGTTATGATAATGTATGTTGATGAGAAAATTAAGAATGAGTTATGTTATTATACATCATCTAAATATGTGGTACGAATTGACCACATAATTAGCCATGATTCTATACATATACGGTTATGCTGTTTTTCTAAGATAGTAGTTATCTAAGAATAATTTTCAATAAAAATTAAGTTGTTAAATACATTGATACTTTTTGTAGAATTTATTAAAAATTAGACTAAAATTTTGAGTGAATTTAATTAGGATCAAACTAATAGATTTAAGTTTAACATTTTGCACTATCTCATAAACGTTTATTTTTGTGTACGTGCTCGTCAAAATATTTGATAGCTAAATTTTAACTCCTTACTGATTATTATCTTTCATGATTTCTAATTAAAGTATATGATTAAATGAAAGAGAGAATAGTAGGAAAAAGAGAATAGTCGTTCATGTTGACCAGTGGCTTCCTTTCACGTGCAAGACTTTTTTTTTTTTTTTTAATCATCAACTATTCTCATTATAATGTATTTTGCATCTAGAGCTCTTGATGTTGCACAAGTTTATTTTCAAAGAGAGATGATTTGCTGCAATTTGAATCAAATTTATTGCACAAATGTTTTAGGTATTTATTTTATGTAAATTCCTTGGGACAAATTAAGATTTAGAATCCTAGTATTTTGCCTCTAACTTGTTCTATTGAATCACATTACCCCCTATAAAACTAAAGAACTCAACCAAAACACTAGGTTGTGATGCATCCCATGCCTTGTTCCAATGATTTTCAGAGTCACAGTATTTATGATAGCAATAATAAACCTTTTGATCTGCATTGCTTGATTATTAGGTACCAACCCATCTCAACTGATTCTAGATGGATAGTCGTCAGTCATAAAGTTGTTGTTCATGTATACTCTTAATATCCCAAGCATCTTCCTGAATTCGACTTGTTTAAAAATATTGTATTATTTTTCTTCTTCCTTCTTTACTTTGATGCCCGGTTAAACTAAATGATCTCAGGGCTTTTTTCAAGTCCACTTTTTATGTAAGTGGAGCACTCAAATTATCCATCATGTTCTTTGTGCCAGCACATATATACGCATTCACTTTGGTGCTTCTACTAAATTCGTAAACTTGTGGAAGACTTAAAAGACACAAGTTTATTTTTGAGGCTTCGACGTTGGCTGCTTTCATTAGTTATTACTAGTACAACAAGGATCCGTAGGCATCTAATTCAGTCATATATTGTGCCTTTTGCTGTCGCAGTATGTACATACAAGCCTAGTCTGAAAGCCGACATGACAACACACACACACACAAAAGATGTTCAAAATTCAACATTGTAATGAATCAAAATACAACTTACTTAGCCTCCAGAGTTCCAGACTAGATAATAAGGACGCAGACAGGCTTGCGGTATAAAATACAGTCTCTTTAAAAAGAGTCGAACATAATGCCAATCTGCAAGACAAGCATGAGTTTTCATTTAATTGCCTCAGTATCTGCTATCTCAATTGCTATGTTCTGCCCGTTTATTGTCCTCATCACCCCATTTATGAATAAGTCAAAGTCCCAAGTGAAGAAAATAAGTAAACAGGAGAAAAATGGACCTAATGTAAGTCCCTCGATAACTTAAATAATCATCCATCCTTGCACAAATGTTTTTTTTTTTTACCCCTTCAAAATGACTGAAGAAAACAGAAGACATACAGGACTTGGTCCGCAGCCAATCAATCCAAAAGCAAGTACCACGATTAATCTTAAACAAGTGATGGAAGGCTCTCCAGTCATCACAAAATTTTCTAGGGAGTTGAATGAGGAAGAATGTAAGAAACGCCATAAACGCACTTGAAACCACATTTCCTTGACGCAGTGATGCAATCAGACATGATTCTCCTGCACATGCCTTTTGTGATCCCTTTCTGAATAACCAAGTCTCCCCAGCCTGCTTCTGTCTTCAGGAAAGTCATGGTGAGCATGGTTATGGGATCCCATGTAATCATGTCGCTGTTTCCCCTCCGTTGGTTTGTCAGCAGGACTGCCAACCTTCCTCTTGCGATTGCTCACCTTTGGAGACTGATACCCACGGTCAGCATTATCAAATGGTTCAAGCTCCCCTTCCTCCACATTATCAAAATCTTCTCCATGTGAAGACTGCCCTTTCATTAATGAGTAACGATTATCTCCAGCCTCACCATGAGATTTAAACTGATGGGAGCTGTCATGCTCCAGCCTGCTTGAAGTTTTGGACCAACTTTGTTCTCTTTCCGGCTTGCTCTTCTCTTTCCCAGCAGCTAATTCAATTCCATCCTCCAGTTCCCTTTCTATGAGGTCATCCTCATCCATAACATCTGTTTTCCGAGATACATCTGGTCGTGACTTCCTCCGTTTCTCAAGTGCAGCTTTCAGCTTATTCTTGTCTAACTTTATACCTTGTTGAGGTGACTGGCTGACTGCACCATCCTTGTATTCTGAAATTCGACCTTGATATTTATCCTTCAACTCTCCTTCATCCCTAGTTTCAACTCTTCCTTCACTCCTTGCTTGATCTTCGTCACTGTGCCCCTCGGAACCAAATCTAAATGCATTCTGTTCCTCTCCATAATTCCCTTGGTACGGGTATGGGTCTCGATCATGGCGCTGATTGTCATTGATCTCACCATCTCCATGACGTTCTAAACGGTTATGTGATTCAGAGTTGCCATAGTCATTGCTTCGATTCTGAGCACCTCTTGCAGGACCAACGTGATTATCAGCATGCGACTGATCAGCACTAAGCCTAGACGATGCCGACTTTGAGGATCCTGCCTTTGCAGGAGCACCACCACCCTGAGAATGACTATTGTTCACAACATTCTCTTCACTGGCACCAGAAGCTTTTGTTGGAGGCCGTTGAATACCTCCACCACTACCTTCTGCTTCGCTAGCCTGGGAAGGTGGCATTCTATTTTGTTCATATAATTCCAGCATTTGGTTACTAACCTCTGCAAGGAATAAAGCTTCTACGATCACAATGCAAGTTTATAAAGGCAAAACAAATGTAAATTTCTAGTATTCTTCTCAGTCATGTCTTACATGGCACTCCAATCTTTTTCGTTTTTCCCCCAATCCTTCGTTCCGTTATTTTTTTGACATATTTCACCTCCGAACTTCGCTAAAATATGAAAACTATTGTGAAGGACAGCTAAATTTTGGAACGTCTAGTAGTTTTTAATGTTGCGAGATTTTATTGTTCAAAACAAGGGCAGACCATTAACCAGTTCTGTTAATCCTTGACAAGAAGGATGGTTCATTATTCCCGTACCACAAGACAGACATACACACGGCTAATCAAAGTAAGGCAAGACACCAACCCTCCAATTGGCGTGGGGTGACATCAAACTCCTGCCACCAGACCTTTTCGCCATCAGATGGGAGCTTTACTTTGAGGAACTTGGCAGCTAGGAAAATGGCACCTGCTGCAATGTGGTGGGGCTTAAATTGCAAGCACAAAGATGTCCGAAGCCTGCATGCCGCTTTCCCGGGTCAAAAAGGAGGAAGAATGGCCAAGGAGGAGCATTACACAAAATTATAAACAGCAATATATCATACCCATCATTCACAAAATTCCATGCGACTTGAGCTAGGGCATTTTGAGCAACCTTGAATTTCTTGATTGCCTCAACAAGGGGTTTATATGGATGGAGCACATTAAGATCGAAACCTAGAGTTGCGAGAACCACCCTTTCCCCCAGCAAAATTAGTTCTTTTTGCTGCTCATAAACCTCCTATATGACAGATGAAGCAATCAAAACAATAAGTCAGAGATTAATACTTCAAAAAGCTTTCATAATTTGTAGAGCAAGAAAATTGCAATATGAAAAACTATGATTAACATACCTTTTGCTTAATCCTTTGCACTGCTGCAGGATCCTTTTTATGAATTATTTCATAAGAAACAAGTATAACATCCTTCAAAGGGCGTGGGGTTTCTTCAACTTTGCCCGCAAGAAACATGCATACAGTGGCAATTGTCTACAACAAGTTGCAAGATATGTCAGAAAGCACATTTTGAATTTGAATGCAAGGCAAGCTCTCATATTAACTGATACCGCTCCGCTGAACTAGTCCTAGTTCATACCTTAAAAACAAGGAACAAACCCGACAAGGGTCCACTTAAGCTGAATGCCAGAAAGTGTTCATCATTTGAAACAGCAGTAAGCAAGATAAAATCATCATTCTCTAGTCCATAAAAAGTATTATTTATGTTCAAGTCCATCTGATATAATCATATTTGAAGATGAAACAATTTCAACTCTCAAAAGAAAACCAAAAACAAAAAAGCATAAAGGACTTTCAGCGAGCTACAAAGTTCAACCTAAGACTCTAGGCAGTAACCTCAAGTTTCATCAATAAAATCAGCTTCACTCGGCAAAGCAATCACTAAGCATCTTTTCTTCAACCAGTAAATATACAAGCATCATGTAGAAAGTACAATGGCCAAATTACAATATAAGAGACAAATTAAAGAGAATAATCTTTTTCCTTATGTTTATCAATTATATATTTTTTCAAACAGGTACCAATCATCATCCTAGGTTGAGCATCCTTCACTTCTATGATCTAACATCATGGAACGCCAATCGAAAAGCTTTAATCAATCCAATGACTACTTGCCTAATAAGTTGGTCAGGAATGGAATATCAAACCACAAGTACCGGGGATTAACATTCCAGATCTTCTTTCTAAAAGCAGTTTTCACTTGCCCATTCTCTTTTAGGGTACACCATGGAAAGATTGCTCCACAGCCAATGGTGGATGGATGAGGGGCAAGAAGGGGCAGCCAACCCACAGACTTTAACTCCGTGGAGTTCTTCAGAAAATTATTTTCTTATATTTTTCTCACACATGTTTGCCCATGTGAGATTTTATTTTTTAAGAACCAGTGTCCACAGTGCCCTAAAATGTTCGCAAGAGCATTTAAGAAAATAGGCTCTCTGCCCTGTGTCTACACCACCTATCTAAATTTGGAAGTGTTCTAGAGCCTTCAGCAATGGAAACCCCTCTTAATAGAGTCAACATGACTCTGAATCAATAGTTAATCAAGCAAAACCCATTCCTTCTCAGAATGACCCCAACGGAAATTTTACCATTTCGAAGTGATGTAACCAGAAGTGACGTAGGACATGATTGGGGTAATATAGCTGACTAGTGCACAAAGAATGAAGAGATCTGGGCTGTTCTCAGGGAGCTGTGAAGGGTACCAGTGACCAATAACAAGGGGGGAAATTAGAGAAGAAGAATGGAACTTGGGGAAATTAGACAAAGAAGAAACTAACAATATAAAAGTTAACTACTATATTCTTCATCCATTTATCTCTCTGTTCAAGGCTAGCAACAAGGGTAAGTATAAGCTGTAAATAACCTAAAATAGAATCCCATTTTGATTAGGATTTCTATTTTGCTATACTAGACAAAAACTAGATACTTCTAGAGTATATTCAAATTGAGAACCATATATAATTAGGTAACTAATTAAAAACCTGAAAAACGTAAGTACTGAAAATGTCCTGTAAATAAAGAAAAGACCAAATACATTTGAGACCTAATCAAAATGGAAAGACTCCTAAGTAGGTTGCTTATCTTAAAGGTGAGTGAACACAAAGCTTGAAGACAATTATGAAAAGCTTTAATTTTGAATTTCCTTGAGCTCCTTGTTGACTGCATCGGGAAGCTTCAAAAAATTGTTATTAAAACTCGGAATGCAGAAGCTTTAAATCTCTGTTCATTACACATAGTGCTGAAGTGAAAGTTGATTCTCTTCTGCTTAAGAAAATTCATTTTAGGGCGATTCATGGCTTCACCCACTCATAGACATGTCAAAGAGCTTAGCCACCGGAATGTTGCACTGTCTTCATGTCCTGACCCATTTAACCCATTCAACAGTACACCAATTCATTTTCAGTGATTCTATCTATTTATAATTGCATTAGCCATTTATGTTCAATAATTCCATGTGCTGTAATGATAAATGCATCCCATCCCCATTTCTAATGTTCCACCCTTCTTTTGGGATTTGCATACGTTTCATTATATTAAAAAAGCCTTTTCATAGAAGATTGAATTTTCCTTGCACCTAGTTCGTCACACTAGGACATCGAACACATGATCCAAGTGGGATGAATAAAACATGCTACATGCTCATGTTACTCTTGAAGGTCCATTTTTGCATATTTCTGAAGCTTGATTGAAGAGTTTGGCACCAACTATTTATTCACCAGTGCTCATGGTTCTTTAGATGGAAGTTTGTAGATGGATAGAATGGAGAATTATGGCAGTGCCACTCAGCAGCTTTGCATTTTTATAAAAAGTGGGAATTCTGACATGCAATAGTAGATAGGGACAGAGAGTAATTTGTTTGAAACAGTGAATTTCAGATTTATCAGTCATGATAAACTACTTTTAAGACGTTAATCTAGATAATATTATTTTACTCACAAGACCTTACAAAGCCACTTGTATTTTCCACATAAATCACATCAATTCTATTCGTTTGACTCTCAAGAATCAAGAAATTTAATATCTGAATTTTTGTGTGTGTTTGAGAGAGAGAGAGAGAGAGAAGAAAGAAGAGCGAATATGACGGGGGGGTGTTTTGCCAACTTACATAATATTATTATTTGAAGAATAAAGACTGTCTTTTTCTTGTTTTTGGAAAATGAGTTTCTCCCAACCCGAATAGCATCCAGATGGGCTTTTGAGGTGAGCTACAAGCAGAAGTTTAAACATCTGCTTATGCAGCTTCTTTTAACATTAATAAAATATTATTATTAGTGAAAAATGCATCAGAAGTTGTATAAATTTTACTCTGAGACTAATTGAAGTCATTCCGAAAACCCATTAAAAAGGACTTTAAGGAACACATTTAGGGAGGAATAGACCCAGATCTGTGGCACACCCAAAATGTTCCATTCATGAGGACTCTTCCACAGAACCTACAAGTCTTAGGGTAATATGGTCCAGGTGGAAGAAAAGGAAATTCATCTAAAATTTCAAATACATACTGATCTAGATTGTTGGCATAAAACACCCATCTTTTTCCAACTTTCAAAAGATTCACAAGTAAATGACATAAATTTACACGATTTTCAGAGCAAGAACAACACATTCTACAGGGTGATGGCATATTTACCTGTTTAAAAATTTAGCGGACATGCCCACAACATACAAATGCATAGCACATTCCAATTAGTCATACTAACTTGAAACTCGTTAAGCTCTCGAGAAAGCATAATAAAAACATGCAATGAAACTTACATCAAATAGTAGTTCAAACTTCTAAGAGTACTTCCTAATCACTTTTCAGCTCAATTGTGTAAAATGCAACACTAAGTTGACATCGTTAGTATTCAAAAAACAGTTAAAATTCAATATTTTGCATTGCAACACTATAAAGATCAACAACAGGTAGACAACTGAAATATGATCTGAAACCACAGAATCCAGAAGTTGATGGACAAGAGAATAACAAAGTTTCCATCATCTAGACATGCCAAAACCGAAGACAAAGCCCTATTAAATTCTTAGATGGAAAACAATAATACCAATAAAAATTGTCTACACATTCCATCTTTTTATTTTGAATTTGAATTTTCTTGTAGATAAAAAATGAAAAAATTTTCCAGCAGGAAGTCAAATAATTAAAAATCAATATGCGTTTCCCTTTTGTGTCCTTATCCAAGGTATCCCAAATCAGCTATTCCATGCCCTAACACTGTCTCTAAAGGGAAAATACTTACATGTACCCAGTCTACGGGTGGGCCCCGTGGACCCTCTGGTCTAGAATCACCCACATCAGCCATGAGATGGGCCCCTGGTGGGCCATGGTGTGGGCCATGATTGATGTGGATGATTCTGGACCATAGGGTCACGGCCCCACCCATGGACCAGGTCCATGTAAGTAGTTCCCCGTCTCTAAAGCATGTATTTTTTAAAAATTGTCCCTTATTTGAGGTCTTTTCTAATCATCTATAACAAATAGCTTATCATCTATGTCTGGAACATGGTTAAAATTACTTGTCCAGATTTATTTGTCCAGGAAAATTTAATCAGAGCTTAACAGGCAGTTGGATGTCAGAGTAAGATATGACAATTTTTCCTAATAAAAAGATATGACAATTTTCCTAATAAACACCATCCCTAGAAAATCTGTTGGATCAACAGACATGCTTTACATTTAATAAATCAGCCACAGACTATGCACATCGTAAAGCAATAGGGCAGAAAGATAAACTCACCCTTCTGTCATTCTTCGCATGCGATTGACGTAAAAAGAAACGATGACAAAATATAATTGCCGTAGCAATTGTTACTTGAGGCCTGCAATTCAAAGCATCCTGCAACATATTAATATTCTGCTGAAACCTTTTAACTACACTAACATCTAAGACACGTTGCATCAACACAAGGCAGAGGGGGAAAAGGAAAAAACTGAAGCACAGTATACACTTGTTAATACTAGAAATCTTAACAAATAATCTTAAATTTTTGTCATTTGCACACACACAATGATTGTGGCTTAATCACTAGTTCTAAATTAACAGCTACAGAGACATACTTCAAAGAGTATTAATGCAGCACCGAACAAAAGCTCATGGAAAAGAAGGTTTCTAGAATTCCTAGTTCATGAAGCTGGTAATGATGTGATGACAGGAAAGATTTCCAGTAAAAAATTTAGAAAAGGAAGGCAAGAAAGGACGTCAACTCAATGATCACATTGTTCAGTTATGTCAGGCATGTGCACTCTGCATTGCCATTGCACTCAGTTTGACAAATATGAAGAGACATTTTGCTTGGACTATGTTTCCACAGATTGTTTCCAATACCCAAGTGCCATGAACTTAAGCAAATATCTTGAGTAATTCAACTCAACATGAACTGATTCAATTATAGGTCCTAAAAATAATAGAACATACTATAGTACATTTATAAACTAGACCTTTGAAGGTTAAGTACTCCTTGGCATTAAGGAAACTTAATAGCTAAGGAAACTTGCAACTAAGGAAGCTAAAAGAGAGAGATAGTAGGCATCCAAATTTGACTCAAATACATAAAGTTTGAGTTTGTGAAACTACAATTTCATAAATTACCATAGTTGACATTACAGCAAATTTGATATCCCATAATGTAGACTAGAAAAAACAATAAACTACCATGGACACAACAAAATCTTGTTTCAAAGATGTATTCTCTTCTTAGGCCATGGAAAAGGATGAGCCTTTTCGTAGCCATATAATAACTGCTGCATCAAATGTGTACATCTTGAACCTGCACAACAGGATAATAAATTCCTGGCAACATGATAAAGGAATATCTTATTTATTGTTTCCAACTCGAACATACAGGATTAAAAGAACAACCATGTTCTAACTTGCCACTTAAGGACATAGGACGCAGCCTATATATTTGGAATTGTCTCTTACACTCACCTTGAAACCAAAAAACCAAAAAATGCAGTGCTAAGGAACCGATGAATACATTTCCTTTAACCCTAATTGTTGCCAAAATTATCTTTCTCGAAATTTTAATACTTAGGGCAAAGACCACATATGTGGACCTGTCTCAATTCACAACCAGCGAGATAGAAAACAAAAAAACTGCTATCAGCATATAACAGGGAAGTTATATAATGCCCTAAGGTGATTAAAAACATTAAAGGCATTTAGATGTTAACGAAATCAGGCAACATGTCCTGATAATCTTACTCCAGACTAAGCAAGACAAGGTGTTCACTTTCATTCTAACACCTCCAATTTTGCTTCTATATTTTCCAACAGAAATTTCTCATGTGAGGGACATATATTTTCACAATGGAAGACCGTTCTTCATGAGTATAGAGTAGAATCCCAGATGTAAAACCCACCACTGTATGAATATAGAAACTACCAACCTCCAGAAACACCATATCTTGAAGTAGGTTCAAAGCTTACATATTATTCATACTCTTCTCTACTCTTGTGTAACCACCCAACATAAATGCCTCCCCTTCAACTTGTTCAGCAATAATCGTTAACCAAGAGGACTTTAGTGGATGATGTAAAACTTAGAAATCAGGAACAACTTTCGATAGTATTAACTCTCACATTATCTCCACTTTTTGGGTTCAAAAACATCAACATGGATCTCTCAGACTAATTTGTTTAAATTATACACTGCATATGCATCTCTCTAGAAGGTGGACTTATTGATGGCAGAAAACTCTCTTTAAAAAACCCATGGTTATTCTAGAACAAATTTATCCTGACTGCAGCATTCTAAAATCTTCGAGTGCCATTAAAACTAGCAAAATGATTTGTGTAAAGAAACTAATTTAGACTTACTGACATTAACACAAGTATAAATAACTTTCTCTATGATGACATTAAAAATTCCATTTCAGTTAAAAGTGCTGGAATCATCCACTTGAGAGCAAGAACAAGGCAGGGTGTCAGCCTTTCATTTATTCTTATTGAACTGTTAGCACAACATAAAGTACAAAACTCTGGCCGAGATGCCCCACATAAAACATTACAAGTAGGATAAAAGCTCATAACATCATCCTCTATGTCAACCCATCAACCCTTGACAAATCCAACACAACACCCCCCCCCCCAACCAAAAAAAAAAAAAAAAACTAAAAAGCAGGAGGGGAGCGCAAAGTGGTTGGAAAAAGGCTGCTGGTTCTTTTCCACCCTCACCTCTATCTTTTTCCCCGTTCTCCTCCTCCTACCACTTCCTAATATTGTGTCTTCATACCTGATGCACCCATCATTGTTTTTCTCTCGCTCCCACTCCTTTATTTTTCTCCTACTCCGCCCTCCCCACCCTACAGCTTTCTATTCTCACCTCCCCCCTTCTCCACTGAATTTGCACTTGCAGATGAAGAGGCATGAGACAGAAGAAGATGATGCTAAGTGTTATGGATCAAATGATGAGGACTATCACTAAGCTGATGATGATGATTAGGAGATTAACAATTTATGAACGTTAGAATCCTATAAGTGACTAAAACTTGAAATTTAACTGTTTATTTGCTAAGTTTATTTCAGTACTTTTTCTGAACTATATACGTTGTTTGTCATAGGATTGTACTTTGTAGTTTCTAATTTTTTACGCCCTCCTTTGCAATGTTTTATACAAGGATACACATGTTCTTAAGCATTTTTTATTATTTAAGATGTTTGCAAATATAATAATGCATAATTGTAGGCTATTCCCAAGAATAATATGGTTCCTACTACTGTGTACTTAATAATGCATAGAGCTTAAGCCTCAGAAGGCCCCTTGTTTCTATTTGGGCTTCTAGCTCAAAACCAATGAGCAATGAGTGAAGTGACCCAAAATCTTATTAACTTGTTCCTCAACCCTTGGGAAACTGCTGTGCGATGTAGCTTCATAATACACCCCCTCATATGCTACTGAAATTGTCAAAAGCTAAAACTGGAGGCAGCTTAACAGGAACCCTTGAAACAAACTAGGAGGAGCTTCACAAGAGCCCATGAAACTAAAATGGTCTACGAAGGAACTGGGACCCATTAAATTGAGAAGGGCTAAGGAACCAAATCAGGTGTTCGGAACTATGATTATTACAATTTAAAACACAAGGGTTGGCTTTGATATCATATAAAAGAACTCATGCTTCCAACTCAACCCCATTGGCAAATTGGCAAATTGGCAAATTGAAGGAATGACCCAAAATCTTATTAACTTGTTTCTAAAGCCTTGGGAAACCGATGCGGGATTTTGTTTCTTAACAAGCCTTCAACTACTAAGATCAATTCTGAAGCAGAAAGTTAGGTCAAAATTCCACTATTTTGTCATATATTTCATTCAAAATTAAAGCAGCTTTTGATTCTGAGACTGAGTACAATAAATGCTACCAGAACAAGATACATAATGCACTATTACAAGTGTACACAGTCATCCTAATCCTACTTTTACAACTTGGTTTCACCAGGAAGACATTTAAGATGAATAGAGGAGAAAATGACATCAAGTATTAGTTGAGAGTTTCGCCAAAGAGGATTTAAGACTCGTTAAAAGCCCAATTTCTAATAATCCAAGCCAAGGGTAAATGTAAAAAAAAGAAATGTTCGACAACAAGTTTACATTATGACAAAATTTATTTGGCTTACATACACTTTGTCCTATTTGAACTAGGAAGTACAACAAGAAAAATGTTCTTCCCCAATCTCAATGTCTGGGGCCAACTACTGAAGGACGAAGTCTTCTAAATCTTATTCTAAAAACGCCTGAGACAAGCTTCCAAACATTTTTCCTTCTAACACTTTCTTATTGTGCACACATCATGCCATGCTTCTGTCCATTTGCTAACTTTCAGTTGTGGTTCTACTAACTTAGTCTTTCATCAGCAGTTGGTTACTAACAAGAATCTTTTATTTGTACTCAAGTCTACTATCTTGTCAATTCTTATTGATGCCAAGCCTATGCAAATTTGTAACCAAACTAGTCAAAGGAAAGATCAAGAGGTGAAGCAAACAAGAACACAACATAAAGTGGTGAAGCAATGTGGCCTTAGATGGTGAAGATAATGGTCTCTAAAAACACCAAAATCATAGAGAAGCTTCAGATTATGTAGCACGATACCAAAAGAGGAGTATTAGTGTTAGACAGCAAAAGATGTTCACTTTTGTACAGCTAGTGAAGAAATGTCTCTCTCCTTTTTACATAACATAGCTACAATCTGATAAGAACATGGCTGTTTATTTAAAAATGAAGAAAAAAGAATTCAAGCAGCTAAACTCACAGTGAGAAATTAGACTGTTGTCTAAAAAGATTTAACCACAAGTACAGTCTCATGTAAAGTTGAATTAACATTACATTTTCATAAGCAACTTTCAGAGGACTAAATGAAGGTGCAAAGAAAAGTATGCACAAATTCCACAATTTGATTGTCTGTAATTTAAAAAACAAGTTCCCCTTTCCAAAAGCTTCTTGTGTAAACACCATTGAAATCCAATATAAGAGCGCAATGAGAAGCTGATCTAAGTTTTTACTATCCTGGGATGGTAATTAACTTTACAACCTTTTTTTTTTTTTTTTTTTTTTGGAATTTATAACAAGATTATACACACAGCATTTGAGCTGATAGCCCCTTAAAAAAATTTTTGCAAGTTCAGTGCAAATGCAAATATCCACCTAATAGTAAAGAAAACATAGAAATAAATATAATAACAGCAATAACAAGTACTAAAAATGACAATAACAATAAAAATAGTAAACTGGAAGTGTCGAACTCAGAAACAAGCCTTACACTTTAAGCCTCATGCCTAGATCCTGCAAAAATGTACAATATGACTTTCGTAGATAGGTCTCTTTCTTCAAATCAATGCCATCCCGTCTTGATGGGGAATTTTCTTCAATTTCTTTCCTAGAAAAATACCATCTACTACCACCATCTTCTGCATTATCCTGAGAACCTTTATAAATTCCAGCTTCATATACTCCATGGTGTGAAGGATCACCAGGCAACAAACTAGCCATTGCTACCTCCTTTTCCTCCGCCAGATACAGAAGAGGAAAACAATTCTCTCTCTAGTTACAGAAAATAAATTCATGATTAACATGCAGTAAAATTTTGTCTATATCTTAAAGCAAGGAACACAAGAAAAAGAAAAAAAAAAGAAAAAAAAAAACTCAAGTTGAAAGTTGGATCTTGCAAAAGAATTCTAATACAAAAATCACTGAATCAGTTATGACGTCAATGTGAAGCTGCATGGCTACCAGTACCAAGAAAAGATATTTATCAAGACCTGTGGTCTATGCTATTCTTTATAGTGTGATAATTTGGCACCGACTACTACAATTACATACAAGAAAAACGAGCCGAATCACTGACCAGAGTCCTAATCAATCTGCATGTCGAGAAGTATTGGCAAACAAACAATTAACAACAGGAACTCATCATTTGTGCACAGATGCCCATGCCCTATCTGCCCAGTAAATATTAGTGACAGTATCGAAGACCAAAATGCAGTTCTTTATTCCCCCTTAATTTCAAGGGATCAAAAGAGAATGCACTAGAAACTTAAGCATCATATGATAGTAAGAAATTAAAAAGAATAGATTTAACATCATCAAAAAGTGGCCTGAAGCACAATCTCTCAACTCCTCTTTAGCATCGAGAAATCTCTGGAGATCAAAGCACCAAAAAATCCGGTACTAAATGAGCATTGTTGTACACTTGCAAACAGAAGCTCCAAAACAAAAGATGGCGCAAGCATAACTCTTTTATATGATCACAGACTAACCCTTTTCACCTTTTGCCCTAAGAAAATAACAGCTTTCAAATCCTTCTCATTTTTTGCCCTAACAAAATAACCTTTTTAAACCCTTTTCATCTTTTGCCCTAAAAATCAAATACTTCTATCCTTTTGCAATAAAAATCATATCCTTTTCATCTTTTGCCCAAAAAATAAACCCTTTCCATTTTTGCCCTACAAATAATCCCTTTTCATAGTTTCCCCTAAAAATCAAACCCTTCTCATGGCTTGCCCTAAAGATAACTTTTTCAATGTCTACACAACCATTCTTTATCAACTATAACAATTAAAGAGGCACTGATAAACATCTTTCTCCTCCCATTCATACACTAAATTATCAAAATTCACCACTCATCCTCCCACTACTACAAAAAATTGCTAACTTCCAACCCAAAAAAAAAAAAAAAGACCCAATTACAATACAGCTCACTTCAACAGCAGTGCCCTAATTTTTCTTAAAATACGACAGTGGAAGACAATACCTCAAGGAAAAATGGCTTTTCCGACGGAGACGGCTCGGGTAATGCCTGGGTCGATCTTGGTCGCTTGCTGGGGTGGTCTCGGCGGCGGCCCACGAAAACTGGGGATGAAGAAAAGGGATTTTGCGATATTGTAAGGTGTACTAGTTATGAGCCTGAGGGGGAAAAGGGCGTAGGGAAGGAAGAAGAAAAGAAGGGGAGGGGGGGGGTGGGGGGGCGGTTGAGTAGGAAAGGAAGGGTGTGAAGCAGAGGAAAACGAAAAGAAGGGCAAATAGGAAGGGAGAAGATGCGATATTGCCAATAGGCTAAGCTTAATAAAAGAAGGGGATAAATCTAATTTCCAAAATAAATAGATTCTTTTCTATAACAATTACTACTCTTATGATAAATAAAAGGAATACAATTTGCTTTTGACCCTCACTCAATTGCATTTCACCCCTAAACTTACAAGATACACAGATTGCTCTCCATGATTTTATATATAATTTTGAATATGAAGTGCTTATGCATTCAAGTGACTATTTGACAGAAAAAAAATGCTTATGCCTAATTGCTTCGTTTTATAAGTTGTGTAAAGTTTTGTTATCAAAAAAGTGAACAACGTATAAAAAATAATGACAGCAATGTAATCAACAACACTTAATTAGTTTTTTTACTAGTTTTATGTAGAAAAATTTACAATTTTGATACCAAATATTCGAGTATTGACAGTTTTGTTCCCTGAACTTTGGATGGAAGCAAATATAATACCAAAATATTTTAATTTTTAATACATATAATCCTATTGATCAGTTTTGTCAAAATCTTACAGGAACCGTCACATGAAACTCAAGTGTCGATGACCAAATTTTCTTAAAAAAAAAATTTAATTACAAGAATTTGTAATTAAAGGCACAAGAATACATTGTCCAAGCAGATTTTTTTTAGTTTTATCTGCTTATTTGTTGCATGCGAATTCAAATTAATGTCTTTAATTATGTAATAACAAATTATTGCAATTAAAATATTTCTCTTTTTTCCTATTTTTTAAATTTAGTCGCTAGCACATCAGTATGACGTGACTAGATTTAGGTAAAATTTTGGCAACCCTGATAAGTAGAACTGAATGTGTTGAAAATTTGAAACATTCGATGCTAGATTTGCTTTTGTACAAATTTTAAGGATTAAAATTGCTGATGTTCTAAACATTTGATACTAAAATTGTAATTTTTTATATAATATTATTTTATATTTTATTTTGCAAATATTATCTGAAATATATGGGTGAATTCCTCCAAATATTGGAAAAAAAAAATTCATCAAATATGGCTGGCTGGCATTTGGTTTCTGCAAATATAGCTACTACATGTTTGAAACGCAGCAGGTCCAGAATATTCTTCTTAAAAGGTAGCCGCGTTTACGAAATGCAACAGGGCCGAAGACTTTTCAAATTAAAAGGCTACCACGTTGTGACAAAAACATCTAAAAAGTGTCGAAAAAATTCAGAAAAAAGCAAAAGGATCTCTATGTTTCTGAAACGTGGCGGCAAGTAAGAATCTTTTTTTTTTTTTAATTTCAGCCATTGAAAATCAACAACTAGTGTTAAATGACCATTGAATCAACGGTCATAATTCCCAAATCCTCCTATTTGCAATTTCAGCACCAACTTTAAAAAATTCTACAATAACAGGTATTTTTCAACACTTTTTGCTACAATATTGTTTAGAAATTGTTATGATTTCATTATATTATGTATTAATTAATTGTAATGTTGTGAACTCAGTATTGTATATTTATAATTTGCCCAAAAATGTTGCATGTTAAATTATTGGCCCTCAGTTATATAATACTTATAATTTTGTCCCTGAAATGTAACGTATTTTCATTTTGGTCATGGACTTTTACATAATTACATTTAGGCCCCTAAAAGTTTAAATATTTACATTCGTGCCCCTCAACTTTGAATATTTACATTTTGACCCATATATTTGAGAGTATTTACAATTTAGCCCCATAACTTTTGCATAATTACATATTGACCCCTAAACTATAGCATATTTACATGTTGGCCTCTCAGCTTTTGCATAATTATAATTTGGGCTCGAGCCCTAAAATTTGTATATTTACATTTTGACTCATAAACTTTTGCATATTTATAAATTTGCCCAAAAAATTTATTTATTTATATTATAGCCCCTAAATTTTTGTATATTTCTATTTTGACCCTGAAACTTTTGTAAAATTAAAATTTAGCCCCCAAAAATTTTCATATTTATAATTTGATCCCCAAACTTTTATATAATTACAATTTGACCTCTAAAATTTTCATATATATAATTTGACCATGAAACTTTTGTATAATTACAATTTGGCCGCTAAAAATTTTTCATAGTTATCATTTATCCCAAAACTTTTGTGTAATTATGTTTTGGCCCCTAGAATTTTGAAATTAAATATTACTTCTGCATATTTATAATTTTGCCCCGGGACTACTGCGTATGTATATTTTGGGCCCAAATGTTTGTATATTTATATTTTAATTGACTATATGATTTTCCTATTTAGTTAATAACCTAAATTATAAACTATTAGTTTTAAAATAAATGATAATACATTTATTGTTGTTGTTGATGACATTAAATTTGACTGTGAATTAAATATGTTGTTAGGATTAATTATGTTTTCGCATTATATATAAAACTTAATTAGATACAGATTGGTTAGATTAGGTGAAACATATAACGATCATACCTTGGTAGTTCCTCTATACTAGGGAAGAAAAATTGTGCATGCTAGAGGATTAACGTTGTATGACATTCCTATGCCGAAAAAAATTTTGTTCCTTAGGAAAAGGGTATGTTTTGAGGAGTTGGTAGATAGAGTATATAATGCTAGACCAAAATATATTCAAGATTACTCTGACATTAAGGAATTTCTTGCGACAACATGGTGCATTTGATGCAATGCCTTTAGTAGATGATGATAGAATAGAGCTAATATATTATTTGAAAGCAAATATTTAGAAAGCCACTGAGATCTATGTGAAGGTTGAGGAGATCCTAAGGATAGAAAAACATGATACTCAGGCCAGTGAAATTGCAGGCTTAAAACTTGATCGAGGCACTAATTTATGTACCATGTTGCAAATGGATGAGTCGTGGACAGTTGATTTGTATGAAAGTTAGTCTACCCAATTAGAATATAGAGATGTCCAGCCAACAAGGAGAGGACAAAGAAGAGACAGTAGGTGCCGTGTTGATAGTTGCCCTAGTTGTAGTCAAACGGGGATTCATGTGTCTTCCATGGAAGATTTTCGTGGTAGGCACAATGAAGATACACTCCACATTCCTAATACAAAAACAGTCATTCATTTTGTAGATGCAAACCTGAACTTCAAGCTAGAATCGGAAGATGATGACTCCACAGATAACGCCCAAGCATATGATGCATCTAGACAGGATGATGCCCAGAACCATCGAGACAAGCATTGAAAAACTTAATTTATGGAATGAACACACAAAGAAAATTCGGTTAGACATCCTTTTTTATAGTAAAGAACAAGTATAGAGAGTAGTGAAATTGTGGTCGATAAAGCAAAATAAAGAGTACAAAGTTTGAAAAGCACTTTAACAATATGGTATGTCTGCATGTAACTCGAAACTTCCATACAATTGGCAATTAAGAGTAACATTGCACAGTTCTCATAATATATGGATAACAGTGACTCTCATAAATGAACATACATGTGTTCAGATGTACAACAGAAATAATCACAGGCAGTTGAGCAGTATATAACTACCAAGCACATTATCCCTCACATCACCAATGGTCTATTATTCAAAGTGAAGGAGATACAAGCATTAGTTAATTGAGAATTTCATTGCGATGTGTCATACACAAAAACTTGGTACACTTATTGTAGAGCCGTTGATATTGTGTACAACAATTAGCCGTCGTCTATAGTTTTTCCACCAACATACATAGAAGAGTTACAATGCTCCAATCTGAGGACGGTTGTTATGTGGGACCCACATCTAAGCAGCACCTATTATAATATCATTTTTAACTATGTATTTTGGATTTTGCTCCTGTTATTCAAGCCTTCTGTCATATGAAACCGATGATCTGTGTAGATGGTATCTTTATAAAAAGAGCGTACCAAGGAAAAAGTATGATATGTGCAATTATGTCTTGCTGCTAGCCTTCGCCCCCGTTAATGAGAAGAATAATCGAAGCTAGTCCTGGTTCATGAAGTTATTGCGCATTCATATGCGGCAATATTCAAAATGTATGCATGATCCCTGACAAACACAAGTCAATCATTTACGCAATGACAACGCTTTCAGAGTGGCAAGAACCAATATGGGTATTCATTGATTTTTTCTTGTGTACGTGCAAAGTAATTTTACACAGAAATTTAAAAATAAGAGATAATGTCCAATTTTATATGTTTTTGTTAGCCCAATTCTTTTTTTCATTCACCCTTTCTAATATCGAATTATTGTGTAAGCTCAAGAAGCTTGTAATGGCAGTTGGAAAGACCAAACAAGCTTGCAAATATGATGACATCTTAAATCAAATACGAAATTTGAATCAAGAGGCCCATGATTGGTTGATAGGCACTAACGTTAAACTCGAGCAGTGGGCCTATGCAAGAACGATGGATACCGTTGGAGTCACACATCGACAAATATGGTAGAATATTTTTATAATCTTTTGAGATATACTCAATTGTTGCCTATCACTGCATGTCTTCGCTTTACGTTGAGCCAGACCGTGAAACTATTTGTGAAGAATCTGAAGTTAGGATGGGATGTATGATACCCACTCCCATAATACAGTTGGCAGAAATGTGTAGAATGAGAAATAAGGAAAAGACATAGAATTGAAATTTATGACCCTAAAAACCGAATTTTCTACATCACAAGTAGTCACAATCACAATCATGATGGCAGGAAAAGACAAATTGTAAACATTAGATCGCAATTGTGCACATGTCGTGAGTTTCAGCAAAAGTTTCTTGTTCACATGCGACGGCAACATATTCTAGCTGCATAATGAATCCTATAGATCTCGTGGGGAATGAGTATACTTCTCATACTTATCAAGTAACATTTGGCCTCCAATTTAATCCTCTTAGGGACAAAGACTATTGGCCGGCATCGGAATTAAAATTGACTATCAACAGTGTTAGGATCAAGCGTTTACCATTGTACCAAAAGCAATTATTGTTAGTGAAGGCACAATTTTATTTTCTTAACCACAATGGCAGTGCAAAGCACCATACCATGCTCGGCCAGCATAAGGGGCTACACCCTTACGGGTGCCACGGGTTGAGCAGTTAGTTCACAACCAGTTACGTTCTCCCAGTCAAAGGATGTTGCTGACTATAAAGGCCAACAATCACCCCCAACACCAGCTTGGGAGACTCAAACCCGCAACCTCACTCTGATACCATTTGTCAGGATCAAATGCTTACCATTGCACCAAAAGCAATTGCTGCTAGTGAATGTGCAACTTTATTTCCTTAACCACAATGACAGCACAAAGCATTGTACCATGCTCAGCTAGCATGAGAGGCTACATCCGTACGGGTACCAAAGGCCAGGCAGTTAGTCCATGGTCAGTTATGTTCTCCCGAGTCAAATGATGGTTCTGACCATAAAAGCCAACAAAAAGATAAGCTGCAGCTTGAAACCATCACTTTCTAGTTGACGTGCTGGATTTGCGAATGGAATCTGTGCATGGCTATTCCATGAATCACCATCCTTGGGCAATTTTGCCTTTTCTCTTGCTGGATATTCCTTTATGCCCTTGAAACCATTTTGTATATTGATCATTCAATTTCATGGTGAATTTGTTGAAGAAAACTTTTAAAAAATGAGCAAAACAATCTTGAAAATTTTTAATGTAAAAGTCATTCCATTGAATTATTCATTTAATCATTTTTTACTCTACTATGAATGCGATAATTTATATTCTAATTGATCTAAATTATAATTGAATATATAAAACCTTTAAGATTGTATAAAAATTTTACATTAATTTGCTCAAAATATAAATTCCGTATCAAAACCCTAAAAATCAGGTGAAACCCTAATTTCTGGAAAAATTATCAAATTGATGAAACTTATTCAAATGGAGCCAAATTCATACCAAAAATGCTAAAAACACATTAAAAACATACAATAAAACATATACTAAAATAGGTCAATTTATCTCTTATTAATAGTTCAAGAATATGACCTTTTTTTTTTGTTTAAATCTGATTTTTTTTGTTAAATTTGTTTTTCATGGTCCCATGTGGATCTAGATTTCTTATTTTTGTAGGATTTTAACATGTACTGTGTTGTGTTGTACATGTCAATGTGGCCCGAGAAGTTAACAATTTTTTAGTTAATTATGATGATTTTTAAGTTAAATTTGTGTTACATAGTCCTATGTAGAACCCAAATTTCCTATTTTGTAAGATTTTGCATGTATTCTATTGTATTGTGTCTATCAATGTGGTTTAAGAATATGATATTCTTTTGGTTAAATCTATGATACATGGTTTCATATAGAACCCAGATTTCCTATTTTGTTAAACAAAATTAGTGGTTAAACATATTATTAAAAGTAGTTAGTGTTGGCCCTAGGTGAAACTAAAGAGGGAGTGAATTAAGTTGTTCAATATACCTAGTGCCAATATACACAAATTTTCACCCAATTCAACTAAACAATTTTTGCCTAAGTGACCTTACTCTTAGTAATAAAGATAAAGCAAATAATATCACAAATAAGCAATATAAAGAACAATAAAGTAAAAGAGAGAAAGAGACAAAACCGATTTATAATAATTCGGTGCCAAACTCAACACCTACATCCACTCCCAAGTTCTTTAACGTAGAGTTCAAATCCATTATTGTGCTTTTTCGCAAGTTGATGAAGCAAACTAGCATGTACAAGGTATGGCTCACTCTTTGCTCAACCCTAGCACCTTTAGTTGAGCCAAAAAGTTTTACGATTTCGTCAATTAACTTCATATAACTACACTTGAATGCGATCACCCTAACTTTGAAAAGTATAATTTATCCCCAGTACACCTACCTTACAAAGACTTAAAAGAACAGAAAAACTAGATTATCTTCTCTCAAAATTACTCTAAAAAAAACATTTGTAATCAATATAAGTAAAGATTATGCATCAATTCTATATATATTGACATTTATAGGGATGAGGAATAGAGTTAAAACAAACTCCAACATTCACTAACGGTTAAATACAAAGTGTTGAAAAATTAGCGGTTAGGTGCATTATGATGGCCAAAAGGGCACTAAACTGCTGGCCAAATTCGAGAATTACATTCTACCAAGTGTATTAGGATGGCCGCAAAGGTGACTGAAATGTGCTAGGATGCCCAAACGGGTGGCTGAAAGTGTGGCTGAACTTTATTCGAACTTCCTGTCAAGCATGTTAGGACGATCGAAGTGGTGGTTGATGGATATTAATTGGGACGACCGAACAAGTGGTCGACACACTCTTAACAATGGCATTTTTTTTCTACTTGATTTGACTAACTTTTCTCACAAGTATAATATCTGTTGATCTTCATTGATTTGTTATCATAAAAACTTGGAAAACTAAGAGATATATTTTTCTTTTTTGACGATGATAAACCAATTGATGCTTAATTACAACTAGAAACAAACGGCACAAGCATCATAAGCGTCCATACATTCTTCTCCCCTTTTGACATTATCAAAACTAAAGATAAATCTCTCTTAGCAGAACTCCCCTCAATAAGAGCATATATCATTATCGATATGAAATACCTTTTGTTTTAAAATTCATTTTTTCCCCTAAGTATAAGCATTGATCAGATATATTTTTGGAAACACAACTAATGATATAACTCATTTTTGCAAAAACCTATTATTGTACATTAACAAAAATAGTAAGGTAGTGAAATGGGATCATATCAAAAAGTGAAAATATTGCTCCTCACATCAATATGAACACGTCATATTTTTATTATATTCTCATATTATCATCAATCATATAAAAGCAACACATATCAATCACAATTTTTTTTTTGAAAAATGAAATCTAAATTTTCAAACATTGTATCTTAAAGGAAATACATACACAAAGAAAAAACACATAAGGTCCTTCAAAACAAGATAACTTAAAATATGTTTTTGTTTACTCAATTTAATCGCATTTATAACATAAAGAAATCCAAATGTAATTTTTATAAAAATCATAAAAATGAAGTATGTTTAATATATATAAACAAAAATGCACATAAATTCATTTATCATTCATGGTCCTTCAAGTTAATTATTTAAACTCAATTCAATTACATAAGTAAATTAAGAATGCTTGAGTTTCAAGTAGTCTCTATAAAAATCATCAAGTGTTCAATTCTTTTAAGAAAATTATTTTCATCAATTAAAATAAAATCATCGATAAATTATCACATAAACCAACTACACAACTATGAAACTATCAATACATTTATCATTTGTCATTGTTGTCTCTGGAATCCCTTGTCTTCTTTGTGATGATTATTATACCCATAAAATTAAAAGGTAATTTTTAGTACCCATATTTTTTTTTATCAAGATTTTTAGCACTACTTTGCTACAACCACATGGCTTTCATGCTCATCTCAATGTTTCTTTTGACGTAACATTCTCTATGCATGTGGCCTTACTGACAACAAAAATAACAAGTCACCTTGGGATTTTTGAATAGGAGAAGGTTTAATAAAACAAATTCTATCTTTTCTAAATGTGGTGGAATTTTTGGGAACAAAACCCTTTTTCTTTTCAAAAACTCTTTATTTTTCACTTTTAAGAAAATTACTAAGATCATTTATTCATTTTCTCAATAAAATATGTTGGATTTCTCATCCAATTTTCTTTTCAAGTCATCCTTTTGTGATAAAATTCAATTTTATTTTTGAGAGCTTCATTTTCCTCTTTCAAAATATTGTACTCTTCTAAAAGTTTTGAATTTTCATTTCACAAAGAATTGATTTTGGCAACTGGTTTTTTATTTTTGACAAAAGATTTTTTCAAATTATCATGTAATTTTATAACACGATTATCAAACTCACCATCAATATAATCATCACAATTACAATCATAATAGGAGTGGCAAGATGACACCTTATCATCTTCAATGGTTATGAAAGCCATTTATTCCATTCTACAACCTTTATCATCAACATCTCCAATGGTCATAAAGGCCATTTGAATTTTGAAAATTTTTTTAAAATTTGTTTGGACAGTAAATAACTATTTTGAAAAAGTATTTGAATTGTTTAAAAATTTTCTAACAACTTGTGCTACTTTTTTACACAATTATTCATAAAACTTAGTATTTTTTGCTCCAAATTCTATTCAAAAAAAGGGAAAAAATTATCACAATCATTTTTCGCTCTATACAGGATAGTAATGGAGTAATGAGCACTGACATCAGACGCTCGTTACAATACGAATGTCCATTACAACACGAGCATCTTGTAGGATAGAAATAGATGTAGAATATTGAACGCTTGTTACAACACGAACATCCTATATAAGCGTTCAATAGCAGTTAAAAAGTAGAAAGTGTTTGAATTTAGAAAACACTTGAAATTTAAGATGAAAACATTTGGCGAGAAAATTTGAACAAAAAATTTGACCAATAGAAAGTTTTTTTTTTTTTACCTTGCCACCAATCTAAATAAAAATTTAAAATTTTTTTTTCAAAAAATTTGACAAAAATGCCATCCAAATAGACCCAATATTTTCTTTTTTTCTTTAATTTCTTATAATAAATGATGGATTAAATATCCAATAAGCAAATCAATTAAATCATATTATTTGGGATATTTCTCATTGCTTTTTGTCATTATGTTCTCTCTTGACTTCGAGAACAAGTGTGACAAATTCTAAATTTTTTACTATTGACTAAACTTCTATTCTTTATAACAAGGTAAAAACTTGATTAATTGGATAAATAAAATTTTCTTCCTTCACTGTGCAATATTTTTATCCATTATGGCTGATAACTGAGTCAAATTCTTCAATAATACAACCCTGTAGTAGTAAATAACTCTTTAAAGGAGTTTTTTTTTGGTTTTTTTTTTCTGTTCCAATACTCATAATCAATCCCACTTTTACAACCTATCCTCAATAGCATAATATCCCACAACCAAACTTATGCTCTCACTCTAAACTCAAACTTCCACAATTAAGTTCAATATAAAATTCTAACTAATTTTGTAGCTAGAATCGGGATACCAAATGTAGAACCTTCTAAAATTTGGAGTTCTAACAACAACTTAAAGAATTAGTACCTTATGCTAAGATATTGGAAACTTATTCCAGGAAAGATTCATTATAGATTAAAATGGACACATGCCACCATGCTCAAAGGAAAGAACTTCTGTCAATTGTTATCCCTTCAGTGCACTATTGGACATAGAGAAAATTACTTTAACCAAGGGGCTGCGTGGTTAGTGGGAATCCAAATCGAGAATCGGAATGAATCTATTAGAAACGTGAAGGGAATCAAAATCGGAGAATCGAAATCATTTCTGGAAATTTTGAAATTCTCCATTCCTGACCAAATTAAAGAGTTTGAAAGAAACCCAAGAATGCAAACGTCCACATGCTCATTCGTATGCTCCAACCAGATGTCTGCATCTTCTTTGTTGCATCCAGTTGTAGTTCGTATCATTGATATTCTACAACTTTGACTTCTTTTTTATTCCTCAATTGTTTTGTTTCGAACTATGTTTTCAGACTCGGACCGGGTATTGACTCGGCTGAGCTTAGGAGTCAGGGGTCAATGGGTTCGACCGGGAGTCGACTCGGAGTCGAACCGGATAACGTAATAAATATGTCATATATATACACACCCTTATTAATTTTTCTTTTTTTTAATTTTAATTATTAGTTAAGAGTAAAAAGAAGTTAATGAGTCCAAAAAAATATAACTAATCAAAAATATTAAAAAAGCAAAGTTTTACTATATTTCCATTGGGCAAAGAAACAAGACAATGTCTCACGTAATTTTTTCTACCAAAGTGGCAAATTTTTTACAAATATTAGTCTGGTGATAATTTTTAAGCATATATCTCACATCTGTTTTTTAGAAGCTTACAAATTAAAAATATAATTTTCTTAATTTTCTAGATATAATTTTTTGTTGTTAATGTATAAAAGTACAACAAAAGCAAAGAAATTGGGACCTATATGAGTCTTTCAATTTTTTGACTTAAGATTGGAATCCACATGAGCCACAATTAAGTTTGATTGAAAAGTATAAGAGTGTATGCCATTTTTTAAAACGTATGCAATTTTTGAAAACTAAGGGTGGGGCCCATATTTGATTGAAAGAGATGTAAAATAAGGGTGGGCCCCAAACTTGATTGAAAGAGATGTAAGAAAATTGAAAGTTCACAAATGGTGTTAAAGTTCTACTCCCAAGAAGAACCAAAAGAAAAATTGAAAGGCTGGCACATTTCCCAAAAGAAAAAAGGTTGGCTCCGGTCCTTTTACCCTTGCTGTTTACTTCTAGATTTCTCTCAACTGTTGGATTCTGAAGATGCTAACTATTGCTGCATCATTCAACTTTTAATTCTATGGGAATGTTTAATTGGACTATAGAGGAACCGATAGAGACTGAACAACAATCAAACTGAAGGGTGCATTATGCACCCACATGACTTTTTTTGGGAGGCAGGATTCGAACCCTTGATCTTTCACCTCACTTAAGCCTTAAAGGCTTGATGTCAACCTAGAAAAGCTTGGTTGGTTTTGCTGCATTATTCAACAAGAGAACTGGAAATGGCTCAAAATAAAAGACTAAATAAAAAAGCCAAGTAGTTGTAATTACTGGCCTCTTAATTCTTGCCTCAACCAAATAGGATGGACCATGTAAAAATGACTGCTGACAACTCAGGATAGTCGACTATTAAATCTATGATTAAGATACAAAAGAGACATAAAGGGAAAGCTGATTGAGCAAAGTTGGTCTGGCGTAAAATGCAATATGAAGCATGCTTTTAGGTTGTGGTTAGTATGTAAAAGAAGATTGGTTACATTCATAGATTTAAAAGTTCATGAGTTGTGATGGAGGATTAGTGTATATAGTGCATGACTCAACAAGAATCTACTAATCATCTATTTTTCAATTTTAATTTTGGCTACAATTTCACAAAAGGTGTAGGCATTGTGTTTGAACTACAGAATTACTGATCCATGGGATCAGTAGCTAACTTGCCTCATCTCTCACTTCGAACAACCTAGGAATGAAACTATAAATGAACTGAGTTGTTTGCAAACACAGCTCAGCTCAGCTAGTGAAAGCTCGTGTTCGGCTCGTTTATCTAGCTAAATAAGTCAAGCTTGAACACAAATTTTGGCTCGTTTAGTAAATGAGAGAGCTCGAGTTCGCTCGTTTAATAAACAAGTAAGAGTTTGAACATAAGATGTTCGACTCGACTAGAGTTTGAACATGAGATGCTCGACTCGACTCGACTCGAAAAATACTTTTCACATATTTGAACTGAACTGCTCGCGAACAAAGTTTGACTCGACTTGTAAAAGCTCGAGTTCAGCTCATTCATATAATTAAATGAGTCTAATTTTTTGCTTATTTATTGAACAAGCACAAGCTCGAATCGAGAATATTCGACTCGACTCGATTTGTTTACAACTCTACCTAGGAAGCTATCAGTTGTTGAGGTTGTATGCTACATTAAAAAAGCAAGAAATCAACAAAATTTTCAAAACAACGCTAAATACAGTGGCCCCAGTTATAGAGAGTTGACTGCTGAGTGCTGAAGTAGAACCCTAACTTCAAGGATTAATTGTGAAATTCTAATCACGAAATGCCTCATAAAATTGGTATTTCTTTGGTTTTAGGCTTGTAAATTTGACAATTGGTCATTTTTTTAACTTTTTTAGTGGGTGATAACGTACATGCTAACAATTGAATAATAAAATTAAAGCTTATATGATATAAAACCCATCTGTGTTTCTTGGGCAAATTTCCTAGAATAATGTAGTTTTAAAAAAAAAAGTTCCCAAATGGGGACTTTTTTGTGTTGTGTCTGAATGTAGAATTACCTCACAATAGATTGAATTTTATTTTATTTTTTTTAAAAAACTTATGTCAGGTGTATCAAGTTGGGGGTTTGGTTGCAAATTGCCAAAAATAGTGCCGCACACGCTCTGTGGAGCACAACCCATTTTTTTTTTAGGGTCTATGCAACACAACCAATTTGTTTTTTCTTTTTGAGGGTGCTGCATAGCCTTTTTTTTTTTTTTTTATGAGTGCACCACACAACCCAATTTTTTTTTTTGTTAAGCTCATTCCAAACCCTAACTGTAGACCTTAATTTGTATACCCTAAACCCTAAACCGAAACCCTAACTGTAAACCCTAAATCCAAACTTTAACCTTAAACCTAGTTCCAAAAACCAAACCCACCTTAATCCCCGAGCCCTAATTTATAAACACCATTGTAAATTCTAATTGATAAACCCATACCCTAAACCTAATTGGACTAAACCCTAAATCCTAAACCAAACTATAACCTTAGTCCCTTAATCGCCAAACCCTATTCTAATATAAAACTTAACCCTAAATCCTAAACCTAATATAAACACCCTTGTAAACCTTAACCCTAACCCTAACCCTAACCCTCACCTTAATCATAATCCTAACCCTAACTTTAACCCTTGTTAGCAACACTTTAATCCTAAACCCCATAACTCTAATTTCTAAACACTATAACCCTAATTTGTAAACTATAATTAAAACCTAGTTTCTAAACCCTAACATATGGAACTAAATTGTAAAGCATATAAAAAAAATCGTAAATTAAATAGTAATCATAAACACTGCATAAATATACAAAAAGTATGCATAAATTCATGAATTAAATAGTAACCATAAACACTCTAAATGAATGTATGCATAAATTTAAATAATTCCAATCATAGATATACATAGTTTTGTACATTCATCATTGCAACATCCGAAATAAGTAAAAAAAAATGACAATGTCCAACATCGCTTATGTGTGTCTCCTGCCCCTGTCTTGTAGTGTAATAGAAGAGCCGCATCTCTAGTACTTTCACGGGTGTTCCACATGCTTCTGCTTCTATTGCTGAGAAGATCACCTAAGTCCAGCATCAAGATGGAATGGTGCTGGAGCTCATCAGTCTCATTGGTAACCATAGCAACTAAAGTTTGACCACAATGTGTACATGAATTTGGTTCACTAGAATTAGTACAATGCTCGTAGAAGTGCTCGATCGAAACGATAAATTAGCATAGTCACTAAGAATTAAAAAGTTGTATATGATACCGTCTCTAATAGAGGAATTGTATTTTGACTGAAATAGTTACTATGAATTCCAAAAGTCGGTACCTGTATAGGAGTGCTAAATGGATCATATGTCGAAACATATTCAGACTATACGGAAGCATTCGCACTGTATTGGGTAATGTCGACATAAATATCATCGACTTGATCCACTGGTATCTGTCCCCGTTGGCGACGTCTACTCTTTCTGCTTTTTGCTAGCGTTTGACTGCGTGTACGGTGAACGGGGACTTTACGTGTCATATTAGCTTGCAATGATAAGCCGGTTCCAAATCGGTCAAATGTGTCTAGCTGCATGCAACGGTCCCTCTGCATGTGCTGCATTTTGCCAAAAGTCTCATCTCGTATGGATTGTAGTTGAGTCAGCATTGCAAGATGTTGCGGTGTATCTTATGTGAGACACTCATGTGTAGCCCATTTGATACGTGTTATACTATCCATCTACAGAATATTATTGTAAATCAAATTAATTAATATATAATAATAATTTATTAACCACAATGTAAATCTAAGGCATACCAAATAATTATGGCGGCCATCATTTCCATACAGCCCTTCTTAATGTGACAAATGCACAATAAGAGGTATAATATATCAAACAGTATGACGAAAGTACTATCGCATGTAATCATAAATGGGAGTGTACGAGTCCACAGGGGCCTCTCTATCATAGATTCAGTACAATTACCCCACCAATGAATCCAACTACTATAATAGGTCTCTCAACTTTGCCCAATATGGTCATATCTGGTCAATGCATGCAACTCAAGGTATGTGTTTAACGGTCAGTAATATCTTGATAAATACTGAACTATTTGAGCACATGATTTGAAATGTTTATCTCTAAAATATGAAAATATATGAGCAACAATCTTGCTCGCTATATATGCAAATCTACAGTACAAATAGGGTGCAACTTGGCAATGACGGATGGCGTGTATGACTCTCAGATGAATTGTATGAAACAAATTGTTATCATTGTAAGCAATCATGTCTACGTGATGAGTGAATAATTTTGATCAAATTAAAGATATGAGCACAACTTACATCATACTATCTAAATTTCGAGAGCCGGTCTTGATAGTAGAACAAATAATGCTATAGTGTATTAATACCTGTAAGGGTAATGGTCTAATGTACTCCCATAAAAAATTGTCTGTTTCCTAATACTGTTAGGGAGACAATTTCCGGCCGAATAGTTGATAATTGCTCCCACGTTTAAAGCTGAAAGAAAAAATATCAATCATAAATTTTTTAATCACAACACTTAAACTAAATAATTAAGTTTATAAATAATAAAATTATAACGGTATTGAACCTATAATAGCATACAAGCTGGCAGTGATCGACGATTGCGCACGGCATGTCTTGCATATAAACCTATAAAGTGCCACAAGTATTGCACAGTTCCAACTATACTTTGACGTGCCTTTTAAGTCTTGTACATTGTCTAGCCACTGTTTCAAGACCAGATTGCCATAAATGTCAACAAACAATTATTCAGTAAACAAAATCAAGATGTATATCCTAACATGTCAACGTACAACCTCATTGTCTGTATTTTCTGGCACTGTGTTTTCGAACTATCGCTATAGCGCGGCTACCTTGAATCTTCCATCAAGTTTAAAATCTTCATTATTGAGGTGAAAACCTAGTACTTGATGAATAATAGCCTTCTTGTCCTGTAGGCCCATGGATGGGTCAATTAATGTAACAAGCAATTTGTCGACACGTGGTTCCTATAAGACTGTGATGTTCTAAAACGCTACAGTAGTCTCGCCCAACAGAAAGTGAAATGTGTGGGTCTTCTGGTACCAATACTCAATTAAAGCTGTGATTAATGTTTGATTGTACAAAAGCATGCTTGTATGGATAACACCATCGAATCCAGTCAATTTCATATAGTGTATGATAGGAACATCCTTACTGTATTAATTAATTCCCAAAAATAACCGTCGCACCTCTTCGCTTTTAGCTGCCGTTCATTCTCGAAGAAAATATTGCAAGACCTGTGCCAATCAAAAAACTGGGATTGTGCGATCCAGGGTGAGGGTTTGTTTGTAGAGGCCGATAAAGGGAATGTAGCCATAACGCTAAAATCATACATAAGTAAACACAAATATTAAAAATTAGTGTGAAGTTTTAAAATTAACATGTATATGCAACATAAATTTGGACTTATAATGCAAATAATGATAATAATTGACAAAATATACACAATATCAAAGAACAATATATGTTATGAAAAACTAGAGTAGAGCATTACATTATTTTAAAATTAACCCAATTTGTAAACCCAACCAAAACCCTAAACTTTAATCCTAACCGTAACCCTATTCCCTAAACCCTAACCAAAACCCTAAAACCCTAACCCAATCGAAACTCTAATTGTTAATTTAGTCCATAAATTCTTAACTTAACCTTAACCGTAAACCTAGTTCATAAACTTTTAACATAATCCTTACCCTAATCTTAATCCTAACCCTAACTCTAAAACCCTAAAACATAATTTGTAAACTATAAACCTTAATTTCTAACCCTAACCCTAAAACATAATTTGTAAACTATAAACCCTAATTTCTAACCCTAACCCTAAAACAAAATATATATGTGCATAAAAAATCAAAATAGACTGAACATAAATATAAAGAAATAATAAATTATACACAATGTCAAACAACGTTACACGCAACAATAAAGACGAAATTTTTCTATGTACATGTCACACTACACGTTGAAATTACATGTATCTTGAAATTAAAAAAATACTAACATTTAAAAAATAATTGCTAATGGAAATAACTTGAATATGGATACGAAGCCACATTGTGGCTTGACTATAAACAGACACTGCATCTTCTTGGAGTATCGGGACAACGGCGATCCATTTTATTCCGAATTCATGCTGTTCTCTATCGGCCTTGTATCTTTTCACTTATACGAGTCGCATTGTATGCCAGCTAAAAATCAACGATCGTCCAATATGCCTGGTGCCTCAAAGGATAAAATTGGCATGTTCATATTTGAAAATATGCTCAATTTTTATACACGTAATCAATCAATTTAGTAGGCTAAATACCCAGTATTTCGACACATGACTAGAACATGGGAATAGGAAAATCTTAAACCTTGCTACTTGCCACACATGCATGTATGTTTCTTAGAATTGACCGTTTGTGGATTTCTCCCTCTATCCTAATGAACTTTCATACTCACATCATACCTCCTTCCACGCTGTTGTACAGTGCAACCTTATGACGTCAGCTTTTTTCTTATTTTGAGCATATTTCTCCTACTGATCCTTAGGGAGCGGAAAACTGAAATTCGCACCGACCTTCCTCTTTCTCTCTCACAACGTGATACTCTAGTTCAGGGTGTGCTCCACGCATACCTTGATTGATAATAATCTGACACTGCATAATATTTTGTTGAAGTATTCAGCCGCTTTGGTTGATAAGTGACCCTACCTATATCTCTCATCCTTATAAAGTGCTCATTGGTGAGGTTCAACTAATTTGCCATTCAACCATCGATGTACCTCTTTACTGATGGTCTCAATCTGTCTCATGAATTCATCATATTCTCTTTCTTTTCGAGTAGAGTCTTTAGCCCACACAAGATTTTTGAGTCTGAAACAATACGCAAAATGATCTCATCAGCTAAATATGTGTTACAAAATACTAATTTGAATATAGTTTGAAACAGCATACTATCGAAGTATCATACTGTTGATGTTTGAATTTTTTTGTAAAATTAGCTTGGACATGGACCAAGTAGAATCAGTAGATTGCAGTGTTATCTGGCCAATTTGATATGGCTTGAATAATCTCTTTGTGCCAATCAGAGATGATGCGGATTTTTGGACCATTTTCAAGTATGTATTGTCTCAACTGTTACATAAATCATCCCCAACTGTGATTCATTTTTTCATCCACGAGAGCAAATGCTACAGGCAGAAGTTAGTTATTCTCATCAAATCCAATGAAAACCAGAAATTTAGATTTGTAAGGCCCCTTAATAAAAGTCACATCTATGTAGATAACGGGCTTTAAACACCTGAAAGCTTGGATGGTAGGATCGAAAGCCCAAAAGGCGTATTAAAAAATGAGACACTGTGAAGTGCTTTGCGGATGGTACAATCAAGAGACATTTATACCAGAGTTGGTAACTACCAGGTCCTATATAAATGTTGGTAATTTGGCTATGGATGTGGGCCAATCACTAAACACAAAGTCAATAGACTTTCGCCGTGTGACTTTTTGTACAAAACATCACAGCTAAACTGCTGTTTGACCGTAGTTTGTATTTCTTTGATAGAGAACAATCAACTATTATTGATATGATTGACAATAAACTTAGCAATTATTTCAGAGCTCAACTATCAGTGATCGTTTGAACATGTCATACGAACACAAGTATGCTCCTTCTGCAAGCTCACGATTATCAACATATTGTGCGTGTTCCGAAGTGTGACTTTCAGCTATTAATTACTGGGAGTGGCAGAAGTACGCGTGCTACATATGGCATACCATGTATGTTGATTACTTTCTTTAACCCTATACTTCCTATTGTACTTTATCGACTACAACTTGACAACTCGCTACACATCCTTCTTTGTCGCGAATAGTTGGCCTAATTCTAACTCTTGTGTCTGATCATTCCATATATTCAACCTCATGCAGTTTTCACGGTCTATAAGATCGAATACCTTCGTTCCTTTGACACCTTTAATGTCTTGTAGTGATCCCATGCCTTTAGTAACACTTGTGGAAAGAATGCTAGGAGCTACCTCGTCAATCTGTCTTGTCTCATTTCTTGAATTGTCGTGATCTGAATCATCGGTATCTGGTTTCAGTTTCGAGTCTTTGTCATCCTTGATGCCAAGTTCATCCCCTATTGAAACTCTCGTATAATATCAATGATCATGTGCGAAATGGTTTGGAGATGCTGCCGGATTATCATCGAACATTTGGCTGCTGCTAGGTCGGTCAATAGATTTGACCTTTGACATTGTCTACGATGAGATGGGTTGGGCGGCAAGAATGTTATTTCACATTTAGTAATGGAGTTATCGTAACATCCAGAAAACATAGGTAAGGAAGTCCCATCTACATTCGAATATGGTGTGTATGCTGGTTCCCCTACACTCGAGTCACATAAATTGACATTTGTTTGGTGCTTTTCAAGCTCAACGTATATCTCATAGGGAGTGTGTGAGGACACATTTTGCTTTATATAATACAAATTATTCACATCATCGTCGTTCAGTATCGACACATCGGTATAAGAATTTGTGTCAACATGATTTCTCAACTACAGAGTTATCTTACAAGTTTCTCTATCTTGTTGCATGACCGCGTATACTCTATCAACCAATTAATTAAACCCTACGCATTGCCTAACTAATATCATTTTTTTGCATCATGGGGGATTGATATCTATCGAGATATACTACGGATCGTTAGACAAGTATACTTATCGTTCTATAGTATAGTGTAGGTGAATATCAGGTATCGTTTTCACAAGGACTATGACTACTAGTACTAACTCTTACTCTACTATTTAACCTTAAAAAGATCGAATGAAGACTAACTTAATCGTTGAGAAATTAACTAACTCTAAAGCTAATTTATCTAGAATAGGATGACACTGGTATACTAAGTAATTGGATGCAACAATTAGTCAAAAGAGAACCTAGATTAGGAATCCCCCTAGTTGTCATCGAAGCAGTTCAATTCATGGTTAATTAAGTTACCAAATTACCTAGACCCTAAAAATCCCTTTTTGTTGGCGTATAACCCTTTTTAAGAATTATATTCCCTATCCTTTTAGTTGATTAGCAAGAATCTCTTCTTCACTAAAATCTTAAAATAATGATTCAGAAATTTGAATTTCACAAAACGAGTTAGGTTTGAATCTAACTTGGGAAGACCTAAGCCATCCTATCTCTAGTGATTCTTGCAGGCCTTTTTATTTGTGAAGTGATTCAATTCAATCAAGTAATTTCTCAATTAACTTATGTTGAAATCATAGATTAGGAAAGAGTGTGCACGACTCAATTCAATTAACAAATTAATTCACAAATAAATCCAGGTAAAAAGAGTAACTTAAATTAACCAACTGAATCAATCCATAACAAGTAAACTAGGGTTCAACCCATCTAGGTTCATAATAACTCAGTTCATCATGGAATAAGAAAATTCAACAATCAACAAAAGAAGAACAACAAAACCCATTCTCATAGTGAAATCTGAATCTTCAAGTGTTGCTGTAGAGATCCCCTTCCTTTATTGTTGCAATCTTCTTACTTAGAATCCCTTGTAGGTGTCCTTTTCGATTCGTTAGAGGATAGAGTCTTGAAACCCTTACTTCTTGCTTGATGTTTTTTGTACTCGTTCTCTCCTTTGAAGTTTTAAAACCTATTTTGCCGTCCCCTCCTTCTTCAACTGATTCCCCCTCTTTTTATCAATCTTGTCAAAAACGCATCAGTTACAAAGACCAGGAATTAGGCCGCGGGAAAGGCCGTGGCACGGCCTTGCCCGCGGCCTCCATTAGAAGCTTTGCCCCATGCCTCGTTTCTCCATCCGGACGTTCTGACCTAGTCCGCGGGAAAGGCCGCGCTGCGGCCTTGGTCAGAAACCTTATTTTCTTTTGCTTCGTTGAGTTGTCATTCTGACCTTGGCCGTTGGGAAGGCCGTGGTGCGGCTTTACCCGCGGCCTAGGTCAGAAGCTGCAATTTTGCCTTGGCAGCTTCACTTGGCATGTTGACTGTTCCACTCGAAAGATCAACTTCGCATTTAGTGATGAATTAAGTGTAGTAATCCTAAGTTGACCTCAATTAGCATGGATATAAGTAGAAAAACTTGTCAAACATACCAAAAACAACCAAATGAATAAATATCATACTCAAGGACTCTAAGTAGAGAAAAATAAGCAAATAGGTAATGAAATAACTAAAAATCCTGAAAACCTACACCTAAACTATAAGAAAAGACTATGTCATTGTGGCACATATCAGGAATCGTATGCCATCGAACCTCCAAGGTATACAATTCTTACTCCTCAGTATAGTTGCATTAGTAAACCGTTGTCCATTGAAACACCTGCCTATTACTCAAACAACTGTCGTTCCAAGTCAATAATTTATTTCATTTAATTTTCATAATTTTCAAAAATATTAATCTAAAATTCATGGCACATAATGTCGAAAAAATGATAATTTTAGTCTAGTTATTTCCAGACATATACAAAAAAAAATTCTAATGAAATACATATTAAACTCTAATTTTAACCTTTTTGACATTTTAATATAACAACTAAATTATTACCAATAATAGACAACATTTTAATATAACTAATTATCCATGGAAAATAAACATTTTTGACACATTAATGTATAAAATTAATTTTAATATAACACAATTACAATAATTTTAACATTTTAACATAGCAACTAAATTATTACCCATAATAGATAACATTTTAAAATAACTAATTATCCATGAAAAAATAAACATTTTGACATTACTATATGAAATTAATTTTAACATAATACAAATACAATAATTTTAACATTTTAACATAACAACTAAATTATTATCCTATAATAGATAACGTTTTAACATAACTAATTATCCATGGAAAAATAAACATTTTAGCATTACTATATAAAATTAATTTTAACATAACATAATTACAATAATTTTAACATTATTTTAACATTTTAACATAACAACTAAATTATTACCCATAATAGATAACATTTTAATATAACTAATTATCCATGAAAAAATAAATATTTTGACACATTACTATATAAAATTAATTTTAACACAACACAATTACAATAATTTTAACATAATTTTAACATTTGAACATAATAACTAAATTATTATCCATAATAGAAAACTTAATTTTAACATAACACAATAACAATAAATTTAACAATTAGTTTTAATATAATAACTACATTATTATCCATAATAAAAAATATTTTTTGAACATTTTGTTTTACTTCATGAACAAGTACAATTCCAATTCTTGATATACTTTACTTCTTTAGCAATCCTTATTACATTCCAAACAAATTGATCAAATTCTAGTTATTTTACTCGCATAAAGTTGACTATTTTCTAGTGATAAAAAAATTACTGACTAAATTATATTCAAAATTTATTCATGCATCCCTTAATGGTCCATGGTTTTACATACAGCTGGTAACATCTAAATTTTATTTTCTAATTTGTACAAGTTTAACTGGTAAGTTAATTGGAAGGAAGTCATTAATTTTATGAATAAATTTGTTCTACATTCGCTGTATTTGGAACATGTTTTTCAACAACTAGTACCGTAGACACCAAATTTTGACACACAATTTATTTTCAAACATTAGGGGGCATGTTTGCATTTTTTAGACTAAATTTTAATTTTTCAATAATTTGGGGGGCAAAATAATAATTTTATCTGTAAATATTTTTCTATTAGCTTTTGGGGGTTTTAAATTGATATTTTTACTTTCATGTGAATTTGTTAATTTTTTATTATTTTTTCTGGATTTAATTGGTATTCTTTTATATTTTTTATTTTTACCAGTACAAGGGCAAAATGATAATTTCACCTTGTAGACAGCATTTTAGCTCATTTTTAGTTCCAAATTCATTTTTCTAATTCTTTAAGTATGTTTCTAAATTTTCTTGATTTTTCGGAGACGATTGCTATTTTTCTGAGAGTTTTCATTGCCCAAGGGTAAAATCATCATTTTATAGTTTAAATTTATTTTTTATTAATTTTTGAGGCATAAATGCATTTTCCAGTGTTTTAAGCCCATTTTTAATTTTTGATAATTTTTCGAGGTCAATAGCTATTTTTCTGTAAATTTTCATTGTCCAAGGGCAAAATCATCATTTTACAGTTTAAATTCATTTTTCATCAATTTTTGAGGCATGAATGCATTTTCCAGTGTTTTAAGCCTATTTTTAATTTTTGTTAATTTTTCGAGGTCTATAGCTATTTTTCTGTAAATTTTCATTGTCCAAGGGTAAAATCGTCATTTTACAGTCTAAATTCATTTTTTGTCAAATTTGAGTCATAAATGCATTTTCTAGTGTTTTAGGCTTATTTTTAATTTTTAAAATTTTTTTGATGTTAATAGCTATTTTTTTATGTATTTTCGTTGTCTAGGGGCAAAATCGTCATTTGACACTCCGGGCGCGTTTTTGTCACCTTTAAGCTCTAGCTTTTATTTTTGAAATCTACTTGAATTATTTTGAAAATTAGAGATTGCTGTCAATTCTTTATTATTTTGGGAGTTAAAAAATATTTTTTAAATAAAATTAGCATTTTTAATACCGGTGGCGTTTTCGTTATTTTATAGCATTCTTGGCCAACAATACAAGTGGCCTATAAATACCCCTTTTAATCAGCAAAAAAAAAAAGAAAAAAATTAGAAACCCTAAGAACACATTTGATTTTATCCAAAAAAGATCAAAACATATAACAAAACACCTAAAAAACACACACTAAAAAGAGGCCGTTGTTTCTCATTTTTTCACTACTGTTCATTGTCTTCCACCTGAATTTTCACTGTTCATCATCAGACCTTGGCTTTAACGTTGAAAAGGTAAGTTCTTACTTAACTTTTCTCTTTGTTAATCTATTTTTGCTTCAGTTTCTGTGGCAATCTAATTAATGGTGTTTATGTGATTGGAATTTTAATTGTATTTGAATTTTCTTCTTATTGTTGTTTCTGGGTTTTGTTTTATCTTATTCCTGATTTCTTGTTTCTGGAATTTCTCTCTATCGTTCATCTCAATTCCTACCCAAACTCAAATCTCCAATTCCACCAGTCAGCTACCACTAGTCCATTCAAAACCTCCAACCAGGACCGCCAGACAACCTCCAAACAACCACAATACCACGCCAAGCCTCAAAACCTCCACCATCATCATCACTGAAACTAATCTCCCCTGTCACAAATAGTTCCCAATTTCCCTCAGTCCCTCGCACCACTACCAAACAAGGCCATCAATAGCTCACAAACTAGTGCCAAAATAACTCTCATCAGCCCCATTCAATCTGCCAAATCAAGCCAACCCACTATCCAATAAACCACCGCATGTCCACCCAAACACCATCGTCACCTTCAACCTGCAAAAGATAAACAAATAACCCAAATTTGAAGCCAGAAACACAGCACAACTATTTCAGTAACCTCCCCAATTCCCAAGCCACAACCGACCCACCAATCCCTCTATCCCCTGCCTCAGCCACTACAATTTCCACTTGTCCAGTCAATAACCAAGCTCCAATTACCACCGTCCTTAGCTACTAGCCCCATTCAATTTGCAATTTCAACCTGCATACACACAGAACATCCAATCACCCATACAGCCCCCGTAGCCTCCATCAAAAGACCATCAGTCAATTGCAAACCCCACTTGACCACCATTCAAACCAATCAATTCCTCAGTCGTCTCTCCCCTCTAACACCACCGACTGATTCCCGATTCATTAACACCCAACCCCCACCAATCACCATGTCTCCCTATACTAACACCACCTAAGAAAAGAGTCAATTCCCAATCACAGCTCCTATACACCATTCCGTCATCAGTTACCTTGCAGAAAAACAAAACAATCACCTACAACCACCTGTTAAACCACCATAGCCCATCACCAATCGTGCCCTCCCTCACTAGCCTTGATTTCATAATTGGGCAGTGGAGAAGAAATAGAGTAGAACTAGGGACAGAGAGAGAAAAGAAACAAGAGAGAACTCGAGAGTGAGAAAGAGAAAGAGAGAATGGAAAGGAAGAAGATGAAAAGAGAGAAGAGATGATGAGAGAAAGCTGAGAACAGAGAGCCCGAGAGAGAGAGGTGAACTAGGAAGAGGGACAGAGAGAGAGAGCAAACGAGAGAGAGAGAGTTAAAACACAGAAGGAGATGAGAGGGGAAGCGAAACAGAAGTGGGGAGAGAATAGATGAAGGAGAAGAGAGAACGGTGAGGGGAAAAGAAAGAGAGAAAGGGGAAGGAAAGAAAAGGGAAAGAAAGGACGAAAGAGAGAAGAGCAGAGAATAAAGAGAATCAGAAAAGAAAGAAAAGAACAAGAAGGAGAGTAAGAGAAATGGAGGCCGAGGAGAGTGAGAGAAAATAGAGAAACAAAGAGGTTGACCGGGAAGATTGAAGAGATAGTCATTAATTAGAAAATGAAAAAAAAAAATCATAAGAGAGAAAGATGAGAGAATGGGTGAGAGGATAATGCAAATCTGGAAAGAATGAATACGCGAGAAAGTGATAAAAGAATTTGAGGCTAAAATTTAATTGATAAATCCGGTTTTAATGTTGTTGTTTTTTTTTTTTTTTGTTTCTTGATTCGCATTTTAGTTTAAATTCAGTTTCTTGTGGATCTTAGTTTGATTTAATTTTTTTTAATTAGTTAATCTAGTCAATTAGATTAATCAGCTTTCAATTTAGTTTGTGGTGTGATTTTGTTTTTATTTTCTTCTGCGTTTGTTTATAACAAGGGGATATTTACATTCAAGACTTAAATTTTATATATTGCCCTGTTTGAGTTTATTTCCTTTCAATTAAGTCCTAATATTTTTAAATTGACCCCCTAGATTTTATATTCCTTCAATTAAGTCCCTCAATTGCAATTTGGCCCACTTTTGTTGAAGTTTATTGTTTTGTTCCTCCATTTCACTTTAATTTGCACTTTTGCCCCTTAGATTTGCTTTAACTTTCAAGTTTACCCCCTTAAGTTTTATGGAGCTTTATTTCAGTCCCCCTTGGTTGCTAAACTTTACATTTTACTCTCAATTCTTTAGTGTCTCGTATTTATTCTTTTTATTGTGGTACCTTGACTTGTTTGTTCATCTCTTTAAGTATTTGTACCGGGTCTTCCAAAGAGGTATCCCGACTTCTTGTTATTTTTCTTTATATGCTCCAATATGCTCCAATGTGATTTTATGCATTATTATTTGTTTATTTTTTACATACGTTTAGCGCATTTATGTATTTAATTTATTTAATTTTGAATTTTTATTATTATTTTGAAAAATATAATATTTTGTATTTAGCTAGTCAATGTAATAGTTAGATTATTTTTCTCATATTTCAGCAAAAATCGTGTAATTAGATAGAAAGTGTAATAGATAGGGCATTTTTATAAATTTAATTTCCCTTTTTTTTAAATTGTAAATTAAACCCCCGGTATAATAGTTAGGGTTTATTTGCTTTTGTGTGTTTACTGTGCTTATTTATTTTATTGCTTTCATTAGGATTTTGCATCTAGAATATTATGCTTATGTGTTTACATGCTCCTACTTGACTTTATATGTCTTTATATGTTTAATTTGCTTTTTTAATTCCATGCTTTACTATTTAATTCATGCTTTATAGTTTATTCCGTCACCACAATAGTCCAACGCTAGTTGTGGCTTATGTCGTTTCCTTGCTAGTCCAACGCTAGTGGGAATTCCTAGAAAGGGCTAGTCCAATGCTAGACCCTTAGGGCATTTTAGTATTAAGTACACTCATGTGCATTTTACATCCCACTTCACACATTTTAGTTTTCCTTTTATTTTGCATGATTTTATTATTACTATTATTACTATTATTATTATTATTTTGACAGCATCTTCGAAATGCATGACATCTTAGGTTGCATCTCACTTAGAATTAGAATCATTTGTGTGATTCGACTAGAAATAGTCATCCTACTCATGTGGGAAGCGATGGCGTACATGCCGTTCCCCCCTCTGTGAGTAGAAACATTCAGTCACGAGTTATTAGTTCCCCGTACCCGCCATGTTGCATACCCACCTTCTTTCTTCACTTACTATATATTATTATTTTCTTTTCTTTTTGCATCACATTTGGCATAAAAACTCGTGACTCTCTCGAGGCCTTGACTCGGATTTCGCAATTAATGCGATAATTCTGACCAAGCCTCGACGGAACATTTAGACCCTTCCGATATTCACATTTAGATTTAGGATTTGCATTCATTTAGATACATCCGAACGCGATAGAATTTAGGGTTAATTTAAGAAAATTTGATTAAACCTCACAACTAGCCTCGGCTAGGTAGAAAGGGTGCCTTAGGCCCAAGCATTTGCCTTCCCTTTCTTCAAATGTGACTCCTGAACCTTTTTCTCTCGTTTTTCGTAGACCGAAGTCGGAAAAAGGGTTTTAAATGATTTTATAAATTTTTTATTATTTTTAGTTTTGTTAAACAATTTTCAGGTGACTTGGTATACCCTAACTCTATACCAAGTGGTGACTCCATTTTCTTTTAAAATAAAACCCTTCAAAAATTAGTTGGCCAAAACCATCACACTTTTAGTCCTGGCCTTGTTTTTTTTTTAAAATACCATTTTTCTTAAAATATACTTTTTTTACTAAAATTCGATTTTTCTCACACACGCATGGTTTTTCCAAAACATTTATTTTCAAAAAGGTCTCGGACCAGACCATCTCTTCGGGACGCGACAATCAACGATCCCACTAGTACCCTTCTACTTACCCCTTTCCTTTACGATTTTTTAAGACGCGACAAGTACATTCGTTTCTTGAGATATTTTTAAGCAGTCCACTCCTAAATCCAACCCAATGTATCACACTCCGGTTAACTTTTCATACAGCTATTAATGATCCATGAGTTGTCAACCTTGATCTTCGTTACAGAATTTAAAACTCAAGTTTATACTTAAAAAATGTAAATAGATTATATATGTTAAACCTATTTTAAAAGACTAATATATCCCACATTTTCAATTTTCAACTCAACGATTTCAATTTCCATGTAAGAATCAATATTAGTATTAACGGCTTAGGGAGCCCTTGGCTTACAACAAATTTTGCACCTCTTTTCCACATGTTTTCAATTTTCTGAAATTAGCATTCAGAACATAACACAAAGGCAAACATTTAACATAACATAACTATTATTCCATGAAAACTAAATATTTTAACATCACTATATACACATTTAACATAATACAATAACACTTAAGTAGACACTTTTAATAATTCTAATTTATTAATATCTAACAAATTATTGTAACACTAACTAACATAATTTTATTTACACAATATTTAAACAAGTAGTAGTTAATAGTAACCTTGTCTAGCTAAATCCTATTTTGTCTATGCCGACCGGAAGCTCCTTTGCTTGCTAGTAACAATCTCTACCTTTGTTGTTTGCTCCTTGCCTGCCTTTGTTCTCTGCTCTGCTTCTGCCTTTGCTTATACAAATAGAGAAGATGCACAACTTCAAAGAAATTTGCCTAAACTACTACATAGAAAGTAGAGAGAAGTGAGGAGAGAATTCTTCTTCGGATATATGAGTTTATGAATTCAGGTTTTATAGACTGATTTGCACGGCCAACTTTGATTTAAAAACAAATGAAAAGGTTGACACTCTCAAGACTAAATTGTACATCATTCAACATGCTTTTACTGAAAAGGCTGAAGGAATCTTGGTTAGCCAAGTTTTTAAGCCTGTAATCAACACGCATGGACCACACAAACTGCATTGTTTACAGGCTTTGTTATGTCATGAGACTATATGCATGCAACCTTTTACATTTAAAAAAAAAAATCACTTAGCTTTGTCGCACAAGCCTTGTGCGGCACATAGGCGCCATGTCGGATGCTATGGGGCATTGTGCCACATTGGCGCCCATTGCAGAGTGAGTATTGCGTGCACCACGCGCGCCACGTGGCGTGCCACGTGGTGCACTAGAACCAATCACACATCGCCAAATAATACAAGGTATGACCCACCATTGCCACATGGCGATAAATTATTAGTTCTAGTACACCACGTGACAATGCACGTGGTGTATTGTATACTTTTCCCCCATTGCAACACAAGCCTTGTGGGGCAGAGGTCAAATCCAGCCCCTCAAAAATTGCTACGAGCCTATCATTTGAGCCCCTAAAAATAAATAAATGAGTATTGCTGCACAGATGCTGTGCAGCAACACTTTATCCCTTCCAAACTTTAAAAAAAAAAAAAAAATTCAATCTGTTGCCTCACACTCTATTTTCAGAACACAACTCAAAAAGATCTCCATTGAGAAACTTTTCTTTAAAACTACATTATTATGAGAAATTTGCCGTACTTCTTGGCATCACGTTTACTATTATGTAACTATATTCCATGCCTCTCATATAGGTTTATAATCTCACTTTTTCTAAGTTAACAAAGGTATAAAACTTGTGCCAAAATGTATGATTCTTCCTTGACACTTCAATATGAAAATAAAATAAAAAAATAAAAAATGATTGGAAAAGTTGACCTTCCAAATAAAGTAGCCATATGATTCTTTTCAAAGTATTATATGCAAATGAAGGGAAAGGCATTGAGATATTTGACCAACATTTAATAAATTACAAGGAGAGTGAGGCTTCACGGCATGCGCAGTCTCCGCCCGCTAAATGTCACGCTAGCCTGCCAGGCATAGCAAGAATGCTTTGACCAAACTAAATTAAAAAACTTTTTGATTACAACCCTGGCTTGGAAGCCGCAAAACCATGAAGAATTGGCCATTCGTTTCCAAATGGTTGAATTTTCCTTCAATTTAAGGGTCAGATCCAGCAGATGGCTGAGTCCAAATCAAACCCACCATCCTAACATTAGTTTAAAGATCAAAATCCATGTGAGTATCAAAAAATCCTATGGATTATAGCACGCCTTTCTTAGAAAGCCTAAAGGAGATCCTTCCTTATTCGAAGTTTCACTGCATATATATTCTTCAATTAACATCACTCAGTGATTATTTCCACACTGAATTTTAATGGGCAAAAAAAAAATTTTTTTTTCTTTTTGGGGGGTAAATGTGAATAACATATTACAACAAGCTAATAAGCAAAGAACTATGCGGCCATGCTTGTTTCGGTTTGGCTGATAGGAGGAAAATTAAAGAAGACATACTGACGTCTATGCACAATCATATATGGGAAATTATATATGTTACAATCGACTTCAGGTTCGATTGCCGCCCGGATATTTACAATACCAAACAAAAATAAACACATAATTGCAATAAAAAAGATTTCTCATTCGCTCTTTTTATTTGTACAATTTAATTGATTTATGAGTGATCGAAATAAAATGTAAAAGCAGGGTAAAATTCTCTTCTTTTTTCTAATATATTAAAAATGAATATAAATAATTTATAAGTTGATTTAGAAAAAACTGTAATTTATGAATTATTTCTAGGTTCACAAATAAAAGATCTAGGAATAGATAATAGAAAGTCATGACAAGAAACAAACACTCTAAAAAAGGGTAATTTGTAATAGACACTCAGAATTTATGCCATTTGTCTAGTTAGAGCATCCATTCTCTTTAGTTGCGTAATTTGTTCGAATAGAATAAACGACGAAGGAAAGACAATTAAAAATAATGAACCATTGGTAGTATTCGATTTCCAAAACTGGACTCAGCCGTGCCACCGTCTCAACGTCTCTACTACTAAAGCATGCACGTGTATTTATTCAATAGATACAACTTTCTTTTTTTTTTTTTTTTTTTTTTGAGAAATATAGATACTACTTTCTTGAAGGCCAACTTGTCACGGAATTTTTTTTGGAATATACTTTGGCAATATTAGAGAAAACCAACCGCCTTAAATTAGTTTGACTATGCTTACATATTCTTTTTATTTCTTCTTTTTCTCCAAAACATTATTTTTAAATTCTTTTCGCATGTAATCAAAATATTATCTGTGCCCCCTTCTCTCTTTTTTTTTTTTTTTGTTTCCAACACTTTAAGGAAGCTCATTAGGTTAAAATTCCAAAAATCATAGATTCAACAACAATATATTATATTTTTAATATTTCCAGACTATCTTTCTGCCTTTGATAATATGTAATCCCCACCACCATGATTCTAACAACTAACTAATAATTTGAATTAAGAGAGATTGAGCTAAACAACGCGGTCCACATCCTTTACCACTCTTCTTTGTTGTGGAGCAAATATGATTTTCTTGCACAAGACACAATTGCATGCGAAATATGAAGCTATGGAATAGTGCTTCGATTGATACTACTACATGTGTAATTTTATATGATTTGTGTGTTAATATATAGCAAATTAAAATTAGTTTAATTGAAAATTTTCGTCAATTCTTTTGTAAAATATTCAGATTTTATCTCGTTGCTGTAAGAGTACGAACAATAGAAATGATTGAGAATGATTGTAAATACGCAAGCTAAAAGAACTATCATAAGTTGTATGTACTAGTAATCCTCCTTGATCCCAGGGTGGATAACATTTTTCTCTGCTTGAGACTTTTTTCTATTGGCATGAAAAATTTTGTTAGAAATTATTTTTGCTTATTACTTAGCTGAAATTAGTATTAAGCGGTCACAAAAAGTTTCCAAAAAAAAAAAAAAAGAGAGAGAGAAAGTAAGTAAAAAGTACACATTTTAGGGTAGGTTCCAAAATCACGTGACTTCCATTTGCTTCTCACATTTTCCTTCCCCTTGCCATGCTATAAAACTAACCCAACCAACCAAACCTCTCTCCCTCCCGACCAAACTCGCAAAAGCACAGGTACTGCTGCAACACACAGGTCTCCACCTGTTTTTTTTTTCCTCTCTCTCTCTCTCTTCAAAATCCCATCTCAAATCTATGTATATATATAATTTTTTGTTTTTTGCATAGATCCGTTGATCTGATGCGGTTCAAGAATTTCTTGAAATTTGACAATTTTTTTTTGTTTTTGCAGAGAAAGCTGAGTGATTAAATTAATCGATAGAAAAGAAGAAGAAGAGGAAGAGGAGAAGAAATGGGTAGCTCTGGATTTTCATGGAAATTAAACGATCATTCAAAGCTTCCAAAGGGGAAAATCATTGCGATGTTGGTTTTAGACGGATGGGGTGAGGCCAATCCCGATAAATACAACTGCATCCATGTTGCTCAAACTCCAGTTATGGACTCCCTCAAGAACGGTGCCCCTGAAAAGTGGAGATTGGTGAAGGCTCATGGGAAGGCTGTGGGTTTGCCCACTGATGATGATATGGGTAATAGTGAGGTTGGTCACAATGCTCTTGGTGCCGGCAGGATCTATGCTCAAGGGTAATAGTAATTCACCTTTTCTTAATTATTATGTTTAATTTGTGTTAAATGTTTCAACGATTGAAATTTCCTTTTTCTTCTTCTTTTTATGCTTGATGGTTGTGTGTTTTTGTAGCCTTTTTTTTTTATTTAACGGTAAAGGAAAAGTTGTAGAAATTAGAAGGAAAAAAGATGAGGCTTTTGATTAGTTTGTAGAGGGACTTGTATCTTCAAATCCTGTTTGAAGTTTAAAGGTTGTGGTTCTTTTTTTTTTTTTTTGGTGTGGTGCTTTTCTTTCTTTTTTTTGGGGGGCCTGGGGGGGGGGGGGTGTGTGGCGAAGGGAAGAGGAAAAAATTGAAAAAACTTGAGCCATAACCGAAAGAAGAAAAGCAAACTATCAGATATGCTAAATTTGTTAGACCTATTTTTTGCAGTGCGAAGCTTGTTGATTTAGCTCTTGAGTCTGGAAAGATCTATGATGGAGAAGGTTTCAAGTATATCAAAGATTCTTTTGGAAATGGAACTTTGCACCTCATCGGATTATTGAGCGATGGTGGTGTCCACTCTAGACTTGACCAATTGCAGGTATAGTTTACCAAATTGCCTGATCCTTTTTATTTCTGATTTAGTGCCTTCTGTATGTTCCTTTTGGAAAGTAAGCTTTGTATGAGTTCCTGTTTGTGCTTCATGCACGTTGTTTATTGGATTCTGATCTCAGGAGAACTATTGGCTCTAATCCTTACTTTTGTTTGGTACAGTTGTTGCTTAAAGGTGCCAGTGAGCGTGGTGCCAAAAGAATCAGAGTCCATGCTTTAACTGATGGGCGTGATGTTTTGGATGGTACAAGTGTAGGCTTTATGGAAACTCTGGAAAATGATCTTGCAAAGTTGCGAGAGAAAGGTATTGATGCCCAGATTGCATCTGGTGGCGGCCGTATGTACGTTACAATGGATCGTTATGAGGTAAACCCCTATGCATTGACTTTTCTGCCTTTGTATTCCATTCTTCTTTTCTGAGATCTTTTTGGGGGGTGCAGGTGGGAGGGCCGTGTGTGGCTATTGCTATGACTTGTATTTGGCATACTTTAGGTGATTGTACTTGTTCATCTTTGGTCCATTTTGGAAGGCTAGGTTTTGGAATTTACATTGGTAGCTTGATATTTTGCATCAACCGGTGGGCTGGTGGTTCTGAAATTGTGTTTTGCATTGATGGATGTACTTTTGTGGCCTGTTACTCTAATTTATTTATTTAATGTGCCTGGTAACTTTTAGTTATTATTGGATGCTCTGTCTCTATATAAGTGGCCTTATCATTGAAGTAATATGAGTTGATTTTTTTCTTTGTCGGTATTCAATTTTTTGAGATCCTTTTTAAAAACTAATGGACCTGTTTTGGATATTTCATTGTAATATCTTGATAAATATTTCTCAATTAATGTTTCTACACAAGTCTGCAAACTATTCACGTGCAGAAGCCAGATTTAAAGCTATTGTGGTGTATGGTATGGAGTTAGATAAAGTTTATATCTATAAAGAAATATGCAAAGTATATATTCAGAATGTTTAATTTTGTTCTCATACTTTGTTAAGTAGTGGGATGTGAGTCCTAGCTGATTTAGTTGTATGGCCTCACTTTTGGTCTGAAAGTTAGTAATGTTTCATTCTCAGTTGTTAGCTTTGCTAAAAACCGTTGACTTTATGTTGGTTGCTTTACAGCTATTATTTTTATGCTTCCCACATTCTTTAGAAGAATAAACAAGTATATATATGCTTCGGTCGCGCCTGGTGCAGTAGATGCACTAATGTACATATTGCTAAATGTTTGTAGAATGACTGGGATGTTGTAAAACGAGGTTGGGATGCTCAAGTTCTTGGTGAAGCTCCTCACAAGTTTAGGAATGCTGTTGAGGCTGTCAAGAAACTAAGGCAGGAACCAAATGCCAATGACCAATACTTACTTCCTTTTGTTATTGTTGATGAGAATGGAAAGCCTGTTGGCCCGATTGTGGATGGTGATGCTGTTGTGACTGTGAACTTCCGTGCTGATCGCATGGTTATGTTAGCCAAGGCCCTTGAGTATGCAGACTTCGATAAATTTGACCGAGTTCGGTTCCCTAAAATTCGTTATGCTGGAATGCTTCAATATGATGGTGAATTGAAGCTTCCCAGTCACTACCTTGTTTCTCCTCCAGAGATTGAGAGAACATCTGGTGAATATTTAGTGCATAATGGTGTCCGTACTTTTGCTTGCAGGTGAGTGGGTATTGGATGCAGTCTTTTAGTTTTTGCTTTGCCTTTACTGGGAAGACATCCTGAAATTTCTTGGATGAGTAATTTTTATGCTATTGCTTTCTTGTTTGCTTTGGCTATTTATGGTTCAAAAACAGACTTTAAATCACAGATGTTACCATTGGTATATTATGAGGATTGCCTGGGCTAACATGTTTCATAACTATACTTTTTGTTCACCAGCTTGATGATATTGGGATGCTTGTCTGCTATTTATGCTTAAGGAGATATGTTATTTAGTGAGTGGAGAAACTTTTTAGGGTGCATATGAAATGAATGTCATCATTCAATTCATGTATTATGCCATTTGGTTGTGCATTGCTTTCCTCTGGATGAACTTATCTTAATCTGAATCATCATTATTGTTACTTTGTTTCTCTTAAACAGTGAAACTGTTAAATTTGGTCATGTCACCTTTTTCTGGAATGGGAATCGCTCTGGGTATTTTGACCCGACAATGGAGGAATATGTTGAAATTCCCAGTGATAGTGGGATTACCTTTAATGTCAAGCCAAAGATGAAGGCTCTGGAGATTGCTGAGAAAGCCAGAGATGCTATCCTTAGTCGCAAGTTCCACCAGGTAAATTTGTGGCTAATTTGATATTGAATGTTTTCCACCTAAACCCTATACCTCAATTTTAACTGTGATATCTCCAACCAGGTACGAGTAAACCTACCAAATGGTGATATGGTGGGCCATACAGGTGATATTGAAGCAACAGTCGTGGCTTGCAAGGCTGCAGATGACGCTGTCAAGGTAACTGTCGTTGTAATTTGATTTTTTTTTTTTTTTTGGGTTAAATTTAAATTTGAGCTTCTTAACCAAAAAATTTTCTGAATCTCTCAGTTTCTCATGCTTCCATCTAGTGCTGCATCTCTTGATTATGCTTCACTTCTAATTGCTATGCATCGTGAGGATATGCTGGCATTCAATTTTTTAAACTAAATTTGCCTGAAGGAGAGATAGGAATGTTATACGGCGCCAGTTTTCAAGTTTATCATTTCTCATCTCTTCCTGTTGACTATTTGTGTTTGTCTATTGCTTTTCCTTGTATTTGGTTAGTGCCCAAAGACAAACCAGTTGGAAGGCAGAATAATGAAAAGCTCTTCTCACAACTTTTTGTCTGCCTGTCTTCTGGAATAGATTTCATAGGTCTGGGTTAATTGGCTAATATGACAAAACATATTCATCAAACTGTAGCCATGTTCTTTGTCATTATGACATGGAGCATAACATAAATCGTACCTATTGAGATTGGCAGACCTATTGATGTTATTTGAATCCATAGGAATATTTCACAATAGCTTTCATGCTTAGCCTTTAAACCTTACTTCTTCCAATGCTGATGCGACTTGAACAAGTTTGGTTAGTGTTTAGTGTCCTTAACTGTAAATGAATATTTAAAGACATTGTTTATGACTATTGTTAGTAGAGTCTTCAATAACTAATTGAACTTGTCTCTCTGTTTGTAGATGATCCTTGACACAATTGAGCAAGTTGGTGGAATATATGTTGTAACTGCTGATCATGGAAATGCCGAGGATATGGTGAAGAGAAACAAGAAGGGGGAGCCTCTTCTTGACAAGAATGGCAACATCCAGATTCTTACTTCACACACATTGCAACCGGTATGCATTTATTGCAAATGCGAATTCTAGGAGTTTGTACTTTATTGTTCCAGTGTTTTGTCTTCATTCTTGCCAACATGATATGATATCATCATCGGGTGAGAAAAATATGATATCATCATCGGGTGAGAAAAATATGATATCATGTTCAAGAATTCTTGTTAGAAGCGAGGCATATTGGTATTTTGGTGAAGCGGTTTTTGATTGAAAATGGTTGGACTTTGTGTAGGTTCCAATTGCGATTGGTGGTCCTGGATTGGCTCCAGGGGTGAAATTCCGTCAAGATCTGCCTGGTGCTGGGCTTGCTAATGTTGCTGCAACCGTCATGAATTTACACGGTTATGAGGCACCTAGTGATTATGAGCCAACCCTAATTGAGGTTGTTGACAACTAGGTGTTAGGATTTGATCAAAAATTTTGCTTCGAGAATTGAATAATTTTTGAGTTGATATTGCCAGTGGGTCAATATTCAACTCCTGTTATATTGTTGCCGTAGTTGATATACAAATTCTTATTAGTGACTTATGCTACGCAATTTTGCATTTGCTTTCATTTCCTGTATCTTGTTCTTTGTTATAAATCACTCTTGTCTTGTTGGATAACAAGAAACTCTTGTAATTCACTATTTATTGGATAGTTTTACTCTTAATCAAACTCCTTATTACAGCATTTAAAATTTTCAATCACAATTTGTGTTGCCCGAGTTAAATAAGACTCTACTCACTATCTTGAACAATTCTCAAGTCTCAAAGTTGAGAAGTAAGAATAAGTTCAGTAAATTCATAAATGACTCAAAATATATGATTGTTCACAATCAGGTGATCTCGTATAAAAATGAGAACGGTAGTTCTGGCGGAAAAGTTTATGTTACTTTTGAGTGGGAGATTCTTTGTTCTTAGGCCCATTTTCTTTCACTTTTTTTTTTAATTAAATTTATACTATTACAATTAAGGGATAAGAAATAGTGATTGGTGAGATTTAAACACACCGCAGCCAGTTTTCTATTCATTCCCATTCTTTTTCAGTTAGATATAGCACAGCCGCCGTCACTATACCGCCCTTTTTTCTTTTGTCGGGAGTGCAAAAGATTCGTTTGTGCAAAGTAAAAACTCAATTATAAACTCTTAAGAGTTTTACATATAATTATTAATTCAATCAAGGCATCAAATTATAAGATTACATATATATGACGAATTCATTTGTAGCAAATTTCAAAAAGTAATTAGTTTTGTACAGTTAAGGTTCTTTCCTATTGATACTACTAAAATAAAACCTTATTCACTTTATGATTTAAATTTTCATACTTCTTTTTTAAGCAAAAATCACATTGAGATGGGGAGGAATTCGCTCAGGATCTGTTTAATTTTATTAAACCAAATAACATAATCGCAAAGCAGGAATTCACTTCGAAGATTATAAAATATTACCATAGCGAAAGTCACGTGCAACCTCTCTACACCAAGTAAGCCTTTAGCTAGCCTAGCAAGTAAAAGCAGGAATTGAAATGGCAATCACAATTTGAATAACCTTTATTAGCTTTTATTCTTTTTCCAAAATCGAGAGAAATATAGACTTGCTGAATCACACAGAGAGAGAGAGAGAGAGAGAGATGCTGAATCAAACATCAACTTCTTAAGGAAGATTACCTTGGTCAATTATAGTATTGCCACTAGATTTGGAGTAAGCTCGATGTGAACATTTGAAATCTCTTATACCTAGTCAAATAGTAGGAAAATTCCTTGTTTTACAACTACACCAGCTCTTTCCATGGTAAATATTACTTTGCTGCCAACTATTTGAAGTGGTTGATTATCCTTCATTCGGAATGTTTTCTCATAGAAGTTATATGACCCTTAGTTCGATAAATAAAGCTTCCATTTATAATAAGGCATGCCACCATTCTCTCCTTCAAGCTATTTGACCTTTACGAAATGACTTAATTAAGAAAAATAAAATCATAAAAGGCAGTTTTTATGCAAGCAGAAATACTGAAAAGTGTAATGCTAGATTTATACATGTTGTTCTATAGGGGTATTAGCCAACTAAGCAGCTTGCGTAGTTTGGCCTATTGTTTGATCTCAGTTAATACCGAACTCGAGCCTAGCTCAAGCAGCTCGTATACTAAACAAGTTTAAATTCGAGCAGTAAAAGGTGAATTTAAATTGCTTGAAATACACACACACACACACATAATGTTATATATATAAAATTACTAATTTACCTGTGCCAATTATATATGAATTTCGAGTACGAGCTTGAGTTCGAGCTCGATTGTATTTTTACGAGCGATCTCGAATCGAGTTCGAGCTCTCCTTAAAATTAACGAGTTGAGCTCGAACTTCGAATTATCAACTCGATGGAGCTTGAGCTTGATCTTGAGCAGTAGTAATATTAAGGAGCTCAACCTCAAGTTCGGTAGCATTTGGGTTCGGCTAGGCTAAATTACACTTCTATTGTTCTATCTTAGAGAATTGATAATATACATACACTCGTTAATAGGGGTGCACACGGGTCAGATATCCAACCCTTATGGGGTATTCTCTGACCTAACTCACTAAATGCGGGTTAGGCAAAATTGTGATCGTAGTCGTATCTGTATCCGCACATGGAGATATTCGGCTGGTTGGATATCCGTATTTTTCTGATCAGATATCTGCTATCCGACTGGTACCTGCACATTGTTAAATTTGCTTCAAATCCCAAATAATCTAATAATAATTAAAGCATTATTTATGAAAAATATAAACTTAAATAACATGTATTCAATCAAGTATTACAAGCCATGAATTCATCACAAGCACTGAAAAAAATTTCAATTGTTTGAGACAAAAAAATACCGTACACACAAGTCTTATAATAGAAATACCAACCATGTTTTTAAGACAAATAATGAAAAAAACAACACATGACAATTGTCATAATTAGAGTTTATAACATATCATCTTCAATTTTTCACATTTCAATGTTGATAATGTGACACTTTTCACTGCCTGGAATTTCTACAAAATAGGAATAAAAGATATTGATATTATGAATATGATTCTTTAGCTATCACTAATAGGAATCCACTGTAATATTATTGTTTTCATGAATGTTTAAAGATCTATGTTCTTCGAACCAAAAAACAAACTAATTATTTTTTGCTCCTGTCATTATTTTCCCTTCCTAGCTAACAAGAGAGAATAATCTACGTACTTTGTATAGGCATTCAAAGAAACTAACAGAAGCAATGCATATTGTATGCATAGTATAAAAGTATCTAACAAAAGCTGAACCTATAATGACTGAAGGAATATGACTTTAATTGCCATGTTAACTAGTAATAGCCAATAAAATACAAGGAATATTAGTCAAAATTCTCTAAGAACAAGCAACAGAAAGGCTAAAGATTTGATTCTCAGGTGGGCTCTATGTTTGCTAAAATACTAAACTGATACCAAAAGGTCTTAAAACTTGACCTAAAACTCTAAATAGTCAATCCTTAACTACTAAATTTCATATTAACAATAACAAATGCAAGCTAAAATAGAAAATTACCTCAATCATCTCCATCACTTAAAGGTTGAGAGCAAAAAAATTATTAGAAATTGAAGATTGAAAATAGTGGTAAGTGATGAAATAGGCAGGGAGAATAAAGAAAAAGCAACGACTGGCAAGTGGCAAGTGATGAATAGTGTATACCCTAAACTAGGGAACCTTGTAAAATTACATCAGTACCTCTATATGTGGGTCAAGTCGAGCACCTGTTGGGTTTTTAAAATTCTGATCCGTATTTGACCCGCTTAATAGAGTAACTTGCATATGACCCGTATCTGATAAAACCCAGCGGGTCGGATACCTGCATTTTTTGGATCCGGTCCAGGTCGGATAGATTGAGTTTTCAGGTCACTGGGTCAACTTGCACATCCCTACTCGTTAGATGGCTTTATTCATAATCTATAAATGCGGATTTAATCCTCACAATCACCATTGCTCCCACCGGCTTTTTTCTTCCCACCCATCATCTACTAAAACGTTAAAAGATAACATCTTTTTCGTATCATTCACATGTAGCAATTCTACATTGTTTACCATGTTTGAGACTTTTACTAGTGTAAAAATTAAAGGCATACTGTAGTATTGTAATGCCATAAAGTTGAAGCATAAGAATGGCTTTAAGGGCGTTACAATATCGATCTCTTTAGGTTTTAAATATGTCCCATTGTGATTGGTATACAAAGAAGTCCCATAAATTAGCCTTAATATTACAATAAAATCTAGCGGTTGATTGCATTTTGTTATAATGAAATTAATCCCCTAAGCACTCAAATATTTGACAAAGTTGTATTATTTTACATAAAAAAGGAAGAACAATAATATTATCCATCATTGTCATTAGTACATAAAGAAATTTTACATTTTCATATAATAAGACATATCTATTCACTCTTTCATGTTTTTTTTTTCCTAAATAGAGATATCTATTAACTTGGATAGGTATAATTTTGTTACTATTTATGTTAAGTTATATCCTTTTTATTTTGAAAGTTCTTCAACAATTCCCTATCATTTTTAAAATAGTGAATATTTGATAGATAATGATGTCAAAATTGGATGCTAGCAAATCTTGTAAATTTGTCTTCTTGGTTAGCCTTTTGTGCTTTTTTGCTGTTGGGTTGGATTCTAATAAGCACTCCTCCTTGTTGCACTATGATGTCTAAATCAGCATTACAAGGAAGACAGGAAAAGCTTTTCAAGTTCTTAAACTAAATTAAACTTACGCAATTGGAAAGATTTAGAAATAAATATACTCTCAATGACCTATTTATACACATTTTGCTAGACTTTTATGAATTTTGGATGAATTGGGCCTTGATATAGTGGACCAAACCTGCACAATTAATGCCACGTACATTTTTTGCATCATCATTTTTCTCGTATTCTTGGATCTAGCATATAATGCTCAGGAAGATTTATAAATATGGTAGTTGGCTCAAATTTCAATTATGGTGGGAAACAACTAAGAGGTTGAATTATTTCCTTTCACTAAACTTGGTTGTGAATTGTTATAACGTTCCTTCAAAATTTAGAAATTTTTGTGTTTGAAGTTGACTGATACTTAAAGTAACCTAAACTTATGCGTAAGGTTCCCAGTCTTTAAGTTTGTCTCTATTTTATTGCATGTAGCTTCTTGTGTTTGTCTTACTATTTGCTAAGGCCATAGTTTGTCATCTATCAACATTTGTCTTCTTATTATTTTTTTAAGTCATGGTTAGACTTCTATCAACTTTTTCTTCGGATCAGGATGAGGACAAATATAAGTTTGAATATCTTGTTGACAGTTCCAGGGATGGGGGTAGAAAATTTTTATTACGAGGGGAACCTAGAAAAGTACCTAAGACGCATGTGCCACTTGGCAATTTTACACAAGGGATGGCTAGCCAGTCCATATTTGAGAGGGTAGCCAGGTCATCCTCTAAGATGGGGCAACTAATGCCTATTTACGAAAAGGCAGGCCTAGAAACCTTGAGAGAGCGGGCTTTTGACACCCCTTTTGGAATTCATCCGACCCCACCCATGGATCTAAGCTTATTAGTCTTCTAAAAGATGAACTTCGTGCTTTGGTGGGTACTTTTCCTAATGCCTTTTTCAAATTTCTCCTTGAAAAAATTCTCGGCAAATCTATTCTTCAAGACCAAGGCATTTGTCTTGGTAGAGTGGCCCCAACTGCTCTCTTTAAGAAATTTTGCAAGCTTCCTACTAATAGCCTTGAGCCTTCTTCTATCACCATCTCTAAGTTAGTCAAGGGTAGCTATATCCCTCATAGAATAAGTTTTAGCTACGAAGTTCCTAAAAGTGATTCTATCATATAGTTTCTGCCTAACTTCCTTCATTTTGTTAATCTTCAGGGTATCAAATGTTAATATGATATCCCTAAGAAGTTAAGTCCACAATCTTGACTTTAGGCCCTGTTAGATTAGTGAAGAATATTTCTCCATATATATATATTGATCATTTAGTCATGGGTTTGATGTTTCCTCTTCTCTCAGTAATTATACATATTCTTTGTTACTATTAATAAGATATAGGCAGATCCCCCTAATAGCTGGAAGTATTTGGTAGGCTATCTTATCCACTATAGTGTTTACTAGCTGGAACTCCCTTGAAATCTCTTTAGATGTTTCTTTAAAATTTCAAGGCAGCCTAACAATTTAATTCATCTATCTTCATTGGCTCAATGTACTATTAGACTTATTATCTCTTTGGCTATAGTAAAATCCCTTTTGAAAAGTCTTCTTATTTTTCAAAGCGTTGCACAAAATGGGATTTTTCTAGTTAGAACCTAGTTTTTCCTAATGGTAATATCTTAAATAAAATGCTACATAGGAATGTGGAATTGCTTGAGCACAAGGAGACTTCAGGGGAACAAACTTTTGATGGCCGTCCAGTGACCTCATAAGTTTTGTTATTTAAGGTATGGCTAAATCTTGCCTTTTTTCTAGCCATATCAACCTAGGTTATTCCCTATATTTGTTTGTATAATATTTTACTATTTTGTAATTGTTTTACACCTATGTATTGATTTCTTCTTTTATTTTGATGGCTGTGGATGCTATGAGATTGCTTGTACTAAGATTGAGGAGCCTGCGAAGAAGCAAATGGGCTACCAGGAAAAATGAGCCAATTCTACTTGCAATAAGTGAGATAGTGAACATGCTACTTAGTTAGAGTAGGTGAAGAGAGAAGGAAGCCGTTGCCTTAAAAAGACTGTCCATTAGGAAGTTGAGGTTGCAATGAGGAAAAGAGTTAGGCTATCTCATGCAAAGGTGATTTCTACCTTTCCTCATCATTTCGTAAGTACCTCAAGGGGCACTTCTCCCTCTACTTCTTCTTCGCGTAGGCCTCCTATTCATTCTACTTCGCGTCCTATTCATTCTATTTCCTACAATCCCATTTTGGTGGAGATAAAGTCACTAGCTAGGGAGATAGGTATGATCCAAAATGTCCATTAAGGAATGACTCCATTCTTAAGAGCAAATTTATTTATGAGCATTTGATTAGGGTTTGCTACTACTTGGCACATGTAAATCATTCTGCTCACTAATTTATGTTTTTTTCCAGTTTATTGCTTTGGTTAACACTGGTACTTGATAGCCTTGTACATATTCCCTGGTAATGGTTTGCAATAGGCATTCTCGTGTCTCCTTGTGCACTGGTGTATAGAATATTTCTACTAAGTAGGTGAGTGCCTAGGCCTAACTGTTACAGCTAAATGAGCAGTTAGGCAATATTATTAGAGAGCTAGAGCAAAAAGTTATGCAGCTCCATCACTAATTGATTCAATAGAAGGAATCAACTGCCAAAGCTAACAACGTTTACAAAAAGCTACCACTAGATGTGGTCTCAATGATGAGTTAGATGGGGTCTCCATTAGGAGGAAATGCTTTAATATTGCCAATAGCAAATGGTTGCTCTATACCCTAATTTGGATGTATTATAGGTATCTTACAGCACAATCATAAGTGTTTTTTAAATCAATTTACTTAAGATCTTTACCTGAATACAGGTCCATTTATCTAAACTACCACCAATTAAAAGTTGAAAACAGTAAACTGCAAATAACTTTTATTTCATTATATTAACCCGCACAACCAAATATAACCCACCTATTTTCTAAAATCTAGAGACTATTCATTTCCAAATCCATATCCCCACCTCATGTATTCCATTCTTTTTTTTTAATTAAAAGAAGTAACTATTATTCTCTTACAAAGGCAATTCACAAACGATTAAGCCACAATCCCCCATTCTCGAAAGAATACTTTCTTATAAAAAAATTCCAATAATACTTTCTCAAAACAAAAAAGAAAAAAAACCAATTTAGGAAAAAGAAAAATTCGACGTACTTTTCTAAAGTTCTAGTATAAAAACTCAATTTCTATTTGTCTCTTATTTTTTCTTCACTAGTATAAAATAAAGAAAAATTAAATTATTATTATCATTTTAAAATAATATTTATACATATTATCTGGTCATATTCTTCAAGCATAGTTTTTTTTAATTTGTAAGTATATCATAGCTCAAATAATGATATAATATTATTGCTGATGTCAAAAAATGGACACTAGTAAATTTGTTGCTTTTGCTCTTTGGCTGGCCTTTCATTCCTTTTAACTATTTTTGGGTTCTAGGTCAGATTGCAAGCACTCGTTCCTTGACTCCTTTTTTTACATAAATGGGTGGGGCCATTCATAGTTGCACTCAGATGCCTAAGTGAACTCCTTCTCTTGCAAGAAAAGATGGGGCTTTATCACCATTAATAGGCCTAAGTAAGCTCCTTATCTTTCAGGAAGAGGAAGCACCTTATCATGCAGGAAAATGGGGCTTTCTCTTGTTTAATAGAAGTACAAGGAAGTGGTGGATTTTCTTTGATTGCTTTTCGATGCCTAAGTCAAGTCAATATCAATAGAAGCCCTAGGTTGCACTTTGATGCCTAAATTAGTATTAAGTCAATATTAGTAGAAGTCTTAGGTTGCACTCCGATGTCTATATTAGTATAGGTCAAAGTGCAAGGTTGCTTTCCAATACCTAAGTTAGTATTAATATAAATGGTACAATCGAGGGTGGCCCCCTTTCGTGTATCACAGGAATATCTTCCCAAAAGGCCGTCTTGATGAATCAGGCAACAGTTTAATCCAAATCCTCTTGCTGAATTGGACCAAATTATCTTAGACAAGAACAACTTTGTTGAATAGCTTGACTTCAATCCAACCCTATAAAAGGCAGCCAAACTATGAACCTTTAGAATAACTAAACCGCTACCCAACCCATGGATAACAAAATAGAATATTGAAAAGTGGACTTAGATCAAATAACTTGGATAAGATCCTCGCTAGATTGGTTTTAGACCACCACAAGAATTACTCTTGATAGGGTCATAGCTCTCATCCCAAGAACTAAAGAAAAACTCTCATGAAAGAGAAAAATACTTTTAATAATCAACCAACAATCATAGAATAATTGAAAAGTAGTACAATAGGTGGCCTTTTTATAGGCATAAATGTACTAGAAACATACATTAAAAGTATAAACTAAAAACAAGCTAAAATACTACTAAAAACCCTAAAAATCACTAAAAATTTGTAACTCCATTGATACCAGCCATGAGGTCAGTAGTGGGCATGTTTGAAGTTACGTCTACTCTATAAAATGTCGTTGGAAGTTAGCTGTGAGTGCTAGCCGTGGTCGTAGCTAAATTCGTGGCTGGAATCTGCTAGCTAATCCATAGCCAAATAGCTTAATGAAAAGACCAAACTAGCTCTTACACAAAACACAAAAGTTGTAATTTTCCAATGGTACAAGAATCAAGTCATTTATAGGTCTGCACGCTAAGATATACTCAAAAAATTAAGAACTAGTCTGAAGATCATCGTAGTGAAAATATAATTTAGTAATTTGGATTTTTAACTATGAAAATGAAAGAACTAGAATTTGATGTTTCCATAAGAATTGTAGAGTACTTCTCTTAGCTTTAAAATGTATAAAGAATCATCTCAATCCAATTTTTGTATCTCAATTTATTTCTAAAATACTAAAGTATGACATTGCTGCCAAATCTTTTCTATGTTGAATTCAATACTTCTTGTACTTTCCAAGCCTTCCAAGCCATCCTACCTTGTTTGTGCTTCAAAATCATCTTCAACATGGCTCAAAGAAGCCTTATTCATGAGTAGTCTTCCTCTAACCTTGGAATAGAATCTTGAAACCAACATATGATTACTTGATCGAGGATTTTTCATGCCTTCTTGTGATGATTTTAGCCCTTAGATTCTTTCAAGATGCATTGAAAAATACTCCAATCCAGTGAAGCTCGAAGGGTTGTCTCAGGGGCTACCACGGACATATCAATAAATAAGTTGCATGCTAATGCTTAAGTCAATAAAAATCCTAGGTTGCCAATATCAAAATAATCCCAACTTGCACTTTGTTGTCACCCAAGATTGCATTCTGATGCCTAAATCAATAGAAGCCTATATGTTGCACTTCGATGTTGTCCTAGGTTGCACTCGATGCCTAAGTTAGTAGGATCCTGAACTTGGACCTAATGCCACCTTAGGTTGTACTCGATACTTAAGTCATTCTCCAAGTTGCACTCGGATGCTATCTTGGGTTGCATTTTGCTACCTAAGTTAGTAGAAGCTCTAGGTTGCACTCCAATTTTTATGCTAATAGTGTATGCCTTAAAATCATATTTGGTTTAGGGTTTACGTGATATATGTTTATCATTTAATCTTTGTTATTATCATTCGAGTTTATTAGATAAATTCATAGAATATCAATGTATATAAGAAGTCATGATAGTTATAATGATGATCTTGTTACACAAATTGTATTCTTAAATTTCTCTAATCATAATATTAATGAAACTAGATATTTTTAATACAAATAGATTAGCACATATTTTACCTGTATTTATTATAAGTAGTAGTTGATCTCATCGATTGTGGAGTATGACCTCTAAGTTGGTATGTAGATGCATGTTGGAGAACAATTACACTGGATTCATGTCATATAAATTGATCTTGGGGTTTAAAATTACCATGGTATCTTGAGTGTGAATTACTATGATTCGACTGTTGTTAGAAAAAGTTAGTCATATAGTAGAGGCAGCGTGTGGCATTAAGTATGGAAAGATAGTAAGTAATTAATGTAGATTTACCACTCTTCAGAGTAGGAAAGCATGTCTTATCTAACCACTTATTGAAAATTTTATCTTAGTGAATCTTTTCCACAATAGTGAAAGTATAGCTTGAGAGTATCTTAAGGTTGTACTTTATTGGAGTTATATTTTGGGAACAAGAATAAAATAATTAGTCAAATAGGAGTTGGCACTAAATACGTACTTCTAAATTAATTAGAGATTTAGTGTAATGAAAAGATATGAATTACACGACAATAATGTCCTTGATAAGCAAATTCTGACTACTTGGGTGGTCATGATGCATTGTATGATGCTGCTTCTAATCTATAAGTATAAATTAATTAATTAGTTGAATTAAGAATAAATTAAAGTGTTTAATTCATTTAGTTCTTATTAATTAATTATTAAGTTATAATTTACACTTATTACCAAGGTTCAATATTTTAAAATAATCATATCTCTGGCATGACTCATTTGATTATAAATTGTTTGACATATATCTACTTGAAAAAAATGACCAAGACACATTTTACAAGAAAAGATTAGACATGCTAGTGTTCTACTTATACTCATACATATTGAAGTGTATGGGCCAATAACAACCCATGCTGGAGGAGGTTTCTTTTATTTTATTATTTTCACGAATGACTATACTAGATATAGTTATGTTACCTAATGAGGTACAAATTTTAAAAATTTAGTCTTTAGAAATGAAGAGAGATTCAACTTGACAAAATATTAAAACACTTATAAATCTTATCGAGGAGGAAGTATTTAAGCCAAGAGTTTTAAAAGTAGCTATAGGAGAATGTGATTCTTCTTTAATGGACTCCTTCCTACACTACACAATTGAATGGTATGCTTGAGAAAAATCGCATCTTATTAGATATGGTGCATTCCATGCTGAGCCATACAACTCTTTCTATATCGTTTTGGAGTTATACTCTTGATGACGCCTCCTATACACTTAACTGAGTTCTAACTAAAGTTGTTGATACCACTCTATATGAGACATAGCCTGTTAAGAAACCAAATCTATATTACATAAAGATTTAGGGATGTTTTGCTTATGTGAAGCGAATAACATTAGACAAACTTGAAGTTAAAACTGACAAGTATCTATTTGTAGGTGTTCTAGAGAGGGTCGTGGATACTACTTCTATAATTTCTTTGAGAAAAAAAAGTATTTTTCTTTAGACATGCCACCTTTTTTGAAAATAAGTTTATTCTTAAATAAAATACAACTTAAAGAAATTTAAAAAAAAAATCACAAAATGATGCAAATCAATAGCTCAAACTTGAGCTTACATCAAATGTTAATGAGACACAAACAAAAGCTTGTAATATACAAAGTATCTGTTGGTTTGGTAAGATGCTCCATGCTCTTCAAAGATATGGATTTTTCAGAAATGAGAGTAATGATATATTAGTTATAGAGATGATGAGCCTACTTTGTTCAAAGATGAGATATTTGATACAAATTAGTCATAGATGATGATGAGCCTACTTGTTTCAAAGATGTTGTATCTGATATAAATTCTTTGAGGTAGCATGAATCCATAAAATTTGAAATGGATTGTCGATGACAATAAGGTATGGGCCTTAGTTGCACACTCAAAGGGATGAAACCCATAGGGTGCAAGTGGATTTTTAAAAGAAAAACCAATATGAAAGGTAAGGTTGTTTCCTATAAAGTAAGGTTGGTTGTAAAATATTACAAACAAAGGTTGGGAATTGACTTTGAGAAAAACTTTTTACTAGTAGCGATCCTTAAATCCATTAGGATTTTACTTGCTATAACGACGTACTATAATTATGAGATTTGACAAATAGATGTAAAGACCACATTCATTAACGAGAATTTGCAATAGGATATGTATGTGACACAACTTGAGATCTTTATATCTAAGGATCCCAACACAGTACGTAAGTTTTAGAAGTCCATTTATAGACTTAAGCGAAATTTAAGTAGTTGGAACATTCTTTTTGATGAGATAATCAAAGATTTTGATTTTTTCAAAAACGAAGACAAATCTTGTGTATACAAGAGGTTGTAGGAGTGCTATAGTTTTCTCGATACTTTATATGGATGACATATTGTTGATGAGGAGTAACATAATTATACTCCAAACTGCAAAGGTATAATTAACCAATAATTTCTCCACGAAGGATTTAGGAAAGACAACCTACATTCAAGAAATAAGGTCCAACAAAGATAGATCCAAAAGATTGTATGGTCGCATTTAATTCAATATATAGACAAGATCCTAAAGAAATTTAGCATGGAGCAATCGACAAAGGGACATTTGCTTATGATTCATGGGATTACTCTTTCGAGAGACATGTGTTTGAGGTGGATGTTGAGATTGGTAGTATGCAAGAGATCCTATATCTTTTTGCTATAAGATCTATTATGTATGTTATATAATGTATAAAACCTAATGTCTCTTATACTCTAAATGCTACAAGCAGGTATAAACTACTTCTCCTGAAGATTACTAGATAATTGTTGAGAATATTCTTTAATAATTGTGATGGACTAAAAAATTATTATTTTTATTTATAGAGGACATTAGTTAGAAGTATGTGGATTCAAATATGCGATTTCAATCTGAAAAGTATGCTAACAAGTCGTATTCTAAATTCCTATTTATTCTCAATGGTCATGTTATTAGCTGGAGGAATTTTATGCTAGACACTATAGCAAATTTTACAACTATAGTTGAATACATTGTAGCTTTAGAAGCTATTTTGGATTAAGAAGTTCATCAATGAACTTACAGTCTCATTAATGATCAAAACATGTATTGCTCTGCTACCATCTTATTAAAAAGACAATTGGTAGGAATGATATAAAAATAAAAAAAAATTGCTGATAATAATGTTGATGATCCTCTCATCAAGAGCATGTCCCTAAAAAAGTATGGTAGTAATGTAATGTTAATATTTATAGCCTTCAGTATATGAGTGATTTGTATTGGTACAAGTGGGAGTTTGATATCATATGGTTTAAAACTATATCAGTTTATGATTGTATTCCGCTTTTATTCATGTTATACCACATGACATTTCGTTATCATTTAATGAATCATTATTTATCATTTGGCTTTATTTGATAAAGTTCAGAGAATATTAACTTTATATAAGAAATTGCATAAGTTATAATGATGAAATGCTTATTACGCATTAATACGTCTGTGGTAGCGCTCATTTCAATCTTAGAAGCTTCATCAATGATATCCATTAACTAATGTGAATTGGAGGGTTTCAAGGACTAAAAGTATGACCTAAAAGAAAAGAGATAGATCATATTTGTCAAATATTAATCTATTTGGTATTCAATACTGAGGTCAAAGGTCCTAAGAAGAGTTTGGTGTAGAAAAGAAGTTGGATAAAAGGGTTTTGATCGAACCTTTGGGTCAACCCGCATTGCAGGTTCTGCTGCGGGAATGGTCAGAAGGTTTGGTCATGTGAAGGAAACTTGGAGAACGAAGCCATGCCTCCTAGCCGTGCCATGGGTATAGATGCAACTTCATTTCGAGATTCAAGATTTTCTTTAGTGTTTTTAGCTTTCACGTGTTTTTCATTTATTTTATGAGTTGTAACCCTATATGGTAGGATATTTGTGATAGGTTGCAATTAGTGACAGTTTTCAATTGGATATAGTTTTCTTTTATTGAGTTGTAAGCCTATTTAAAAGGCTGTCGTGAACATTTTGAGATTGAGATTAATGAATAATATTTTGAGTTTTTTCTCTGAATGAGAATTCTTCCTAGTTCTTTGGATTAAGAACTACTCTTAATCTTATAAAGAGTAAACTTGTGGCGAGCATATTCTATCGCTCAAAGTTTCTTTCTCTCAGTTTGATTTCAATCCTTTAGAGTCATGAACTAAGAATCTACTCACGTGTTGAATATAGGGGTCTAAATTGCTCCTAAAGAGAGGGCAATCAATGAAGTTAAAGAATTTTGAGGTAGACAATTCAATGTCATCAGGTTCTTTGGATAGGTTTTGATATTCTTCATGAGTTTAGTGAGTTGTTTCTTGAATTTTCAAGGTGTCCCTGGCTTCACGCATTTTGCTATGCATCAATTGATATCAGAGCCAATTCCTTGATTATCCAAGTTCTCCAATCCAATTTTTCCACTTGGAAAATTAGGATATATTTCTTTTTAGTCTTCTTGTGTCAAATTGTCTTTCTTGTCTTTTGTTCTTGTTGTTTCTGTTGTGATATTGAAAAATCAGATCTTTGTGTTCCAACCCGTTTTTTTGAGATCATTTTCTTGAAATTTGGGTATATCTTTTTATTTTTTTCTTTTCAATCCACTTGGATATATCTTTTTAATTTTTGTTCAAGCTGTTCTGGTCATTTCTTGGTTCAAAATTTGATCTTTCTTGAATCATAGTTTTGTTCTTGTGGTTGATTGTTAAAAAAAATTACTGTTCATCATTACTATTCACTGATACTATTTAACCGTATTGTTCATCGTGAAGTTGTAGCTTATCATTGAATTTTGTCCAGCTTTGTTTGTGTTTTGTTGGTATTGAATTTTGTGCTGTTAAAAGGGGAAAACAAGGAGAAAAGACAAGGCAAAAGGAAAAAAAAGAAAGAGAGAAAAAAAAATTAGAAAAAGCAAGGAGAGAAAAAAAAGCAAGAATTGTGAGGATCTGAGAGCTTAAATAGAGAGAAATATTATATGTTCTAACGCATTTGTTGCAGATATAGAATATGGCATGGAATTATGAAGAGACTAAGTCAATCACATGAGACATCCTTGACTAATGCGACTTTATGAATAGAAAATTGTATCATATTGAGCAAGTGGTCAAACCTAGGTTTTCTAGGAAGCACATTAGTGACTATGATTATAGAGATGTTAGTTCAAACAGGATAGAGAGACCATTGTTTTCTAAACCTTGTGGAAGAAAATATGTTGAGTCAAAGTGGGAAGAGTTGATGAAGAGTGGTGATAATACCATGGATGAACTTGTAGAAAAGTTTAAGGCTCACTATGAAGCTTTTGTTGCTGAACAAAAGAAAAGGAAGGCTCGTAAAAATGAAGAGGAAGAAATGCCACATTTGGAGGAACCAAGCCTATCTGAGAAATCGCCAACGGAGAAATATATTAAGATTGAACATGAAGCATCATTGGAGGAGTCAATAGAAGATGAGCTACTAATTGTTGAATTAGCTCTTGAGAACGTGCCTTATTCTTTATCTACCTTGGGCAAGAATTTGAGGACGAATCATTTAGAAGAGGAAAAATTTGATACGTGTGTAGTAGTTCACGTCTCAATTGTAGAAGTTTTACCAATGATATCCATTAGCCAACGCGAATTGGAGGGTTTCAAGGACTTAAAGTATGACCTAAAAGCAAGGATCATTTTCGTCAAATATTTATCAACTAGGTGTTTAAGTTTGAGGTCACAAGTTCGAAGAAGAGTTTGGTGTGGAGAAGAAGTTGGAAAAGAAGGCTTTGATTGAACCCACGGGCCAACCCATACTGCAGGTACGGTCAGGAGGTTTAGTCGTGTGAACCAAACTTGGAGAATGAAGCCATGCCTCCTATCCGTGCCACAGGTACAAATGCCGCTTCGTTTTGGGATTTGAGATTTTTACTATGTTTAGATTTTAATCATGTAACCTTATGTGATAAAATATTTGTGATAGGTTGTAACTAGTGCTAGTCAAATTAGAAATCTTTTTCTTTTTATTGAGTTGTAAGCTTATTAAAAAGGCTATTATGAACACTTTGAGATTGGGATTAGTGAATAATATTTTGAGTGTTTTCCCTAAAAGAGAATTCTTCTTAGTTCTTTAGATTAAGAACTATTCTTGGCCTTATCAAGAGTGACCTTGTGGCGATCATATTCCATCACTTAGAGTTTCTTTCTTTGAGTTTGATTCCAGTCCTTTGGAGTCGTCAACTAAGAGTCTATTCACGGTTGAATAGGAGTCTATATTGCTCCTAAAGGGAGGGCAATCAATGAGGTTAGAGAATTTTGAGGCAGACATCTCCATGTCATCGGGTTATTTGGACAAGCTCCGATAGTTTCCGTGAGTTCAGTGAGTTGTTTCTTGGACCCTTGAAAATCCACAAAATAACTTGTTGAACTCATAAAAACTACCGAAACCTATCCAAAGCCTCGATAAGGTGGAGTAGTCTGCCTCAAATTTCTCTAGGTTTATTGATTGCTCTCCTTTTTGGAGCAATCTAGACCTCTAATCAACCTATGAATGGATTTCTAGTTGACAGCTTTAAAGGACTGAAATCATACCAGAAGAAAGAAACTCTAAGCGATGGAATATGGTTGCGACAAGGTTACCCCTTTATAAGACCAATAGTAATTCTTAATCCAAAGAAATAAGAAGAATTCTCATTCAAAGAAAACACTCAAAATATTATTCATTAATATCAATCTTAAAGCATTCATGATAGCCTTTTAAATAGACTTATAGCTCAATAGAAGAAAAAGATTTCTAATTGAAAACTAGCACTAGCTGCAACCTATCACAAATATCCTACCATATAAGGTTACAACTCATTAAATAAATGAAAAACACGTGATTAAAATCTAAAAATAATAAAAAATCTCAAATCCCGAAACGAAGCCGCATCTGTACCTACAGTGTGACTAAGAGGTGTGGCTTCATCCTCCAAGTTTGCTTAGCGGCGTCAATTGGCTCGTGGGTTCTATTAGAACCCTCTTTTCTAGCTTCTTTTTTACACCAAGCTCTTTCTCGGACTTTTGATCTTAATCTTAAACACCAAGTAGATAAATATTTGACAAACATGAACAATCTCCTTTCTTTTAGGTCATATTTGGGCCTTGAAACCCTCCAATTCACATTGGCTAATGGATATCATTGGTGAAACTTCTAAAATTGAGACTAGTGCTATCATGCACGTATCACACATAAGTTGTATTCTTAAATTTTCATAGCCATAGTACTAACGAGACTGTCTATTGTTAATACAAATATAGTAGTTTATACTTTGGCTCTATTTATTGCAAATTGTAGTTGATTCATCAATTATGATGTGTGATATCCAAGCTAGTATATGAATGCTTGTTCGAGAACAAGAATATTGGACTGATTTGTTAAAAGTCACCATATGGATAACTATTTGGTACCAATGTTTTGATCTCTTAATGCAATTGATGTAGGTAATCTTTGGACTTGAGATTTGATATTTTGAGTGTAGATTGTAATGCTTTGACTTTATTCCTTGTTGCTCATAAAGAGTTACTCATAGGGTAGAGATTGATATAATCTGAAGCTTGGAAAGACAGTAAATATAGGATTCACAACTCCTCATAGTAAAAGAGTATGTTCTATCTAGCCGTTTGTTGTAAATATTAGCTCAATGAATCGTCTAAATAGAAGTTAAAGTATAACTTGAGAGTGAGAGTGTTTCAACGTTATACTCTATTGGAGTTATATTTTGAGAAAAAAAAAATTAGTCAAATGTGAGTTGGTACTAAATCCATACTCTTAGACTAGATAGGGATGTAGTGTGGTGAAATGATATGAGTTACACAAGAACAATGTCATTGATAAGTGAAATCTAGCCACTTGACTTTTCTTATTCATCTGGATGGTCATGATGCATTGCTAGATGTTGCTCTTTATCTACAAATACAAACTAATTAATTAAAGTGTTTAATTTATCTAACTCTTAAGTAATTAATTAATAAGCTATAATTTATACTTATTACTAACATGGATAGATACTAATGTGTTATATATATTAAGAAGGAGATCTCTAGGTTAAATTGTTATTAAGATAAGTGCGAAATTGTTATAAGATAAATTAACCATTGGAGCTTAAATGCAATTAGTTTAAGTTTTGAAAAATAAGTATTCAACATCCATATAGAAGGGGGCTTACTTATTCTTATCTTGGAAGATAAATGTCCAATTTCCTTTTAGATTTGAACTTGTTAATTCTGACAAGATTATGATTAGTTAGCTATAAATACCACAAGTCTTGAATCTTGAGGAATATGATACAATTAGAATACATAAACACAAGAATTGTGCAAGGAAAATATTCTAGAAAGAGAGAAAGAACAGACTAAGACCAAGAGATAGAGAGACTGTTTTTCTTATGAGAAAAAATGTTTCTCTCCCTCATCCTTTTCCCTCATGATTTTTGTGAAAAAATTAAACTTTTTTTGTCTTCATCCTCTTCCATTCTTTGATTGTTCGAACTCAAAGAAGCTAGCACTCGAAAAGTTAAAGCTAAGCAAATCTTGGAAGTTCCTTGTGTTCTTGTTTGTGTGGTACTATTAGAGGATTGATACTTGTCAAGCTTCTAGTGGTAGGATTTTCATCTTCAAGTAATCTCTTTAGCTTGTGCGTAGAAATCATCCTTGATAAGCTAGGTTGCACTCCGATGCCACCTTAGGTTCCACTTCGATGCCACCTTAGGTTGCACTTTGATGCCTAAGTTAATAGAAGCTCTAAGTTGAACTATGATGCCTATGTCACCCAAGTCAGCAGAATCCACCAAGTTGCATTTCAATACATAAGTCAGTCTTAGGTTACAATCCGAGACCTAAGTCAGTAAGAACCTTAGGTTGTACTTCAATAGCTAAATCAACCCCAAGTTACATTTCAATACTGCCTCAAGTTGCACTCTGATGCCCAAGTTAGTGAAAGGCCCAAGCGGCACTTTGATGTCTAAGTCAGTCAGGTTATACTCTGATATTGCCCCAAATTGCATTATGATATCTAAGTCAGTAGAAGCTCGAGGTTGCATTCTAATGCCTATGTTAGTAGCCCTAAGTTGCACTCTGACACCTATCAAAACCCAGGTTGCGTTCTGATTCTTATGTCAATACCCCAAGTTGTACTCCACTGCCTAAATCAGATGCTTAAGCCAAATTAGTACAGGTTGGACTTCAATACTTAAGTTCATCGAAGTCCCAAGTTGCATCTTGATAATTAAGTTAGTAACATTGGTTGCATTCTGATGCCTAATTCAGTACCTCGAATTGCATTTTGATGCCTAAGTCAATACTCTAAATTTGATGCCTAAATTAGATACCTGTGTAACTCAATACCATACGTTGCACTTAGATGCCTAAGTTAGTACCCCAGATTGCTCTCTAATGCCTAAATTGGATGCTTACGTCAGTACTTAGGTTGCACCTCGATGCCTAAGTCAATATTACCCCAAGTTGCACTCTGATGTCTAATCAAATGTCTAAGTCACACTTCGACGTATAGGTCAAATGCTAAGTTAGTTGCCTTAGGTTGCAATTCGATGCCTAAGATGCCTAAGTCAGCACAACAGGCTACATTCCAATTCCTAAGTCAGTAGCACTTCAATGTTTAAGTCAGTATCACCTTAGGACCTAAATTAGATGCCTAAAATTAGTATAACCCCACGTTGCACTTCGATGCCTAGGTCAATATCCTAGACTAAGCTAGATGCCTAAATCATGCTCCAATGCCTAAGATGTCTAAGTTAGTATTAGTGCCCTAGGTTGCACTCTAATGCCTAGGTTAGTACTAGTAACTCCGGTTGCACTCTTATTCCTAAGTTAGTATCAGTAGTAAAATATACTTTGATGCCTCAGCTAATATCAATAACCCCAGCTATACTTCAATACTTGAATAAGTATCAGTAGTAAAATATAGAGATAGTTAGGTTGTACTCCGATATACCATAAGTTACACTCGATGCCTATTCAATCCCCTAAAATGAACTGAACTTTTGAGCAACAAGAATGACTTTAACTGTTGAACTTAATGGCTTGTTTATAGTTCTTTTTACTGTCATGTCCTTTTGATAAGATGGGCCTATCAATGCATATTAGCCTAATGGATTCGGATTGTAAAGTTAGTGTTACGTGTCGATTTGTTATTAAGGAGTGGCTTTATTATTAAGAAATTTTTTTGCATCACTAATTATTTTTTAAATGAGCATCCAAACAAAAATCAATCCAAATATAGTTATTATTATTATTATTATTATTTTTGTTGCGAATCTTGGGATTGTGGATATGAAATAGAGTGATTGCTTGCCTACCTAATCAACCATTGGCGTACCGACAAACAAATGCTACTAGTAATACAACCTACCAAGTAAAACTACAGCGTTATTTCTTTATTTTTAGTAGCGTTTTATTTTTCGTTTTATATTTTTTGAAAGTCTTTTTTTGGGGTCTATTTATCTGCTGCCCTTCACGCCATTGCTACATTTCGTCACTGTACTTGAGCTATTATATCTGGAAATTATACAGTCCTACATCTCTTTTGATCTGAAAACAACAATTCCCTTTCTGGGCCTTCCAGATTTTCCCTAAATCTGTTCATTTTCTTGGTAATTTCCCTTTTTTCCCTCAATTTATGTTTTGCTATGAGGTTTTTGAGTTGGGTTTATTTTATTTTTTATTTTTTTTCTTCTTAATATATTTTGAAGTTGGATTAGATATAAGTATATAGTCTCTGTATCTGTTGTTTTTGCTTGAGTTAATGATTATCCACTTTGGATAAGATTTGATTGATGGTGTTTCATTAGGGGGTTTTAATGATTTCTTGTATTTTGACTATTATTTGCAGTGATTTGAAAGTTAAATTTTGCAGTTATTTGTAAGACAAATACATATGATGATGTGGACTAACTTGGTCGGAAATTTGCTGGACATAGTTATTGTAGTTGATGAAAGTAGTGTGGTAAATCTTTTCAGTTGGTGTATGTGGAGCTTGTATAGTGTTGCTGTTTCCTGTTCGTTGAATGTGGAGTGGAGTTGATTGAAGTGAGGCAATTTGTTGTTGGATTTTCATTTTCGCCTGCTTAGCTTTGTGGATATCAACTTTGGCATTTTGCGGTGATTGAAATTGTTTTTAGGTGTTTAACATTGAAGTTTCTTGATTTTCTTGGAGCTGTATAGTGGATTTAGGAGCCCATTGATGGTTTCATTCAGCTTAATTTTTTTTCCCGTGTACTGGATATTGCATGTCGTCTGATTAAGTTGAACTTGGTTGGTTGTTGTAATGATTTTTCCTGGCAGAAGACCATTTGCAGACTTCAATTACCAGAAATTGATGCAAGAGGGTGGCTTTAGTCTCCTTATGTCTAAATGTAGGAAGGTTATGATACCCGAAGAAGAAATAGCTAGAATCAATTGAAATCGTCATGTACTGGATTTTGAATCGTTGGAAATGGTAGTTGTGGAGTTACTTTAAATGGCAAATTAACTGAAATTTCAGTGGAAAAGGTTGTGATGATGTATGGGTTTAAAGTGTATACTTGGAGCCAGTGGGAATAGGTTTATGGTTCTACTGACCTATTCTGCTTGCTTTGGTTATGGCATAATTTTTGGTCCAGTTGTTATCTGCTTTTTTTGAAGATCAAAACTTGATTCTAATTTTCTCTTTCATAATTGCATATTCTATTTTTGTGTCAGTTGATAATAAAATTTTTGTGTATGAAAAAAATTTACTTTCCTTTATTTCTGATGGATCATTTGGTGGCTTGCTTTACATTGTTCTGCAGTTATGTAGTTTCAGTATTTAGGGATATGATGACATTTGTTCTATGTTACTTGGACTCTCCTGTCACCCGCACTATATCCATGTCCTGTTGTGTTGACATGGATGTGGTATATTTTAGTTGTATTCTCTACTTTACGTTGCTGTACCTGTGTTGGATTCTTCATCTGTACCTGTATCCACTTACTCCTATACACTATTCCAAGTGACATAGCATGTGTTTACCTTTGCAAAAGGGCATCCCAGCTTTTCCCCCATAGTTACCAGGTTTCTGAGCAAACCATCTCTCGTCCTAGATACTCAGTGTTTTGAAAATTTGAAGTCTTTTAACCTGTGCAAGTTTAAGCTTGGCTTGGTGAAGCCTTTATCTTCTGCTGTTATGATCTGTTATGAAGCATTATATCCATCCCTTGTGGTTGAAAAATTTGAATTTGGTGGTAAAGGTTTTATGGGGAGGTACTTCAAGAAGTTGCACATATTTAAGAAACCATTAAACAATGGGAAAGGACAACGTTAAAACATGATATGTCATTCTTAAAAAGCTGTTGCTTCTTGTCTGGTGAAAATCAGTAAAATATATATCTCAAATGTTAGTGGATATGTGATCTACTGATTGATTTGAACAATTTAAACTTTAAATTGGGCATAGATCGGTGTTTATATTTTGAAGATGTTTGTTTTCTGGACCTAGATTTCTTCAATTGCCCAAAAAAAAAAAAAAAAAAAAGAAGAAAAAAAGAAAAGAAAGGGACTTAACTGTCTTCAGCTAATGGTTAATCAGTTAAAAAAGAAGTCGGTTAATGAAATTGTGCCAAATAATTGGACAGTTTTTATTTTTACTTTTTTACTAACAACCACCAATTTTTTGACAATCGCTATATGTTAGATTTTAGTCAGCAGGATCAATATGTGCAACCAAATTTTCCTACTTGGAGGAGTTGAAGAAAGTCTTATTTTAGTGCTAGCATTTTCTTTGAGCTCAGTTGTCTCTTTTTCTAATGGTTTGGACTCTGAAAAATTTTCTTTATGAGGCTGAAAAATGAGACATATTTATTGTGGTTGGACTTTATAACTGATTTATCCTACAGTAGAGTGTTAAATTGGGTTTATCAGGTACATGTGCTTAACTTGATGCCTAAAATATTGCATGTCTGGCCTTTCCCTGGACCTTTCTTGGTTTAATGCAGCCTTGGTATGATTTGGGTTAAATAGCATAAATTTGAGATTAATTGCTGTAGTATTTTCCTGTACACCTCAGATAAATGATTATGAAGAGGGGCTGAGAAAAAATCATTTTTTTTCCCTTTCTCCTAATTTTTTTGGGGAGAGAAGAGGGGGGGGGGGGGGGTTTGGTGGTTTTTGCTTGTTGATCTTTTAAGTTATTTTTAGGTTTTAGCAAGATCAAGGTGTGTAAATGGTTTTCGTTTTTTTAGTTGGCATTTTGCGTCTTTGCTTTATGCAGTTATGTTGAGTGATATCTCCTTTTCCATTGGATCTGATTGTAATTATGCATATTTGAAATTGTCATGTTATTTGCAGATACTGCTTTTGTGTTTCATTGTTAGTTTTTCAGAAGCTTGACTTCCCCACCGTGTTGTTTCAATCTAATTATATATGGGCTGAGGTATACATTTCATGGGAGGTGTAGATGATGATGGACCGCCTTCAAAACGTGTAAAAGTAACCTCTGGACGGTTGGAAGGTCTTTCGAACGGTACATCTCTTAAACAACCTGAAGTTGCTCATTGAGTGACTCAATGGCTCGGCCCCTAGCTTCAGAAGGGGACGATGAAGTTATTGGTCCTAAAGGAGTTGTTAGGAAAGTTGAATTTGTCCGAATAATAGCTGAGGCATTATATTCACTTGGCTACAAAAAGACATGGGGCTCGTCTTGAGGAAGAATCTGGGATATCATTGCATTCATCTGCAGTTAATTCATTCATGCAGGCAGGTTCTTGATGGCAAGTGGGATGAAAGTGTAGTTACATTGCATAAAATTGGTCTAGTGGATGATACTATAATTAAGTTGGCATCTTTTGTAATATTGGAGCAGAAATTTTTTGAACTTCTGGATGGAGAAAAATTTATGGATGCTTTGAAGACATTGAGGACTGAGATTGCACCTCTTTGTGTGAACAGTGATAGAGTCCGTGAGCTTTCTTCATGCATTGTTTCTCCTTCACACTGCAACCTTATTGGAGTTGCTGGTCATGACAGCTCAAGGGCGAAATCAAGGTCTAAGTTGTTGGAGGAATTGCAAAGACTGCTTCCACCTACCGTACTGATCCCTGAGAAAAGATTGGTGCATCTTGTTGAACAGGCTCTTGACTTACAACGAGATGCTTGCAAGTTTCACAACTCGTTTGTCGAGGAAATGTCACTGCTCACTGACCATCAGTGTGGAAGAGATCATATTCCTTCTCATACTTTACAGGTCACTTCTCATTTTGTTCTTGTTTTTTGAAAAGTTTCATCAGGAATAATAATTGCTTTTACACTCTAATATTGTTTGGATTATCAGTGGCATCAAGAATATCCATTTCCTCTTCCTCCCATACAAGCACACTCATGATCACAAGCCCATACCTGTTGTTTTTGACATTTTGGTTAATGGTAGAATACAGGCACTGATGATGCAACATTGCTGGAAAATTGGAGAAATTTTATATAGTAGTTACCATTGAAGTGTATCAAGACATATTCGAAATCTCTGACATGCCAGCATTAATCCAAGAAAATTCTCTTTCCCGCAATAAAAGGTCTTGGAGAATTGTTTCCTACATATGTTTTCCTATTTCACCCTCCATGTGTTTTGAGTAAAGCTTGAAGGTAATAAATAAATCCCATTATCCATGGACTTTTTCAGGATTTATTGAATCTAGTAGGAGCTGCCTTATCATCTTTATTATCTTTTGCTACAACAAGGGGTTAGCTATAATCGCCATTATTTTTGTGGATATTCCACTACTCCACTGGCCTTTTTCTTCAATATTTTGCGGTTGGATGTGGTTAAAATTGCTTATTAGGCTGTTCCTTCTTTTACAAGAAGCGGAAGCAATTTTTTACAAGTTACCTACTTGCTCTTCAAGGTGGATATATTGCCAGGACTCTTCTTTTAAGGAGGTTATAGTAGCATCTTTCCTGTTCTTAAATGTAAATGTACTAATATACCTATTCCTAACCATGTCATTAATGGATTCCACGAGAAAAATCTGCTTCCTAACTTTTCCAGTTAAAGAAGTTGCTTTCTCCAGAAGCTTCCAACCAACCCAGCCATTGGAGAAGTTACTGGCTACTACCATTGCTTGTTTTTTTTATTCACTTTGCCTATTAAGTTCTCTCTCCTTTTTTTGGGGGGGGGGGGGGGGTTGTGTGTGTGTGTGTGTGTATATACACACACCGTTTGTAATTATGTGTATATATACACACACACACACATATACATAAAATAATTTTCGTTGTGATTTGGTTTGGATGTATCAATTAATGCAGATGATAAAAATGCAAACCTACACAATGTCTCATAAACATTGCTTTTCTGCTTGCCTATGTATCTTTCTTTCTTTTCTTTTGATTCTTTTTTGTTGTCTCTTTTTCTCTTATTGAGATTTAAAGACCGATGCCTACCTTTCTTTGAGTGATTTTGAAATTTTACCGCTTTTTTTCTACACTTTTGAGTTCTAGCTTTTCTATCTTTGCTTTTTCACTTTTGTGTGCTTCTAATTATTTTAAAATTAGATTTTGATTGACGTTAGGTTGCATCATCTCTAACTTCGATTGTTGCATTATCTTTAATGTAAAAAACAACAATTTCTTCATTTGGAAGGGCATGTTCCACTATTGTTCTCTTAATGAAGCTGCTGACTTTGCAGTTGGAGTTCTATTCTTAGTGCTGATAGCTTTTGATGGTGGAGGAAGATATTTACTTAGTTGGTTCTCTGTAAATGTGTTAGGGATAAGAGCAAAATTTAGCATACACAATAGTCATGTTATGTTTCATGCTGCTGCAGCTATTATTATCTCTCGCAGAATAGCAATGATGAGGTCAATATTTTAAATTGCTGATAGTGTACTATCTGTCTGTGTTTCTCATGATGGAGCAGGTATTGAATGAACACAATGATGAAGTCTGGTTTTTGCAGTTTTCCCACAATGGGAAATATTTAGCCTCATCATCTAATGATCGCACTGTCATTATTTGGGAGGTCAGTTGATCTCTTTTACTGAAGAATTGATCATTTGAACATACTTGTACCTGATTTGGTTTCCATTTTCCAATGATATTTTACTTGCTATGGTTCACTTGCATACCTCTACTTGCATATATACAAGCTATTAAATTTTATGTTTTCTTATTCACCATTCGATAAATTTGTCACCTTTTCTTTACTTTTGCAACTCTTTTATAAACATTTTATTATTTTTCTATGAATTAGATGGTACGATATAGTTTGTAAATTTTAATTGCACTTCACATTTTAGGATTGTTCGCAACCTCATTTGGTGTAACTTTAATACGCATAATGATAATATTAGACTATCTTTATCTAAAAAAAAATGTGAGATGAGAATTCTGGGTTACTACTGTAGTTGTTGTGTTGAGAAATGTCTAATGCATGATTTATGGTTTATGAAAGAAGAATGGATAATTATAAACTATTCCAATTGGATAACAAATAATATGATCAACATATATCCATGACCAAGGGAAAAATTATAGAAATTTCTATGATACTGTTTTGGAGTATGATTTGATCTTCTTAACATGGAAAGTGATGTATCTTGCTATGTCACTCAAAGTATTCTCACCACCACTATACCCATGTCGTATCGTGTCAACATGGGCACGAGTGTGGATGTGGTGAATCTTAAACATATTGTCTTACTGTACTTGTGTCAAACTCTTTATTTGTACCTGTGTCCACGTATTTCCCTTATTGGAATCTGAATATCATAGGTATCCTGTACAACTATTTGAAATGCACTGGTAGCGTAGTTACAAATGCGGGAAGTTTCTTAGAATAATGTGGAAAAAAAGAAAAGTCCCTAGTTTAGGGTGATTTTGGGATTGTTTTTGAATCTAACGTCGCTGCACAGCGGGTGTGCGGTGATTGGCTAATTTTTTTTTTTTTTTTAACTTTCAGATGGTGTTAGATAGTGAGGGACTTGGGGTGCAAATATGCAAAAGTGTCACCGCATAACTAGTGTGGGGTGACACTAACTTATTATTATTTTTTATTAGGGCTCAAACGGTGGGACTTTGAATGCGAGTATATAAAGTGTCACTGCACAGCTTGTGTGTGGTGACACTAACTAAATTTTTTTTTTTTAAGGTTCCAATGGGGGGCTTTTGTGCAAAATTGAGAGTGTCACCGCACAAAAACTGTTTGATGACAATAACACAAATTTTGCACAGTGATTCAGTCTTGTCAAAGATTCCATGTAGTGTTAGAAAGTATCATGGGTCATGCTTTCTACTGAAGCCAGTCTAGTATTCAGCAAACATACCTAGCATAAAAAGATTAATCATTTGGAAATACCAAAAGCAAGGAAAACATATTATTTGCGAAGCTAGCTTCCCTTGACTTGAATGCAAAAAGTAAAGGCATTGCTAATCAAGATGTTTTAGATAAACTATAGTAAAAAGCAGAAAAAATAATTTCAGGAATTAACAAAGCATTTGACTTGAGAAAGAGCTGGGAGTGATTCAATCTGTTTTAACAACTATATTTCCAGTGCTAAGCAGACACAATATCTTCAGGAAGATAAGCATGTGTAGTCTTTCATACCTCTTTCTGCGTACTAGACACTAATGCCTCAAGTTCTTCTATACGTAACTTGGACTGAATCACTACATGAAATCTTTGATAGGACTGAATCACTGTGGAAAACTTGTGTTAGTATCACTGCACAGCTTCTGTGCGGTGACATTCTTAATTTTGTACAAAAGTCCACCATTTGAACCTTTAAAAAAAAATAAAAAAATAAGTTAGGGTCACCGCACACCATTTGAACCTTAAAAAAAAAATGTTACTGTCATCGCACACTGGCTGTGTGATGACACTTTATATATTTGCACTTTAAGTCTCACTGTTTGAATCTTAAAAAAAAAGAAAATTTAAGTTAGTGTCGCCGCATGTTGATTGTGTAGTGACACTTTAACATATTTGCACCCCAAATCCCTCACCATTTGACACCATCTGAAAGTACCAAAAAAAAAAAAAAAAACTAGTTGCCGCACACCCCTTGTGCGGTGATGCTAGATTTAGAAGCAGTTCCAAAATCACCCCAAATTGGAGACTTTTTTTTTTTTTTTTTTCACATTATTCTAAGAAACTTGCCTTTCAAATGCTTTTGAAGTGAGAGGACAAGAGTCACTTTGTAGCCCTTTTAAACTGTAGATCTATCTGGTTTCTCTTGTTAATTTGGATTAATAGGTCATGAGATAACTTCAGGATGAATATAAAGCTAGGGTTGCCAACAAAAAATGATTGATTTGTTTTTTTTTTTTCTTTTTTTTTTTGGGGGGGGGGGGGATTTCTCAATCTTTTTATGGGTTCGTAAGCATTTGAGTTGGAATGAAGAAGTGCCAATTTGTTATAAGCCCACCATTTATAATTGTTAGATACCCCCTGATTTTAGTTTGTTTGAGCTAAACTAAAATTATAACTTGATTAACACAATGGAATGTGTAAGGATGCTTTGCCTAAAGGCCAAATGTTGCTCAGATGTTGAATTTGAATATGCAAGGGATGTGCTTTTGGACTGGCAAGACTAACCTCCTCAAACTACCGTGATGCACATGAATAGTCATTTCCATTTCAATATATTTTCAGTTTTGCATAATTCAGTTAAAAGAACTTCTACCATTTTGATATTTCGTAGTCTGATTATGGTGTAATTGTTTCTATTGTTTATGTTAATGATTGTTAATAATTGTTTATTTGCGGGAATGAATTTGAGTTAGCAATTATATAAAAGTGAGTTGCAGCTCATCTTTGTGTGTGAAAACCATGTAACATGGTTAGAATTAGAGTAACTTGGTTAAGCTTCATATTCTATTATAAAGATCCTAAAATTTAAGTATCTGATTAGAATCTGAATAGTTTTTAGTATTGATTAGGGAATCTTTCCTTTATTGGCGTAGATATCAGGTCTAGATTTATTGTATATTTTGTTTTGTTTTATTGTGTCTAGATTCATTGCCTAGTTTCATTGTATCAACTAGTCATCTACAAACCTATAAATATAGGCTCCTTGTACTTTTGTAATATGACACTGCTTTATCAATATACACCATTTCCTGAACTTTGTTCTAACTTGGTATCACATCCATCCTTCCTTGAGGCTACATTCGTTGTTCATGAAGTCCTATTTGGATTCTCTACCAGCCTTCATTGCTGGTTATTTTTTCGAATTCTCTGCTAACCTTTGTGGCTAGTTATTTCTTTGATATTCCTTGCTAGCTTCCTTGCTAGTTATTTCTATTTAGTAAGGCCTTAATTGCCTACTAGTTATTCCGTTACCAGAAGATGTCACAAGCCACATAGGTGGGGAAGACATCCTTTTCTGAACAAGGAAAATCTGGATACCAAGAGCTCAAAACCGAGATGACTTGTGGTGTATCTATTGCAAAAAGGCATGCCATACTTGGCAACGGTGCTATAAACTTCACGGAAAGCTTTCAAGTCGAGAAGGGAGTCAAAGAGGAGAACAACCTAGGAATAATGGGAAACTCATGCTGTCGCATAGCCACAAGGTGAATAGACATCAAAGAGTCAAGTGGTCTCAACAAAAGAGGAGATTGAAAGAGTGAGATGTCTCATAAGCAACCTTGAGAGAAATATCTCAAAAACAATCTTGAGAAGCCATCAAGTACTTATTTTTTGGCATATTCAGGCGAGTTACCCTTTTTATTTGGGTTACATGTCTTGAATTTGACCTTCCTTAGCTTTTGGATCACCATTGAGTTACTAACCATATGACCTATTCATCCAAAAATTTTTCCAATTATTTACCACATCCAAGTAGCAGGAAAATAGCCACAACAGGTGGTTCTTTGACCACAAGAAAGCAAGTGTAGGGAATGTTAAAATAAACCCATCAGTGATCTTAAAAAATGTCCTCCATGTCCCCAAGTCTAGAAATTTGGTCTCAATGAAAAATTCATAGTAACCATTGAGTGTTTTGAGACAATATTTCAGGAGAATGATTGGACGTGCTAGAGAACAGGCTAGCCTCTACTACCTTGAAACACCTAGTCAATTGAACTTTACAAAGGCAAATTACCCTATTCCCTCATTTTAGATTTAGCTCCTTCCAATAAAGAAAAGGTTTGGCTTCATCATTGCCGCCTTGGATATTCGTCATTTCATATTATTAAATGAATGTTTCCTTTCTTATTTAAAGATGTAGATGTTGAAAATTTTCATTGAAGTGTGTGAACTTGCTAAAGATAAGCGTATATATTTTTTCCAATTAATAATGAAAGAAGTTCTGTACCTTTCTGTCTAATTCATAGTGATATCTGGAGTCCATCTACTATTTCTACTATTGTTGGATCAAGATGTTTCTTTCATTTATTGATGATTGTGCTCGTGTAACTTGGCTTTTTTTGCTTAAACATAAGTCGGATATTAGTACTATCCAGCCAAATTTCTGTTCTATGATCAAAAATCAATTCGAGTCAGTATCAAAGAGTATTTCAATCAAATTCTTACCCTATTCTTTTAGAAAGAAGAGATAGTACATGAGTTATCCTGTATTTCTATCCCACAACAAAAAGGGTTGGTCGAGAGGAAAAATGGATGTATACTATGATGTATAAGGTGATGGGTCTATAGAAAAATACAAAGTATGGTTGGTTGTGAAACGGTATAGTTAAGTCTATAGAGTTGATTACCTTGAGACTTCTGCTTCTGTTGCAAAGATGAACACAACTAGAGTTCTATTGTCATTGGTAGCCAATTACAGTCGGGATTTACAACGGTTTTATATCAAGAATGCATTCCTACGTGGAGATCTAGAGGAAAAAATTTTTTGTGGAGGTTCCACTAGGTTATGGGAAAAGTTTAGATGCTCATATTGTGTGCAAATTGAGAAAGACCTTATACGGCTGTAAACAGTCACCATGAGTCTGGTTGGTGAGATTTCCAAGATTTTTGAAGACCATGGGTACAAAGAAAGTCAAGGTATCACATTTTGTTTGTTAAGCACTCCCCTTCATGGGGAGTAACGATTCTCTTGGTGTATGTTGATGACATAATAGTGTCTGGGAATAATGTTGAGGAGAAACGGTTTTTGGGCCAATTCTAGGTATGGAATTTGAAATTAAAGCATTAAGATGGATGAAAACTTGGAATTGAAGTTGCTCATTCAAAACAGGGATATTTTTATTTCCTAGCAGAAGTATGTCATGGATCTCGTCAAAGAAACAGGCAAAAAAGCATGTGATTTGCTGGCACTCATATAGGTCCGAACCTTAAACTTGGAAGAGCTGTAGGTGATATCATGTTGGACAGAGAAATGTATAACGCATAATAGAGAGACTTATTTATTTGTCACACATAGGACTAGATATACCGCATGCAGTGGCTGATTCATGCACAACCCAAAAGAAGTTTGTCAGCAAGCAGCTTATCAGGTATTGGAGTATCTCAAGGGAACACCAGAGAGAGGTATTTTGTATGGAAGGAATATAGGTTTAATTTCTAGAGGTTTGCATGCAGATTATGTAGGATCAATTGTGGATAAAAGATCAACCAAGTGGTATTGCGCTTTGCTTGGCAGAAATCTTGTGACATGGAGGAGTAAAAGAACAGAATGTGGTAGCTAGTCTTGCGCAGAAGCAGAATTCAGGGCTATGCTCAGGGGGTGTGTGAATTGCATTGGCTAAAGATTGTTCTTGAAGACTTGATGATTAAGTAGGATGGCCCAATGAGACTATTGCAACAAGTCTGCAATCATTATAGCTCACAATCCTTTGCAACATGATCCAACAAAACACATTGAGGTTGATAGACACTTTATTAAGAAAAGGCTAGAGGGTGGATTGATTTGTATGCTTATGTGTCGACACATGGTCAATTGGCCGATTTACTTACCAAAGAGAGCAACTCAGCATTTCAAAACAGTGTATCCCAGTTGGTAATGGACTATTCACCAACTTGAGGAGTGTGGAAAACCGTGTATAATGGATGGAATTAGGCTAACTTAGTTAAGTTTCCTATCTTGTTATAAGGATCCTAAAATCAAGGATCTGATTAGAATTTGATTAGTTTTGCGATTGATTAGGTTATTAGTCCAGATATTCTGTCTAGATTCATTATATCGACTAATAATCTACAAGCTTATAAATACAAGTTTCTTGTACCTTTGTAATATAGCACTGTTTTATTAATATACACCATTTTCCTAACTCTGTTCTAGCATTGTGCATTGTGTTTGAACTTGAGAAAATATATAGTTTGCTATCATCTCTGTGAAGGCTGATCTGTACTTATCAAGAAACAGAAAAAGCATTTTTATTGGTGGTCTTTGCCATGATCTAGCAATTTATGCCCTGTGATAGTAGCAGCTAAGGATCTTGAATAATGTGAATTGCAGTAGATTCTGCAAGGGATTTGAATCTCATATTTCTGATGTATCTTTTTGGCAATAAGGTATGTAGAACTCAGATGCATCAAATTTCATAATTTCTTGAAAAACATAAGTAAATCATTACAAGTATATGTTTCCATATAAAGGAGATTCCTGACCATTTATTTGAGGAGGCGTTGGTTTTGTTTGTTTGGTTGATTTTATAGTTTCTTATATGTGCCTATACTGTCTATATTATTGGTGAACATGTGACATGATATTTCACGAGTATTTTACTGATATTAAATTATTGATGTTGTTAGTGTAATAATTTGATCTTGGTATAGTAGGTGAATTTTTTTTTCTTTGAAGGCAACGAGGTTTGCCTGGAAAATAGAGAAAAAGGAAAAGCCTGAATCGATGGTGATTGCTTCTTTTATATTTTGGTCTTAAACCTGTTGTTCAAAGCTCTAATAATGGTTACACTTTTTCTGGCGCATGCCATTCTAGATTTAACTATTAAATTTACATAATTTAAAAGTAAAATGCACAACTTGATAATTGTGGGCTCGAATGTTGGATAGAGAGGTTCCAAGCTTTGTAGTGCCAGGAAGCTGGTGGAATTTTTTTGATTGTTTAGCTTCTTTCTGTTTGTTGTGGTGGATTTTGTTTTGATAAGAACAGTACTAATTGTTTTTTTATCTTGGTTTTATTCTCTATTTTGCTTCCTAGTCTATTTATTTACTTTCAGTATTTTCACTTTCTAGGTAAAAGTGGATGGTCGAGTCTCGTTGAAACATAAATTAACAGGTCACCAGAAACCTGTCTCCTACATATCATGGAGCCCTAATGATCATCAACTGCTAACTTGTGGAGTAGAAGAGGTGGTCAGACGGTGGGATGCTTCTTCTGGTGAATGCCTCCATATTTACGCAAAAGATGGTCTGGGTTTGCTTTCATGTGCATGGTCTCCCGATGCCAGAAGGATATTCAGTGGAGTGACTGACAGGAGTGTTAGTATGTGGGATGCGGATGGGAAGGAGCTAGATTGTTGGAAGGGGAACAGGACTAATAAGATCTCGGACTTGGGTATAACCACTGATGGAAAGCATATTATTACTGTCTGTAAAGATAATATGATTTCATTATTTGGATGGGAGTCAAAGGCTGAAGAAATAATTGAAGAGGATCAAGCTATTACTTCATTTGCACTATCCAGCGATGGTAAATTCCTACTGATTAGTCTTGTGAACCAAGAAATCCATCTTTGGAATATAGAGGGAAATGTAAAGCTCTTAGCAAAATACAGAGGTCACAAGCGAGAACGCTTTGTTGTAAGATCCTGTTTTGGAGGCCTAGAGCAAGCATTCATTGCCAGTGGGAGTGAGGATTCCCAGGTATGTTTTTTTCAAATGAAATATCTTACAATTTAGTTTTATTATTAGGTAATGAATTTGAATGTTGCCACCGATGAAAATATTTTATGATTTCTGTGGACTTGTTGTGTTGAACAATCATGTCTCCGTATTAGGAAGATTTTGAAATTGATCAAGATTCCAGTTGTTTCTGTTTTGTTTCATACTTTTGCTGAGCAAGTAAAACTTTTGGTATGGGTAGGATGCAATTTTATATACACTTTTTAGTTGCCTATCTATACAATGGCAAAATTCTTCCATTAAGTTCAGTTCAGAACTATAGTGGCTTGGGGTAACATTTGTCTTCTTCAAGAAAATGTCGTATCCAGAGAATCAAAAGCTCCATGTTGCTGCTGAGTTGTATATTCTTGGCTTTTGACTTTTTGGTATGTAGCAATTCCTCAACTTGCTCGTGCAACTTAAGTAGGATTCAGCTCATACCTATATGCCATGTTTTTTCGGCTTCCAAACGATATCATTGATTAGCCACGAGAGATTAGTCTTGCTTTTAATAATTCAACTTGTCTGATAAGTTTTTACTTGTTCGAGGGTTACCATATGGTTGAATATGGAACTTAATGAAACGTTTACTTAAAGAGGATACATTTTCTCCAAAGAGGAATCGTCACCTGCCAATTGATATAAAACCTTTGATTTTGAATCCTTTTAGTTCCCATGATAATATTTGAATGGGTGCTTTTAAAAAATTCATTTGGGCGTTTTGTTCCCCTTCTATTTTCTTACAGAAGCGTACAAGAATTTTTCTTGGAATTAACAACAAATTTCCTTGTATCTTAAGACCTTAACATTCACTGTATATGGTTTTGAAGGGGTTTTTGACTGAAGTATTGCCTATTTGAAAATTAAAAGTGATATTGTTGTTTCTAATAGGCTTCTAAAAATATGGAAGTCGACTTTTAAGAAGTTGAGTTTAAAGTTCACTGTTAAGAAGTCGAGTTTAAACTGTTAAGAAGTCGACTTCCATATAATGCCCATCTTGGCCGTCTTCTTCATCAATCCCAGTCTCTTTAACACAAAAAGTTCTATGTCCTGAATGTTATGCCACTACAAAAAGCTTAGGAGCTTTGACTGATGTGCTAGTGTACCATAACCACTGCTTCAGAAACTTGTGAAGAACTGATGCATTAGTTAGACATGGTATATCATGCCAACTTTAATAAGGATAATGTGAGGAATGTTAAAGCTCCAGAGCAGAACCTGTGCAATTCTTGTGAGGAAAGCCGTATCTATTACCAATTACAAGTTTTTTCAAAAACGAGGATGATCTTTTTACTTCTTACCTTCAGTATTAGTGCCCGCCCTTTGCTTGCCTGGATCAAGTCCAAAAGGTCTTCCCTACTGAGATTCCATTCCAGGGCTTTCTGGCAATTGAAATCTGACTTGGCATCTCCTGATCTGCGGGTTTCATCATCATAAGCTGATCTTAAAAGGATTAAAGATTTGCTACTTTGGATGGAGTTAGTTGCACATCCCTGCTCAGATACAACTAAAATTGAACTGGTTCACCCCTTTTTGTTAAGCCAAAAAGAAGTAAGAGGAAGTAATTCTATTTGATGTTTGGAGAACAGACGTTACACCATAAAGATCGACTTCTTAGAAATTGACTTTGAAGTTGACTTCCATATTTTTGGAAGTCCATCAATAACAAGAATTTCGTTTTTCTAAGTTTCAATTACAAAGGCATTATATGGGTAAATAACCTGATTTTTAAGTCTTCTTTCACTTTTAGCATTTCCTATATTTACTGCAGTGCCGGAAGTGCCCTTGTCTGCACCAATATATGCATTTTCCGAGACAGAAAATTCTTGCAAGGGACTGGGAAGGAGAGAAACCTAGAAAAGCCATGATGAAACCTGTGTTCAAGTTCGAAACATTCGCCCCCAGTCAAATCGAAGTACTGCATCTGGTTCCCTCAGTGCTGAACTTCTTTATGTGTCTTAATAGAAGTAATGGAAGAATCAAAAGGAAAAATTGCTGATATATGACTGAAAGGATAAATTTGCTTGCAGTTTACTCACGACAATTTCGTCGATGGTGGGTAAAGCATATTTTGGGTTGCATAACATGATACAAACCACTACTTTTTTATGTGTTCCTTCACTGTGATCTTTAGTCTAAGCATAGGGGCAAAAAGTAGGTCACACAACCATTAGAGGTATTCAGGTAATGCACTCAAAACACAGGATCTGGGGTGTCTCTGCTTTTCTTGGTAAAAAGTGGAATTTAGGTGCACTCATCTTTTGGTCACCTTTGATTCTTCTGATATCAGAATTTGTGCCAATCCTTATCTAGATAGAGGCAATTCTAAGACTGGTCTTTGGGCTACTCATTACCCTTTCAGTTTCCTCTGATCTCTATCAGTAGACCTCCTAAGGCCTCAAACCCTATTGTTCTTAGTACTGGTTTCCTGGAGAGAGATTTTTAAATCTCGCCTCTTTTTATTTATTGTAGTACACAAAATTAAAGATACTTATATGATCAGACACATATGCAGTCCAGGACCACTTAGAACTGTATACAGAATCCTCAAGTTAAATTGAATTGCACAATGATCCAGTAAATAATATTTTGCCTTTTCTTAAAATCATAAAACCAAATACATGCATATGATTAGCCAGACATTTTAGAGGACATGAAAGAAATTAGCCAAAAAAGTTAGATGTGCTTCACGGTAGGGACGTGTTATGTTAAATATATTACTATGTGGTGTCTACTTATTGTAGGGAGGAAGAACCTTTCACATGAAAATCTCAAAAACTGTATTTAAGATTATAAGTCCTCCTAAAGATTATATGTTTTCATACAAATTCAGTGGGGTGAGGAATTCAAAGGGAGACGTGTTAAATTAGTGTAGGAAGTTAGACGTGCAATAGGATAGTGGGGGCTATGTTACTTGGACTCAGGTATGGAGCACCGGACATGATACCTGTCTAAGAGTCGGGTTTGTTATTTCTCTAAAATCAAGGATACAGGGACACTGCTAGAGTGTTGGTTTTGTCGGATATGGGTACGGGATGTGTGTGTGTGTGTGTGTTAATGTGAACATATTGAAGGCATTTGGACCCCAGAGTGCTCTGGCAGATTCAAAAAACCCTTCAGTTTTTCCCTTTTTCATTGCTGCCCAAATATGATTATGCAAGTTCTAGTTAAAGCAATTGGCAATTTAGTATCTGATAAGCAGATTGGAAAAAACAAAAGAAACACTTTAAAGTAGTGCAATGAGAACTTTTGAAGAAACACTTTAAAGTAGTGGAATGAGAATTTATTTTTGGTTCTCTGAAATAAATTATTATTTTACTAAAAATTTTATTATTAGCAGTATTACTGCAATTGATAAAATGTTGAACCAGGTGGAATGTCATCTGTTGACCAAAAAATTACTAGAGTATCCTTAGATGATTATTTGGAAAAGCATTTCCCCACAAACAACAAGTGGGAAATAAAAAATTTGAGCTAATGAATCTGGTTGTCATGAGATAATACAATCTCCAAGTCTTCATTAAATGAGACTCTTCCAAGTTCCTGAATAAAGCTGCTGTTGTTCACTTGAGGTTGAGCTGATGAGGTACTTTGATTTTGATACTTTCCCTATTATTTCCTACTGCCTCTTGATGCAGAGCATGGCCACTGACTGCAAAACAGCAAAAGCGTCTCAATCTTCCTTTCCCCCTCAGCTTCTCAATTTCCCCCTCCTCTCCTCTCCTCCATCTAATATCCTGTCACCAGACCCATAAACTTCTCCTTCAACAGCGATGCAGCAATGTGTCTTCGACATGTATTTAGAGACATTCTGCACTCGATTGAAGTGGACCATCTTATTGTATTCGCACTTGTGTCCATGTTGTACGTTACTGACATGGGTGCGCTGTGGTTGGAAAATGAGTGCATGTAACATAGAGTGGGGGTGTTTCTTTGACAACATTGTCGTGTAGCCCATAGTTTTTGTGTTGTCTATGTTGAAATAGGATCGTTGGGGAGGAAGAATCTTTTTTGAATTAGTGTAAAACGTGACTCAAGAAAGAATCTTTTTTGAATTAGTGTGAAACGTGACTCAAGATCCTTTAGCCTATGTTGAGATGTGGCGTTCTTTGATATTAGCGTGTTCTAACCTGATTATCCATGTATGACTTGTTAGCTTACAGTGTACTTGTAGATTGTTGATAGTCTTTTGGGAAATGTATGAGCACGCAGATTGCACCTATGTGGCATGGAATTGAGTGTGGATGTTGGATATGGATGCGTGGCTAGGTGTCAGATTTATCGATATTTATAAATTTAGGGAGTTGGATAGGGGCATGGGGATTTGCAAATTGTAGTTTTCCAGAAAATCTTGTATAGTTTGTAAATGCTTGCAACAACCCAAAAAAAAAACCCCTCCCCTCCTCTTTCCTCTCCTTTTCCTGGGGACATTTTTGTGTGGTCACTGGTGTTCAGTAAAAGAAAAAGTAGTGCTATGGGAAGGAAACTTTGACGTTTCCAACCTCTTGAGGCATGAGGAAAAAGGTTGAAGTTACCTAGAATGTTTATGTGAATAACAGTTGGAAAGAGAGATTAAAATTTGCCCAGTTTATGAAGCTGATAATGAGTGGTGGTGATACTTTCAAGTAACCAACAGGTGACCAATTAGATCAGGTCACACCCACCTTCTAATCCCTGATCCTCTCATATGGGCTGTACTTTGGCTGTACTCTCACCTCATGGCATCTTCTCCATCTCGTCTTCTCCATCTTATTCTGTCTATTGTTTTTCTCCATCTCATCTTCTTTATCTTAGTCTGTATATTTTTCTTTTCTGATTTTTGAACACAATCTTCTATGGTAAAACAACATCAACTACTCAGGATCATTTTTATCTCTATTTAATGAAATCAATACCAAAGCAATGCTTGCTGCTCATCTTGACACCCATCCTCTTCTCTGGAAGCGAAGTCAGTACATCCAATTTTGTTTGACTGTGTCGTGTCCTATGTTACATGACATGTAGTAGGAGTGTCATGTAACATAGATGATCATTACTAGTCATCTAGGAAACAAACAGTTATTTCATCAGATAAATGATACTTTTTTTTCCCAATTCACATGGACCCACAATGCACCTTGTTTTCCCTTTTCTTTCCTTTTTGAATATTGGTGACACAATTAGAGTTTATTTAGTTTTTTGGAGTGTCTTTTTTCATTGTGGCAATTCAGAAGAAATGACAACTGCAAGTATGGTAGGGGCCCGAGAGAATTTAATAGACTTCTATACATCTTTTTTTGATACGTAAATATCTGGAAGTTGATGATGTAATGTATTACTATGTTCATATGTATTAATATGCCTATATCGCATCCACTGGTATGATTTTATGCCTTTTGACTGATAACATGTTTGGTGATGTTTTGCATTTAAGTTCTGTATATCATTTGACAAACATGAATGTACAGTCTCAATATCATTATGCCTCGGTCCTCATGGTGAATGCAGTCGAGCAGTACAATAATGATCTAATTGTGTTTCATTGATATTGTACACTGTGGAGTTGCGTTGTGATTTGTTTGGTGAATATCAGGCATTCTGTCGCTATCTCTGGGAGGTTAAAGCTCCTGTCTTTTGTTGTGCTTTTATGCACTTATACAGTGTATCATAGATTTTTAAGCTTGTATGAGGTGATCTAATATTTATGCACGCCTAACTTATAGGTGTACATATGGCATAGAAGTTCTGGAGAGTTAATTACGACATTGCCTGGACATTCTGGCTCTGTAAACTGTGTTAGCTGGAATCCAGGAAATCCGCATATGATGGCAACAGCTAGTGACGATCGTACAATTCGCATATGGGGTCTGAACGAGGTAAAGATGAAGCACAATGGAACCTTGACCCATAGTAATGGTGTTCACTACTGCAATGGAGGAACTTGAGGTCTGCGTATGGGAAGCACAATATATTTCATTCTTGCTATATCTGAACTTAACCCTGCGTTGATGTAAATCCTTTTGCTTTGTGTTCAGCCGACATTTATAACAAGAAGAATGTAAAATGTGCATTCACACTTCTAATAAATTATGTACTTTTTCAGTTTAAATATTTGTTAAGATATTTCTTGGTACCTTGTTTTGGTCTCTTTTAGGGGCGTAGGTGGTTGGGTATTTTTAAACTAATTTGCAGTGCTTTCGGTTCCCATTTGCAAGCACGCCGGAACCATTTTGCAGAGAAAGTACTTTTCATATAAAGGTTTTGACTGACAATTTTAACGAGTGATCCTTTGTTTAGGAAAACAAAATGTTGGGCTAAGTTATTCAGGAACATTTTGGTGAAGGTTCCAATTGTGTTTGGTTTTTGCCGTAACTGCAGTTGGACTGTTTTCTCTTTAGATGATTTATTGGTTTTGTTTTACTTTCCATGGGAATCCCCATTATGGAGATTGAAAACTGAAACCAGGAAGCAGTTCAAGCAATTTACGTGAATATCCTCCTCTTCTATTTCTGCACCTCTGTTGGGTGAGCTGCCGGGTGGCGCTATTTTTTTTTTTTTTTTGGGTAATAATAAGTTTCAGAGTGCAAATTGACGATTTTAATCTTGAATGGTGCTTATTAAAATATTCTTATCTTTGCCTTGGAAAAGATTTACCGAGTCTTGTTTAAATTCTAAAATTTCTTGATCTTATGACAAGGATTGGACATGAATGGTCAGTCCGCGTAAGTCAAGCTTGAACAAATTTGGAAAATGTGTATAGGTTTTTTGAAAAATGAATGCCTTTCTGCTTGAAGATGACCTTTGAAATTCGTCAGAAGTTATTATATTTGTTAATTTGGGACAAGATGGTTTATAATTCTTCACATCTCAGTATTTAATCAAAATGAACTTGTTTGAAGATGAATGAAGCTTAGAGAGTTACCAGATGGAGAAATCGTTAAAAATGATATTAAAACCTTCAAAATACGTTTGTGCAAGATATTGTTTTGCGCACTCTTTTTTGTGTTCTATAGGACGATTATTCGGGGGTATAAATTGTCTGGTAGAGTGTGTCCGATTAGCTGGTAGTAGTACTAGATGAATTCATTCACAACATACGTGTTAAGAATCTAAGGCCCAATAGCAAAATTAAGCTCCTCTTTGTTGTTTTTGTATATTTAGCATTGTTAACCCCAGTACCAGATCTCTATTAAAAATGCTCTGCAACTGAAGCATACAATAAGTTGCGTATATATATTTTTCTTGTTTTGTGGTTGGGTATTTTTTTTTTTGGGGGGGGGGGGGGGGGGGGTTGGGGCGAGTTTTATGTTACATTTTGTATCCTTAAGACTTTATCCTGATTTAAATCATTCCACACTGAACTTTGATTTGAGATGCATTGCATATCCTAAATTGTATATGTGGTCCCACTAAGGTAGAATTGTTGACAGTTTTCACAAAAATAGTAAAATAGTGCTCGCGTGAGATTGCATGCTTCTGATAAGCGCATTAAAGAAAATTAGCCAAAAAAAAAAAAAAAAACTTTACTGGTAAAAAATATTGTGAAATTACATCTCTATCTTCAGCAAATTTTATATGTTTCAATTCACAATAATTAAGTAGTGGCAAGTGTATTAAAGAAAAACCAGATGAAGCCTTTATATGTGGGAAATTTTGTGAAATTATTTTTAACAAATTACAGTAGGAAAGAGTAATAGAACAAGGTTGCGAAAAGAGATTAAGATATTAGATAATCAATTTGGTTTTGTGCTAAGGAGGTCTACAATGGAAGCTATATGTTTAAGAAGAAGCTTATGTGAACATTATAAGGGGAGAAAACAATATTTATACATGGTATTTATCGATCTTGAAAAGGCATGCAATAGAGTTAATAGAGATATAATGTGGGGAGTGCTGGAAAAGAGATGGGTAAGGGTAGCTTGTATAGGAATAATAAAATATATGTATCATGATGTAACAACATATGTTAGGACACCAGTGAATTTCTAAATATTATAGGTTTACATCATGGATGAAATTTGAGCCCATGCTCCTTTACGTTGATACTTGATGAGACTACTAAACATCTACAGAAAGCCATTCCTTCATGTATGTTGTTTACATATACAATAAATTTTTAATCGGTAAGACAAGGGAGGGAGTTATTGCCAAGTTAGAAGATTGGAGGGAGATATTAGAATCAAAAGGTTTTACCATATGTAGGGCCAAAACAAAAAATATAGATTGCCACTTTTGTAGTCATAGAAGTAAAATTACGGTAAGTGTGGAAACTGGTGGTCTAGACTAATAAAGGCATCTAAAAAATTTAAGTATTTAAAATCTATCTTTGAAGAAAATGAGTGAATAGATAAAGATGTTACACATAGGATTCAAACAAGTTCGAACAAATAGAGAAGTGTGTCATCCATATTCTATGATAAAAAAGTTCTCACTAGAATTAGAAAAAAAGTTTTATAAGACAGCTATAAGACCTAGCGATACTTTATGGAGCAGAGTGCCAGTCGACTAGGTGTGAACCTAAACAAAAAATGAGAATACCAAAAATGAGAATGTTAAGATAGATGTGCAGACATACTAGACTAGATCAAATAAGTAATGAATGCATTAGAAGGAAAGTAGGAGTAGTACCAATAGATGAGAAGACTAAGAGAATCACGCTTAAAATGTTATGGACATGTGCATAGGATACTTCTAAATATCTTAGTGAGGAGTGTAAAAAATAAAGAAATCTTCACTTAGATTAAAGGGGAAAGAGGAAGACTTAAAAAGAATTGGAAAGAAGCTATTAAGAAAGACTTGTTATATTTAAACCTCAATGAACACATGTGTCTTAGGCAGGACCCAATGGCAACATATGATCCATGTAGCCGGTCTCACATAGTGGGATAAAGGCTTAGATTGTTGTTTTTTTTCATATTTTTTTTTGCAAATTTGGTTTATTTTAGTTATAATAATGCAGAAACACAAAAAGAAAATTAGATAAAATTATTTCATGTGAAATTTTGTAAAATTACATATTTCCGCATTAAATTTGCATCATGCCAAATACAATTATAAAAAGTAACGGAGTGTGATTCTTGTGCATGGACTATTCTATTATTTTTGTAAAAACCGTCAACGATTTGAAGTAGGTCGGTTTTTAGAGTTGAGGGTGTAATGTGTTTTGAGTTTAAAATTTAGGATGCAATAAGTTCCAAATCAAATTTTGAAATGCAAAGTAGAATCGAATTGTTTAAATGTGCAAAATGAAATTTATCCTAAAAAGTGGATTGGGCTGGTACAGTTGATGCTCCATCTGGTTCCATACGATGGAAGTCAACTGGGATCAGCGTGTAGGACAACAGTGGCCATCAATACACCGTCATTAACGTCTTTATGGAAAAGAAAATGAAGACCAGTTAAAATAAATTGATATCATCAAAGAATCCTATTAGCAAATTTTATATGAAAAATTGATCAAAAAATTCACACCTAAAGTAGGGGAACAAAAAGTGACGATTTTATTAAGGTAGTTGCTCATGTTACACTGTGCAACGAGGCCGTCAGTAAACTTTGATCAAACTATTAGGGATTTGGCTAATAGAATAGTGAAAATAATATTAATAAGCACAAGATGTCGTAATGACGATTTAAATTTTAATGGTATTGAGAAATATATGAAAATAATATCAATAAGCACAAGATGTTGTAATGCTGATTTAAATTTGAATGGCATTGAGAAATATAATCATAAAAATAAAGGCATTGTGGTACATTGCGAAATCTGCATCAAGATTGAAAGTGAAGGGAGTGTTTAGTTTAGGGAATGACACCCATTGTTGATTGTAACACTTGGTTTTGTTAGTTTTGATGACAACAAATCAATGGTGATTGACTAACGATGGTTGTTGTGTAATAGTGCTTTTATTGCAATAAACAACATTCAAATGCATCACACTTAGTCTATAAAGTGAATCAAATCAAGATAAAAATAAGTGCATATGTAAAAAGAGTTCAGCCATGCCTCAGCCATCTAAAAGCAATCCAAAAGAACTTACAAAAGATCGGTCACATGTTCGGCCACTTCTTCAGCTGTTCAAAGAAGTTATAGAATGTTTAGAAGAATTCTAGCAACATTCGGCCACTGGTTTGGCCACCTGTTCAGGTGTCTGAAACTAGGTACAAAATTTCACAGAGAGTTTTGGCCACCTATTCGATCAGTACTTCAGCCGTCCGAAGAGTTAAAACATTGAAATTTGGAGAATAGGTTTGGCTAGGACTTCGGACACTTACCCCAATTTTCGACCGTCTGAAGTTTCTTTACAAAAGCAACTAACCAGTTCGGCCAGTGTTTTGGACAGAGACCAGTGACTTAGGTAGGCCGAACTCCTGTAATGGTTAGTTTTCCTGCATTTAACGCTTAATCATTGGAGGGTAATTGTGAACCATTTTTGGTGCACTATAAAAGCCATGAAGTTTGAATTTATAATAAACTTTTGCATACATTAATTGCAAGCTTTCTAGAGTGTATTTTGCGCATCTCTTTATACAAGTTGTATTGTAATTTTACTTCAGTTCTTCTTTGTGAGAGTGATCAATTCATTTGTCACTTAGAAATATTGGCTAGTGGGAGTTATAAAATCTCTTTGTTCAAGCTAAGTAGTGATTTAGGGCGAGCAAGAGGTGATGCCTTTCTTTATACAAGATGGTATTGGATCACCACAAGTGAAGAAGCTCCAAAGTGCATTCAAATTTCAAGTTTTGAGTAAACTTTGAAATTTGTGGTTTGCAAATTCTTTGTTTTGTTATTTCTTTTACTACTTGTTTAGATAATTGTTATTAGATTTATTTTGCTATTTACCATTACTTGTTGTATTAACAACTTGTGGGATCACTTAGACAAAGTGGTTAATTTAAAATTTGGTAATTTTGCTTTAATTCAATTTAGGGTAAAAAGAAACTTAATTCATCCCCCCAGGGTTGCCTAGGACCTACAATTGATATTAGAGCTTGATCTCTATTTGCATTAGCTTAAATAGCTAAGAGTTGATCATGACAACAAATAACTGCATTGTTTTTGGAAAGAAAATCTATTACTAGGTTCACCTATGTTCAACAAACTAAATTATGTTAGTTAGAAGCAAGGTATGGATTGCAATCTATTGATATAGAACTATGGTACATAGTAAATACAAGTCCTTATGAGAAAAAAGTACACGTAAACTAAAAATTAGGCAAGAACTTAGTGCACAAGATAAAGCAAATCTCACTTCGAATGTCAAAGCCATGAATGTTTTGTATAATGTATTAAATGCTAATGAGTCTACTAGAGTAAAATGTTATAAATCGGCTAAGGAAATTTGGGATAAGTTAGTAGAAATTCATGAAGGTAGTGAAGTTAGGAATAAAAGAAGGCATTATTAGTAGCAAAATATGAATAATTTAGCATATAACCTCATGAAAACATTGACAAAATGTATTGTCATTTCAATGACATTATCAAGTATCTTGAAGTGCTTAACAAGCAATATTCTTTAGGTGAAAAGAATAAAAAGAATTTTAATTGTCTACCAAAGGAGTGGAAAAGCAAGGTAACAACCATAAAAAAGGCCAAGATTTGAACAACATATCTATAAAATGTCTTATAAATTCACTAGCTTCTTTTGAATTGAAGATAAAATCCAAGGTGCAAGAGGAGGAAGATACAAAGATGAAAAAAGCATGGCTTTCAAACCCTTCCAAGATAAAGAAGATGCACTATCCATCAATGATGAAGAAATAGAGTGTAGACACCAAATTTTGATACACCTTAATTTTCTAACATCTACGGGCATTTTTCTATTTTTCAGGGTCAAATTCTAGTTTCTATATAGAAATAGGCAAAAGTTCCACTACTAGGGACAAAATAGTAATTTCAATATGTAAATATCTTTTTCACTCATTTTTTATTTTTAAATTCATGATTTATACTTTTATATATCTTTCTAAATTTTTGTGATTTTTTGGGGGTCAACCGCTATTTTTTTGTATATTACGTTAATTGAAAGGCAAATTGGTTATTTCACCTTATGAATGCCTTTTTCGTCCATTTTGAATCCTAAATTCATATTTCATACTTTTAGTATATTCCTAATTTTTGGTGATTTTTTTGGGCCCCAAGCTATTTTTCTATAAATAATGCATGTTGGAGGCAAAATCGTAATTTTAGCACATAAATGTCATTCTCCTCTATTTTTGGTTCCTAAATTCATATTTTTTGTGTTTTAAGCACTTTTCTAATTTTGGCACATTTTTTAGAGGCCAATTGTATATTTCTCTCAATTACATAATTCAGAAGCAAAATCCTAATTTTGACACATAAATGTCTTTCTCCTCTATTTTTGGTTCCTAAATTTATATTTTTGTATTTTAAGCACTCATCTAATTTTTGCACATTTTTCTAAAGTCAATTGCATTTTTCTTTCAATTACGTCATTCAGAGGCAAAATGGTTATTTGCACGTCTGACCATTTTTGGGCCCAAAATTTTCTTTCTAAGTTCATAATTTGCAATTTAATTTTTTATTTTTTAAAAAGGGCAGTTGTATTTTTTATAAAATTGTGTAAAATTAATTTTTGAGAAGGGACAAAATAGTAAAAATACTCTTAATGATTATTTGAGCTCTTAGAAATAAGAATTAGAAAACTATCTAAAAGTTTCCTTTTTTCTTAGAGGCCAAGCATAAGGAAACTTCTTGGCAATTTCTTATTAAGTATAAAAGCCCATGTTTATTTGTTTTGATTAAAGGGGGAGAAGGGGGAGGAAAATAAAAAATCTAGATAGATTATATCACATTCTTACTAGAACACACTACACACATCACCAAAACACATACTAAATACACACACTAACACACTAATATTCACTGAAGAACATACACTACATGCTACACCAAACACACACAAACACACATTGTCACACGCACAACACACACAGACACACACTATTACACACACAACACACACTGTCATTCACGTACACACATAGTCAGATACACACACTACACACAGTAATCTCTCACACACACACCACCGCCACCAAGCCTTAACCATCAGTCGCCCAAAATCACCAAACAACCCCTAATTAGCTCACAAAATAGCCACCAAACAACCTCCCTTGTCAGCCACCCAAAACCTCCACTTGACTGTCCTCAACCACCAGCAAACCCCATAGTCACCATAGCAACACTTTCACCACTGAATCTCCATCGCACCACTGCCACCATCACGACACTTCATAGCCTCAAGCAGTCTCTCAAAACCACCTAGGCAAATTTGACCACCACTATGGCTTCCTCGAACTTCCACCCAATCACCATCAACATCCACCAAAGCAGCCTGCATTCTGGCCACAACTACCCACTCCACCATTTCACCACCTCATTTTCACAACTCACCACCAATTTTCCAGGCCACTCTCACAAGCAATTCCCGCAACCTTAGCATCACAGCCATCAAAAACCATAAACTACAACCATTACTTTCACAAAAACAGCTCAGTAATCAATCCACCATTGCAACCCCAAAAATCATTATTCTCTAACTAACAACAACTAGCCTATAACTAGCAAGCCTAAAAATCACCACCTAACAGAACCGCCAATAGCCACCCACACTGCCACTAGCACAACCAAACAGCAACCACAATGAACTACCATCCCTTTCCAACTCCACTTTCCTCCACCACATCACTACGAACTGAACATCCATCATTAGCGCCTCTCTTTATTTCTACTGCCACCATCTGACGAAATACCATCATCTGGACATCAGCTCCTCCCCTCACTATCCCTTTTCGCCACCGCAAAAGGGGTAAGCCCCTGCCTTCTCATCTTGTGTAAATAAATATCATTTACAAATTGTTCATGATTTTATTCTATTAATTGATATTTTAATCTGACTTAGGAGGGATTTTGGTGGAATTGGAGGTTTGACTAATTATTTGGAAGAATTTCAAGTCTCTAGAATTGGAAGACCGATTTGTGAACTAGCATTCTTTGTGTTGTTTTCTTTCTATTTTTGTATTTGTGCTGTATTTAGTATTCTCTGTAAAGTAATAACACAGGTAACACAGCGAAAAATAAAAATTTTATTGTCTTAACCATGGATCTCTTTGATATATTTATATGATTATAAGGGATTTTGCACGAAGATTACCTTAAGCACATAAGATTTCTATGCTTCTAAAGGCTAAGATCCTTTGGAGAAGAGGCAAGATCTACCACAAAAAGTCCTCCAAGCGTTGAGCTACTAATGATATCTACACGAACAAGTCTTTGGGAACCTTCAAGGCTTGCTTGCTTTAACTTTTAAGTGCTAGCTCCCTTGAGTTAATTAAGAACGCAAGATAAAGAAAAGGCCTAACAATTAGGAGGGGAGAGAGAGAGAGAGAGAGAGAGAGAGAGAGAGAGAGAGAGGAGACAGACGTCCAAGAGGGGGGGTGGATCTCTCTTTACAAATTTTCTCTCACTAGGTTTTTCTTTGTGTTGCAATAATCATTCAAGAGTCAAAGCATAGACATATTTATGAAGGTAGTATTCTAGTTTTTAAGAAAATAAAGGTAATTGGAAACATAGAAGGTTTAGGAAGCTTACCTTAAGCTAATTCTTATCCTTTATTCCATAAGGAAAGGAAACTAATTTCTTACAAGACTTAGAATATTTATAAATAAGTCCTTTAAGTTAATTTATCTTATAAATTAACCCCATAAGTATCTCATACTTATCTTAATTACATTTTAACCAAAAGATTATGTTCTTTATGTGTGTGACCCATTAGGTTCTATTCACATTGGTGATAAGTATAAATTATAACTTATTAATTTATCAATTAAGAGTTATATAAATTAAACATTTTAATTTTTCATTAATTCACAATTAACTAATTCATACTTATAGATCATGAGTGGCGTCTAACAATGTATCATGACCACCCAAGTGAATAGGAAAGTCATATGGTAGACTTTACCCATCAATGACAATGTTATCGTATGATTAATATCCTTTCACCACACTATATCCTTATTAGTCTAAGAAGTATAATGCATACTTTTAAATGACTAATTAATATTTTCTTGTTCCCAAAATATAACTCTCCATGATGTATAACCTTGAAACTACTTTTAAGTTATACTATCACTTCCATGATGCCTAACAGGTGGCCATAAAGGGATATACTCTCCTATTAAGGAGTAGTGAATCATATATTGATGACTCATTGTCCTTCCATGTTTCAAACTATACCCAACCTCTATCCTATGGGCTACTCTTTTACAAGCACTGAGAAATAGAGTCAAAGTATAGCAATCCATATTCAAGACACTATGGTAATCTCAAGTCAAAGGATCACTTACACCATAGCCATTAAGAGTTCAACCATTGGCACTATAGTTGAAAACTCTTGGCAGATCAATCCAATGAACTTGTTCCTAACAAGCATCCACATACAGCTTAGGCATCACGCACACCATAGTCAATGAGATCAACTACTACTTACCATAAGTAGAGGCAAAGTATGTGCTAGTCTATCCGTATTAATGATGTCAAATCTCAATAATACTATGATTAGGGATATTTAAGAATATGACTTTATGTATTAAGAGTCTCATAATTGTAACCCTTACAATCTCTAATACATAGTCAATATTTTAAGGACTTTATCAAATAAACAAGTAACATGGAAATGCAGGTATAATGATAAAGAAAAATGCCACATGAATAAATATAACATAAATAAGTGTAAGTACAAAAAGCCTTAAACCAACTTGGTTTTAGGGCATACACTAATATTCTCTTCGGTCAAAAGGACTCAATGAGTTTTGAGGATTTTGGGGCTTTATTTTAGAGTTTGTAGTTTTTAGTTTAATTAGTTTAATAATTAAAAAAGGGAAAAAATGGATCAAAGTTTTGGAGTTTGATTGGTAAATTTGGACAATTTAATTTGGAGTTTGATTTAGGGATTTTGAGTATTGAAATAGTTTAATGACCCTTGGGATTTAGTTTTGAGGAAACGATTAGGGGTTTTGAGAAATCTTTTGGGTTTCATTTTTTTGTCTTAATTTATTCTTATTTTTTGGTTAATTCTTTTGAGATACTGATTTAATTTAATTTAGTTAATTTAGGAATTAATTTATTTAACTAGGTTTATTTTCAGTTAATTAATCTAATTTAGCATTTTCTGTTTTTGGTTATTTAAAGAAGAATTTTCAATTCACCCTTAGACATTGCTGGAATTTTCAATTAATCCTTAAACTTGATGTGTTTTTTTTACCCCCCAAAACTTGCTGAAGTTTTGAATTACCCTTACTAGTTGCTGGAATTTTCATTTATTCCCTTAGGAATGACTAAAATTTTCAATTTAGTCCAATACTTGCTGGATTTTTAATTTTGTATTTTTCAATTTTAACTCCTAATACTTGCTAGATTTTTCAATTCACCCTCTAGAATTTGTTGGAATTTTTTTATTAACCTGTAGGACTTGCTGGAATTTCAATTTAGACCCTATTAGTTGCTGGATTTTCAGTTAGCCCTCTAAGAATTGCTGGAATTTTAGGCTTCGTTTGTTTGGTATTATTTTTTTAAAAACTTCATACACGTTTTTCAATTAACTTTTTATCTCAAAAACACATTTATTGAGAAAAATCATTAAAATTACTACAATAATGTTTTCTAAAAAACACCTCAAAAAATAATCATCCAGATAAAACCTTAATTTTTAGATTCTCATGAATTGCTGGATTTTGTGTTTTAGTACTTATAGTTGTTGAAATCTTTCCATTTGGAGCCTTATTTTACTTAAATTTATATTTTTACCCTCATTTTTGCTCCCTAGATGTTATAACTCATTTTTATGCTTTATTTAACTAAATATGGTACCTTGATGTGTTTGTTTGTGGTTTTAGTACTTGTATCTCGTCTTTAAGAGAGAGGTATCCCTGTTACCTGTTAATTTCTCTATGTGCCCTAATGTGGTCCTATGTGTTTTTCTTTACGTGTTTCTTATTTTATATACTTTTTGAGTATTTATTTACATTATGTTATTCATTGAGTTTGATTTTTATTATTTGAAAAATGTAATAGATAGGTTATAATTTTTTTTTTAATCTTTATCCTCTTTTCTACCTAGCTAGTCAATGTAACAGATACACTATATTTTTCTTTTTTTTTTTAGAAATTTTGTATTTAGATAGAAAGTGTAATAAATATGTTATTTTATCTTTGCCCATAGATTGTAGTTAGGTCCCTCGATATAATAGATAGGGTTTTGTGTGCTAGGTGTTCCTATGCGCTATGTGCTTATATGTTTATTTGTTTTACTTGTTTTTTTAGGACTTCGCATCTAGATATTATACTTATGTGTCACGTGCTCCTATGTGCTTTTATACACCTCTCTGTGTTTATTCGCTGTTATCTATTTGCTTTATCTGCTTTATTATGATACATGTGTACCATCGCCACACTAGTCCAACTCTAATTGTAATTTCTTTTCATTTCCTTTCTAGCCCAATGCTAGTGAGAGTTTGTAGATATGCGCTAGTCCAACACTAGACCCTTAGGCCCTCTTTCACGCTAGTCTTATCCCTTGTGTGCATTCCATTCCACTTTTACGCATTTTCCCTTATTTTAGGGCTTTTTTCAATTTTTGCATGGTATTTTCCTTATACTATCCTCCACTTTAATATACATATAATGCATGACATTTATAGCATATCATATAGATATGTCATTTGTGTGTTTAGACTAGAAGAGTCATCATTCATACACAGAAAATGGCTGAGTTTGGTCCTCTTGGCCTTAGCACATCGTTTACCCCTCTGTAAGAAAGAAAAGCTAGTTATGAGCCTTAGTCCCCCGTATCCATTATGTTGCATTCCCTTTCCTTGGAAACCCATATCTTTACTCTATTTTTCATTTTTTCGCATCTCATTTTGTAAGACGCTCGTGACCTCTTTGAGGTATCATTTGGGATTTTGCAATTAATGTGATAATTGAAATTAAATCTCGAAGAGATATTTTGTCCTTTCGATATCCCTTTTATGTCTAGGTAATGATCCATATGGTAACATCCGAATGCGATAAATCTTAGGTTATTTTAGAAAAATCTTGCAACTAGTGTCAACTAGGTAGAAATGGTGCCTTAGGTGCAAACCTTAGCCTTCACTTTCTTCAAACGTGACTCTTGGATCCTGTTCTCTCGTTTTCCACAGACTTGGAGTTGTTTAAAAGGGCTTTTTTTCATTCAAATATTTTCTAAAATTTTTTGATAAAAGTGTTTTTTTGGATGACTTGGTACACCTAAACTCATTGCCAAGTGGTAATTCCTTTTTCATAATACCCTTTTTTAGACTTTTTGGCCACAAATGTCACATTTTAAAAGTCCTGGCCTTGTTTTTGTTTTCAAAAATAAAAAAAAATCATTTTTTCTATGTCGGGGCATGACATAGAGATAATGATAATGACTTGGCATTGCTTACCAAAAGCTTCAAGAAGTTTCTCTCCGCCAAGAAGATATTTAGGAAAAGAAGTCAAAGGAACAGCAACCAATCAAATCCTTCAAGAGGTAGAGGAAAGTACGAAGCCAACAAGAAGCAAAATAAGAAGTGGTATGAATGTGGCCATGGCATGAATGAATGTCCTTCAAAGAAGAAAAAAGAAGGAATAGGTGAGACAAGACAAAGATTCAATAATTGCCAAATAACATGGAATGATTGCAACTTAGGCGAAGAAGTAGTAGAAGAAGAAGAAACGACATGAATAGCTTTCATGGCTGATAAGTGCTTAGGTAGAGTAGTATTTTAGAGTAGTAAAGTAGTACTTTAGTTGTAATTTTAGGTAAATTAGGTTAGGTTAGAGTGGCTTTTGCTTTACTTTTGAGTTGTTGTTAATTGAGTTAATATTTATGCTATGCTTGTGTTTTTGTGGGTTTTTGAGCTTTTCATCATCAATTGAGGTCAATCATGAATAGTATTGATGAAAATTTGCTACTGACTTGATGATGGTGGGAGATGTTCTCAAAAGAAGAAGTGAAGATGAGTAAATTTGCAAAAAAAGAAGAAAAAGATGTCAGTGACCCTTCCCATCCACAGGTATGGTTGCGGGTACAGACAGATCCACCAGCCAAGAAGGATTTCTCAAAAACTAGTGAGTATGAGCTATTCATGGTAGCTCCCATTCATGGGAACAACCCACAGATACTCATACGCATGCAGCAATAACCGTCTATGAGTAGAGGTTGCATGAACGCAATTTTTGGTGTTTTTCTACAGATGGGAACAAATTTTCAGCGTGAATAAAAAATCTTGGCTTGGGTTTTCACTTGGAATTCACCTCCTTCACACTTCATTGTCTTAGATTGGTAAAAATATTCTCTGGTAATTAGTTTAGTTAGGGTTTTTCCTTACGTAGTAAAGAATAGAGCGTAGAGTAGAGAGCATAGCATAGCTTGTGGAGGAACTCTTGTAACAACTCAAGGAGAGAGGAAAAGAGAAGTCTTTGGGAAGATTATTCACCATCAATACGAATAAGATTTCTTATACTTATCTTTTCTCATTGTTCTTGTGTTGTTATGGAAATTCTATGCAAAGATTTCACTTTTATTGTTTGCCTTGCCATGGGTAACTAGAATACTTGTCTAGGATGTAGAGAAAACTAGTGATTAAGGGACTATGTGTTAATTGCTTAAAGATTCATGCCTTGACTTTTTCTTGTTTATTCATTATTTTGTTTATTATGATTTATGATTGACTAGCCATCAATTGTAGAGTCTAAATCATTGTTATAGCAATGAGAGTTGGTAATAATGTTCGAATTGGAATAGATGAAGTTTATGTTTCATGTTATACGAGAGTAGTGGTGCTCCTAGGTGAATTACTTAAGCAATTTAGGGGGCTAATGAACCAATACTAGCATCTTTACTACGAGAGTAGGAAAGAACTAGTAGGGAGGTAGTCAGTAACTTGTCACGATAGTAAAAGTTAAGTATATTTGGGATTGGGCCCTAAACGAAACAAGAGTTAAGGCACGAATTGGATCAATTAGCATTATTCTAAGATCACAAGTGGAATCTATATCCTACATACTTTGCATATATAGTTTCTTCGAGCCTTGCTATTTTTTGTTATAATTTATTTACTTTCTTTACTTAGATTAGTTTTAGTTTAGTACAATTTGTGTCTATTTGATTGTTTAAATAATAAAGTGAATTCAATAGTTTTAGTAATTCAAGACCGTTCTCTGTGGGTTCGATCCTATTACCTTGTACTACTGCATGATCTATTCTCTTGCAGATAAGAGTAATTAAGTATTTTAACTTGACAATTATGTGAATTTGATTGAACTTGACTACTTTATTTTTAGTCTAATTACACCCCTATCAAGTTTTTGATGCCGTTGCTAGAGAATGGTGTCTTAAATATTAGGATTAAATAAACTCTATTGATTTAGACGTTATTTTTATTTTTATTTTTGTTTTTAGTCTTTAATTTTTTCTTTAGTTTTTATCTATTTGGTAGTTGTATGCATAGGTCTCTGCGCTTTATGATTCTTTTTTATCTAAAGATCGAGAGGACTAAAAGGAGGCTGAGAAAGAAAAGAAGAGAGCAAGAGCAAGTGGAGGAAAGGCAAGGGAGAATTCGGAGGAGAATTCCAATAGCAATGGCTTAGACTCCTGAAACACCTGAGATTTTCCAATTGCCACTAGATCAGCAATAGAGAAGAGCATTTCACCTTGCCAAATGATATAGGCACTCAAACACGTATCGCAAGGCCAACCATTAATGCAAATAACTTCAAGATCAAGCTAGCCTTGATTTAGATGATCCAACAGGATCAATTTGGAGAAAGTGCAATTGAGGATCCGAATGTGCACCTGGCTAACTTTTCAAAGATTTGCGATACGTTGAAGGTAAACAGAGTAAGTGAAGATGCAATCAAACTCCATCTTTTTCTTTTTTTTTTTGAGAGGCCAACCTAAAATATGGTTAAACTCATTCCTTCTCAATTCTTTCACCACTTGGGTAGATTTGTCTAGAGAATTTTTGAATAAATATTTTCCTACTTCTAAAAATGCTAAGGTTTGTATGGATATAACTAGTTTTAGTTAGCCTGAGGGAGAATCATTGTATGAATCATGAGAATTGATGTGGTGGATTAGGTATACACACATAGCATATGAAAATAATTTTTTAGCTAGTATCAAGAAATTACATGATAATTAGAGTATAAAAACAAAGAATAATATGCAAATCAAAAAGTTAAATGGATAGAAAAATCAAATATGGTATTTAAGTTTTTGAGTTATCTTAAACTTGAAAATGAAATGATTTAGTATTGCTCAATTCCTCTATAATATTACAAATATTAGCCTCTAAAACATATATGTAAACCGGTTTGGTTAACCGCCATTTTTAAGATTGATATCTAGAACAGGAACTATTTTTGTAATGAGGTTCAATTAACCTAACTGCTTCCAGAATTCAGCTTGGAAGAATCGATTATTGCAATTTTTTGATTTTATAGTTATTTTTTCACCCCTGATTAACCATGGTCATGTACAAATACAATGAACTATCACTAATTTTCACTATTGCAAAAGAAATTCTTATTCTAGATAATTACATTAGCAATTACTACAAACTTTATCCCTTGATCCGGCACTTTCACCACTTGGTTACTAATTTGCATCAATTACTGACAACTTAAACCAACTTTGCATCAGTCGCAGTCAAATTTACACTACTTTCTTACAACTTTACTCCATTTATTGAAACTTTTTTTTAGTTGCTACTAACTTTATACCACTTAAGCAATGCCCATATACAATAACATCAAATTTCCTTAAATCTTTTCTCTGATAGCTTACGTTAAGGAAACATAGTTTATATGCATAATATGCCATTTATTTGCACCAATGTGTCGTTTTGTACATCTCTACTATTTAAAAGCAAAAAAGCCATATCAATAGTTCTACAGTAACATTTGCATCTGGTTGTGATGTTATTTTTGTGTCTTTTGAGGGCATTTTGGTCTTTCAAATTCTTCGAGTCTCTTTATTCCTGCACCAATGTCTAATTTTATAATTTTACCCACAGAATACAAGTTTTGAAGTGCTAATCCTTCCCGTATTCCAAGGCCTTGTTGGTCAGAAGAGTGAAAGCTCAAAATCATAAAACGTCACAAGATATTTTTTGTTGTTGCCTTAATGGTAGGCTGTAAATAAATCGAGCCTTTAACCAAAGTTAAAAAACTTAAATTTAGCATGCAGGAGAATCTGGAGGAAAAAGCACTTCAGAAATTTTAAGTTGATTCGAGAAATTAAAGGCATCTTTTCCATTAATATTTCTTATGGTTCCATCAGCAAGTTAAATGGGTTTAACTGGTATTGGATGGAAATCTTGCAAGGACATTTTCTAATTGGAAAAATGATCAATTCCCCCTAAATCCAATAGCCAAGAAGATTTTCGCACACAATTAAGAGGAGAATGCATACCACCTACAAAATTAGCCGAATTAGGATTCTTTTCATGACTCAGAAGGTTCAAAATCTACTAATATTGCTCCAAAGTGAAAACTGGTGGCTGTTGTGGCAATTCATTGGCTCCTTACTGTTTACAGCCAGAAAAAATTTCTTTTTCACAAACATTAGCAACAGTGGGATTTGTCTTGGTCTTCTCTTTCAACTACCAATTGGTCGGATACCCAATCAATTCCAACAATGATCTAATGTTTATCCATTTTTATGATAGAGATTGCATCGAAACTTTGGTTGGTTTCCTTTGTTACAATTGGCAGGAGCATTGGGTTGAAGACAACCAGCAATAACATTAGGCTGATTTTGAACAACCAAAGTAGTAGGCGATTCCATCTCTTGAGACTCAGTGATACTCAATTGTTTCTTCTCTGCTATATCCATTGAGTAGATATGATTCAAGATGGGTAGAGGCTCCATGGCCAAAATCTGAGACCGAAGTATTTTGAAACTGTCGTTCAAACCCATAAGGAATTGATGAATTTTTTCTTTGTCCTCTTTTGATCTGCCATTAATTTGCAGTGTCACAAGTACACTTCGGAATTGTCTTATGAGAATTCTATTCATCCCAAAGAACCCTTGAAATGGGTGTAAAAAGATGATACATTGGATCATTGTTGCAATCTCGCGATGAAACTCGTGAATGCGTGGCTCATTTGAATATCCAAACGTTTCTTCAAAATCTTTCCATAGATTAAGAGCAATTTCATGGTAGACAATAGAATCATATAGAATGACATTGATAGAATTAGTCAATCAAGAAATTAACAAACCATCGCACTTGCTTGAAGCAAGTGCTTTTTGAGAGTCGTCCGTTGGTTTTTGTAAAGTCTCGTTTATGAATCCGTTAGCCCAGATACGTTCAACATTGCCCTTCTCCATCTTTGATAGTTATCTCCATCAAGCATCATCGCCACAAGGGAAGAATTTGTGAAACCAGCTAATATGAGAAAATATGGTGATGTTAGATCTTGAAAAAAGTTTATCATTGAGGGAGTTTTCCTAATTGTTTGATGACTTAGGTGCCGTTTGGTAAAATTGAAGTCTGAAGTCTGAAATCTGAAATTTAAAATTTAAGTACTAAAAATATTAAGTTACTGAATTGATAAAGTTATACCTGTTTGATAATTAACTGAATTTATACACTGAATTCAAATATTTTACCTTATTAAAATAATTTATTTATCTTAAAAAGTTGAAATAATTTATTAATAATATGCATGACAAAAGAAAATATTATTTGTTTGTGAGAGATAAATGACAAGTGTATTTGTGTGTGAGAATGTGTGTGAGAGAAAGTATGTGTATATGTGTAAAAGTGTAAAAGTGTAAAAATGTATATGTATGATAGTGTGTGAAGTGTGTGAGAGAGAAAATATATGTGTGGAAGTGAGAAAAAAATAATATACTTATGTATGTATATGTATATGTGTGTGTGTGTGTGAGAGAGAGAGAGAGAGAGAGAGAGAGAGAGAGAGAGAGAGAAACTATGTATGGGGGGAAGTATATGTCTGCACGTGTGCATGGCGTATGTTTGTGCGCGTGAGAGAGGGAGCGAATGTGTGTGTATACATGTGTGAGAGAGAGAATGTACGTGTGAGGAGTGTGTGTATGTAATAAAAAGAAAGCTTATGTTATTGCATGTATGATAAAATATATATACGTGTGTGTGTTTCTGTGTGTGTTGAGTGTGTGTGTATGTGCAAAAATGTGTGTGAAATAATATGTTTGTATATGTGTGTGCATCAGTGAGTGTGTGAGAATGCGTGTGCGAAGGAGAGAGAGAATAGTACATGTATCCAAAATTCAACAAATTAAGTGAAAAATTTTCATTTAAAATTTTGTGTACAAATTAAATAAGTGCTTAATGTATTAAATGATAAAGAAATTTTATTATCAAACAAGCTGAATTCAAAAAGCTCTTAATGCATTAATTTTCAGCATTAAATGGTGTTATCAAATACCCCCTTAGTCTATTTGGAACTTACTGTCGACATGATGAAGGAAATCTAAAAAAAAACACTGGTGTCAAGTGTGCTCTGATATCACATAAAACAAATGGAAAATCACATCTAAGAAAATTTTCTTGTATTGTGATTTCCATGAGTTTTGTTCAATAATTGAGAGCAATTTATAATACAACAGTTTCTTAGACTAGAGCTATGAACTAACTATATAATTCTAACTAGATTCAAGATATAATTACACAAGAAAAGAATGAGGATCTCAATTCGTAAGGAGCACAAGCAGATTTCAATCTTAACATAATTAGATGTCAATCAACCCGCAAATTGATCTTCGTAATTTCTGGTAATCAATCTCTGTAATCTCCGCAAATCAATCTACATAATATTCGTAATCTCTAGTAATTTCCAACACAAACCAAAGAAATCTAGAATTGTGAATGCAAACAAAAGCTTGGGAAATGTGGGCTAGATTGCCTTTATAGAGAAAAAGGGAGTGATGGTTTTTTCCAATTTTTTTAGAATTTTGGGAATTCCAAATGGCTACTCAAAGAAAGGAGAAAATTACAGTTTTGATCCCAAATGTTTAGGGTATTGGCAGTTTTAATTTCTAAAGTTTGAATGAAAGTAAATATAGTATCAAATGTTTTAATTTTTTTAGCATATTTGATCATATTGATGCAGTTTTAGTCGCTAAAGTGTGGATGAAAGCAAATATAGTATTAAGTATTTCAAATTTTTAGCATATCTAATCCTATTGATCAGTTTTGTCAAAATCTTACTGAAATTCAGTCATGTGATACTCACGTGCTGTTGGCCAAATTTAAAAAATAAAATATTCTTCGATTTGCTATCTCTCCTTTGTCTCGAATAATAATTATAACAGTTAAATAGTTTTTAAATGAATTTTTTCAAGACATTGAAGAGCAAATTTTTTTTTCAAAATATGATCTTAGATTTTCTTTTGAGAGAGAGAGAGAGAGACAGAGAGAGAGAGAGAGACAGAGAGAGAGAGAGAGAGAGAGAGAGAGAGAGAGAGTGGGAGTGAAGAGAGAGAAGGTAAAATAGCTGATTGTCTGTCTAAAATTATGAACTTTTTCCAAGGTTATTAGCTTGTTTTTATTTGATTTTTAAGTAAAGACTAATTACTTCAAATTAGTGCATTTAATTACAAATTATGGCAATTAAGATTTTTTCTTTTTATTATTTTATAAAATTTGGTTACAAGCAAGTTGAGAATTATGTAGCCAGATTACAGGTTTTGGCAAAATCAATCAATTAGACAAATGTGTTGAAAATTGAAACACTTGATACTATATTTATTTTCATCCAAACTTTAGGGACTAAAACTTGACTCAATAGAACTAAATGTGCTAAAATATTGACACATTTGGTACTAGATTTTCTTCTGTCCAAACATTAAGAACTAAAACTACTGATGTTCGAAACTTTTGGACATCAAAACTGAAATTTTCTCTAAAGAGAAATATGGCTTGTTTTGATGAGGAGATGAATTTCTCATTTCGTAACTACTGGCGACTAGAATGGCGGACAAATAAAAGAGATGCATCCCAGCCCCTGGTGAATAATCCAAAGCTTGTGATAGGCAAATAAGACTAGATTCAGCTCTAACCGGACCAAATAGTGGTTTATACAAAAGGTTTTATGAGAGGATGTCCTTCAATTGCACCAATGGCACCCTAAACACATCACCGATAGGTTTATAAATTTTGTAGGCTCCGGCTTCAGAAGAGAGGGTCCTCACGGCAATTTCCACAATCGAATTGGTTATGTGCAGTAGTTGCCTGCCTTTAGTAGAATTTCATGAGATTTTTTTTTATTTTTTACCCGTAGGGTTTTTGCATTTTTGATCTTCTGTGGTATAAAGTATTGACAATGCTAGTTAGAATCTACATGTGGCAGACAAGGAATAAGAACGTTAAATCATGCGTAGTTTACTGCACTGCGTGCATTTAGAGAGAGAGAGAGAGAGGAGAGGAGGAGGAGAGAGAGGAGAGGAGATAGACATCATCAAAGGGCTTCCTTATATATGTAAACACATGCTTGGATTATCCACATTAACCTTTGAACAGTTGTAGAACTCTTGGTAATAAGTAAGACGAAACTCAACCAAACATCCAATATCTTCAGGTTGAATTACATACAAAGCAAAGCTATATCCTATCTCAAGCAAGACTGAAGGAATTGGCAGCGTTCTCGACATATTTTCTGGCACCTTTGAACCATCTCTTGTCTCCGGCTTGTGCCTTGCAAATATAAAGTTTTCCATCTGATACAGTGGCTATGATCAATTGATGTTTTCCCCCTTCATCTCCATCAGCAGTTCTTGTCAAGACAGACAAATAGTAGTACGGTTTTCCACCGATTTGCGGAGTTGCTGACTCCAATATGTTAGCAGTTGCCACTGCATTTGGTTCGAATCCACCCTGGTTTTTTTTTTCCAAAGCTGACTCATCAGGGTTCGAATTCAGAATATATAATGCTTATGTTTAAGATGCGTACTTAACAACTAAATGATGTAGGTAGTAAACAAATCAATGATGTTTAATTTCCCCACAAATAATGGAGGAAATACATTTAATACTTCTAAAGGCATGTTCTAGTTTGATCTTTTTTTTTTTTTTTTTCAGAACTCATAGAAACGAAACTCGACTCTTGCAAAGGCCGTTTCCAGAAAATAGGATATTGTTCTAGAAAAACATCTATTAGGAAAAAGAGGGGGAAAAAAAAAACAGAGAAGGCTCGCAAAGCACCTCAATAGGCTGTTAACCTGAAAGACTTTATTTAGCTTAAAACAAATTAGAAAATACGACTACCCTTGGCGACCAAGAACATGCCCAAGGTTTAATTGACAGTTCCACAAGTGATCAGTTCATTTTCTTCCAAGTAATGATAAGAGGGTTTAGCTGTGTTTGAGAATTACCTCTGCTTCTGTTTGGCCAAAATAGACTTGTTTTCCAAGCAAGTAGTCGACCTGAAAAAGATTCTAGTTTGAGTTTTCTTCACAACAAGATGCGACAATCCAAAATTTGGAAAATTAAGGCGCCAAAATAAGATGAGAGATTGATTACCTTTGATAGGAACTCCTCAGGGGAACCGAAGTCAGTGATGGATTTCTTGTCAGTTGGTGTGGTCATAACACAGACATTGGTAGTTGAATCAAAGTTGTCTTCATATCTAAGAATTTGTCCAGGGTACTCCACTTCTTTGCTTGGGTTCCATTTTGAGGGGATTTGCAACTTGAACCCCGGCCCGGTGTAAGGAGTGAACTCTGTGTTTGTCTTTGGTTTGCCAAAAATATTAGCTGCCAACAACATTTGACTTTAATTAGTTACTTCAAAAATGAGAGAAAATATGATCAATCATTTACATATATTTTGTGACCCTTTTATTCCGGCATTCAACCAAAACATAAATGTACAAAGAATACATATATAGTACTACATAATGGCACTATAGGATCAATTAAATTGTTATCCATTTACAAGTGATCATCTTTTACTGAATTCAATCATTACAAGTTCCTTTTCTTCCCAATCCTAATTATCCTCTTTTTTACTTGGTAAATATATCAAATCGCAATTAAAGTTAAACGAAAAACGAAAATTGGAGAATAAAATTTAATTATAACATAAAGTTTTTAAACAAACTAGGAAGAAACCGTTCATTTTTATAAATACCAACACAACAGCATTTTTCTGTATAAATATGAGATGCAAAACAAGCTAAAATACTGAACACAGAGTAAAAATCGATCACAGAAACAATTTTGTAATGATGAGTGGGAATCTAACTACAAAGTTATCAACTAATCTTTCTAGCTTAAAAATAGATTAGGCCCAAATGATGAGGTCGCCAAATTTTAGGGGAAGCAAAATATGAAGCTGGTTTTCTTCAAAAATAATAGTCAAACGTCACAAAGCTAACATGTGTGCGCGCTAAACACGTGGTGTTAGTGTTTATGTTGCTCTAGTAGTTGTATTACCGGCTTCTCCGTAGGCGGCATCGGCCGGTGAAACTTTGGAGCCAACAGCAGCTGCACCAATGAGTACAGTCAAAGCCAATCTACGGGAAAGGGCAGCGACATTGCTATCTTCTTCTTGAGCTGTCTGCTTTTGAGCCCGGCAGACTATTTGGTTAGGCTTAAGGGGTGGTACAAAGCGCTGTGATGATGTTCTAGCTGGGGTAGAGATAGCGTGATGGTGCAAGAAGCATGCAGTTGAGGCCATTTGTTTCCTTACACTCACTACTTTCTATCCTTCTTTTGAATTCTTCTCCTCTGCTAAGATTTTGTTATTGGGCGAAGAGTGTGGAAGATGTGTGATATGGAGAGAGGGAACAGGGGGTTTTGATTTTTTTCTTTCGTTGTGATATGTGAAGGGAATTAACTGGTTTTGGATTTTTGGCTGTTGAAAGTGGATATTGGGAAGATTAGATTTTAGATGAAGGATAAGGTTGTAGAGACTCTTATTGGTGCCAACTGGCACTGCATTATTTCTAGCCTGTTCTAAATTCTAGTATAATCTCCAGGTCACTGGGGTAGGGTCCCAACCCAAATGGGAAGACTAATGCATTATTGTCAAATAACAAAAACACTACAAAATAAAAAAGACTTGCATGGTTGCTTTCGAGTTCAGAACTACCTTGAGGTTTTGCACTATTGCAGAAAGTCTCCTGTGCTTTTAGAAATTACACATGCTTCCCTTATTATGAGGTTTGGATAACAATATCCACTCAATGTTAGATGACTCGAATACAAAAATTGGATTGCAACGAATAGCAGTTTTCTCTTCTCCCAGTGAATTAATTAAGTGGGTAAAATGGGCAAATACAGAAAAGGTTGTTAATTTAGTTAATTATTTGGGTTAATTACATCTACCTCACTTGTCCTACGGTCAAATTACCGAATGAACTCTATAATTTGACCAAATTACATTCTAACTCTTTGACCGACGAAACTTTAACGTTAGTGTTGACGACGCAACGGAGATAGTGAAATGACCAAAATAACCTTGGTTTAAAATATACATGTACCTCCCTTGAGGTTTGTTCAAATCACAAAATGATCCCTGTAGTTTGGCCAAATTAGTTCAACCATATAAAATAATTATATACTTGTTCAAACTCTCTATTATCATCTAAAAGATAAATAATAAAAATAACTAGGCACAATCACTAAAAATCTGAAGAAAAAAGGAAAAATATCAATAAAATCTAGGTAGAGTATTGGATATAGAATAAGAAGATTTATTTTGATTTGTATATAAAAAGAAATTGTATTTCGAATTAAGAAAAATCTTTATCATGAATTTAAAGTGGATATTTTATTTTAATCTCTAAAATTCTTCCCTGAAATTTTACTTAAACCTTTAATAATTGCTGATTGTATTAATAAGTGATGGTGGCACAAGAGTGGAATTAGAGTATATTTTTTGAAATTTGTTAGAAATTTATTTTATTTAAGAAATACAATTTGGTGACATGCAAATACACATAAAAATTGTTGTTCATGTCTAGTATTTTTGGCTGGAATTATATTGTCAATAATACTATATAACCAAAACTTTTGTTACTTTGATTGTTGCCTGCAAGTATATAACTAAAATTGTTATTACTTTGACTATTGCCTGTAAGAAGAAAGGATCAGTGATTAATAAGCATAATGAAAATTTCACAAAAAATATTATTGGCATTATTTTATTAAAATAAAGTCATAGGGATCATTTTGTAATTTGAATAAACCTCGGAGAAGGCAAATGTAATTAATCCAAATTGAAAAAGGATATTTTGAGATTTTCAGTCAAATATTTTGATGATTTAAGCATATTCTGTTACAAATTGAACGGCAAGGGTGCAATGATAAACATTTGTAATTTTAGGGGCTTATTTGTTAAACATTTTTTGATTCAAAGGATTATACCTTAATTTGGTCAAATTTCAGGGCTTGTTTGATAATTTGGCCAAACCATATTGGAGGTAGATGTAATTAACCTTTTTTATTTAGTTAAATAAACAATTGTAGTAAACAGTTTAAATTGGAACAACTATTTTTTGAGGTTTTGTATATAGGGTAGCCAAGAAGCATGAATTCTCCATTTGCAACCCTCACATTTTCCAACCATAAGAAATCTCTTTGAAATCAAATAATCCTTCAAAACATCTCTAAAGCATCAATATTAGTGAACATCAATCATCCCTTTCTTAATCTCAATCTCATCCCCAGTTATGTAGTGCGTATTTTTCCTTCCAAAAGATCTCTTTTGGGTCTGCACTTATATTTGCAGTAGAATTAGGAGCGATTTCAGCCTTCCTTGATGCTGCTTCTTCGCGTTCTTCATCATCAGATTGACTATTTAGGTAATGCAACTTGGAATTATCATCGCTATACTCACGAACACCTCTTTACTATTCTCTATGAGACTGAACTACTATTAGACTAAACGGGTGCATTATGCACCCATTTAGATTTTTTATAGGATGGAGGATTTGAACCTCTAACCTCCCATACCATCACCTTTAAAGACTTTGTAATGGCCAATCCAACTAAGTTGAATTGGTAGCAAAACTTACTAATATATGTGATGAAAGATAGAATGCATGCCAAACATGAAGTTACAAAAGTAAACAATAGCTGCAAGCTACAACGCATCTAACCCAAAGTTACAAAATGGAGCGTACAAATGAACTTGTCGATTTTGGAGAATGGTTCAATTTTGAATCGATTGATATTGACTTATATTCGTCCATTATTTTAGATCATGTGATTGTTGATTATTATGCTCACTCCCGAATGACATCATTTGTATACGCATAGAATAATATTTAATGTCTCGGATTTTTTTTTTAGTGAAAGATAGTTATATATTACCGAACCATATCGCAATCCATTAATTTTTCGGATTTGTAAGCAGCCACTACTTTGAATAAATAGAAGGTCTTCTCATGTTAAGAGGTTCTTGCTTAAACATAAAAGCTGGTACATGTAAAAAAACATGTCGATTTGCATTGGCTTCGAATGTTAAGTGTAATTAGAGCTAACTTTGTTCTGTACATAAAATATTATACTCGTTACGAACTATCCAAAATCTCCTGATAACAGAGAGATAATTAATTAGAGCTAACGAACTGCCACAATTTAATTAATTAGGATATGATTCAGAATACAGAGAACAGCGAATGATCGACACCTACAGCATACATATTGTAGACAATGAAATTTTAATTCAATTAAAATTATCATTTGTCTATATATTATGTTAAAAGGCATATTTATTGTCCAATAAATTTTGCCACCTGTCATATATTTAAAGAGTTGGTTATTTTGATAGCCAATCATATTGTTTAATGTGTCATGATGAAGTGGTTTTTTTTTAATTAAATTGCGCCATGTCGCATAATGAAGTGGTTCGGCCAATTTAATCATGCCATATATCTTTTGGCTAATCAAGTATGCCATGTTGTATTTAAAGTATTTATCTCTTTATTTAGAAATATGAGATAAAGAGATAATGTAAAAAATATTTATCTCTTAAATATTAAAGAGATAACACATTATTTTGAGGACGTCTCTTTAAATTAAAAAGAGATAAAGATTGATCTCTTTGAAGATATTTAAAGAGATAAGATAAGCTATTTTTTTTTTAAGATTACATCTCTTTAAATTAAAAAAGAGAAAAAGATGGATCTTTAAAAGATAAATGAGTTAGGACGTAAACCTAAATTGCAAGACCCCCTCTTTCTTCAATCCCAAAACTACAAATAGGGGTGACCCTAGGGAGAAAAAGAAGATATATAGAGACGTAGACATAGACAAACATACGCTCATATCATCTTGAAGCCCTGACGCTGTGAAATCTCTGAGTCTTCAACCAAAAAGATCTTCAAGTCTTCAATCAAGATCTTCAAATTCTTCAACTTTTCTTCAAGTATTCGATGTCCAAAGTTTAAAGAAATCAAGTTTGAAGGAGTTAAGCCTCTCTTCAAGTCTCCATATCCAGATTTGAAGAAGTCAATGCCGATTCGAGAACAATGCTCAAACCCTCAAATCTAAATATGAAAAAAAGAATCGAAGGACCCTACATAGATTGTAACCTTTGATCTTTATATTAAATTTTATATATTTGTCGCATTTTCTTGTTTGTTAATTTTGTAGACACGAAATTTGTTTGTGTACGCATATATAATGGTAAGTTCGACCCAAAAGTTTGAAAGACAAATCATTGTCAAAATTATCTATAGGAGACACAAAAATAAGTCTTTGATTAAAAAGCAAGTATGAAATTACACTATTTCACATGAATTTCTCAAATAACTTTAAGATGAACGTTTCTGATCGTGTGCTCACATCTTAGCATAATACATTGTAACCTTCATTTTAAATATGGTTCCAGCAGATCATACAATTGAATAGCACACAATAATCCCACGTTTGTATACATGAATGGTTTGGAATGGAATGTATTTCCACCCAGAATAAGTTAGAAAAAAATTTCCATTCTACTGTTTGGTAACCAAAGTTAGAACGGATTGTCTATTCTTTTCTAGTGTTTGATATACATGTCAGAATAGAATAAAATAATACTAATTTGACTAAAATACCCTAAATTTTTTTATAAAGTGTGCATGTGTGTGTATTATATATGTGCTATACACAATTTGTGTTCCTAAAAGAAAGTTTAGCATTTTTAATTAATAATAATTGATGTTGTTATAAATAATTCAACTGTATTAATTATTTAACTTTACAATATAATTTTTTTAATTTTTTGGTATTTTTTGCAGTATAACTAGTAATGTAAGAAAATAAGAAAACAAATATACTCTATATTACTGTGTTTTCATTTGTATATTATCAATAGACAATTTTTGCATTCAAATTCAACTAAGTAACTTACTATGTAGTAGATTAATCTTTTCATTGAGTTTTCCTTTTTGTTTTATGTATGAAGTTGGGTACTAAAAAAATCTTGGCCAACTCGAATGGTGCTTCAGGTGAGCCATAATTCTTCATTTAATTATCAATTCTAAAAATACCATAGTTGATCTTACAGTGTTTGGGCATAATTCTTTGCAAATTGGAATATATTATCAGAATTAAAAATTTTACTTTGTCTACATTATTACAATTCTAGTTTGTTGTGAAATTTTGCTTTAGGAATTGAAAATGCACTCAACTTGTGATGACAAAGTGGTAATCATATGTAAATATAAGTTACTTTTCTATTTTTTGTCTAGATGAAACCTTCATCAATGCTGCAACGTTATTGTACGTCTCTGTGATGACTACACAAATTATGAAATTAATTTCTTTTGTTATTTAGAATATCAAAATTAAACATTAAAAAGCCTCTGTATTATGATTAAAAAATAAGAACAATTATTAATGAATTATAAATTATAAATTACTTTGTGGATGGGTGGGGATAAACTTGACATTATGCAATTCTTTGTTTCCAAGAAGAAGTGAGAAAGGCATTTCCCTAATTTTTGTTGAGGAATGGTGTTTTTTAAGAAAAAGGTGACATGGCATTCTTAGAGGAAAGGCCTTTCCAACTTATAAGGCCTATACCAAACATGAGAACATTTGTAAAATTTGCTGATTGTGTGCTCACATCTTAGCATAATACATTGTAACCTTCATTTTAAACATGGTTCCAGCAGATCATACAATTGAATAGCACACAATAATCCCACATTTGTATATAGGAATTGCTTGGAATGAAAAGTCTTTCCACCCAAAATAAGCTATTCCCACATATCAAACGTAGTCTAAATGTATGGAATTGCTTTGTGTGTCCCTGCAGTAGGTCTAAATATGCAGCTACACTTTTCTACAAAAAAAAGTGTTCGAAAATTAGAGGTGATCGAGGATATGTCAATTTTGAATTCTTTCTCATGATATGTTTGCTTCACTAAAAAAATAGTGTGTAATGATGGACCCAAATCAATTAAATGAAGAAAACCTAAAGAAATTTAGGCAAGAAACACAAGGAAAAATTATGTAGAAATCTCTATATTTCTTATGCGAAAAAAAAATGAGGGCTATTACTTAGAAAACAACAAAAACCAAAATGTATGAAGTAGCCATTGGGCTAATGGCCCAATGGTCCCTGCCACAGATTCAGGTATCAAATCCCACTTGTGCAGTTAAGAAGGGTTTAAACAGAGAGAGGAGTAGGTAGTATTTGAAGCGCTACACCTCCAATAGTGTGTGGCAAACAATTTGGAGCTTTACTCAACATACCATTAGGAGCCTCACTCCATTTATGTCAGACAAGACACATTTATAATATCATTATAATTGCTAAAAACAAAGTATAAAGTATAAAGCCATACGGCTTCTTACAACTAACGAAACTCAATGACTACTCCTACTAACATGGGTTATGATCCCATACAATTATTACTAGAATTTTTTTGGAGTGGACTTGGTCCACTAGACGGTAGATGAGAGGGCCACCAAGGCTTGATGGTGGCCCTCTCATCCACAATTGGGTCCATGGTAGAGTTCGTGGACTCGGTCCATGCAAGAATGGCTCCTATTACTAAAGCATACAATGCACGCTACTAAAGAAAAACAAATAAAACTATTACACCAAAGCTTAATTAATTAAATCTATTACACTACTAAATACAACTGCTTGGTTTATTATTTTCTGACATAGCCTCTCTTAAACCAAGCTCTTCAAACATGGACATGTCCAATATGTTCTTCAACTTCAAGAATGTGCTCATCTTCAAACCTTTGTGAATATATATACCACTTGCTCCTCAATTCTATAATAATTAATCTCAATCTCCTTATCATGAACCAACTCACGTATGAAGTGGTACTTGATGTCAATATGTTTACTACGTCCATGGAGAACTGGACCCTTGGACAACTCAATTGCTGACTTACTATCACAATAGATCTTCATAGGGCCATGTTGCTTGTGCTGTAGAACACCAAGCATCCTCCTTAACCACAATGGTTGAGTAGCACTATTAGTTGCTGCAATATACGCTATCTCTACAGTAGAAAAGCTATCACTTGTTGCCTTTTAGAACTCTAAGAAAATATCTTGAGCTAATAAAAAATGCATAGTCTGAAGTACTTTTTCTTTCAACTATATCACCTCCCCAATCATTATTTGAAAACCCAAAAAAGCTCAACAGGATCACTGCATGAATAAAAAATACCATATCTTTAAATACCTCTAATGTACCTCAAGATCCTCTTCGCTGCTAGCAAGTGTGATTGACGTGGATTCTCTTTAAATTTGCTAATCATGACAACTCTAAATTTGATATCTGGCCTTGTAGAAGTCAAATATCTTAAATTCCCTACCAAACCCTTAAAGTTTGTAGGATCTACATATTCACCATTGCCCTCTTTAGTCAACTTCAATTTTTCTTCAACAGGAGTCAAAATTGGCTTAGTTCCATCCCTCTTGAATTCTTCAAAATATCACTTGCATATTTCTTTTGAGAAATAAAAATACCACGGTTAGATTGAAGAACTTCAATACCAAGGAAATAAGACATTAGTCCTATATCTGTCATCTCAAATTGCTTAATCATTGCCTCCCTGAATTAAGCAATCATCACAAAATTATTGCTTATAAAAATTAAATCATCTACATACAGGCACACAATCAAAACATCACTACGGGCAGAAGATTTAACATATAGAGTGTGCTCATACGGAAACTTCTGAAATTTACGAGAAATAAAATAAGAATCAATTCTTGTAAATTGCCCTTGGGGCTTGTTTCAAACTATACAAAGCCCCTCTTCAACCAATACACCTTATCTTGCTGGCCTGTTCTAACAAAACCTATAGGTTGTTGAACATATACTTCCTCCTCAAGCACTGCATTAAAAAAAGCAGACTTGACATCCATTTGATAAATTTTCCATTTATTTTGGGCAGCAAGAGAAATTATCAAATGAACAGTGTCAAGTCTAGCGACAGGTGAAAATACCTCAAAATAATCAATCCTATATTTTTGCTTGTACCCTTTAGCAACCAAGCTTTGAATCTCTCCACTTCTCCACTAGGCTTGTACTTCCTTTTGTAAATCTGCTTCACTCTAATGGCCTTTTTACAAGTTGGAAGAGAAGTAAGCTCCCAAGTATGATTTTTCTCAATGGCATGAATTTCTTCAACCATTGCTTTCACCTAACGATCATCTTGGGTTGCCTCTTCATACACTACAGGATCACAATCTGCAAGCAAAACACAATTAACAATTTCTTCATCATAAGCAGCATTATCAGGAGTAATAACATAATCCTACAAACAAGCAGGCAACTAGCTATAGCAGTGTGGATGACACATTAACTTAGTTTGTCAACCCTGATTAATAGACACTTGCTGAAGATTAACATCTTCATCCTCTCCATATGAATTCAAAGACAATTTTGCATTTTTGGGATTCTTCACATTCCAGTTCTAGACACCTCTCTCATCAAAAGTCATATTCCTACTAACAATCACTCTTTCTAAAATTGAATTAAATAATTTATAAGCTCGGGACACATCAATGTAGCCAATAAAGACACATTTTTCTCCTTTATCATCAAGCTTCTTCCTCAACTGATCAGGAATATGTGAATAAGCAATACGCACAAATATTTTGAGATGGCCAGGTCTCCTTCCATTGCCAATTTTTTCAGGGATTCTATTAGGAGGTTTCTTATAGGGCACCTGTTTAATAGATAAATAGCACAAGCAACTGCCTCTGCCCAAAAGGACTTTGGCCTATTTTTCAACTTCAACATGCGCCTCATCAAATCCATAATTGTTCTATTTTTTTCTCTGCCAACCCATTTTGTTGTGGAGTGTACCTAAATATCAACTAATGGTGAATACTATTTTTCTCAAGAAAATCATCACATGCAAGATATTCCTCACTCCAATCTATTCTCAAAATTTTAATTTGATTGCCACTTCACTTCTCAACAAAAATCTTAAATTTTTTAAAAGTATCACAAGCATCAGAATTTTCTTCAAGCAATAAACCCAAGCTTTTCTACTAAATCATCAATAATTGTAATACAATACCTGCAACCACCATTAGAAGGAATCTCCACAGCACACAAGTCTAAATGGATGATCTCCAATGATCTTCTTGCTTTCCATGATTTACTAGCTTGAAAAATTTCCCCTTGCCCAAAACACACATATCAAAAACTTTACTAGGATGGTAGCCCATGAATTATTCTTTTGTTAGCAAAAAATCTCAAACTGTCAAAATTTAGATGAGCAAACCGCATATGCCATAACCAATTTTTATCATCAATGACAGTATTTAAACAAGAAAAATCTCCAGTATTCAAATTTAATGGAAACAAGTGATTTGGCGTCATCATCACCTTAGCAATCATACCAACTTTCTCATAAAAAATCGTACAAACAACCTGTTTGATATGAATATTGTAATTTTTTTTCTATAATTGTCCCATACTCAACAAATTATGATTCAATGAAGGACAATAGAATACATAAGAGATAAAATTAATGGATCCATTTTTCAAGGTAATGAGGAGTTTTCCCTTACCAAACACTAGTAGAACAGTGCTTCCCCTTTAACATACTTATCAGGCCTAGAAAATAATTCCTCTTTCTTACACGTATGGTTACTACATCTACTCCAAGAACCATTTTTATCAATAGCGTCAATAGTATTGTAGGCCAGCAGTAAAGTCTATGAATTTTGATTATTATTCTGAGTTTGATTTTCAACAACATTAGCCTAAAAATTACTGTCAGATCTACATGCAAAATTTCTATGCTCAAAATTTTCACAATTATAACACTAAATCTTTTGGCCATCATTATCCTGGTTAAAATTATATCTATTGTCATAATTATAACCATCATCTCTACTTCTTCCAGGGCCATCTCTAAAATTAAAATTGTTACATCTACCAAGTTGAGAATTCCATCTATCTCTACCTCTGTTGTTAGCCTGGCCTCTACCTGTGTTGTTGTAACCACGACCTCTATGTTGTCCTAATTTCTCTGTTGAAAATTTTCTTGCTCCTTGAGTTCATCATTTGCCTTCAAATTTAACTGTGTCTGCAGTGCCTTCTCCATAGTATCCACTGTGTCCTCTATTTTTCCATTAATTCTATGTTCATGCAGAATCAATAAGCCTTGCAAATCTTCAATTTTTTATTCTAACAAATTCTTGGTTTCTTAAATTACTGTTACAACGTGTTCAAACTTCATGGGTAAAGTGTTAAGAACTTTCTTAATCAATATCCCATCAATAAGTTGATGATCATTAAATGTCATCTCGTTCTTGATCCCTGACAGACGGGAAAAATATGATTCAATTTATTCAGATTTTCCTATTGTTGCCAGTTCAAACTTCCTCTTTAACATCATCAAATTAATTTGTTGAACCCGATCTATGCATTTGTTTGTTTTCTCCAAAATATCCCAAGCCTCTTTTATTGTATTCATAGTAGCATTTTTTTCAAAAATTGATATATGAAATTCCTTGATGAATTTGAGACAATGCCATGTTATCCTTCTTTGTGGCCTGTGCATCAATATCCTAACCCATTCATTTTCAACATATTGATCTAAGCCATATGCTTTCAGATGGCTTAACATCTGTTTCCTCTAAAAATTATATTCCTCACTATTCTTCAATTCTGGAAACTGAACAAATAATATTTGTGGTGCCATGGCTCTGATACCACTTTAATGGATCAAATCAATTAGATGAAGAAAATCCACAGGAATTTAGATAAGCAACAGAAGAAAAAATTATGGAGAAATCTCTATATTTCTTATGCTAAAAAAAAAAAATGAGGGCTGCTACTTAGAAAACAACAAAATCCATAAGGTATAAAGCATAAAGCCAGGCGGCTTCTTGAACCTGGCGACACCCCAATGATTACTACCATTAACATGGGTTATGATCCCATACAACTATTACTAAATCATACCATGCACCTTACTAAAGAAAGACAAAGTGAAACTATAACACCAAAGCTCAACTAATTAAATCTATTAGACTACTAAATAAAATAGCTTGGTTTATTATTTTCCTACATGCAATGATTGTAGAGATGAATTTTTCCTTCCTGATGCTAATATTTTTTGTGAAAATGGGAGTAGTAGTTAATAACATTACTTATCCTTTGATGTTACAGTGTTGAAAAATGATCAGTAGGAATCTTCAATGGTCGTATAGGGAAGGACACACGTTTCACGTTTCTTCTCGCAATTGTTTTGAGTTGCATGGCTTTTACACCTATAAAAGAGTGCAGCTTCGGGTTACACTAATTCAACAAAGCACACTGCATAAGTGTATAGTCTCTGATGAAAAATACAAAAATGCCAGTCTCTTTACGATTATCGTTCTTAGCAGTAGTAATATCCCTCTCGATCATTCCTTTCATCCCATCCCAACAAGCTGCCGATCCAGATGTTGCTATCTATTGGGGTCAAAACCTCAATGGTGAACCGAGCTTGGATTACATATGCTCTAGTGGTTATTATAACTACGTGATGATCAGCTACTTGACAAACTATAGCCAAGGCCATACTCCATCACTCAACTTAGGTTCCCACAGTTCCTACCCAGTCGAACAGATAAAGGCTTGCCAAAACCAAGGCATTAAAGTCTTTCTTTCTCTTGGATTTGCCGGGTCACCGCTCGAAGTCGACCCAATCCCTTCCGTTGAGTATGCAAGCTGGCTCGCCAATTACATTTGGGACCATTATTTAGGCGGCCAATCAAGTGATCGTCCATTTGGGGATGCTGTATTAGATGGTGTAGACATTGAAGATGAAACTCCGGGATCAGGCCTGGTATGGGCAGAGCTAGTGACAGCCCTATTTAATCTCAGTCAAGAAAAAGGAAGAAAGATTTATGTATCTGCATCTCCTCAATGTCCCACCCAATGACTATTATCTCGACTCTGCTATCGAAACTGGACATGTTGATTATGCCTGGGTACGATTCTTTAACAATCCTGATTGTGAGTATAGAAACGGTAATATTGATGGCCTCTTGGCCAGTTGGAGCTACTGGTCTTCACTGATGGGCAACAACACATTATTAATGGGATTGCCATCATCTGAATCTCCGGATGTTGCAAGTGGTGGGTACATTCCACCCGAGTTTCTCATTACTGATGTTCTCCCAGAAATCGAGAAGTTTCCCAATTATGGGGGAATCATGGTCTGGACAAATTTCGGTGTGGATAATTATACTGCACTGATCAAGAATAATTCCTACATAAAATTGTACTCTGTTGCATGAAGTTCCTCTCATCATCTTGAGAGAGATGAATTGAGATGGAAACCCTGGTCTTCTATGCCAGGAATTAATGTGATAAATAATCGTTGAGTCAATAATAATAAAATATCCTACAAATAAACTGGCCTTCTATGCCAGGAAAATTAATGTCTCGGACACGTAATCAAAGTCTTGAAATCAAATCAAGAGTTGGCTATATAAAACGACATAGAACATTTGTCTGTTCTAAGTTCTTAACGAGTTTCCGGTTACCAAGAAATCTGTTCATCTAGACGCTGCTTGCGTTTTCTTTTAGTCATCGTGCCTGATAGCTTAAACTCGCATCTTAATGTTATATTAAAATGAAAGTTTCGAGATCCAAGGCCGACTATGAAAATAAACCCAAACTATATTAGAAGTGCCTCATGATTTCGCATACCCTTCAGTTGCTTTGTACAGTCTAGCCACAAATTCATCTAGGCACATGTTTATTAGTACAAATTCGACAATCTAATCTATACAGTCAAGTATTCACTATGCCTTAATACTTAATATTGAATTATTTTGCAAGTCAGCTAGGGAAATCATTGTTAGAATATTTGTTATTTTGTGGCCTTCATGACCACATCAATTTTCTAGCAAAACATTATTTGCATCTTATATTAGTTTGAGGACAAATTGATAAATAAATGACTTTGGGTGATTCAAAGATTCAAGATAATGACGAATAGTAGGAGACTTATTAATACATTTATCCAGACTCTTTTTCAATTGGTTTGCTAAATATCCATTTTTATCTTTAGGATAAAACTCGTGATGGTGAGAAGTGATCACTTATGCATCGATAAATAGGGAATCTTGGTCTCCTTTCTTCACTTAATCCACGTTTATACGCCTACCCATCAATAATATACCTACTTAAATCAAGGTATGCTTTGGGTTGATAGACTGGAGCACTCAACATCATGAGTTGATGGACGTGAGCACTCAATATCATCATGTTGAAGAGATACAAGTTATAGTTGATAAAGTATGCCCTAATTTTGGGACTTGAGGACTCAATATCATCATGTTGAAGAGATACAATTGATAGTTGATAATGTATGTGCTTATTTTGTTTAATTTCGTTTACAAATATAAATTAAAGATTCATATGTCTAACATGTGGTATCAGAGTTCTGGTGAATTTTATAACTTGTGAACAATTTTTGTCTTCTACATGTACCTTTTATTTATAATTATTTTTACTTGCACCTTTTATTATATTACTGAGGATAATATCTTGCGTATCTCTGTTGGGACTAATGTTCACTCCCACAATCCAAGATACTTCGCAAAGCTCATGCACCCGTACAACATGCATGAAAGGTGACGATAGGAAGTACTTATGGGTTCTTAGATAAGAATTAAAAAAAAAAAGCATTTAAAAAAAGGTGATAATAGGAAGTACTACATAAGATTGTCGTGTTTTTCTACAAGGACCGTCTTTGAATTGTTTTGTGTGGTCCTTTTGTGGCTTGGTTAATTAATCTAGCCTATCGTTACATTATAGGTGTGCTGATGTTGAAGTACAGCAAATAAAGTTGCACTTACCTTGATTCTATGGCTGGTGGGTTTTGAACAATGTTTTAAAAATCAGACCGAATTTGCCGATTCGACCAGTCACATCGAAAACTGACCATGGCTCCAGTTCAGTCTATACATTGGGTAGAACAGATTAGAGAAACATTGTAAAAACTATCAAAATCATTTGAACTGCTTGAATCGGTTTGGATTGTGAACCATCGATTTTGTAATTTTATCAACTAATTGAAAAAAATGCTTTTTCAAAAACTCTAATTACTAATTATTAATTACTAATTTCAGGATGTGGTGGTATTTTTCAGTTTAAGATTATTATTATTATTATTTTTGTAAGTACAATTGAGATAAATTTATTTGTTTCAATTTACAATTTAAAAATTTATTTGTGAAAGTCTAAGTTTTTTAAAAATATTCAACTTTTTGTTAGATGCTGTCACATATTAATCCATAGAATGTTCATGTATTTTTATATTTTATTTTTTAAAAAAAAACATTGGACTGGAATTAAACTGATTTGACTAGTTGAATCGTAATTCGATCAACTTACCTTTTCAGTTAACGATTCAGGTTTGAAAACACGGTTTTGAAACTATCATAACTATTCGGGATTTGACTCATATTGTTAGTTCCATGCTTACATGGACCATTGAAGTGATAAAAATTAAGACCTTATAATAATCAATTATCTTTCCATATGATCTTATGCCTTTCTATTTTAAAAGTTGCCAAAAAGGTATTAGATTAATAGAATTTCTTTGCATCTATTGAAGGGCAACTCTCCTATAAGGCCGTCAGTAGTTCACAGCATTAATGCTTAGGGGAAAAAAAAAAAAAAAAGGTAGGTACAAAATCTAGAAACTTCAAATCTAGCACGCCTTCGAGTGCGCGCACACACATATATGTATGTATGTAACTATATATGTATGTAGTGCTTACGGAGTTCAGCCACTGAGCCGAAGGCTCAGTGGTCAGGGGAGCAGTTGGTAAAGCTCCCCCTGCTGCAGGTTGGGGTTTCAAGCCCCACCTGCAGCAGCTCCTTTGGTATTAAATCCAAAGGAGCACCTTAGTGCTCCTTTGGTCCAATGGTGGTTTAGTCTCCATTGGCTCCTCAGGTCCAGTTGGACCATCCCCTAGAGTAGGTTAGGAGTAGGCTAATATGTTGAATCTTGACAAAAAAAAAAAAAGTGCTTACGGAGTTCTGTAGCATGTGCTTGACCATATAACTTTAGCACAGGCACGTGTTTCACTGTGATCCGCATTGAGCGTTCTATTAATCACAATAAAGAAGAAACCTTAGAGTGTATTATAGCTAACAGTTGGATCTTCAATTTATTGGAGGGAAACAGGACTTAACTTTCCATTCCGCCAATTATTCTGTAAATGAGTTGTGTGTTGCCGTGCTGATGGTATTGTAATATGTGTTGCATTTGTTATTATTTGTCTATCAATATTAGGTTTGCGTGAGTTTTGAGATAATTGTATACTTAAGTATTAAGAATTTATTAGAGTCTCAAATCGATGTATATTGAGCATAAATATATTTTTAGGCCATTAATAACTTACATAAACGGTGAATTGCTTTGGATATTGCCCGCAAAAAAGAGTTGTGCAATTATGACTAGGTAGGGTGCTTCTGATTTTATGCCTGCTGCGTTTCCGAAACATGGCAGGACGATTTTTTTTTAAGAAAAAAGGTTGCTGCGTTTCTGAAATGCAATGGTCAATAAATTTATTTATTGGCTAAAACGCGGCGGCCTAAAAAAATTTTCTTTTTAAATTTAGTGGCCGTTGTGTTTCTAAAACACTGCAGACCAAAAAAATATTTGTTAATTTTGAAAATCAGTTAGAGATTGTTTAAGAAAATGAAGGTATAGAATTTTAGGGTTTATGGTTTTAGGATTTAATGGTTTTAGTGTTTTACGTTTTTAAGGGTTTTAGTGCTTTAAGTTTTTAGGGTTTTTGCTAAAAGGAATTAAACTAGGATTTAAGTAACTCTCAAATGATAGAGTCAAAATGGCGTATATTGGGTATAAGGATATTGTTTGGATTGGAGAATGTTGGAATTAAATATGGATTTGTACAATTACTCATCAAATGATCGAATGTGCAAGTATACAAGTTAAATGTACATGTATATAATCGAATGTGCAAGTATACAGTTTATCTAATCTACAATTATTCATCAAGTTATCTAGTTAAAATGTTAAATGTATAATTATTTATCTATTTATTTAATACTGATAGTGTCTATGTCTATTCTACTCCGGGGGTGTTGAAGAGTGGCAAAATCTCCTAGGCATCCTAATCTTGCATTAATGATGAAATTGTTGGCCCTCAAGGCTCTCATGCATTACCGAAGAATGAACTTGTAGCTCAACTTCATCGGTTGCGTTCAGGTTATTTTGCGATTTGACTACTGTATTAATTGTTTGGAGAATGATAACTATAAATGTTTCCAATGCGATGATGGATCGTAGTAAGATGTGGATAGGGCCCAGTAGACTTGTGCGAAAGATGACATAGAGTGAAAATACTCAATGGGTCTAGATTAGGAAAACCACCAGCCGAACCACAGAGGAACTAAACTATGGGATACAGCTTAGCACCTAGAGATAGCACAACCATAGTGGCCTAGTACCGAATGTCTGAAGTGACAATATGCATAGCTAAAGAGGCATATGCATTATACCAATCGGCTACACTCGTCAAAAACATGAACCTGTGCACTACCAATCAGCTACACTCGTCAAAAACATGAACCATGCACTATCTTGTGTCGTATAAGTATGGGGGTCAAATGGAGTTCCCTGCTCTATCGATTTGTCTTCATCATACAGACCATGCTTATGACAATATCTATCTCCAGGAGATGATTCGCCTGCCTGGTTAGGGACATGTTTATATGGCCTTTGGTAAGGGTGTTGTGCAATGTAGATGAGCCAATGTCATGCAGCTCCAACAACCATATGATCAAATCATTGTAGCTACATTGACCTAAAGCCCTCATCTTGAATCGTTGCCAGAGCAAGATCAAAAGTCTGTGTAGGATCATACTACTAGAGGTTGGACATAAACACGTGCCCAATGTGATGCATGCCTAATGCAATTCACTCCTATGAAATATGATGCTTTGAATGAAAAAGCTAATAAAAATAATAATATTACCAATTACTCGAACTGGCCAAAAACACCCTAGTACCCATCATGTTGAATCTGGTGAACGGGAAGTGTGATATACAAGATCATATGGCGGTGGTATCACTGCAGATAATTCTTCAAAGGCCTAAGTGTATCTGTGGGCTCTACTAGAACTACCAATTGTGCGCAAGCATTCTAGTAACCGATCCAACCACTGTGAAACTAGCTCCAAATTATTCTTGGGAATCCCTATAGACCAAGTTGATGTAATCCTCCAATATCAGTGCCAACACCCCGTGAATATCTTGTCACATTCCAAATGGTTCATGACACAATTTGGCACATGAAACTCGACAATGTGTCAAAATATCAAAAGAAGCTTAGCTCGCCATATGTGAGTACCAGCAGTGCCTAGGGCAGAGAGAACAACACATTGTCAGTGTAAGGCATCCAAATGAACTATAACAAATGGTCAACGATAGATTGAAAGGATCATGTAGTGTAAGGAATTCTTTGACAATGTGAAAAGGACTAAACACATGATCCCAACAAAGCAGTAACAACTAATCCCAATAATATGAGGAGACATACTAGCGAGCATCCACCCCAGTATGCCTAGTTGCTATCTACCTCCTTTGGGAGAGTCATCGGCCTATCACTGAGCAATGATGCTTGGACGAATAGTCAGAAACCACTCCCTATGCCAAAAGCTATTACATTCGACCAAATATGACATTAAGAGATAAATAAATTGGACAATGATAGTTCAAAACATATTATGGGGTAAATCTATGACTGTTTACCTGAAGTAGCATGTAGTGCTCAGCTGTGACCTTAGTAGAAGTATGGCATGTGTCGCACATACGTCGATACAAACATGCCAGCATGCTGCTTCCAATACTGTATTGTCCAATCACCTCTAGATCCATTAAAGAGTCAAGCAAGTTAACGTGAACAACATTTTCACATGAATCTGCAAACACCTAGCCACCCAATAAAATCAAGATATATATGTTGGCACACTAGCAGACCATTGTCATTAGGGACATCCAATGGTAGTGGTATGCTTAACTGCCGATATACATGTTCTATCTTTAGCCGTGCATTTTTAAAGTCATTGCTCTCTTGCCAAAATCTCAATAACTCATGCATCAATTGCTTTTACTAGAGTTTGCTTTGTTCTTGATAGACCAATGTAACAGAAAACCCATCCACGTGCAAGCCCCATAATATGTCAATATCTTGTCAAGTGATAGTGGCCTCACCAATAATAGGCGGATGAAATGGGTATGTGTCTCCTACCTTCGGCGCTCGATGAAAGCAAGTATTAGACCATGGTCTAATTTGAAGACCCCTGACTCTAAATACCCCTCCAAATCTAGCTGTATAGATGTATGATAGGGTGCTAATTAGTGGATTAATTTATGTTTATTTCCTTCTTATGACTACCAAATATTGTGTTAATTGATGGATTCTACTCATATTTGGTAAAATTAATGTTAATTGCAGGAAAGTATATAAAGAAGGAAATAAAAGGAAGCTAAGAGATTTTTCTAGAAAAATCACTTGCGAAGTTGGCACGGGCACGCCTAACCCTCACGTCCAAGACAAAACGCCTAGAAAATCTTGCGCAGAAACTTCCAATTTGGAGTCATAGCTGAGATAGACTTTCTCTCTAGTAGTCTATTTGTTTTAGGAAGTTATTTTATCATTTTTTCCTTATTTTTTGGATATCTTCTCCAGTGGGGAGAATTTGGAAAGAATTTGACTGCTAAAAGTTAAGAGGCAATTATAGGAAGGGAATTTGTGGAGAACGTTACTTTGGAAGTAACGTAAATTTTGGGTCCAAGAAGAGAATGCCTCTTCCATAAGAAAGATCCAGCAGTCAATTCTTCTCTTCTGCTCTCTAGAATTTCTCTCTGTTCATCTTGTGTAATTTTCTTCCACACCATCTAATTCAGCATCCCCAAATGGATTGGCCGACTAAATAATGGTCCCAGACGTAGTTGGCGAGCCAGCTTGCATACTCGATAGGAGGGACTGGGTCGACGTTGTCCGCCGGTCCAAACTCGGCATTTCCAAGAGAGAGAAAAAATTTAATGCCTTGGTTTTGGTAAGCCTTTATCTCTTCACCCAGGTAGATGCAAGTGTTGGGGCGCGCCGGGTCACAATGGCCAGCTAAGTTTCGTGCTGTGTTGGAGTACGTCCCTGGCTATAGTTTGTCAAGTAGTCAATGATCGCATAATTATAATAATTACTGGAACATTTGGCAGCCAAGCTCCCTTCACTGGTGTTTTGACCCCAGTAGGTAGCAATATGACTGGCAGCTTGTTGGGATGGCTTAAACGAAGAAATGATCAAGAAAGATATATTACTGTTTCTAAGAAAGATAATCGCTAATAGACAGACATTTTTGTAATTTTTATCTATCTGAGACTATGCACTTCTACGGTGTGCTTTGTTGAATTATGTAGCCCAAAGCTGCACCATTCATAGGTGTAAAAGCAATGCAACTCCGAGCAATTGCGAGAAGAAACGTGAAATGTGTGTCCTGTACTATACAATTATTGAAGATTCCTACTGATCATTTTTAAACAATGTTAACATCAAAGGATGAGAGAGGGCGACTGGATGAAACGGGAAGAATGTTGCCGAGTAATACACCCATTTTCACATCCAATATTAGCATCATTAAATAAAATTCATCTATACAATTGTTGCACAATATTTTTCCATTGCAGCAAACTAAGGTTGTAAACGAATCGAGCTCTTAACAAATATTTCCGGCTCCGTTTGATAAGAGATCGATTCGGATTTGAGTTTTTATGAGTTCAAACAAAATATGAGATTCGATTATATTACCAAACCGAATTTGAGATTATATATCTTCAGCTCGAAATTTTTTTAATATTTTTTTATTTGTATATAATAATTATTTTACATAAAATATTATATATGTTGTATAAAAAATATATATTTATTAATAAATTAATAAAAAATTAAAAAAAGGTTTCGAATCGAACTTGAGCGTAGATTTTAAGCTCGTGTCGAATTCGAAGAATCCGAATATGAATAGGAGTTTGAATTTTTGAATCAAGCTTGACAGCTTTAAAGTTCGATTGGATTTGATTCATTTACAGCACCATACCAAACAAATCATGGGAAAGAACTCAAAATTGACATACCTATGATCACCTGTAACTTTCAGACACTTAGAAGAAAAATTAAATAATTTTTGATAGACTAGTGTGGCTGCATAAATTGGTCTTTTTCTTCCCCCCCCCCCCCCACCCGCGCTTCCCCTATCCTTGTTCATTTATCCATCTCTTCCCTATACATAAGGGTAGGACTGGTAAATAAAGCAAGTCCTTAATGAATAGTTTGGTCTCGATTCGAATTCATTAAAATATGTTTGGAGTGGTAAACAAACCAAACCTGAACATATAGTAGAGCTCAAGTTTAATTTAAATTTTAATGGGCTCAAGTTAAACTTAAATTTTAACTCTGTCTTAATTTCAATTTGAATTTTAATAAGTGTGGACCATATTCATTAAAGTATATAAAAATAGGATTGCAAACGAAACAACTAATTCGGGCTTGAGTTCATTAAAGTATATAATAAAAGAGTAGAGCGGTCAATGAACTAATTATTTTAAAATAATATCTGGGAACATTCTTCAAGCACATTATCTAACCGTATGTATATATATATATATATATATATATATATATATATATAGACACACACACACAACTATCATTTTATATATATATTTACAACAATCATTTTATCTCACATATATCAAATTCAAAAAGTGATAGAGTATTATTTTTAAAAAATACTCAAATTCATATATCTAACAGCCATCAACTTAAATAAGTCAAGGTGGGTCACCATTGAAGTCCATTTGATATTTTTTAGCCATCCATATCCATTTATTAGCTTTAATTTCTAATGAATAAAGGTTTTTGGATTAATATTACCACCTCTAAATTTTAGCCATTGAATTTTATTCTTGAAATTAATTCTTCTGCATAGGATCGAGTTCTGCCACTTTGCTCAAATTTTTTTTAATAGAAGAGTTAAAATGAATTATTAGCTTTACCGAACCCCAGTCCTAGCCCCACTAATTGGTTAAAGTGTGACAGATTGTAATGAAGAGATTTTGGACAGTTCATATGAGTATAGTACCTTATGTACAAAATAAGTCAAGTCTAATTGACAACTGTAACTCGACATCACACAATTGATTCAAAATTGCACCATTCGCTTAAATCGACAAGTTGATTTGTATGCTCAATTTTGTAACGAGTAACACGTTATAGCGTGCGGCTATTGTTTACTTTTGTAACTTTATGCTTGGTATCTCTTGCATCTTTTATCCCATATTAGATGAATAAATAAGTGCTCCTTCTAAAAGGATCTTTATTGAAGATATGAACAGCCGCCAAGAGAGTCCTTTAGGCCATTAGAGTCTTAGTTTGTTTGGGTTCACTTGTTTTGTTTTATGTCAGGATTTTTGGGGTTTTGACCAAAACGGCCATTTGAGTTGTTAGAACTTTCGTATATTTTGAACTTGCATCTTAGATTTCTTTTGTGGGTTTCAAGGCACGCTTGTGTCTTGGGTATCTTTTGTGAGTTCCTGGAGTGTTCTTCACTTTTATATTCCTCTTGTTTGGTTGGTAACTTTTGTTTGTATCATGGGTTTCTTTTGTAGGTCCTTGAGTATACTTCACTTTTATATTCCTCTTGTTTGGTTAGTAAATTTCTGCACCTTCACCTGTAGATGTAGGCATTTTGACTACCACCACTTTTATATTTCTCTTATCTGGTTAGTGACTCTTATTTGTGTCTTGGATTTCTTTTGTGAGTTCATGGATTGTTCTCCGCTGATGTATTACTCTTGTTTGGTTGGTGAATTTCTGCACTTTCGTCATAGATGTAGTTAATTTTGACTGGACCAAGTTAAATTGGTTATGCTGCCTTGTTTATTTGGTTAATGACTCTTGTTTGGTCATCATGTATAGCTATCGAGAACTTTTCTTTCTTGCGTTTTTGGGTGCGCATGTGTGTTGGAATTCCTTGGAGGGTTCACGGAGATATGGAAGATTGGCGACAATTTTAGTGCTAATAAACACTCATCTTGTATGAAGCTGTGCGTCAGTTTGATGATATCACAACTCTACTTATTACCGATCAATGGACGTGTTTGTAAATTTATCCGCTGTCTTCTCCATTTTCTCTGCAAATTGCTAAGCCCCTCGGGTGAGTCGATCAAGATTTATGAAGAGTTGGTCAAGTATTATCGTTAAATTCTTAATTTCCTCCACTTTTAAATATTCTATGTAATAATAATCTCTATTAAAAATGCTATTGTAACCTCAAATCAAAATATCACTTATCTGGTGAATGCCAATAAGAGGACACTGGCATTCATATAAGTGTTACTAACAAATTGATCAAATATATTTATTTACTAACAAGCATCCACGTACCAATTTAGATGTTACTACACCCTTAGTCTATTAAATTTAATACTATTTACGGTATGTGGAGACAAAGTATATGTTAATCTATTCATATTAATATTGTCGATTCTTGTTTATTTAATGATTAAGGATATTTAAGAATATCACTATTATAGCACTTCATAATTTCTTATGCAAAATTGGAAATCATCAGATAAACTTAGATGATAAACAACAAGTAATAAATGATTAAGAAAAGCCACGTATATTAATAGCATGAATTAAAGTGAATCCTAAGCCAACTTGGTTTGAAGGCATATGCTATCACTTTCCTTCAATTCATCTTTTTTTTTTTCCCACACAACAAATGTTTTCAATTACGATATCATGCATCTTCTTCAAGTCAATACATAAATAGATATATTTTCTTCCCTTTATTTAATGTTTAGCGGTCAAAACTTTATTCTTTGTACCCAAATGTTTAATAGTCTTGTAAGCATCATTCGTAGGAGCACACAATTGATAAAAATAGGTAAATTGTTAACATTAGATTCATATTTATCTCATTGTTCAAGCCAATACTTCACATATGATTACTTTCGGATTCACTATTTGAAAATTCATCTCGATAAGCTAATTTCATTATAATCTTCTTCGCATAATTTTTTGGTGGTCTTTGCAAAAGTTTTAAAACACAGATTGGCTATTTACGATTTTCTTTACTTCTAATGCATTGCCAAAATTTTGTGCTTTCCATGTATTCTTTTCCACCTTGCTTTATGAAATTGTTAAGTTTTGCCTTCTTGAACTTCTTTCACTGATAACAGTGTGTTTAGATATGTCCAAACTTTTTACAAGAGTAACATATTTAAGTGCGTAATGATGAGTTGTTCTTTATAGCTCAGTCTTCTCTAGGATCATTTTTAAAAGGGTAAATTACTATTAACCCTATGTGGTATCGTCTTTAATCACATAATTCCCCTATAGTTTTAATATGACCACATAACTCCCTCATGTGATTTTACGAAATGTGCAAAATTGACAGAATCAATGCACCGTTACGAAATATTCTCTAAATATTCTAAATTTTATTCTACTGAAGCGAAATATTTCATAACAGTAAGTGGATTAAATATATCTTATGCTGAATATTCCGTCCATTTTTCATATTTTACAAAACTAAAAGGAAGTTATGTGGTCAAATTAAAATCATTGGGAGATTATGTGGTCGAAGGTGATATCACAAGTAGGTTAATAGGAATTTACCCTTTTTTAAATTTCTCTAGACTTTGTTGAAGAGATGGTCAACGTAGAAATGGCTTGTGAGGTAGACTACTTACAATGGCTAGTTGACCAGTGTCGGTAAAAAATTGCCAACAGAGAACTGCGGATGTGCATTGATTTTACTGAAGTGGACAAAGCCTGCCAAAAGATTTTTTACTACTACTCTGAATCAATTTGGTAGTAGATTCTACAGTAGAGAGTTTGAGGTCCTGAGTGTCCTAGATGCCTATAAAGGATATCATTAGATATTCTTTTATATCCCCAGCACGAAGAGAAGACATTCATTTGTCACATATAATGGAACGCAGTCATTTGTCACTATGCCTGTTGGGTTAAAGAATGCGGGAACTCCTTATCGGAAATTAGTGAACGGGTTGTTTGAATTCCAAATAGAAAGAAACATAGAGCCTTACATAGATGATATGCGAGTCTAAAGCATCATAGGATTTTATCCTTGGGTGGAACTACGACATGCTAGGGATTCACTGTATAAGTGATGAACATTTATTCACAATCTAAGAGTAATCTATTTTATCATAGTATTTTACCTTTGGGTGGAATTATGACATGCTAGTGATTCACTATATAAGAGATGAGCAATTATTCACAATCTAAAAGTAATCCGTTGCATCATAGTGATTTAACTTTGGGTAGAATTATGACATGCTAGTGATTCACTATATAAGTGATGAACAATTATTCACTCATTTAAGTGTAATGGAAATATTATCCCTTTTGTAACCACGAGTTAATCATAAATATAAATGATCACTTAATAATAGCATCATAAAAAGGGCCACTTTGGTGACAATTAAAATTAATTAATAATGCCTTTAAGTTTATGCACAATTGCTTTGCATATTGTCCAGAAAAAAGGGCAATTGTGGCTGGATAGTGGGGTGTTTCTAATTTTATGCCTGCCGCATTTCCAAAACACTGCAGGACAATTTTTATTTATTTATTTAAGAAAAAGGCCGCTACACTTTTGAAAACCGGCAGCTATTTGAATTTTTTTAATTAAAGAAATGTGGCTGCCTATGCAAAAATAATTTTCTTATAAAACTTAAAGGCCACTGCATATTTGAAATGCAGTAACGTATAAAAAATATTTTTTCTTAAAAGGCCCGCCAAAAGAAATATTTTTTTAATATTGAATCAACAGCTAGCTTCTTTTTTTTTTTTTTTTTTTTTTAACAAGCAACTAACATATTCCATTAAATTTGCTAAATATTAGTTATAGATACAATAGCCATATCATGAGCATGCTTAATATATGATCTATCAACTTTTACAACACAGAGGGAAGAAAAATGTGACGCTAACTTTAAAATATCTATAAATAAGGTTTCTAGATAAAATGGAGTAGAATCTAAATTACATAAGCCTTGAATTAATTGTAGACAGCCTGTCTTGAAGAGTAGATGCTGAAAACCTTTATCCAGTGCTAGCATAATTGTGTGAAGACAAGCGAGTAACTCATTTTGCAAAGCCGAGGATGCTTCCACTTGACTTGAAGTTGTGAATAATTGAGTGCCTTCATAATTTTTGCACACTATTCCAATTGCAAATTTGCTTGTGCTGGTATTGTAAGATCCATCAAAGATTATAGTGATTATGGCATGATCATTGGAAGATATTGGAAAATCCAAGACTGAATTCTTCATATGAAAGTGATGATCTTGCTTAGAGATTGCTAATTGATGAATCTTTAATTCTAATATTTCCTGGGCTCTATAATTTAAAATGTCAAGGTAGGTGGTTTGAGCATGATGTACCACCTGAAGAGGATTAAATTCAACTTGATTACAGATAAAATTATTTCTTGCTACCCAAATACTCCACAAGATAAATATTACTTGAATATTTATATTATTGTCATGTACCTGCTGGAACCATCTTGCTGCCCAGTTATAAAAATCTTCCTTTTGACCAGTATCAAAATCAAGCCCCAATTGTGACAATCTCCAGGTAATCTTCAATAGTTGGCATTAAAAAAAGGGATGTTCTATTGATTCTTCACTTTGTCCACATCATAGACAGAGAAGAAGTTGTACTATTCCCTTCTTGAACAGTTAGCTTTTAACTAGCTGTTATTTCGTCAAATCCCTACCCATAAATACCTCTACCCAAATAGCATTCTACCTCGCACCTCTCATTTTCACACTTCCTCACCCTCAAAACACACACACACACACATTGAAAGGTAATAAGGGGAGTAACGCAGCGGAAAATTTAAAAATTTATTACCTTAGCCATGGATCTCTTTGATATAATCTATACGATTAAAGGGTGTTTAACACAAATACCTCAAGCATAGAAGGTTTCTATGCTTCAAAGGGCAAGATCCTATTCGATGAAGGTGTTGATCTACCATGAAAAGCCCTCCAAGTGTCGAGCCTCCAACAGTATCCACACGAACATGATCTTTAGGAACCTTTGGGCTTGCTTGCCTTGCCTTTTGAGTGCTAGCTCCCTTGAATATCATGAAGAACACAAGAAGAAGAAAGAAGTTGAAACCCTAACAATTAGGGAAGGAGGTGTGGCGTTTTTCTTGGAGAGAAAAACCGCCACCAAGTTCTCAATTTTTCTCTCTCTAATTTTGTGTTATGTTTCATCAATCATCCAAGAGTCAAGGCATGAACTTATTTATAGATGTAGTATCCTAGTCTTTAAGGAAACAAGAGCAATTGGAAACCAAGAAGGTTTAGGAAGCTTACCTTAAGCTAATCATATTCCTTTAGGAAACCAATTCCAAAAGGGAACCAAATAGCTTCTTAATTCCTTTTAGGAAACTAATTTCCATCAAGACTTAGAATATTTATAATTAAGTCCTTTAAGTTAATTTATCACATAAATTAACCCCATAAGTATCATATACTTATCTTAATAACAATTTAACCCAAAGACCATGTTTTTATTGTGTGTGACCCATTAGGTTCCATTCACGTTGGCAATAAGTACAAATTATAACTCATTAATTAATTAATTAAGAGCTAGATAAATTAACACTTTAATTTATCATTAATTCACTAATTAATTAATTTGCACTTATAGATCATGAGTGGCGTCTAGCAATGCATCATGATCACCCAAGTGAATAGGAAAGTCATGGTAGACTACACCTATCAATGACAATGTTACCGTGTAATTAATATCCTTTCACCACACTATATCCCAATTAGTCTAAGAGTGTAGTGCGCACTCTTTAAATGACTAATTAACAATTTCTTGTTCCCGAAATATAACTTTCTATAAAAGTATAACCATGAAACTCTTTCAAGTCATACTTTCACTTTTGCGCAAAAGATTCTTTGAGTCATATTTCAACAAGTGGCCAATCCGGGATATACTCTCCTATAATAAGGAGTGGTGAATCCTATATCGATTACTCACTATCCTTCCATGCTTCATACTATATCCAATCTCTACCGTGTGGGCTACTCTTTTACGAGCACCGAGCAATAGAGTCAAAGCATAGCAATCCACACTCAGGATGCCATGGTAATCTCAAGTCTAAGGATCACTTACACCATTGCCATTAAGAGTATAATTCAATAGCACTATGAATATTAACTCTTGGCGGATCAATCCAATGAACTTGTTTTCTAACAAGCATCCACATATCAGATTAGGTGTCACACGCCATAGTTGACGAGATCAACTATTACTTACCATAAGTAGAGGCAAAGTATGTGCTAGTCTTCCCATATTAATGATGTCCAATCTCATTAATACTACGACTAGGGATATTTAAGAATATAACTTAATGTGTAATAAGAGTTTCATCATTGTAACTCTTACAACCTCTTATACACAGTTAATATTCTATGACTTTATGAAATAAACAAGTAATATTGATAACAAGTATTAAATGATAAAGAAAATGCCTCATATATAAGTATAACACGAAATAAGCGTAATAAAAATCCCAACAACCAATTTGGTTTTAGGACATACACTAACAAACTCCCACTTGCACTAAAACCAATCACCCATAGGTTTTAGGCCATGAGCATGACTATCATGCCTATTCTAGGACAAGGCCATAGTGAAAGGATTAGTGACACTTACATTGTGGGAACTTCCTCTATCTTTTTATCATTTGTACCAAACTATTTCTACAAATAGATAGCGGCACGAACCTACACTTTAAGATCATGGATGAGACTTTAGTTCCTTGATTAAGCGATGGCACAATTGTTTTCATAAAACAATGGAAGGAACTATTCTTTGTCCAATAAAGAATCCCTTGATCCATAGTAACTTCTAAAGCTACCATGTACTCGCCTTTGTTGTAGAATATGTTGTAGTGTCTATCATAAAACGCTTTTATCCACTACAGTTCAACGTGAACACCAATTCATTTCATGATTTACTTATCATCCCTATTGGATTAAAAAGTTTGTATCTTTAAATCCACACACTTCCTAAGTGTGTTCTCCATAGTCAAGAATAGTCTTTTAGTGCTACTCGAGTACTTAAGAACATTCTTTGACAACCATCTAGTGACACTCACCAGAATTGCTCGTAACACTTAAAGTCAGAAGACATCGGGTCTCGTACATAGGATAGCATATACAATTGAACATATTGCAAAAGCATACGGGATCTATTAATGCTGTCAATCTCGACAAGTGTCAAAGGCACATGTCTCTCAAAAGAGTAATCTCCTATCACATAGGTAAAACCCCTTCTTCGATTGCACTATGCTAAACCTTTTAGCATCTAGCCTGTGTACTTGGATCTAGTGAGACCAAGCAACCTCTTGGATCTATATAGATCTTAATTCCCAAAATAGATATTGCCTCTCCTTTAATAAAAATTCTTGGACAACCATATCTTTACCTTTAAAGTATGTTATTTCCATCAACGATATGTCATCTACATATAGTATCCAGAAAATGACAACGCTCCCACTCAACTTTATATTTACACAAAACTTGTCTTTGTTTTCGAGAAAATCAAACTCTTTGATTATCTTATCAAAATAAATGCTCTAACACCTTGACACTTGTAAGAGTCCACTAATGGACCCTTGAAGCTTGCTTACCTAATGACTATCAATGGTAGTGAAGGCCCAAGGGATGTGTCATATACATACCTTTTAATTCTCGTTAAGGGATGAAGTCTTCATATCCATTTGTCATAGTCATAAAGGTAGCTATTGCAAGTAAAATCTTAAATGGATTTAAGCATGGTCAATGGTGAAATAGTTTCTTTCAAAGCCAAGCCTTTGAATTGAATCCTTTTCCCATTAATCTTGCTTTATAGGCAACTATGTTACCATCCATGTCAGTCTTTCTCATAAAGACCTACTTGCACCCTATGGGTTTTATCCGATTAGGTGACTTGAGCAAGGTCTACACCTTGTTCTTGTACATGGAATCCATTTTTGAATTTTATGGCATCTTGCCATGTCAAGGAGTCCACATTAGACAAAGCCTCTTCGTGACTGGTAGGTTTGTCATCATATATGACTAATACATTATTGCTCTTTCTAATGAGAAATCTATATCTCTCATGTGTGAGAAATCTATATTTCTCAAATGTATAACGCACTCTACCAGTCTTTTGAAGATTTTGTGCACTTTGAGCTTCCGTTGCGCCTCATCAACATGTGACGTAAGCTCTAATTCCAATTATTGATCTTTGTCAATTCATGATTCTTGAACCTTTCAAGTTCTATCTTGCTCCCACTATCTCTTTTAAGAATAAACTATTATTCTAGAAAAAGACATTTCTTGAGACAAAATATTTTTCTCAAGGGAATTATAGAAATGGTATCTATTGTTTTCACAAGGATACCCCACAAATAGACATTCGTCGGAACATGGTTGAGTGTATAGAAGTTGGCGTCTAAGACAAGAACCCCTAAAATGAGGTTAGGAATTGTAGTATGGCTCATTATGGTTTGCACCATATCTCATAGGGTACAATTTCTCCTCTTTTATACATCATCAACAATGGTGTGTTAAGTGGAGACCATTGAGAAAGAATCACATTCTTCTTTAATTACTTTGAAACACTTGACATTTAGTATTAGCCAAATAGATCAAATCTTTAGTGTTTTAATACTCTTGTCAACTTGTTTTTCTTACTTCAACTTTATTGATTTTGAACATTTCAAAGGAAACGGATGCGTGTATCATATGGTACACATAATCATATCCCATATGATTATCCATGAAAGTAATGAAGTATGATAAATAACCTCCAGCATGGATCGGCATTGGGTCAAAAACATCTATATATTAAAGTTTTATGAGGATCACTAGCACATTCACCTTTTTCAAATAAAAGGTGTTTTGGTCATCTTTCAAAATAAATGAGAATCACATGTCTCAAACGATTCATAATTGAATGAGTCCAAGTACACAACTATTATGTGATTTGGAAGTGCGTTTCTCTTTCACATGACCAAGTCTATAATGCTAGAAGGTTATTTGTTTCAAAATATAGAGTTTTTGTCTATGTTTGAGAATGGACTTATCAAGGTCTAGGATTTGTAAAACATTATTTTAGTGATCTAATACCACAAAGAACACCATTACGTAAAAGAACAGTATATATTCTCTTTTGTAATGGTAAATCTTTTCACATTTAATGTGAATTGATTTCATGTTCTTTTGTAAGAATCACAAAATAACAATGTTTTAAATTCTAGAACAAGCCCAGTTGGTAAAGAATGTATAAGTCTCTACAACGAGTGTAGCAACTCTTGCTCCATTCATCACATGTAATTTGACTTTCTCCTTACTTATTGTCTACCATGCTTTAAGACCTTGCACATTTTGCAAATATGGGATCTATATCCAGTATCTTATACCCAACGGTCTTAATTAATAGATGAATTTATCTTAAACATAAACATATTTAGAAGTAGAAGCTTTACTTGGCCTCTTCAACTTCTTAGTATTGAAACGAGCCTTATAATTCCCTTTCCAATAGAATTGGAAACATGTGCCTTTAGACTTGTCCTTTTGATCACACCTTTAAGCTTTGTCATAACTACTTGGTCTTCTCAAGACCATGCTAGGACTTTCCTTTAACAAGCAATAAAGTGCCCTTTTCTTCCTTGACAGATTACTCATTAGATATCTCATATCTAATGGTCCTAGATTGTGTATCAACAACTCTTTGAGATGTACAATCACAGACAAAAAGATCTATAAATTTGTGCTACTTTTATAGTTTAGAAATTATAGATGACATTATGATATAAGTAGTAATATCATTATCATCTTTTATGCATCTTGTATGCACATTATTTCCTAACTATAATTGTCACTATAGGATAGGTGGAAGTGCGTATCAAGGACATAGCCCATAGTGCTTAAGAACTATTCTCAAGTCTTATACTAATCCAAGAAAATCGTATATAAATGGAGATATAGGGTGATAAGTGTGCTCATGTGTACATTCATTCTACAACAAATGAAAAGATAGTATAAGTATTTGTTTCATGTTATAATTGCAAACCAAAAATGTGGGTTTCGAATTTATTTGGTTTGCTCCCACTATTTTATTTCAAATCAATAACCCTCAATCTATTGATTCGGGAATCCATTGGAAATTCCTAGTGGGTTAGGATCCCATCTAATTAACTTTGGGTTTGACGGAGGCCAATGCCCCAAAGGTAACTTCGATTAGGTAGATAACTTTTATCAATCACAACTCTTGTGACTCCTAGATAGTTAGGTATCAACTCTTGATATTCACATCTTATTTGTTTCCCAACATTGCCTCAAAAATATCATAACATTGACGGAGGCCAAACTCGTTATGTATTTTTGTTAAGTTATACCCATTATTCAAAGATCACATCTCATAGCAAGAACATATTCCGAGTAAGGTGACCTTGACGGAGGCCAACGTGTCAACACTTAATAGGAACTCTTCGTTTTTGTTATAATAATGGAAGGCAACTTATATATATTGACTTAATATCGCCTCAAAAACACCATAGCCTTGATGGAGACCAACAAGTTAAGCATTTTTGTTAAGTCAGGCTCATTATTTGGAGATCATATCTCATAGTAAAAAACATGCTCTAGGTAAGATGACATTGACGGTGGGCCAACAAGTCAACACTTAACAAAAATAATGATTTTTACTACAATAATGGAAGGCTAGTGACTTAATATTTTATTTGAGAGATTTTATTTTAATTATATAATATACAGTCTCATCATAGCATGTAATTAAAATATATCGACATATAAAATAAAAACATGCACAATAAACCGTGGATGATTATGGACTTTACTAAGATATTTTCCTCGAGCCTTAAGGAAAATATATGGTCAAATTCCTAAGGGATGTGATCAACTCCTTGATGCATTCCTTGGGAGGTCTTCAACTCTTGACGAGCCTCCATGGTTGCTCCTTGGTTCCATCTCCATCTTCTTTGTACATTACACATGTAATTCTATTCTAAACAATTTAGAAAATCAAAACCAAACTCTTACCTACACAATGTACATTACAGGTATTGACTAAGAAACCTCGAGTTACATTCGAGGGGAGTTAGGTGAGAAGAGAATTACATGAGAATAATAGAGAAGGCAGGACGCGCATGCCCTATTTTAAAAACCAATCCAAGCCAACCATCAAAATTGATAAAAATTCAACCATTCAATCACATTGGTCATAGTCCATAATCATCCACCATGCCATCATAATATTTAACAATTAAATAAATTACTCTATTTAATTCTGGTCATAAATCACATGGTCTAATTTAATTAGATTAATATTCTTGAATTTATTTGCCTCAAAAATAAAGTTATAGAAGGTGTAAGTTTCCAAAATTTAACTTTCCAAATATTAACAATTAAAATTGGAAAGTGTTTTTGTAGAGAAAATTCCAAAAATTCGCGTTTTCCAAAAAATAGGAAAAATCTCGCTAAAACTCTGCCAGCAAACCGTGGGACAAACCGTGCGCGGGTTCATCCGCGGTTTACAAACCGTGGGACAAACCGTGCGCGGTTTCATCCGCGGTTTGTTGACAGAACATACGAGTTTTTAACCGTGGGTAAAAATGCGCGCGAGTTTTCGCGTGGTTTGTGTCCAGAAAATACGATATTTGAAATTCTTTGATCTTTTTCAAAACTCTTTTGAATCAAAACATGTTAAAACCCTTTTAGCACGTAAAAATAATTTAGAAACCTTGAATACAACCATAAGAACTCATCTTAATTATTTAAAATACTTTTAAACAATTAAGAACTTATCTTAAAAATCAAACTCTTGATTTTTCTAAAACAATTTTGAGACAAATTTCATCAAGAACAAACCATCCATATTTATGACAATTAAATAAACACAAATCAGATAGATATAATCAAAGTAGGCTCTGATACCACTGAAAGGTAATAAGGGGAGTAACGCAGCGGAAAATTTAAAAATTTATTACCTTAGCCATGGATCTCTTTGATATAATTTATACGATTAAAGGGTGTTTAACACAAATACCTCAAGCATAGAAGGTTTCTATGCTTCAAAGGGAAAGATTCTATTCGATGAAGGTGTTGATCTACCATGAAAAGCCCTCCAAGTGTCGAGCCTCCAACAGTATCCACACGAACATGATTTTTAGGAACCTTTGGGCTTGCTTGCTTTGCCTTTTGAGTGCTAGCTCCCTTGAATATCATGAAGAACACAAGAAGAAGAAAGAAGTTGAAACCCTAACAATTAGGGAAGGAGGTGTGGTGTTTTTCTTGGAGAGAAAAACTGCCACCAAGCTCTCAATTTTTCTCTCTCTAATTTTGTGTTATGTTTCATCAATCATCCAAGAGTCAAGGCATGAACTTATTTATAGATGTAGTATCCTAGTCTTTAAGGAAACAAGAGCAATTGGAAACCAAGAAGGTTTAGGAAGCTTACCTTAAGCTAATCCTATTCCTTTAGGAAACCAATTCCAAAAGGGAACCAAATAGCTTCTTAATTCCTTTTAGGAAACTAATTTCCATCAAGACTTAGAATATTTATAATTAAGTCCTTTAAGTTAATTTATCACATAAATTAACCCCATAAGTATCATATACTTATCTTAATAACAATTTAACCCAAAAACCATGTTCTTATTGTGTGTGACCCATTAGGTTCCATTCACGTTGGCAATAAGTACAAATTATAACTCATTAATTAATTAATTAAGAGCTAGATAAATTAACACTTTAATTTATCATTAATTCACTAATTAATTAATTTGCACTTATAGATCATGAGTGGCGTCTAGCAATGCATCATGATCACCCAAGTGAATAGGAAAGTCATGGTAGACTACACCTATCAATAAAAATGTTATCGTGTAATTAATATCCTTTCACCACACTATATCCCAATTAGTCTAAGAGTGTAGTGCGCACTCTTTAAATGACTAATTAACAATTTCTTGTTCCCGAAATATAACTTTCCATAAAAGTATAACCTTAAAACTCTTTCAAGTCATACTTTCACTTTTGCGCAAAAGATTCTTTAAGTCATATTTCAACAAGTGGCCAATCCGGGATATACTCTCCTATAATAAGGAGTGGTGAATCCTATATCGATTACTCACTATCCTTCCATGCTTGATACTATACCCAATCTCTACCTTGTGGGCTACTCTTTTACGAGCACCGTGCAATAGAGTCAAAGCATAGCAATCCACACTCAGGATGCCATGGTAATCTCAAGTCTAAGGATCACTCACACCATTGCCATTAAGAGTATAATTCAATAGCACTATGAATATTAACTCTTGGCGGATCAATCCAATGAACTTGTTCTCTAACAAGCATCCACATACCAGCTTAGGTGTCACACGTCATAGTTGACGAGATCAACTACTACTTACCATAAGTAGAGGCAAAGTATGTGCTTGTCTTCCCATATTAATGATGTCCAATCTCATTAATACTACGAATAGGGATATTTAAGAATATAACTTAATGTGTAATAAGAGTCTTATCATTGTAACTCTTACAACCTCTTATACACAGTTAATATTCTATGGACTTTATGAAATAAACAAGTAATATTGATAACAAGTATTAAATGATAAAGAAAATGCCACATATATAAGTATAACACGAAATAAGCGTAATAAAAATCTCAACAACCAACTTAGTTTTAGGACATACACTAACACACACACACCCTCTCTCTCTCTCACTTTCTTTCTCTATCTCTCAAATATCGTTGTGCTTAGGAATTCTCGGCAAAGGGGTGGAATTTCAGGTTTTTGTTAGCAAGAAAGGCTCGCCGTGTTTTGGAATTTTGACAACCATATGCAATTCAACACTTTTTGCAATATCTTAATTCATACGTGGAAATTATTATTATGTTATTACATTATGTTATATCCTTGTATGTTGTAATGCATATTTATATTTTGATCCCTTAACTTTTGTATATTTACATTTTGGTCCTGAAAATTTTATATATTTACATATTGGCCTGTATACTTATGCACAATTACAATTTGCCCTTGAATTTTTGAATATTTACATTTTAACCACTCTACTTTTGCAAATTCATAATTTGGCCCCTAAACTTTTGTATATTTACATTTTGGCTTCTAAAGTTTTGCATATTTACATTTCGACCCCTAAATTTTACATATCTTTTAACTTGTCCCCTAAATTTTTGTATTTTTTTTCATTTTTGGACCTTGAAATTTTGCATATTTATATTTTGGCTCCTCAAGTTTTGCATATTACAATTTGGCCCCTGAACTTTTGTATATTGACATTTTGGCCCGTTAAATTTTGCATATTTATATTGTGGCCCCTAAACTTGTGCATAGTTACAATTTGTACCTGACATATTGCATATCTATATTTTGGCCCCCTAACTTTTGTATATTTACATTTTAATTGACCTTGTGATTTTCTTAGTTAGTTAATAACTCAAATGATAAAACTATAGGTTTAAGGATAAATGTTAAGTGACTTAGCATGTTTTTATTATTGTAGTTGATGATGTCAAATTCGACAATAAATTCAATTTTTGGTGAGCATCAATTACATTAACGTGTTTAATATGAAACTTAACTGACTGAACATCGGGTAGATTAGGTGGAACATATTGAACGATCATACTGTGGTGATTCAACTATATTGGGAAAAGAAAATTTTAAATGCTGAAGGGTCAATATTGTATGACCTGCCTATGCCGAAAAAAGATTTTTTTCGCTAGGGAAAGTGTAGGTTTTGAGAAGTTGGTGGATAGAGTATACAATATTATTAATCTCGACAGGGATAGATAGAAGATTACTCAAATATTTACGAATTACTTATCACAACATGGATGATTAAAAGCAATTGGTAATTAAAAGCAACCGGCGTAGGGCCTATAACTCGACACCTTTATGCAATTGGTAATTAAAAACAACGTTACAGAGTTCTCATAATACATGGATGATTGTACTCTTGTGGATGAACATACATGTGATGAACACACATGTGTCTCGATGTGCAATAGAAATGATCATTGATAGTTGAGTAGGAATATAATTGTCAAGCACATTATCCCCCATAGCACTAACGGTCCATTGCTCAAAATGAAAGAGATCCAGACATCAGTGAAGCAAGAGTTCCACTACGATGTGTTGTACAGGAAAGCTTGGTTCGTTCGGTGTAGGGCTATTGATATTTTGTACAACAATTGGCCATTATCTATAGTGCTTCTACCGATGTACATGAAAAAGTTACAACGCTGCAGTCAAGGAACAATTGTTGTGTGAGACCCGCATCCAATTAGCACCCATTTTATCATCATTTTTTACTACATATTTTGGGCTTTGCTCTTGCTATTCAAGCCTTTCGTCATATGAAACCAGTAATCTGTGTGGATGGAGTAATTTGTGTGGATGGTACCTTTATGAAAGGGTCGTTCCAAGGAAAATTACACTTGGCTGTCAAGTACGATATGGGCAATCACCTTGCCTCTAACATTCACACTCGTTGATGAGAAGAACAACCACTATTGATGTTGGTTCATGAGGCTATTGGGAAATTATGTCTATGAAAATGTTCAAAATATATGTATGATCTCCGACCAACATAAGGCAATCATCTATGCAATGACCATATTTCTCAAGTGGCGAGAACCACTGGAAGTCCATACTTTTATCTTGTACATATGCAAAGCAATTTCACATGAAAATTTAGGAATGAGAAGTAATATTCAATTTCACATGTTTTGGTGTGTATATTAGTATTTAAATAGATTTTTTTATCTGCTCAAAGTTTATACATGAAAGTGTTTACAGGCTCAAGAGGCTTGTAATAGCAGCTGGAAAGGCCAACCAAACTCACCAGTATAATGATGTAATGAACCAAATGTGGCAGTTGAATCATGAGGCCTGTGATTGGTTGACATGCACCAATGTTAAGACCCGAACAACGGGCATTATGCAAAGTCAATAGTTATCTTTGGGGGCAAACATCGACAAACATGACAGAATGCTTTAATAACCTTCTGAGAGATGCCCGATTATTACCAATCGTTACGTGTGTTCAGCTTATGCTCTGCCAGACTGTGAACATTTGTGAAAAAGCAAAAGTTGGCATAGGATCAGAGATTCCCACTTCTACAATATAGTTGGTAGAAATATTTGAGGAACGAACAAAAAAACCAAGCACATAAAATGTGATGAACAAAAAAACCAAACACATAAAGTACAAGTTTTTAGTTTGTAGTTTGTAGAATTAGTTTTCTGTTTGGCATGCTATACTTATGCTATTCTTGTACAATTGTTTTGTCACTTATCCATATTTGATGCACATTAATTTTGTTGCAATTACTGATATTTCATTGCATTTTTTATACGTGCAAACATGACTTGATATGGAGCAGTGGCATACGAGCACCTTAGGTTCGGATCAGGTCCTATTCACCCTATTCTTTAATATGTAGAGCCACACCATGGATCTACAGCGATCTTCCATGGTTAAGGTGACATTCTTGATGTCAAGCAATGTGATAGTCATTTTTGGATGTTAAAGAAAAATCCAGACCCCTTTGTGCAGCAGTACATTGACAAGTGTCGAGTCTATGCATTAATAAAATCCTACTCTAGAAAATATAAGTTTTGTATATAGCAGTGAGCAGAGTCATCTCCACAAGGATTGAGGAAAATTTGTTTCTTTTAAAAGTAAAAACTATGGGGGGATTTGTTTTGGAGAAATTGAAAATAACAATTAACTAATTATAAAAACAATTCAAGGGAATAAATATGGATTAAATCAATAAGAACAAAGCTCTAGCCAAAGATGCAATTTTCAGACATGGTTCACTCAACTGATCCTTGATGCAAGAATAATTCAATTATTCACCAATAGATTTGTTATAGCTAATAGCCAACTCTTCTTTATCTTATCGATAGCCAAAGTACGACCATTGTCTATTTCTCTAACCAAGAAATAATCCTAAGTACGACTGTAGGATTTAATTCCTTGATTGCATTAGAAACTAGAAAAGCCCAAATCCTAATCAATAAACACGCTACGAGGGTTTATTTAAATTAGATCATATGTTCCCCTAACATAAAACTAATCACGCTAGTTACCACAAGAATTAATCAATCAAAAAATTATGAATTCAATTGATTAATATGGTTGTAGATTATTAAGTTAATTTGAATATCGGGCCCTTGACATTCAAAGAACAAAATAATCACAAAAAGATTAAACCAAAGAACATATGAATACAAATTAAAAAAAAAACAACTGAAAACTAATTAGATCTCACAGATATTTAGAACCAAATTTTCAAATTGATCATTGACTAGAAAGAGTAGTTTAGTTGCGATCCATGGTTGAAGATGAAAGTCCGGGATCAGGCCTGAAATGGGAAGAGCTAACGTAAATGCTATCAGTATCAGTCAAGGAGGGAGAAAGATTTACATTTCCGCATCACCCAGCGTCCGGAGTATGACTATTATCTCGACGCTGTTATCAACACTGGCCTTGTTGAATATGCCTGGGTTCAATTTTTTGAAACCGTGATTGTGAGTATACCACCGTACTATTCCTGACAATCGGGGCCAGTTGGAGCTACTAGTCTCCAAAGATGGTCAACAACTTGTTATTCATAGGATTGCCATCGTCTCCTGATGCTGCAGATAGTGGATACATTCCACCCGAGGTTCTCAGTAATGAAGTTTCCCCAAAAATCGAGACGTCTCCCCTATTATTTTTTTGAAAAAATTTCTCATAAGGGCGGTGAAAATTTAATAATTAATAAAGAATGCAAAACTTTCACATAATTCTTATAAAGGGCATTATTACTAAAAGCATATGATTCCGTGTATAAAAATATAATATTCTTTTTAAATAATATAATTGGGTTATTTACATAAATGTTAACATTTTTAATAAAAAAAATCGACATTATAATTTGTCATATCAAAGTAGTAATATCAAAATTTTCTAAATTTTTTATTCAAAGAGTTCAAGTACAAAATTATGAAAGGGACAATTTTGAAAGTGAACTTTTTTACTGTTAATTCTAACTAAAATTAAAATAAACAATTTTGTGAAAATTTATAAATATTAGAGTTTTTAATCAAAAAGAAAAAATGAAGATTGACATTTTTATTCATCATCTCAAAGCAGAAAAATTAATTTCTTCTAAATTTTGATCTAAAGTATCTGAGCAAAAATTATGAAGTTTTTTGAAAATGGACTTTTCTTTATTGGCCAATTGCAGCCAAAATCAAAATGAAATCAATTTTTTTAAAAAGTTTATAAATATTAGAATTTTTAATAAAAATAAAAATATATTGGCATTTTTATTCATCTTCTCGAAGTTATAAAATCAATTTCTTCCTAATTTTAGTGCAAAAGTTTAGGTACAAAATTATGAAGGTTGTGATTTTATTAGGTAAACTTTTTTTTAATGATTAATTCCTGTTAAAATGAAAGTGAAATTGATTTTCTAAAATTGACTGAAGTAGAATTTTAGAAAAATCTATTTCTCTACCTTGGAAATATAAATAAACCAGCATTCTATTTTAATATTAGTCAAAAAATTCTTAGATTTAGGTGTTTGTTAGTAATGCCCTTTATAGAATTTATGTAAAAGCTTCGCCCTCTTTATTTATTACAAAACTTCCACCGCTCTTATAAGAAATTTTTCTTATTTTTTTGGGGGGAGGGGGGTGGCTCAGGGTCTGGACAAATTTCCGTGAGGATAATTACACTCCAATTATCAACAATAAATCCGACATAAAATTGTATTCTCTTGAATGAAGTTCCTCTCATCATCTTGAGAGAGAGATGAAATAAGATGGAATAAAATTGTCTTCTATGCAAGGAATCAATGTGATAAATAATCATTGAATCAATAATAATAAAATGTCCTACTAATAAACTGGTCTTTTGTGTCGGGAATATAATCAAAGTTTCGAAATCAAATCAAAAGTCGGCTATAAAAAATGACATTCAACATTTGTCTGTTCTAAGTTCTTGACGATTTTCCGGTTACCAATAGATCTGCTCATCTTGATACTGCTTGCATGTTCTTTTAGTCACCGTGTCTGATAGCTTAAAACTCGTATCTTAGTGTTAGATTAAAATGAATAGTTTCGAGATCCAAGGCCAACTACGCAAATAAAACCCACTGTACTAGAAGTGCCTCATGGTTTCACATGCCTTTCACCAGCTTTATAGACAACAAATTTCACCATCTAGACATTATTCAAGCCTCAAAGTCATCTATTCACGTGTCTATTTGCTCACGTTCGGCAATCTATTTTATACAGTCAAGTAGTCAGAATTCCTAATGCTTAATATTGGATTAGTTTGCAAGTACTCCCACTATTTTTTTTTTGGCTAAACGTATTTCTATGACTATCATGTTTTTTCTGGGACAAGGCCTTAGTGAAATGATTAGCTATATTGTCATCAGTGAGAATTTTTTCTATATTTACATTGTTCCTACAAACTATCTCTCTAATGAGATAGTAGTGCGTAAGCACGTGTTTGAATCGCTGATGAGACCTAGGTTCCTTTGTTTGGACGATGACACCATTGTTGTCACAATAAAACAATGGAAGCAACAATTTACTCGGCCTTAGTTGTAGAATTGACGATAGTATCTTGTTTCGAACTCTTCTAGCTCACAGCACAACCATTTAACGTGAATATGAATTCAGATTGCGACTTGCTATTATCTTTGTCCGACTAAAAGCTCAAATTAGTGTAACTATACACTTCTAAAGTGTGTCCTCCATATATCAAGAATAATTCTTTAGTTGTTAAGTACTTAAGAATACTCTTGACAGCTATCCAATGACCCTCACCAGGGTTAGCTTGAAATCTGCTCGTAACACTTAGAGCATAAGAGACGTCAGGTCTTATACATAGCATAGCATACATAATAGATCTTATTGGTGAAGCATATGGCACCTTTTGCATGCTATCAATCTCGATAGGTGTCTTAAGACATATGTCTCTCAAAAGAATAATACCATGTCTCATGGGCAAGTAACCCCTTCTTCGATTGCTTCATCCTAAACTTCTTTAGCATCTTGTCTATGTATATCGATTGACTAAGACCAAGCAACCTCTTGGATCTATTTCTATAGATCCTAATTCCCAAAATGTAGGTTATCTCTCCTAGATCCTTCATAGAGAAATTTTTGGAAAGCCAAACATTTATTGTTTGTAACAAAGGTATATCATTTCACATCAATAATATGTCATCTACATAAAGTATCAGAAAACCGACGGCACTTCCACTCACCTTCTTGTATACACAAGGCTCATTTTAGTATTTGAAAAAACTAAACTCTTTGATTGTCTCATCAAAACGAATGTTCTAACTCCTTGAAGATTGCTTGAGTCCATAAATGGATTTTTCAAACTTGCATACATTATGACTATCAATGGAATCAAAACCTTCGAGGTTGTGTCATGTGCACATCCTTTTGCAAATTCCCGTTAAGGAATGTAGTCTTAACATCCATTTGCCATATCTCATAGTTATAATAAGCAGTTATGGCAAGCAAAATCCTAACGGATTTAAGCATAGCTACTGGCGAAAAGGTTTCTTCAAAGTCAATTCCTTGCCTTTGTTTGTAACTTTTAGCCACTACTCTTACTTTATAGATAACAATATTATTATCTATGTCAGTCTTTTTTTTAAAGTCCCACTTGCACCCTATAAGTTTTGTCCCTTTGGGTGGCTCAACCAAGGTCCATACCTTGTTCTCGTACATGAAATCCATTTTGGATTTTGTAGTTTTACGCCACTTCAAGAAAGTTATTAGGATTGATCATCCATGACTAACACATCCATGCTCTCACTAACGAGAAATTCATATCTCTTAGAAGCATGTCGTGTTCTACTAGATCTACAAAGATCTCGTGTATATTGAGTTTTTGATTGCGCCTCATCAACATGTGGCATAGGCTCTTATTCCAACTATTGATTACTTTGTGGTTCTTGAATTTCTTCAAGTTCTACTTTACTCCCACTCCTTCTTTCAAGAATAAACTCTTTCTCTAGAAAGATAACATGTCTTGAGACAAATACTTTTTACTTAAGGGGATTGTAAAAATAGTACCTCGACTCTCTTTAGGATACCTTCACAAACAAACATTTGTCAGACTTAACTTCAAAGACATGTTTCGCTTCACATAAGCAGAACAACCCCAATCCTTAAATGACTAAGATTTAGTTTCTTACCGTACCATATCTAATAATGTGGGGTATCAACATATTTTGATGGAATACAGTTGAGTGTATATGAGGCAATGTCTAAGGCATATCCTCAAAACGAGCTAGGAAGAGATGCATAACTTAGCATGGAATGATCCATATCTAATGGAGTACGATTTTCTCCTTTCAGACATGCCATTGAGTTGTGGCATGTATGAAGGAGTACATTGAGGAATAATTCCCTTTTTTCTAGATATTATTGAAACTCTTGGCTCAAATATTCTCCACCTCGATCAGATTTAAGTGTTTTGATATTTTTGCCAAGTTGTTTCTCAACTTCAACTCTAAAAACTTTAAATTTTTCAAAAGTTTCAAATTTGTGTTTCATTAGAAAACATAACGATATCTAGAATAGTCATCCGTGAAAGTCATGAAGTAAGAGAAATCACCTCCAGTGACATTAAGCCACAAACATCAATATGTATCAGTCCAAGAATATCACTAGCACATTCACCTTTTCCAGTAAAAGATGTCTTAGTCATTTTCCCAAGTATACAAGACTCACATGTCCCAAACGATTCATAATCGAATCCTTCCAAGTATCCATCTTTATATAATTTGGATATACTTTTTTCATTCACATGACCAAGTCTACAATGCTAAAGGTATGATTGATTCATAATATCTAATTTCTGTTTCTTGGTATTTATATTGAAAATGGACTTATCTTCATCAAGAATATATAAATCATTAATTAATGAACAAGTACAATAACTAATGCCATCACGTGAAAAAGAATAAATTTTATTCTTTTGAATGATGGTAAAAGTATCCAAATATATTGTAGAGATAGAAATGATATTCTTAGTAAGTACAGGAACAAAATACCAGTTTTTCAATTCTAGACTAAACCCGTCGGGCAAAGAGAGTATATAAGTTCTTATTGTTAATGTAGAAACTCTTACTCCATTCCCTATGTGTAGCTTAACTGTAGACACCAAATTTAAATACACCATTCATTTTTCTTACATTAGGGGGCATTTTTCTATTTTAGGGTTAAATCCCAATTTTTGAGTAAAAAGGACAAAGTCAACTATTCTGGAGGGGTGTGAAAAGGTAATTTTCAGCTTGTAAATTTTTTTTTACCAATTTTGGGTTCTAAAGGCATATTTTGTACTTTCATACATGTTTATGAATTTTTTGTAATTTTTTTGGATTAACAGCTTTTTTTTTGGTCAATTATGTCAGTTTAAGGGCAAAATGGCCATTTCGTCACGTGAACACTATTTTTGCCTATTTTTGGATCCCAAATTTATTTTTCAGACTTTTAGGCATGTTTCTAAATTTTTTTTGATTTTTTTGGGAATGATTGGTATTTTTTCTATAAATCTTGTGTTCAGGGGCAAAATAGTCATTTCGCACCCCGAAACGCATTTTTTGCTAGTTTTGAGTTCTAAATTCATTTTTAGGATTTTAAGCTTATTCTTTATTTTTGGTAATTTTTCAAGGCCAATAGCTATTTTTCTGTATATTTTGTCATTATAGGGGCAAAATAGTCATTTCACACCCTAATTTTATTTTTTAGATTTTTAAACCTATTTCTAATTTTTTTTGCTAAATTTTGGAGTCCATTGCTATTTTTTCATTAATTTTAATTTTGTGATATTTTAGGGTAAAACTGTAATTTAGTGGTTAGGGACATTGTGGTCATTTTGCACATTCTTGGAGGGCAAGATTACTTTACACTATAAATACCCCATTCAGTAATAATAAAAAATTAAAAAATTCTAGGATAACTCTTGAACACACTCTCACCTAAAACACACATTAAATACTACACACCCACTAACACACCTTCCAAACACACACAAAAATCATTCACAACACAAACACATACTTTTTTCACCTACTGAAATCTAAACCCACACACTTTCACACTCAAACACACAGTAATTCTAGTATTAGGGGGCATTTTTTCTACTTTTCGGGTCAAATTTTAATTTTCTAGTAAAAGGGGTGAAATCAGCAATTTCGAGGGGCAAAACAGTAATTCTCAATTGTACTTTCATACGTATTTTAAATTTTTGTGATTTTTTCAAGTTTAACTAATATTTTTCTATATTTCCACAACACATTGGCAAAATGGTCATTTCGTTCGCGAACACCATTTTTGCTCATTTCGGGTCCCAAATTTATTTCTTAGTTTTTAAGCATGTTTCTAGATTTTTTTATTTTTTTTAAGGTTAATTACTATTTTTTCTGTAAATACTGAGTTCAAGGGCAAAACGGTCATTTCGCACTTCGAAAGCATTTTTGGCCAATTTTGGGCTCTAATTTCATTTTTTAGATTTTTAAGCCTATTTTAACTTTTTGGCAAAATTTTGAGGTCCATCAGTATTTTTCAGTAAATATCGCAGTCAACGAGCAAACTGGTCATTTTGCAGTCAACGAGCAAACTGGTCATTTTGCACAAAAAACGTATTCTAAGTTTTCCATTTATGTAAAATTTGTTGTTTGGGTTTTTTCACTTTTTGGGTGTTTAAGGAAAATCATGACTTTTTTTTTAGTTTAGTTTTAATTTTAATTTTTTATGTCACAAAATTATTTCTTAGGATGAAATGAGAATTTTTATTATTACAAGCATTTTAGTCTTTTCACTCATTTCTTAGAAAATAAGTCTTTCTTCCACTATAGATAGCCATTTTTGGAATTAAAAAAAAAGTAAGAAAAAGTCTAGAGAGATTTTTAATTTTTTCTATTACACACCTCTCACACAACACACCAAGAACACACACCACGCTCAAAGAGTATTTGCATACAAACACACACTACCCCAACAACATACACCACACATCTTCATACAGACACACTCCACACCAAGAACATACACCACACATTAGTTCATCTTCATATAAACACACACTACACACACTGCACACAAATTTTCACACACTGCACACAATCACACACAGTCCATACAATCCACACAAATACACATGGTCCACAAATTCACAATACTCACACATGCACATGGACACACACGGTAACCCACGCATATACACACACATCTGCACACATATTTCACACAGTGAATCACGCAGTAACCCACATACACACATGCACGTGGACACACACAGTAACCCACGCACATACACACACATCTGCACACATATTTCACACACTGAATCACACAGTCATGCATGCTCACATACACCAAAACCACATACAAATTCACACGCATAGACATACACAAAATCACATAACCCATTCACACACACAACACCCACAGATTTAAACACACAAACACACATTCAAATGCACACAAACACAGTCATTCAAATGCTCACAAACACAACACCATTATTCAAACACACACAACACCATTACACACAGTAGAACCCATAGTCAGTTCAGAACAATACACACACACGACATATTCACCATCATGTAATTTTCACCACATTCACAGCTTCAAACCACCCCTATTAGCACCTCCAAACCACCTTCCTTCTTACATCATTCTCTGTTAATACAACCTGCAAACAAACAGCCCAAGAACAACCAACAACTAGAAAATCAGTCCAACAGTCGCTCATCCAAATGTCACCACCACAGCAATTATTCACAACCCAAATACTAGATCATCACCACAAAAACTCCGCCAGTAATCCACCACTAAGCCACCTCTGCCTGCCTGAAGCTCCACTTTCCTTCCCTGAATTTACTGTAAAATCACAAAACCACCAAAACCAATGAATCCTCACCATCTTCCCCCTGTCCTATAATCAATCCGCCACCAAATCCCAATTCCTACAACCACTGCTGTCTCCAATAGTCTCAAACTCTCCAGCCACTGTCAGCTCCAAATCTACTCTTCTCTAACCCATAATCAGCCAAGATACAACTACCGATTGCAGCCCCCTGAATCCCTACAAAATCAATCCCTACTGCCACGGCATCACAGCTGCAATCGCAATCCAAAAACCACCATGTAACTACCTCTCCATCAGCCCAAAATCTGCCCAATTACCAAGTTATCATCAACAGCCAAATCACCACAGACATCCTACCCATCCAATGCCACTGAAAATCAGACATAATACACACCACCACTACCCAACCCTCTGCCATCATTTAGCCTCTGTTCTGCCCAAATTCACTCCAAAATACACCACCAGGGAAGAACTGAGCAGCCCCTCCACCAAATTCAACCACCAATTCACAAGTGGTCACAAACAGTGTACAAATTACAGCCCATAACCCCATCACCTGTCCCGCAACCTGCCCAATAGTTAATAATCAATAGCAATAAACAAAGGCCAGCAGTCATTCCCATCGCCACAAGGATATCAACACCCACAGTCGGCCCAACCACTCATCAATACCTATTAGCCATCGAAATCCTCTCTCACCACCACTGGAAGGCATCCCTTCAGGTAATATTCTTAATCTCCCTTCCCATCATTGTATATAGTATATTAATCTAAGAAAAAATTTGATTTGATTTAGCCTAAATTCGGAAAAGGGATTTGATTTTTCTTTTTTTTTTTTTTGAAGATCAGAATTGGGGGAATTCGATTGAAAGAAAAAATGATTTGGGGATAATTGGAGATTAGAGATAGAACAGAGAAGGAGAGGAAGAGAAATATGGAGATGAGACAGATACAAAGAGAGAAAGAAAACGGAAAGAGAAAAAAAAGGAAAAGGGGAGAACAAATGGGAGCTAGAGAAGAAGAAAAACAAAGAGAAGAAATGAAGTGTAGGAGAAAGAGATACACGTAGAGAGAGAGAGAGAGAGAGAGAGATAGATAGAGAGAAACAGTAGAAGGAGAGAACAGAAAGGTGGATCCGGCTGAGAGAGAGAGAGAGAGAGAGAGAGAGAGAGAGAGAGAGAGAGAGAGAGAGAGAGAGAGAGATATTAGCAAGAGCAGAGGGAGGAAGAAGAAAGAAAAGGTGAGAGAAATAAAAGAAGAGAAATTGGGAAGAAGAAGACTGATTCAGTCATTAGGGGTGATTTGTTTGTTTAATCACTTAATTAGTTAGTTGACTAAATTGACTTAATTAACTAATTGATAAATTTTAATCTAATCTAGAATATTTTGGTTACTTCATTGCAAATAGATGTTATTTGTGCTTAGCTCTGAGTTTTGGTTTTATTCACTATCTCCTTAATTATTCTTCAATTTTTGCAAATTAGTCCTTATCCTTTGTAGATTGCCCTCTCACGCTTTATAGTTTTTCAATTAGATCCTACATTTTTGCATTATCCCTATTAACTTTGCTGAAATTTTCTTTTGCACCCCCTTATTTTGCTGGAATTTTTAGTTTTTACCCCCATGTTTTGCTGAAATTTATAATTTGGTCTTTTTACTTGTTCATATTTATGTTTTGTGCCCTTAATTTGATGATATTTACAATTTTGATCCCTTGACTTTGATGAATTGGCATTCTTAGTCCTTTTTGTTCTTGAATTTGCATATTTGCCTTTAAGTTTGCTTGAGATTCCGTTTTACTCCCCTGCCTTGATAGGATTTATATTTCATGCCCCAATTTGTTGAAATTTACTTTGTCATATTTCATATTTTATGCTTTAAATAGTGGTACCTTAACTTATTTGTTCATCTTGTTAGCATTTAGTACCGGATCTTCAAAGAGATGTACTCCTATTTCTCATTAGTTGCTCTTTATGTATTCCAATGTGCTTCTATGTGATTTTTTTAATGTGTTTTCTTCATGTGTTTCTTATTGTATATACTTTTTCCATGTTTATTTACTTTATGTTATTTCTTTTCAAATTTCATTATTTGGCAAAAATGTAATAGATTGCTAGATTTTACTATTTTTGCTAGATTTTGTATTTAGATAGCCAATGTAATAGTTAGATTACTTTCTTTCATATATTTTTTAAAGGTTGTGTATTTAGATAACAAGTGTAATAGATAAGCCATTTTGAATTTCTCTCCCCTTTAATTGTAAGTTAAATCCCCCGGTGAATAGTTAGGGCTTAAGTACTTTTTGCATGCTTACGTGCTTATTTGTTTCACCCATTTCCTTATGATTTACATCTAGATATCATGCTTATGTGTTATGTGCTCCTATGTGATTACATGCTCTTATATGTTTATGTATTTATGTTATGCTTTTATTTGTGCTTAATTTGTAACGTCACCACAATAGTCCAACACTAATTGTGGTTTTATCGCTTTTCCTTTAGTCCAATGCTAGTGGAAATTTCAAGACAGGGCTAGTTCAATGCTAGACCTTTTAAGCCATTTAGTATTAGTTTCACTCATTGTGTGTAATTCATATCATTTCACACACTATTTTTTAGGAATTTTTCATTTTGTATGATTTATATATATATATATATATATATGTTATTACTATTACCTATTTTTACAAATATTCAGTGCATGACATCTAGAATGCATTACACATAGAATTTAGGTCATTTGTGTGATTTGACTAGAAATAGTCACCTACTTACGTGAGAAACGGTGGTGTAATATGCCGTTTCTCCCTCCGTGAATAAGAACAGTTAGTCACAAGTTATTAGTTCCCTGTACCCGTTATATTACATCCCCATTTTCTTTGATCACTTACTATCTATATTACTATTTTTCTTTTTTCTTTTTTTTTTTGCATTCCATTTTGTATGCATACTCATGACTCCTTCGAGACATTATTTTGGATTTCGCAATTAATGTAATAATTCTGATTAAGCCTCGACAGGACATTCTGACCCTCTTGATACCACATTAGGATTAGGATTTGTATTCATTTAGTCACATTCAAACACAATAGAATTAAGGGTTAATTTAGAAAATTTTGATTAAATCTCGCAACTAGCTTCGACTAGGTTAAAAGGGTGCCTTAAGAGTGAGTTTTTGCCTTTCCTTTCTTCAAATGTGACTCCTGGACCTTTTTCTCTTGTTTTTTCCTAGACCGGAGTTGAAAAGTGCTTTTCAAATAATTTTTCTAAAATTTTTTAGTTTGTTTTTGTCAAATGATTTTTCGGGTGACTTGGATACACCCTAACTCAATACCAAGTGGCGACTCCATTTTTTTAAACAAAACCCTTTTTTAAACTATTTGGCCAAAGTGTCGTATCTTAGTCCCGGCCTTGTTTTGTTTTTCAAAATATCTTTTTTCTAAAAATAACACTTTTTCACTAAAACATTAATTTTTTCTCACACACGCATGGTTTTTAAAAACTTTCTCTTTGAAAAGGGTCATAGGACCGGACCGCCTTTTCGAGGTATGACAGTCAACGAACTGACTCGAGCTATGCATTAGATTTTTGGGGCGCTACACACACATTGAGATCAAAAGAACCAAAAAATCAAGAACACCCAAGAGCATATCAAGATTCATCTACATTCACCCAAGTTCTTGCTAAAAAGGCATTTTCTTAAACACTTGTATCATTATTTCTTGTAATCTTTCACAAAAATTTAGCTAAAAATGAAATCTAAAGCTGATTTTTGCCCTTTTTATTTTTGTAGATTTATTTTCTTCTTTATATTTAGGGTTTTCTTTATGGGGTTTTCTTTTTTTTCTTCTCCTTTTGGGTTTTTCTGTTTAGGTTCATCATTTCTGATCTTCCGCCATGCCCTATCTCCTGACCTTCCATCACCAATAGCTCCACCAAAGCTACCATCACAGCCCCATAGATCAGTCAATTCCCAACCAATAAGCTGCCTACCATTGGCAGTTGCCTATGGTCCTCTCAACCACCAATGACTCCTCCAATCCCACTCAAAACAACCAGCAAGCATTAGTCACAAAGCACATCAAATCAGCCTATCGCTCACCTGAAATCACCATAGTCCAAATCCAACCTATAATTCCACGAATTATTAAGTCATAATCAGCAACAAGCCACCAATTTCACCACTATCACCACCTCCCCTATCTCTAACCACCAATACCAGCCATTGAAACCTCCCTCATCACCAGAAACAACCCACAATCACCCCAAATCCCTCGGAAACACTACATCCTCTAAAGCCACAAACACAACCACCAAAAAAAATAAACTATCTCCACCCAAAACCAAGACCCATAGTTTATGACATCTTTGGCCATCATCATAGCCAAAACAACAGACTCAATCATAGCCCCACAATCAACGACCTCCTCTTCCATACCAATCACAAAACCATAAAGCCATCCTATCCACCACCACGATCCAATAGACCACCAATTTCTTCCCCTTTCAACCGCTATTGCCTACAACCACAACCAACTACCATCCAACTCCATCTTCATTACACAAACCCATCACAAAATTACACACCCCAGTCAATAACCACAAAATGACCAGAGGGTGTAGATTTGGACTAGCCCATTTTCTATAAATTCTCCACTAGCATTGGACTAGCGAGAAAGTGATCAAACCACAACTAGCGTTGGACTAGTGTAGTGATATCACAAATTAAACATGAACAAAAGCATAATATAAGTAAATAAAAACATAAGAGTATACAAATCACATAGGAGCACCTAACACGCAAACATAATATTTAGATGCAAAATCCTAAGGAAAGCAGTAAAATAAATAAACACATAAGCGCACAAAAAAAAATGCAAACCCTAACTATTACATCGAGGGACCTAACTTACAATTTAAGGGGAAAAAGGTAAAAATAACATATTTATTACATTTGTTTATCTAAATATAAAACTATACTAAAATAATATAAATGTAACCTATCTATTACATTGGCTATCTAAATACAAAAATCTACAAAAATAATAAAAATATCTACTATTACACTTTCCATGTAATAAAAACCTGAACTCAACAAATAATGTTAATGTAAATAAAACACTCCAACTATATATATATATATATATATATATATATAAACACTAAAAACATAAAAAAAAATAAGGAAAACATATAGGAAAACATAGGGAAAAATAAAAAATTAGTGAAAGTACCTCCCTTTGAAGATATGGTACTAGTATTTAAGAAAACGAACAAATGTGTTAAAGGTACCACTATAAAAGAATAAAGATAAAAGATAAAATACTAACAAATTGAGGGTAAAAAAATGTAAATTCTATCAACTAAGGGGACTAAAAAACAAAATTGTAAACCTAAGAGACTAAAGGGTAAAGTTGAAATTCTAGCTAATCAAGGGGTTAAATTAGAAATTCACACAAGTCTAAAGGGTAGCAATGCAAATAAAGTAAATTAGGGCCAAACAATAAATTCTAGCAAGAGTGGGGCAAATTTGCAAATTATAGGACCTAATTGAAAGAACAATAAAATCCAAGGGTGCCAATCTATAAATATCAAGGCTTAATTGCATAAACTAAAAGTTTCCCTTGACATAGTGATAAAAATCAAATTCTAGGAACCAATGCTTAAATATATATTTTATAATCTAATAACTAGAAGATATAGAATTAAGAAAAATCTAAATTAAGATAAACTTAAACAAAATTCAAAACTAAAACCACACTATAATCTGACATTTATTTGTAAAACAAAACTAAAGAGAAGGAAAGGAAATAAAATACCTAAAATTGAAAACCTACCCCAGTACATCTCCCTCAGCTAACTCTTTAGCCTCATCGTGTTTTTCTTCAACATACCACCCTCTATCACAAATATACTTATTAGGGGAAAACTCATTAGCTAAGCTTTTCACCATTTTTCAGCATAAATATCAAAACTATGTTCACAAAGCTTGAAAACAATCAACTTCAAATAATCCAAAATTCTCAACAGTCCATATTCTAGCCTACAAAACCAATGATTCAAAGAATTCAATCCCATCAGCAAGAACATCATGGGCAGCCTTAAAATCCTTTATTCTCCATTCAGTCATTACACACATTAAATAGATTTCTAAAAAATCATAACTCCCTAAAGTTAGTCCTTAAATCTTACAAATCCCAAAAGAAATCAGCCACAAAATTAGAGAACATGGATGCCAAATTTGGTTGATTAAACAATAAGCAAAAGAAAGGAATTGGAAGAAAGGGTAGAACTTTCACCTAACTTGTAGGTGGTGGAAGTCGCAATTGTAATGGCGATGTTGGTTGATGACAATTGCCGATTGATATGGTTATGGGTGGTGGTGAGCTGACTGTCGTAGTCCTTGAGGTGTTACCTAGATTAGCTAGGGTTAGTGGTGGTGATTGTGGCTGATTTTGGATAGCTTGGGGTTTGGATTGTGGCTGCGATTTTGGTAGTTGGAGTGGCGACCTGGCTGATGGCATTTCTAGCAGTTAAGGGTGGCTTGGGTTGTTTGGCTGTCAGGTGGTTGGGAGTAGCTTGGGTGGCTGTTAGGTGGGTTAAATGGTGTTGGTAGTGGTGGTAGGGAGGTAATAGGAGCTCATTGTGGGCTGGTCATGGACTTGTCTTAAGCTGATTATGGGGAGTTGTTATGAGTAGATGGTAGTGGTTATTGTTATAGTGATTGAGGGGTTGATATGGTGGCCGTCTAGTGGCGTTTGGAGGGCTGGTATGGCTGTTTCGGAGGTTCAGTGGTAAAAAGGAAAAAGAGGAGGATGAAAGAGGCAGGTTGCTATAACAGTGACTAGTAGTGTTGGGTATGATGTCTAGGTTCTATTGATGGCATTGGGTGGTGGTAAGGTGGATTGTGATGGAGATGAAGGCTGATTGTGGCAGTTTTGTAGTGACTGGGTAGGCTTTGTGTGTGAACTGTGGGAGTAGACATGATTGCAGTGGTCTGTGATTAAGGTTCAGGGTGTCTGGGTTGTTTTTTGGAGTGTGGTTTGTTCTATTGTATTTGGGGTTGGTTGATGGTGGCAACTAGTGGCTGATTGAGTGGAGTTTGAAGTGATCTTGGCTAGTGGTGGAAGGTGGTTTCTAATGCTTCTATGGTTGATTATGGATAGAAGCTAGTTATAAGTAGAGGAAAGATGGAGAAAGAGATAGAGGAAGTGATAGAACTATGAAATTAACTATACATGTGTGTGTATGTGAAATTTTGACTATCTATGTGTGTATGTGTGATGTGTGTGTAAATTTGTGTATTGGCGCGTGAGCTTTGTGTGTGTTTGTGTGTGTGATTGCAAATATCTATTGTGTATGAACTATGTGTGACTGTGAATGTGGATGTGTGTATGATTGTGTGTCAATATGATTCATGAGTGTGTGTTTGTGTGTGTATTTGAGTGTGTGATAGTGTGTGTAAAGGTGGATGCGTGTGTTCTATGTGAATTACTGTATGAAATTGTGTGCAAAGTGTGTGATATGATGTGTGTATGAAGATGAACTACTGTATGTTCTTGGGGTAGTATGTAGGGTATATGAAGATAAATATAGAATGTGAGTGTGTATTCTAGTGTTCTAAGTGTGAATTTAAAGATGAACTAATGGGTGTTTTAGGAGTTCTAAGTATATCAGGAAAAATTAAAAATATCTCTCTAAACTATTTTTTTTTCTCCCATTTCTTTTATTAATAAAAATGAGGTATTTATAGTACAAGGGGATAGGATTTGGGAAGCTATTGGGAAGCTTCCCAATCTTATTCTCCAAGTAATAGTCAAAAGACCAAAATACTCTGGAATTTAAATTACAACTTTACCCTTAAAAAATAATTTTTTTGTGCACAAAATTTAAAAAATGTCTTGGTTCCTCCTAAAAACAACAAAAAAATGCAAATAATAAATTTTATTAATAGAAATTCGGGCAAAAAGTACGCCTGTGTGCAAAATGACCATTTTGTCCCTACATTGTCGAAATATACAAAAAAATAGTAGTTGGCCCAAAAAAATTACACAAAAATTTGAAAACATGTATGAAAGTACAAAATATGCATTTAGAATCCAAAAGCCAATGAAAGAATTTTACATGCTAAAATTACTGTTTTGCCCTAGAATTGTTAACTTTAATCCTTTTGCCCAAAAATTGTGATTTGACTCCAAATAGTAGAAAAATGCCCCTATGTTGTTAGAAAATAAGTGGTATGTCAAAATTTGGTGTTTAGAAAAACTTCCCGATCTACTCAGATTTCCTGAGTAACTGACTTAAACATTGAAGGCACTTTGAGAGATTTACCCCCATGTGTTTCAACATTTGTTGTGTTGCAGGCTTATGTGTCTATCCAGAACAGCTCATCTAAAGTAGTACAAAGTTTGGGCACATCACTTTCATAACAGCCACACGACAAATGCATGTGCGAGAACATCTTCCTTACTCCATTCTAGCTTATGCCATGGCACAATGTATTTAGTTACACTCTAATTCTTCATAGCTGATTTGGCAGTATAATAACTAGTTGCATTCTTTATCCACACCACTTGATCTTTTTTTATCTTTTAAGGGCAAAAAAATTTGAAGGAGCATTTCTTACTAAGTCAAAAGCTTCTCCTCTCAGCTTTCTTCCTGATGGCCAATTCTATTATCCATTCATGACTATAGATGCCACTTTTGCTTGCTCACAACTTTCACACAGCCTCAGTATTTCATACCACAAGAATATATTCAGTCCATTACCGATAATATTCTTCCCGCATTGTTCTGCAATTGGTCTTGGTTTCAGTATTTTTTTCCAATTCCATGAATTGTCTATCGTACATTTTACAGACCATAGACCCCCCCCCCCCTTTAGCAAGTATACATGGATCCATTTGATCCATAATGAGTACTCCCTCCGTCCCATTTTAATAGGTTTGCTTTCCTTTTTTATCCGTCCCAAATTATAATTCACTTTTCAATGGAAAAATGTAATTAATTTTTAACTTCTCTAAAATGTTCCTATTTAATTACTTTGTTATAAGTGAGAGGGTGCATAGTAAACCGTAGATTTACATATCAAATGGAATTAATTTGACTTGTGGTGCAATTTTCTATTTGTATTTAATGTAAATATTTAATAATAAATATAAGGGTATTTTAGTAATATTATAGATTAATTTATTCTTTCAATAAAGTTAACTATCTTTTCTTAAACTGTGTGAAAAAACTTGTAAGTCTATCAAAATGGGACGGAGGGAGTATTTTTTATGGAAAAATATTCCATATGCACCTCAGAATTAAAGCTTTGTTCTACAGCTTTAAATTTTTCCGTTACAGCCACCCTTCATTTAATGGTTTGCAGACCTCCCTCCAGCTTACTTTAGTTCTAGAGTGTCTTAGATCTACACCAGACCATAAGAATGCATTTAATGTGCTTTCCACCTTTTTTACTCCCCAAGGCAGTGCAAGGATGCTCTCCCAGTTTACAAACAGAACAGATTTTATTAGAGTTAACCTTCCTGCATACGTTAGCTTCTTCCTGCCCAGCTTCTTATTTAGCACAAAATCTTATCAATCATAAGATGACAGTCATTTAAGCTTAATTTTGTAGATATCAGAAGTACTCCCAGGTATATAACTGGAAGTTTTCCCAGTGGCACTCCAATTTCCATGCTAAAATTCACACTCTGCTCTTCAGAAATTCCAGCTGCAAAAAATTCTGATTTTGTTAAGTTTGGTTTTAGACCTGATAGCCAAGATAATTCTTCCAATATTTTTTTTGTATAAGATTCATTGATTTGTGAGTTGCAACAGCCACAATGAAAAGGCCATCAGCAAAAGAAACATAAGACAGGTTCAACTCTTTACATCTGGGATGATAATTAAATCCACTTTCTTCAATGTTCTTGTTCAATAACTAAGAAAGTACCTCGATTACAAGTAGGAATAGATACGGAGATTTAGGATCTCCTTATCTTAGTCTCCTCTCATTTTTGAAGGACCCAACCAAGGCTCCATTCATGTTAAAAGAAAATCTTGCAATGCTTACACAGTTCTTTATTAAACTCACAAAGGAATTAGGAAAATCCATAGTTTCCATTATAGCAAACAAGAATTTTGACTTACTATGCAATAGCTTACATGATATCCACTTTAGTTGCACATCTAAGCTTACTCCATTTCCTGTGGTAGTTTCTCACAAACTCATGCATTAGTTGCACATTATCTGATATACTTCTATCTTTAAAAAAGCATTTTTGTTTTGTGAGATGACTTCCTCCAAGGTACTCTTCAATCTTTTTGTCAGGATCTTAGAATAGCACTTGTAAGCAATGTTGCAACAGGCTATAGGCTTATGCTCCTTCATTGCTACTGGATCAGCAATTTTTGGTACCAAGGTGATTATAGTGCCATTAAAACTTGATGGAATTTTTTCTTAGTAGAACCAATATTTTATTACTAAAGCCAAATCAGGTTTGATTGTTTCCCAATTTTTCTTGAAAAAATCCACTGTGTAACCTTTTGGACCTAGAGCAGTCCCTTCCTTCATACCTAATGACGCAATTTTAGTTCCATCTCAGCTACCTCTTTATCAACTCTCCTTCCTTTTCAACTGATATCTTTCTTTATACAACCAATTCAAGTCTTGTTCGCATTTCATTAGTAATGTTTCTGATTCAGAAAACAGCTTCTGACAATATTCCACTACCTCTTTCCTTACATCCTCATATTCAGTTAATTTTACTCACTCATTTATAGTTAAAACGAGAATTTTGCTCCATGCGTGATGAGTGTTCATCTTTCGATAAAAAAAAAAAAATGAGGTATTCCCCCTTCTTTAGTTATTTAAGTCTGGATTTTTCTTTATAGAATCTTTCTTCCTACTGTAACAATTCAACATAACTTTTCAATGCTTCTTTTTCCATTTGCTATATTTTCGTATCAAAGGGATGGTTTTGGAGTTTTCCGTGAATTTCCCCCAACTCCTCTCTAGCTTTCAAGGTAGTCATTGAAATATTACTGAAATGTTCTTTGTTTAGCCCTCTCATCTACTTTTTCAACAGTTTGAGCTTGCAGTATGTTTGTTCATGAGATTACCACTAACTTTAGTTTTTCACACATTTTCTAGTATCTCCTTAAACTTGCTATGATTCATTCAACTTTTCTGGAAATTAAAGGACTTGGGACCAGCATTGAATTTCTATTTAATGTGGATAAATACAGGAGTATGATCAAATACTGTGGGATCCAAAAATTCTGCTTCCACATTCTAGTAGTTGTTAAACCACACTTCATTGCACATCACTGTTTATTGTATTGCCCTAAGCATAAAAGAATGGCGTTCAAAAAATTGCAAAGGATTAGGTACTCAAATACTAGATTATTGAACGTACAACTTCCAGAGTAAAGTGGTAAAATCAGATTCCATGGAACAAATATCATTACTACTGTTTTTGCATTCGTTTTATTGTACAACGAGAAAAACAAACCGGAGTAAGATTTAGAAGATTGATAACTTTAATGTTAATAAATACTGATCTTGCAATAAGCTATGTCTGTTTGATGGTATCACGACGACTTTACTTAAAGGTGATCAATGGATGCTTGTAAATTTAATATTGTTGAACTACATCCTTGCTAGCAATACATATTGCAAATACTTTTAAAATATTGTTGCAGAATTACTACTTGGTCTATTGGAATATTTTAGTCATTACCGTCTTCTTGTGACCATATATCAACGCGTGAATCTTTAAGAGCAAAGCCAGGCTGTTTTCGTGGAAAAGAAGGTGACATTTGTGTGCATGTTATTTGCGTTTCTTAATGCAGAGGCAATATAATTGACAGGACGATGACAGAACTTCTGATAATTGAGTCATTCGTACGAGGATAATACAGCAATCCTGGACCATGAATAAATGGCATGAAGCTTGGTGCACAAACCAAGTTGTTTTCTTTGAAAGGTGACATTTGTTTACATGTTATTTGCATTTTTTCATGTAAGGGACAATATAATTAATACGACAACAAAACAACCGTTTGAAAATTAAGTTATTTCTAACAGGTTGTGTAGAATAAATGGTTTCCTCAATCTTATTGATTGAAAGAATGCAGACATATATACAACTATACACCAATTAGGAAAGACTAAAACATAAGGAAAATAAAATATTCTAAATAACTAACTACCCTAATTTAGAAGATTACAAGAATAAGTTAAATATACACCAAATATTCTTACAAAGGCAATATACAATGTATGTGGACTGATAGGCCCCCTCAAGATGGTGCTCCAAGGGAGACGCCAATCTTGAGAGAAATATCTCGGAGCCGATACCAGTGAGAGTGGTTTGGTGAGCGCATCTGCCAATTGATCTGCGGAGGAAACATGAGAGACTCTAAGACTGCCACTTGCACTAGTTCACGCAAACAAAATGATAGTCCAAAGCGATATGCTTCATGCGGGAATGAAATACTGGGTTCGCGCATAAATAGGTTGCATCAATGTTGTCACTGTAAAGGGTTGGTGGAGAGTTAGCTAAGACACCAAGTTCTTCAAGGAGAAAGCGTATCCACTGAAGTTCTGCAGCAGCTGAGGCAATGGCCCTATATTTAGCTTCGGTGGAGGAGCGAGCAACAGAGCGTTGCTTCTTTGAACTCCAAGAAACCAGATTGGGCCCAAGGAAGACCACATAGGCACCTGTAGATATACGATCATCAAAGTCACCTGCCCAATCTACATCACAGAAGGCATGAAGTGACAAAGAACTGTGCTGCTGTAGACGAATGCCAGAGGACCTCGTACCATTAAGATACCGAAGAAGACGCTTAACAGCACCCCAGTGGTGAGTCGTTGGAGCGTGCATGAACTAGGATAACTTGTTAACAGCAAAGGCAATGTCAAGACGAGTGATAAGAAGATACTGTAAGCTACCAACTATCTGACGGTACAGAGTTGCATTCGCAGGAGGAGAACCATCATAAAGCTATAGTGAAGAGGAGGTGGCTAGTGGTGTTCTGAACTGGTTTAGAATTGTCCATATTGTGCTTGGCAAGTATATCCAAAAGATATTTTTGCTGACTTAGGTGTAGGCCCCCTGGACAAGAAATAACCTCAACACTAAGAAAATAAGATAAAGCACTGAGATCCTTGATCGAGAATCGAGAACCCAATTGATGAACAAAATGTTGAACGACCAGATCATCACTCCCCGTAAGGAGGAGATCATCAACATACACCAGAAGATACATAGTAGTTTCCCCACAACGATAAATGAATAGGGAAGTATCTGACTTGGAATTTATAAAACCAACCTCAAGAAGAAAGCGACGTAATTCATTGTACCAAGCCCGAGGAGCCTGTTTAAGACCATAGATGGCTTTGTGTAGCTTGCACACATAGGTAGGAAAATGAGGATCAACAAAACCCGGTGGTTGAGACATATAGACATCTTCGTCTAATTGACCCTGAAGAAATGCATTATTAACATCCATTTGTCGGAGAGACCAACCGCGAGAGATAACTAAGGAAAGAAGAACCCGAATTGTAGTCGGTTTAGCCACTGGGCTAAAAGTGTCATGATAGTCAAGACTAGGTCGTTGATGAAAACCTTTCACGACAAGCCGGGCCTTATAGCGGTCTATGGTGCCAATCAGGTTTCCTTTTGATACGGAAAACCCATTTACAACCAACTGTATTCTGAGACTCAGTAGGAGGTACCAAGTTCCAAGTACTATTACGAAGAAGAGCATCAAATTCTTCAGACATAGCTGCACGCCAACGTGGGTCTTTGAGGGCTTGAGTGTGAGAGGTAGGCTCAGAGTTGTCTAGGGAGGTAGTGACGGTGAGGCTATACTTTAGGTTTGGTTTGAAGATGTTATGCTTGGATCGGGTTACCATTGGATGGGTAGAGGTGGTAGGTGGTATCGCAGGTGAGTTTCTTGGTAATATATTCTGGGCGGGGACATTAGGAGAGGAGTGCACGGGAGGCATCCCGAGAGAAGTGGTTTGTGAAGGGTCTTTAGATGTAGGATGTGGAGAGACTATGGGAGATTGGTCATGGGAAGCGGGTTGCAAAATGAAAGGAGATTGTTGGAGGTTATGAAATGTGGTATTGGGAGGCGAACTGGGTAAGAGAGATTCAGCATTAGGTGGGGGTGAAGGAATTTGCAAAGAATTTCATAGTAAGGAGGCCCCCTCAGTCACCTCAGATGGCACCATATCTGGCGATTTACTATGAGAATCAACACCAACACTGGCCAAAGAAGATGATTTAAAAGGAAACTCAGACTCGACAAACACAACATGACGAGAGACATAGATTTTGTGAGATGAGAGGTCATAACATAAGTAGGACACTTTGAGTAAGGGAATAGCCAAGAAAAGCACAAAAAGGCGAGAGCTGAGACTCCAACTTGTGAGATGTGTAAGGCCGCAGCCAAGGATAACAAAGACACCCGAACACCCAAAGTTTGAGGAGATTAGGAGGGGTATGAAAAAGACACTCAAAGGATGATTTCATGGATAGGTTGCATTTGGGCATACGGTTAATAGATAGACAGCGGTAGCAAAAGCAAAAGGCCAAAATGAGGACGGGATAGGATGCTTGGTGAAGTAACGTTAAACCAGTTTCAACAATGTGGCAATGTCTACAGTTCTGAAAAACCATTATGTTCAGGTGTGTGAGGTGGAGTGCTCAAATGTGAAATACCATGAGTTCTGAGAAAATCTTTGAGAGCTATATATTCCCCACCATTGTTCGTATAGAGTGTAACTATAGGTAGGTTGAAACGTTTTTCCACAAGAGTTTTAAAACATTTAAACACAACTAGAACATCAGATTTATGTTTGAGTGGGTAGAACCTAGATATATTTGGTGTAATGATCAACAAAAATCACATAATATTTATAGCCATCACATGATAAAACTGGAGATGTCCATACATCCTGAAAATACCAAATCAAGAGGAGAATTAGATGTAAGGGAAGAATCATGAAATGGTAATTTGTGACTTTTATTACATAGACAAGCATGGCAATAAAAATTGTTCAATAGGACTAAGGGAAAATGACACGGATTGGGACGATGACAAATGACGCATGACCCTATTGGACTGGATGACCCAAACGACTATGCCATAAAGAGAAAGACTCATGAGACACTAGAAAAGGCCAGTGGTGATGTCGATACACCCAATGATGGAGACCAAGAGTAGATGCCACCTTTAAGTAGACCTTGATGGAGGATGGCCCCCGTGCGAGGATCCTTCACCTGAAAGTGTGTTGGAGTAAAAACAACAATAACATTATTAGTTTGGCATAATTGAGAAACAAATAATAGATTTTTGTGCATTGAAGGCACACAAAGGGCATTAGAAAATTTTAAGGATGAGGGATTATAAGGTGGAGATAGTGAGCCCATATGGGTAATTTTCAAACCTGTACCGTTGCCGACGACGACATCATCGGATCCGTCATATGGAGAATGGAGTGAGAGGTTGGCATGATCCGTTGTCACATGATGTGTGGCACCTGAGTCGAGAATCCATTCAGATGAGGATGGAGCCAAAGAATAGGCTGCAGCGTTGGCTTGAGGAGAAGCATAGCCTGACCTATGTTGAGTCCGTGGTACTCTGGAACCAATCCACGGGGAGTGCAGTGAAAGTTGGGCATCTCTTAGCAGAATGTCCTTGTTGCTCACACAATTGACAGTGGCCAAGATAAGGTCGAGGGCCACGTTGATTTTGTGTTTGAGGTGGTCAAGAATGAGCATAGCCTTGTGGTCGTGAAGGAGCATAACCTTATGGTCGTGGAGTCCATACCTCGGGATGTCGGAAAGGAGTAGTTTGTAGCAGGACCCGTGGAGCGAATTATTTGGTCTATTCGGTGGTGCAGATTTTGCAGTGGCATTGGCGGTGGCTGGAAGGTTTATTTGGTTTGTTCTCTCAGCAGCAAGTTGTGCTTCACGATTGAGGAGCTTCTCATGCAATTCTTCAAAAGAGATGGCTGTCTCTCGTGCATGAATAGCATTGGCAAGTTCTTTGTAGTCATCATCAAGGCCATTAAGAATCTTGATGGTAAGATCCTCGATATCAACTGGGGCATTCATCAACGCAAGTTCATCCACCTTTATCTTGATATTTTGCATGAACTCTGTGATCGGTTTAGAGCCTTTGATTGGGTGACTTAGTTGAGTTTTCAATTGGGTTATTCGACCACGCGTTGGTTTACCATAGGTGAGGGTTAGGGTCATCCAAGCATCATGAGATGTTCGAGCTGATGCAATAAAAGGAATCAAGGTCGGAGACAACGAACCAATTATAGCATTGAGGATGAGTTGATCTTGACATATCCATGTATGATGTGCAGGGTTGACGTTGGTGACACCATTGACCGTGATGGTTTGCTTGGGACATGGATGTGTGCCATCGACAAATCCAAGCAAATCATAGCCGGTAAGAAGAGTGGAAAATTGTAGACGCCATGAAAGATAATTTGAGGCAGTAAGTTTCAAAGGTGCTTGCGCAGCAACATTGAATGAGACTGATGGCTGATGTGGTGCGTTGATCAATTGGATTAGCATTGACAGTAACCGAAGAGGAGACGTGCACCGGTGAAGCCGGTGATTCCATGATGATTGTGGCAAGTAAGCAAGCAACAATGGTGGATGAAAAAAAAAGAAGAAAAAAGAAAAGATTACAATTGCATTTGTTTAGTGTGGGCGTGAGCCAATGGCTCTGATACCATAACAGGTTGTGTAGAATAAATGGTTTCCTCAATCTTATTAATTGAAAGAATGCAGACATATATACAACTATGCACCAATTAGGAAAGACTAAAACATAAGGAAAATAAAATATTCTAAATAACTAACTACTCCTAATTTAGAAGATTACAAGAATAAGTTAAATATACACCAAATATTCTTACAAAGGCAATATACAATGTATGTGGACTGATAATTTCCACGAGGAAAATACCGGAACTCTAGAGGTCTAGGCCTCTAGAGTGCCTGCTAGACGGACTCCCTAGACCTATCATCTCCTTCTAGAAATCCTTCCTCCAAGAAACAAAAGGCTTTTGTTTTCTTTTTCTCGGTTGTGTTCTGCATTATTCTATGCAAAGGCTAAGCACCTGGAGCGACTCAAACAACATTAAAATTTTAATTATTTCTATTAAATGTGAAGAAAATATTACTTGTGATCGTACTTTTTCTTAATAAGCCAAAAGAGTTAGTTACATAGAATTTTTCTTTGTATATTAAACCAATTCAAAGTTGGTAGTACTGACGTACCTTGAAATCTGGAGGAAATCGTGACAACAGATAGGGTAGCCCATCCATACCTCCTACAAGTACTTCAATCTAAAATTCTTTGAGATATGTGGGATTTACCACTCAAGCACCAACCACAGGATGCTTGTCAAAGTTTGAACCATGAGTAATTGGTTTCAATGTTGCAACCTTTCTTACTTGAAAATTTTTCTTTTTTCTTTTCGCGCAATCTCCTTCTTTCCCATGACTTCTTAGCAAAAAATCAACTTTTTCGAACTTTTAAGAGGAAAACCTTGGATAATGAGAATTTCGAAAGGCAGAAAACTTAGGTGTAGTCGAAGAAATCATTTTGATAATTACGGCGAGACGTGGGAATGTGATGTAGGGGCAGATATTCTTTTGAGATAGTGAAATATACGTCGAGTATTTTTATGAATTAGAAATTTAAACATAGAGAAACTAGGAGATAATCTACAAATATTGGAAATTATTATGAAATAACTAGGTCCTAAATTGTTGATCGTATTGCTTCCAAAGTAAAGTGGTAATATCATATTCCGTGGAACTAATTCATTACTGCTAGTTTTGCATTTGTTTTATCGTACAATAAGAAGAACAAAGGAGACTATGATTTAGAAGATTTGGGATCATTTTAATGCTAATAAATACTCATCTTGTAATAAGCTGTGTTAGTTTCATGGTATCACAACGATTCTACTTAAAATTGATCGGTGGATGCTTGTAAATTTAGTATTGTTGATCTACATCCTTGAAACCAATACAAAGTACTTGACTCAATCTTTAATAAACTTGAGACTGCAACGCAACTTTACTTGAATAATATTGTCAAAAATTTTAAGATGTTATTCTGGAATTACTACTTGGTTTGTGGGAATATTTTAGTCATTACAGTCTTCTTGGGACCATATATATATATGATAGAATAAAGCTAGGCTGTTCTTATAGAAAGGAAGGTGAGATTTATTTGCGTGTTATTTGCATTTTTATATGTGGCGCACAATATAATTAATATGATCACGACAAAAAGAAGTTTTGAAAATTAAGTCATTCGTACGAGGAGAATATAGGAATCTTAAAGAGCCTCCTAGACCGATTCCCCAGATCTAACACCTTCCTTAACCCTCCCTAAGCGGAGGACCATTTTAATGCTAATAAATACTCATCTTGTAATTAGCTCTCAGTTTGATGCCAGCACAACGAGTCTACGTAAAATTGATCAATGAATGCTCGTAAATTTAGTATTGTTAATCTACATGCTTGCTACCAATACAAAGTACGTATATGACTCAATCTTCAGTGAACTTGAGGCTGCAAGGCAACATTAATTGAATGATATTGTCAAAATTTTTAAGATGTTATTGTGGAATTAGTGTTGGTTTATTGGAATATTATAGTCATTACAGTCTTCTTCGGACCATATATAAATATGTGAATCTTATGGCTAGTTTGTGGGCTGAGGATAGAAAAGAAAAGGAAAAAAAAAGATAAGTTAGAAAAGAAAAAAAGGGAAAGGAAAGGATAAAAGTTTCTTTTTAAGGAGGTGTTTGATAACACAACTTAATGTAGAAAATTAATGAATTAAAAGCTTTTTGAATTCAGTACTTTTAATAACAAAATTCCTTTATCACTTAATACATTAAGCACTTATTTAATTTGTGTACAAAATTTTAAGTTAAAATTTTGTACTTAATTGGCCAAATTTTGATATTCTTCCCCTCCTCCTGTTACACACACTGACCTATGCACACACATATACATACTCTTTCTCACATGCGTAATCTCTCTCTCTCTCTCTCTCTCACACACACACACAGAGACACTCACACTCTCACACATACACAAGCACGCGCACATGCACACACATACTTTTTCACACAAATACACATATTCTTTATCCCTCCCTCTCTCCCTCACACACACATACACACACATTCTCTCCCCCCCCCCCTATACGCAGTTTCTCTTGCACATACCTACATACTTTCTTGCACGTGCACTTTTACATATAAATTTTTTATCTCTCATATGCATGTGCACGTATTTTAATTTTGCTCCTCTCACATACTTTCATATATTTTGACATATATACACATATTTTCTCTCTCACACACATTCTCACACATAAATACACTTATCTTTATCTCTCACAAATAAACAATATCTTTCTTTCTCATATACATTATTAATAAATTATTTTAAATTTTTAGGATAAAATAATTATATTTATGAGGGGATATATTTAAATTCAGTGCATATATTCAGTTAATTATCAAACAGGTAAAACTTTATCAATTCAATAATTTAATACTTTTAGTACTTAAATTTTAGACTTCAGATTTCAATTTTACAAAACGGCACCTAAGTTTTTTGAGAGTTTAAGAAATAAGATGGATTTATTAAGTCATATAAATTTTTTTTTGTATCATTATCATATTTAAAAATTTACTTAGTTTCCTTCACTTTCTAACCAATTTTGAAGGAAAAACTTCTGGAGAATTTACTTAAGCATCTTTCCTTCCATTTCCTGTCCTCTTCTTCTCCTTTCTTTTCCATTTTTAACTCTCAGACAACGAAAAATCATTTCCTTCCTCTAAATCCTTTCTTTTCTTTCCCTTTCCCTCCTCCGAACAAGGCATTAGAGAATAGAGCCAGGCTTTTTTTTTTTTTTGTAGAAAGTCATTCACATGAGGAAAATATTGGAACCTTAATGAGCCTCCTAGATCAAAGCCCTAGACCTACCATCTCCCTTCATCTTCCAATCTAGAAATCCTCCTTCCAAAAAACAATAAGCTTGTGTTTTCTTTTTTCTCAATCATGTTATCCATTCTTCTATGTGAAGGAGTTGGAAAAAGCCTTGGACTGAGATACATGATGATGCGGATCCAAGGCTTCAGAATTTAGATCCCTTTCAATTCCCACAATTTGAGATGTACGTGTGTCGCGCCCCATTTTTCGAAAGACGGAAAAAAGATAAGTGTGGAAAAGAAAGTAGATTTTGTAAAAATGATGTTTATTTTGGAAAACAAAAGAAAAGGGCTTAAAATGGGACTTTGAAAATGGGACGATTTTGGGCCCAAAAATAGAGTCTAAAAGGGTTTTTATGAAAAAAGAAAGGAGTCACCACTTGGTATTGAGTTTCGATGTACCAAGTCACTGAAAAATATTTTATTATAAAATGTAAAAAAAAATCCAAGAATGATTCCTTTAGAAAATATTTTTGAGAAAAAAGTAAAAAATCAATAAAACCGTCTTTAGACAACTCCAAGTCTTTGAAAACAAGAGAAAAATGAGTTCGGGAGTTACAGTTGAAGAAATGGAAGGCAAAGGTTTACACCTAAGGCACCCTTTCAACCTAGTCGAAGCTAGTTGCGAGGTTTAGTCAAAATTTTCCTAATATAACCCTAAATTCTATCACATTTAGATGTAACTATATGGATGCAAACCTAGACCTAAAAGATATATTGAGAGGGGCAAAATGTCCCTTCAAAGTTAAATTGGAATTATGGCATTAATTGTGAAATCCAAAAAGATGCCTCAAAGGGGTCACGAGTCATGCAAAATGAAATGCAAAAGTGAAAAATAAAATATAAATATAGATATAAGTGATCAAAAAAAGTGAATGCAACATAACGGGTACGGGGAGCGAAGACTCGTGACAAAATATTCCTTCTTACAGAGGGATAAATAGCCTGCTAAGGCTACGAAAACCATATTCACTATTCCCTTATTCGAAGGGTTGACTCTTCCTAATCTAAGCAAGCAAATGATCTATCTAGGTACTAAAGTTCTATATGAAATGCAATTTAAATGTCGTGTATTACACATATATAGAAAATAAGATAATATAAGAAAAATATCATGCAAATGGAGAAAAGCCTAAAAATATAAGATGCATGAAAATGTGATGGATGGCATACGAATGAAACTAACGAGTGAGGAGCTTAAAGGTCTAGCGTTGGACTAGCCCATTTTCTATAAATTCCTCATTAGTATTGGACTAACTGAGGAAACAAGAATGAACCACAACTAGCATTGGACTAGTGTAGCGATGATACACATATTTCATAATAAAGCAAAGCAATAAATAATAACAAACATATATTAAAGCAATAAGCACATAGAAGTAGGTAATAGCACATAGGAGGACATAGCACATAAGCATAATATTCTAGATGCAAAGTCCTAAGGAAAGCGAGTAAAAACACATAAGCACATAGCACACATAGCACGCAAAAGCTCTAACTATTACACCGGGGAAGCCTAATTACAATCTACAATGGGAAAAGATAAGAAAATGACCTATCTAACCTATCTATTACATTTCTATCTGAAATACAAAAGCTTTTGTTAAATAGATGAAAATATAAACTATCTATTACATTAACTATCTAAGATACAAAATTTTGTTAAATAGAATATCACCTATCTATTACATTCTTTGAATAATTAAAATTAAATTCAAATAAATACATAGACATAAATAAATGCTCACATATAAATAAAATAATAAACACAAAGAAGTAATACATAAAAAAAACACATAGAAAAGGCACATAGGAGCACGTGAAGAGATATTGAAAGGAATAATAGAAGATACCTCCCATTCGAAGACTTGGTACAAATACTAACAAAATGAACAAACACATCAAGGTACCAATATTTTTGGATAAACAAATCATAAAGGGAATAATACAATATTAATCACTATAATCAAGGGATAAAATACAAGGGAATTATATAATAACAACAAACAAAAGGTTAAGAGCACCAACTGAGACATTTAGGGAAAACATATTTAATTTAAATAAAGAAAATACAATAACATATAATTAAACTTTTAACACATAAATAAAAACACCAAAACAATATAAAGAGGAACAAAGAAACTAATTTGAGCATTAATTAGACAAAAGACCAAATTTTGGGACATTCATTAAAAATTTAGAAACATAAAAAGGCATAGTTGAAAGTTTTAAGGACTTAATTTAATTTTAAAAAATAAAAATAAAATAAAAATAAAAATTTTTTGGGTTAAAAATGAATTTTTTTTAATAACATTCTAGAGAAAAAAATGTAATTTACAACAAACTAAAGGGTAAGATTCCAATTTTAACAATACTTAGGGTAATAATATAATTTACAACAAATTTAAATGGTAAAATATAATTTCCAATAAAACATAAAGGCAAAAAATTTAATTTTCAGCAAGTTTAAAAGCCAAATATATAAATTACAACAAGCCAATGGTATAATACATATTTATAGCAACATTTAAAGGCAAAATGCAATTTGAACAAGCTTAGGGGGCAAAAATCAAATTGCCAACAACATTCAAAGGGTAAAAATGTAATTTCAGCAAGCTTAAGGATGAAAACTACCTCTTCTACTCTCTCTCTCTCTCTCTCTCTCTCTCTCTCTCTCTCTCTCTTTTTCCCTTCCCCTTTCCCGTTCTTTCTTTCTCTCTTTTCTTCTCCTTTTCTTCTCCGTTTTCTCTTTGATTTGCTCTCTCTTTAGTCAATCTATCCCCAGAAATATTTTAACAGATTCCCTCCCCCAAATCAAGTTTTTATTCTACTCGAAAATCCCTAAGTTTCTTGAAAAAAAATTTCCAAATCCAAAATTCCTCAATTTTGTAAAACAATCAACCATAAATTAGCAACAACTAAGTATAATTTCACCATTTGAAAGCCATTCAAAAAGAGAATGGAAGAGGGCCGAGAGGTTCACTTGTTGGAGGAGCAAGAAGGTGGCATGAGCTTGGGCAGGTGATGATGTGGCTCGGTGTAACTGGTCACGGCGGTAGAGTGTAGTGTGGAGTTGCTTCTGGTTGTTGGTTGGTAGAACCATGGTGGTGATATCGCAGTGGGTCTTGGAGTGGTGGGAGGCGATGGTTGCGTGCAAGTGGGTCGGGGAAAAAGGGGGCTGTTGTTATGGAATTTGGGGACTGGTGGAGAATGGCAGACGAATTGGAGTTGTTACTGGCAGTAGAGCTAATGGTGTTTTGTAGGCAGCGGTGAGGGGCTGGTGATATGGCGGTGGTGTGACTGACTTATGGTGATTTGGGGTGTGTGTGTGTATGTTTGTGACTTTGTTTGGATGTGAAATTGATGTTTTGTGCGTGATTGCGACTCTGTGCATGTGTGTGTGTGTTTCTAATATGCTTGTGCATGCAGATGTGGGTGAAAGTTTTGTGTCTGTGATTTGTGAATGGTGTGTGCGTGGTGTTTGTTTGTGCAGGTTTGCCGAGAGGGAAAGTGAATGAATTAGTGAATGTTCCGTGTGTTCTTGTTGAGTTTGTGTGTGCTGAAATGTGTGAGATGTTTGTGAAACTGTCGAGAGGGAGAGGGAAAGGGAGAGGGTTAGTGTTCTTTTTGAGTGTTTGTACGTGCAGGTGTGTAAAAAAAATGCTAGTGATTTGTGTGTGTTGTTGTAAATGAGGGCAGAGGGACTGAGAGGAGTGCAATTGTTGTGCCACTGAGGGAGAACCGAAAGAGGAGAGTGTGATTGTGAGAAATCTCGAAGTGTGAGTGTGCTGGAGTGAGAGTAATGGAAATTGCAGTAATTGTGATGCAGAGTAGGGGGAGTTAGTAGTGTAAGGTGGCTGAACTATGGCCATTGGAGGCTATTTTGATAGGGCTGCGCAGTAATAGCAGCAACAGCAAGTTGCTACTGCTGTTTATTTATTTTTATTTTTTTAGACCTTCTAAGAAAAATAAAAAAAAATAGAACAAAAATCTACTTGGACTCCTTAAAACTTGAAAGAAACTTAGTAAAATTCAATATTACTTAAAGAAATAAGCTTCATTATAAAAATCTGACATTGATGAAACATTGGAAAACATATCACAAAAAGACAAAATTTAGAAAATTACGAAAATTATTAAATGACATTTAAAAATTATAAAATTTTTACACAAAATACATTTTTTTATCACAGAACATGTATGCTAAAATTTTCACTTCAAAATTTTAACATTACCGCATTCTCTAGAAACGTGGCTTTAATAAACTAAAATACAAAAATTAAGTAAATATCAAACGACCTCTAAAAATCATGAAATTTTTACAGAAAATTTAAAAGTATAAAGAATGTACGTATAAAAATTTTCAACCAAAAATTATAATAAAAATGATGCATTGAAAAACGCGTCATTAACTTAAAATATCAAAATTCTAAATAATTACTAAATGACTCCAAAAAATTATTAAAATTAAGAAAATCACAAAAAACATAAAAAATATGAAATTATAAATTAAAATAAAATAAAAAACTATTTACATGTTAAAATTATCATTTTGTCCCTAATACAACTGATTAGACATAATTTATGCAAAAATTGTGATTGAGTCCCGAAAAATAAATGTGCCCCCAAATGAAATAGAAAAACATTTTTGTCAAAGGGTGTGTCAAAATTTGGTGTCTACAACTTGCTCCTTTTTGTCGGAAATCTCGCTGAGATTTCAGATAAAGACGTAGACAACACCAAATTTTGACTCATCTGAACACGAAAACAAATGCAAATGCGAAATGAAACAAACATCTAAACATACATGGCATGTAAATATAAAGAAACGTAAGAAAATAAACAAGTGAACAAGTGAAAATGTGACCGAACTCTCTAAAAGCTGTCATGTATCCTGTTGAAAGGAATCAAGTCAAAACGCAGTTCAAATCGATGAAAGATAACCATATGAAATATGAAAATGAAAACTAGATGAACAACCATATAAAGATGACCATAGCAACAATTAATGCTTTAAGAATGAAGCACACTTTTTCTTTTTCTTTTTTTCTTTATTTTTTTAAGGACAAAAGAATAAACAGAAAAGTAAGCAGGCATATAAGATGACCAAGGCTTAAGATAACAAATGAAGATCATAAATACTTAATTAAAAATTAAATATGCAATTGAAAAAAAAAAACTTGGTGTCCAACAAACGACTTCAAATCAATTGAAATAAAAAAAAGTGAATTTTTAAAGCGCGGTGTTAAATGCCTATGGATTGGATATTCAGCCGAAAACTGAATTAAAATAATTGAACTCAAAACACGATTTTCAATGCTATGTATCAAAACCATCAGAACTGAAATTGAAATGACCGAATTTAAAATGCAACTTCCAATGCTATAGATTGGAACTATTGGAAACTAAAATTGAAATGGCTGAATTTAAAACACGGCTTCCAATACTATGGATTGGAACTACCAGAAACTGGAATTGAAATGACTGAATTTAAAATGTGGCTTCCAATGCTATAGATTAGAACTATCAGAAACTAGAATTGAAATAACTGAATTTAAAACACGACTTCTAATGCTAGGGATTAGAACTACTAGAAATTGGAATTGAAATGACCGAATTTAAAATGCGATTTCCAATGCTAGGATTGGAACTACCGAAAACAAGAATTGAAATGACTGAATTTAAAACGCGGCTTCCAATGCTATGGATTGGAACTACCGAAAACTGGAATTGAAATGACTAAATTTAAAATGCGGTTTCCAATGCTATGGTTGGAGCTACCAAAAATTAGAATTGAAATGACTGAATTTAAAATGCGACTTCCAATACTATGGATTAGGACTACCAAAAACTGGAATTGAAATGACTAAATTTAAAATGCGGCTTTCAATACTATGGATTAGAACTACCAAAAACTGACATTGAAATGACTGAATTTAAAACACGATTTCTAATGCTACGGATTGAAACTACCAGAAACTGGAATTGAAATGACTGAATTTAAAACCCGGCTTCCAATACTACGGATTGGAACTACCGAAAATTGGAATTGAAATGACTACATTTAAAATGCGGCTTCCAATGCTATGGATTCGAACTGCCAGAAACTAGAATTGAAATGGTTGAATTTAAAATGCAGTTTCCAATACTACGGATTAGAACTACCGGAAACTGGAATTGAAATGACTGAATTTAAAATACGACTTCCAATGCTACGAATTGGAACTATCAGAAACTGGAATTGAAATGACTGAATTTTAAAACGCAACATGGGAGTTGCCGGAGAAATCAAACAATATGCAATATGCTAACAGATGATAGATAAATGCAAATTTAGAAAAAGTAAACTTGATGATGAGATCCAAGCTGTTGGACCAATGCATAAATGCATGATTCTAGGTTACTGTGCTCAATAATAATGCAAAGTCTATGTTGTTAAGCTTGGAAAATTAGCATGATATGCATGACCCTATGCTATCAGGGTGAATGAAAATGCAAAATTTAGGTTGCCAGATTTGAAAAAGTAGACATGAATGACGTCCAATTCGCTAAACAAATGCATGATTTTGGTTTGCTAGGATGGAATATATGCGAGTGACGAAAAGACCTTTAATCAAATATTTCTCTCTTTTTTTTTCATTTTTTTTTGAAAGAAGAAAGTAAAAGTGAATTTCTTTTAAGAAGAAAGCAAAAGAAGCATACAATAGATTTTTTTTTCTTTTTGAATCTATATCGAACATAACATCAGCATCAATTCAAAATCAATCTTTTTCTCTTCCGTTTTTCTTTGAAAAAAAAAGTTTTTTTGCCCTAGTATAGCATTCAAATAATAGCCCCTCCTTTCCTTTTTTTTTTTTTTTCAAAAAGAAGAAAACACAACACACAAACCAGTTTAAGAGAAGTCAACAAGTGAAACACTATTTAATGGGATTTGGGAAGAATTTAAACATTGCATTGCTCTCAATTAGCAACTTTTCTTCAAAAATTATTGCAAAGAATGAGGGTACTGGTGCATACGATTGAAAATTTTAAAGCAAATACAACATCCAAATTAATTTGAAATCAATCATCATTTTTTTTTTTTTTTGCAAAATTTACCCCAGTATGTTGCATGAAATCAATTTAAAATCAATCCAATCAAGATTTGAACAAGCATAACTTGAAAAATCAATTTGAAATTTATTTTTTTCAAAAATTTGCCCCAGTATGTAGTCTCAAATCAATTTGAAATCAAACCAATCAAGATTTGAATAAAAATGATTAGAAAATCGATTTGGAGCTCGTCTTTCTAAGATTCAGCCTGGTATAAATGTTATCCACTAAAATCTTGCCCCAGTTCTCAATCTTTGATAAGGCATGAAATAATGATAATGTAATTTCACTTGCAAAAGAAAACAACTGTTGATCAAAACAATGCCACCACTGTGCAGTCCCTTAATTCTATCAGTTCATATAAACATGAGATTGCTCTCTTGAATCGCTGCTATAGCTTCTCACTGTCCATTCAACTAGCTTCTAGATTCCATGGAATTTAATTCACAATTTAGACCACACCCTCCTAAGAGTCCTTCCACTTATTTTGTATGCTTCTACTTCTTTGTAGACTTAGGATTGTCTTATCTTTTGTTCCAAATTCAATAAAAACAATAATAATCCATTTGAAAACAACAACTTGTTAAGAGGAAGATTTTACATGCAGTAATTTAAAATTTTTTTTATACAAATATAAAAAAGAAAATGCATAAAACTTGAATTTATAAACCAACAAAATAAATCATCGCAACCGAATTAAAAACCCACACACTTTTTTTTTTTGAAACAACCACTTTGAAGTGATAGCACAGAAAATTTGCCTTTTGATCCCTTGGATGTCATTCGTCTTGAATTCTGATATTGCCACAGAATGATCAATATGGAGAGAAACTTTAAGTAACTATAGTCACTAGCTTTTTCCAATAGAATTCAACACCAAATCCCAGCATTCATGACTTCCTCACTTGTGAGCCTTCAACTGTAATTCCCAACCACAACGCCCTTTCGTGTTTTCATTCCGGTTTCCCCCACCCTTTTTTTCTTTTTCCTTTTTTCTTTTCTTTCCTCTTTTTTTTCTTTTTTGATTTTTTTTGAGGCACCTTTTCGGGTTTTCGCCTTTATAGAGAAAGATGAGAGCAAAACGACATTCAAGTCCTGAATAGTCATTCCCCTTTTTCATTAAATTAGATTGAAATTTGACAAGTATTTGGCATCAGTAAAACAATCCTTCCCTTGATTGATTCGGGATAGAATATTAACATCACATGCTCTTTTTTATTTACAAATTTTCTTTCAAAAATTATCACAAAATACAGACGAAAGTTATTAACATTTTCACCTTTTGTAATGAGGTTAGGTATGGTGCTAGAAATGTTGAAGGCTGAAAGTGAAATCAAAAAAGGGTTTAATTAACTTGAGGTCGCCTTTCCAAAAAATTTATCCTAGTTTTGCAAGTTTTTATTTGGGGCTTTTGTACAAAATCCATCCCAACTTTACTACTTGCTTTTGGGGCTATCTTTTCATTTTCTAAAAATTTAAAAAAAAGTTTGCCCTAGTTTTGTTGCTTCTTTTGGGCACTTATGTTATATGATGATTTTTTTCTTTTTTTTTGGCTTTTTGCTCTTATCCTTTTTTCTTTTTTTTTCTTTTTAGAAAAACTAACAAAAATAAAATTTGCCCCAGTGTGGAATAAAATTACAGCAAAATTTGCCCAAGGGTGGGATAAATTCATTACCAAAAGTTACCCCAGTGTGGCATGCGACCTTCAAGTGGGTTGTCAAATGAAAAATGATAAATTTTGAAGGCTCAAAGGGGAAAGCGAGGGGAAGAAAATGTTCTATAGAAAAGAAAAAAGGCCCGCCTTTGAATTGTCATTTTTGCAATAATTCTTTAAAAGAAAACTTACTGAATCAAATAAAAAACTTTTTTACAATGTCTGAATTAATGATCTGGGGAAACACTTGACCATCTATTTCTGTTAGAATAAGGCCTCCTCTTGACAGTACCTTTTTCACAATAAATGGACTTTGCCAATTTGGGGCACATTTGCCCTTAGCCTCTTCTTGATTTGGAAGGATCTATTTCAAGACTTTATCCCCCACCTCAATTGGACGTGACCTGACTTTCTTATTATAACCACGAGCCATTCGTCGTTGGTAACATTGTCCATGACAAACAGTATTTAACCTCTTCTTATCAATGAGTGCCAATTATTCGTGGCGTTTCCTTAATCACTTGGCCTCTTTTAATTGGGCTTCCATCATAATGCATAAAGAAGGAATTTCTACCTCTACAGGTAAAACTACCTCCATTCCATACATGAGAGAATAAGGAGTTGCCCCAATTGAAGTTCTAATTGCTGTTCTATAGGCCAAAAGTGCAAAAGGCAACTTCTCGTGCCAATCTCGATAAGTATCAAACATCTTTCGAATGATTTTCTTCAAATTCTTATTGGCAACTTCAACGGCACCATTAGCCTTAGGCATGTAGATAGCAGAGTTTTTGTGTTTGATCTTGAATTGACTACACAATCTATCTACCAAGTCATTATTGAGATTCTTTGCATTGTCAGTGATCAAAATTTTAGGCACACCAAAACGACAAATGATATGGTTCTTAAGAAAATCTGCTACCATCTTTTTTGTCACTTGCTTGTAAGATTCTACTTCTACCCATTTGGTGAAATACTCAATTGCTACCAGGATGAATTTATGCCCATTTGAAGCAGGAGGATCAATAGCTCTAATGACATCCATTCCCCACATTGAACATGGCTATGGAGCAGACATACTATGCAACTCTGTTAAAGGTGCATGTATAAGATTTCCATACATCTGAGCACTTGACACATTTACGAATGAAATCAATACAATCATACTCCATAGTAAGCCAAAAATGTCATGTTCTCATAATCTTTTTAGCGAGTAAATGTACATTCATGTGCAGATCGCAAATACCACTATGCACTTCCCTCATCAAATATTTAGTTTCCTTTTCATCTACACATCTCAAAAGACCCCGGTCACTTGATTTTTGTATAGTACACTTCTCCACTCAAGAAAAACCTCGTAGATATCTTTCAGAGGAAATTCTTAGCCACTGTACTATCACCCAGGGGATAGAATCTATTATTTATAAGCTCTTTCAAATCATGAAACTAAGGAAGACCATCAGGCTCTTGCTTAATACGTAGACAGTGAATTGGTTCCTCTTGAATCTTAATAGAAATGGGTTCTATCACAGCACCGTTAGGATGACGAATCATGAAAGACAAAGTGGCCAGGGCATCTACGAAGACATTTCTGGTACGCAAGATATGTGTGAATTTCAAAGTTCTGAATTGTCGAGCTAGGGTGAGTAAGCAACAATGATATGAAATAATTTTAGAATCTCGAGTCATCCATTTTGTCAATGTTTGATGGATTAATAGATCAGAATTACTCAACACTGCTAACTCTCTGATGTCCATATCCAATGCCATTTTTAAACCAAAAATGCAAGTTTCATACTCGGCCATGTTGTTAGTGCAAGCAAACTTCAATTTAGCTGTAGCAGGGTAATGCTTTCCTTTAGGTGACACCAAAACTGCACCTATTCTAGCTCCAAAAGAGTTTGAAGTACCATCAAAGAACAATCTCAATCCTAAAACTCTTGCATTAATATCCTCAACTGTCCCTACAAACAAAATCTTTTCATCAGGAAAATAGGTATGCAAGGGCTTATAATCATTTTTTAGAGAATTCTTTGCAAGATGATCCACTATCGCTTAACCCTTGACTACTTGTTGAGTTGTAAACACAATATCAAACTCACTGAGAATCATTTGTCACTTGGCTATACTTCCAGCGGGCATTGGTTTCTCAAGCAAGTATCTCAATGGATCTAACCGAGATATGAGACAAGTGGTACGGTCAAGAATATAATATCTCATTTTTTGAGCAACCCAAGCTAATGTACAACAAATCCTTTCTAGAAATGAATAATTCAGCTCACAACTGGTGAAATGCTTGCTCTTGTTGTCGCATCCTAAAAAATGGTGAGTAAAGGGTACTAGTGGAGTCGTTGACTGTCGCATCCCGAAAAGACGGTTCGGTTTGAGACCCTTTTGAAAAGAAAGCATTTTTTGGAAAAAAACTGTGCGTGTGTGATAAAAATCTAGTTTTTAGTTAAAAAATGTGTTTTTTTTTATAAAAAATGGTATTTAACAAGAAAACAAGGCCAAGACAAAAAGTGCGACAGTTTTGGCCAACTAATTTTGAAAAAGTGTTTTATTTGAAAAATAGAATCGCCACTTGGTACTGAGTTAGGGTGTACCAAGTCACCTGAAAATCGTTTAACAAAACTAAAAATAAAAATTTATAAAATCATTTAAAACCCTTTTTCGACTCCGGTCTATGAAAAATGAGAGAAAAAGGTCCGAGAGTCACATTTAAAGAAAGGGAAGGCAAAGGCTTGCACCTAAGGCACCCTTTCAACCTAGTCGAGACTAATTGCGAGGTTTAATAAAATTTTTTCTAATTTAACCCTACGTTCTATCGCGTTTCGGATGTGTCTAAATGAATGCAAATTCTAAGTCTAAATGTGAATATCGAAAGGGTCAAAATGTTCTGTCGAGTCTTGGTCAGAGTTATCGCATTAATTGCGAAACCCGAGTTGAAACCTCGAGAAAGTCACGAGTGTCTATGTAAAATGCGATACAAAAGAAAAGAAAATAATAATATATAGTAAGTGAAGAAAGAAAGTGGGTATGCAACATGACGAGTACGGGGAACTAATAACTCATGACTGAATGTTTCTACTCACGGAGGGGGGAACGGCATGTACGCCACCCCTTCCCACGTGAGTAGATGAATATTTTAGTTGGAGCACACAAAATGACCTAAATTCTAAGTGAAATGTAACCTAGATGTCATGCATTTTAAAAATGTGTTAAAATAATAATAATAATAATAATAATAATAATAATAATAATAATAATAAAATCATGCCAAATGGAAATAAAACTCAAAGTGTGTGAAATGAGATGTGAAATGAATGCGAGTGCACCTATCACTAAAATGCTCTAGGGTTCTAGCGTTGGACTAACCCATTCTAAAAAATCCTACTAGCGTTGGACTAGAACGAAAAGAATGAAGCTATAGCTAGCGTTGGACCAGTGATGTGACAGAATAACATAAAACAAGAATTTAAATAGTAAAGCGTGAATTAAAAGCAAATTAAACATATAAAAATATATAAAATCACATAGGAGTACATAACACATAAGCATAATATTCTAGATATAAAAATCCTAAGGAAAGCAGTAAAAGAAATAAACACGTAAGCACGCAAAAGCAAATAAACCCTAACTATTACACCGAGGAATTAATTTAGAATTTAAAGGGGGGAAATTAAAAATGCCCTATCTATTACACTTTCTATCTAATTACACAATTTTTTTTTTGCTAAAATATGAGAAAAATAATCTAACTATTACATTGACTAGCTAAATACAAGATATTATATATTTTCAAAATAATAATAATAATTCAAAATTAAATAAATTAAATACGTAAATGCACAAAAAAGTATGTAAAATAAGAAATAAACAAATAATAATAAAAATAACGCATAAAATCACACTGGAGCATATTGGGGCACATAAGGAGGAAAATAACAAGAAGTCGGGATACCTCTTTGGAGACCTGGTACCAAAGTTTAAAGAAAATGAACACACACGTCAGTATATCACAATTTAAAGGAGTAAAACACAAAGTATGTAAATATTAACAAATTGGGGTAAAATGTAAGTCGAAGGGGGTTTGAATAGACATTTAAACAAATTAAGGGGACAAATTGCAAATTCAAGCAATCATAGGGGCACAAACGTAAAGTACAACTAACTAAGGGGGGCAAAATATAATGACAGCAAGTGAGAGAGGTGAAGTTGTAAAAGTATGACAAATATGGGGGGCCGAAACATGATTTATAGGATAGGATTGACAAGAACTAAAAAATTTAGGGGTTGATTTACAAATACTAGGGACTTAATTGCAACAAAAAATAAAAGTATTAGGGCACATTAAAATATTCAAAACATGTGAGGACTTGGGTATAAATAACCTTATTGCAACGAGAATAGCCAAATAATAATAATAATTATCATAATAATAATAAATAGAATAAAAATAAAAATCTTAAATTGGGTTAAACTAAGCCAAATAATTAAACTACTTGATTAAATGAAATTTATTTAGATTAGAAACTAATCACACAAAAACAATTAAATAAATAACAAAGAAATGAACCAAATTAAGACAAGAATCAAAGGAAAATAGCAAAAATCCCCCTTTTTCCAATTTTATCTTCATCTTCTTCCCCATTTTTATCTCTCTTCTACTCTCTTCTTCTCTCTCTTGTTCTTTCTCCTCCTCTATTTTCTTCTTTCTAAGTTTTTTTGTTTTAACTGATTCCCTCTCTCTCTTTCTAACTTTCTTCTTTTCTCTTTTCACTCTCTACCCTCTCTCTATTTCTAGCTGAAATCCAAGCCTCTCTCTCTCGTGTCCCCCTCTTCTCTTCTTCTCCTCTCTACCTCGCCAGTTTTTCTCCTCCCTCTCTGTTTTCCTCTTTGTTTCTTCCGCTTTCTCTCGGCTTTCTTCTTTCTTTTCTCGTTTCTCTAATTTTTCTCTAACTCTCTCTATTTCTTTCTACTCTCCGTCACTCTTTAATTTCTCTATTTTTGTGTGACGGTGAGGTTGAGATTTGGCCATGGATGGATTAGATTTGGCCATGGATGGATTGAATTTGGTGGATTCGGTCGTAGTGAACTTGCAGTGATGATGGTTTGATCAATTGGGGATGCGATTGTAATTGTTACTAATTTTTGTGCTTGTGGATTCTAATTTTTGTGTGTGTCTCTATGCATTTGTGCTCTATGTGTGTTTTGTGTGTGCAAATGCGTGGCTTGTATGTGTGTATGTTGTTGATTATGAGGACTACTATGTGTGTGATTATGTGTGTGTAGTGTTGATTTGGGCACTGGCAGTGGAGAATCGATGAATTGGTGATTGTTGAGGTAGCTAGTGGGTGTAGAAGGTGAGACGGAGGTTTAACTATTTGTGAATTTGTGACTAAATGGGGTTGTTTCTTTTTTTGGCTTACTTGATTGCAGGTTATGGGTGGTTTCGGCTGGGTTTAGAGAGGGCTATTATTGGCTTTTGCAGGTGGATTGTTAACAAGTTGGTTTTTGGACTGATTGGGGGTTGTGTGGCATAGTTTGGATTGTTTGATGATTTAGGGGCTAAGATTGATGGCCCTTTGTTGTTTCTGGTGGGATTTTGGGGAGGCCTTGATGATTCACAGTGGTGGTGATGGCGTACTGAGAGGCTGTGAAAATGATTGTAACAGGCAATTTGAAACTGCTTTGTGGTTTTGTAGGCTAGAATGGTGAATCGCTAGAGTTGAACTTGGCCATAGGGAAAATTGCAAGGGGATTTTTGGTGGTTTTTCTAGTTAGTTGTGGTGGCTTTATTGATGGTTGGAGGCTGTGGTCTTGCTATTATTGATGATTTGTAGGTGACTTGGTATCTAGTGGTGGAAAAGAGAGCTTGAGGGTGGTGGTGGTGGAAGAAGACTGGTAGTGGTGGTGAGGAAAGGTGGCAGGTGATGGTAGAAGAAAGAGCTGTGGTAGAGGGAGAAGAACGTGGATTTCTGATGGTGGAACAGGGAGGAGATAGGGACAAGGATGATTCTGGGTTGAAGTTTTGAAAGCTTATGGTCGTCGATGACTGTTTGTTACATCTGTTGACTGGGAGGGTAGGGATTTTGGTTGGTTTTGAATTGTTTGTGGAGCTGATTTTAGAGGTTTAGGATGGTGGTTTGTGAGGGACGGTGGAGAGAAAAACTTAGGAGAAGAAAGAACTGGGTACAGGGGAGGGGTTTGATCAGTAGAAGAATTAAAAAGGAGAAAACCTAGAAAAAGAAACTAAACCCAGACAAGGATAAAGAAATCCAAAAAAATTTCCAAAAAAAGAAACACAAACCAAAATTCAAGAAATCTGCAAAACAAATTCGTTTTATATCAAAACATAAATCAAACAAAGAATTTGAAATGAAGAATTACCTCTCTTTTTGATGATGAACAGTTGAAATTTGATGTTGAAGAAGATGAACAGTAGTCTAGGATAAAGAATGATGAATAGTACCAACAAGATAAAAAAGACGGCTTCAAGTGTGTGTTTTTAGTGTGAAGTGTGTCTTTTGATCCTTAAAGCACAAAAATAATAGTGTTTTTAGGGTTTTCAATTTTCTTCTTGTTTTTTTTTTTTTGCTAATTAAAGGGGTATTTATAGGCCACTTGTCTTGGTCACATAAAATGTTATAAAATAACGAAAACGCTACCAGTAATAAAAATACTAATTTTATTTAAAAAATATTTTTTAACCCCAAAAATTAAAAATTAATACAAAGAACTGACAGCAATCTCTAAAATTTTTAAAAAGAATTCAAACTAGATTTCAAAAATAAAAGCTAAAGCTTAAAGCTGATAAAAACGTGCTCGGAGTGTGAAATGACGATTTTGCCCCTAAACAATGAAAATACACAAAAATGGTTATTAGCCTCAAAAAATTATCAAAAATTAAAAGTAAGCTTAAAACATTAGAAAATGCCTTTATGACTCAAAATTTGACAAAAAATGAATTTAGACTGCAAAATGACGATTTTGCCCTTGAATAATGAAAATTCATAAAAAAATAGCTATTAGCCTCAAAAAAATTATCAAAAATTAAAAATAAACTTAAAACACTAGAACATGCATTTACGACACAAAATTTGACAAAAAATGAATTCATACCGTAAAATGACGATTTTGCCTTTGGTCAATGAAAATTCACAGAAAAATAGCTATTGATCTCAAAAAATTACTAAAAAATAAAAATAAGTTTAAAACACTAGAACATGCATTTATGAATTAAAATTTGAAAAAAAATAAATTTAGACCGTAAAATGACGATTTTTCCCTTGGTCAATAAAAATTTACAGAAAAATAGCTATTGATCTCAAAAAATTACCAAAAATTAAAAATAAGCTTAAAACACTAAAAAATGCATTTCTGACTAAAAATTGACCAAAAAAATGAATTTAAATTGTAAAATGATGATTTTACCCTTGAACGCAGTATTTACAAAAAAAATAGCAATCGTTTTCCAAAAAATCAAGAAAATTTAGAAACATGCTTAAAGAATTAGAAAAATTAATTTGGAACCTAAAATGAGCTAAAATGGTATTCGCGAGACAAAATTATCATTTTGCCCTTGTGTTGGGAAAAATATAAAAGATTACCAATTAAATCTAGAAAAATCATAAGAAATTAACAAATTCACATGAAAGTAAAAATATGAATTTAAAACCCCCAAAAGTTAATAGAAAAATATTTACAGATAAAATTACTATTTTACCCCCAAATTATTGAAAAATTAAAATTTGTCCCAAAAAATGCAAACATGCCCCCCCAATATTTGAAAATAAATGGTGTGTCAAAATTTGATGTCTACACTTGTTTTCTTGAATCATCATGCTAGCCCAAAACACAATCCATTGATCCATCCAATATGGAGAGGTACATAATGAGAGGTAGACCTGGCTTCGATGACATTAAGATAGGAGGATTCAACAGATAATCCTTAACTTTATCAAAAGCTTGCTGGCAATCCTCGTTCCAATTCATTAGAGCATTCTTTCTTAATAATTTGAATAAGGGCTCACAAGTGAGAGTCAATTGAGCAATGAATCTGTCGATGAAGTTAATCTTTCTCAAGAAACGTTTCATATATTTTAGAGTCTTTAGGATCAGCATTTTTCGTATGGCCTTAATTTTTGTAAGATCTATCTTAATACCCTTCTTGCTAATAATGAAATCTAGTAATTTGCCAACGGGAGACCCAAAGGCACACTTTGCAGAATTCAACTTCAAGTTATACTTTCTCAACCTTTCAAATAGCTTCTTTAAATCCATTAAGTGATCCTCGGACCTTTTAGATTTGACTATGATGTCATCTACATAAATTTCTATCTCCTTGTGAATCATGTCATGGAACAGTGTAGTCATAGTCCTTTGATAGGTGATCCCAACGTTTTTCAATCCGAAAGACATAACTCTGTAACAGAACATCCCCCATGAGGTGATGAATGTTGTTTTTTCTCTGTCTTCTTCTACTACCAAAAGTTGATAGTATCCAGCAAAATAATCAATAAAAGAGTCCATTTCATGTCCAGCCATATTGTCTAAGATTATGTGGATATTTGGTAAAGAAAAATTGTCTTTTGGACTTGTTTTGTTTAAATTTTGATAATCTACACAAACTCTCGGACCTCTTTCGATTTTTTGAGAACCGGAACCATGTTAGATAGCCAAATAAGATATTGAGAGACAATGATGATCTTGGCATTAAACTGCTTGATTGTTTGCTCTTTAATCTTAAGGCTCATCTCTGGTTTGAATTTGCAAGGTTTTTGCTTCATGGTGGATAGTTTGAATCCGTAGGCAACCTATAAACCACTATATCTGTTGACCATGCAAATACATTTTGAAACAATGTAAGAAATTCAATTATCTCTTTTCTTTGTTTCCAGCTCAAGTGTACACTAATTTTAACCTCCTTAACCTCTGTCTTAGTGCCAATATTAATAGTTTCTATTTCTTCCAAGTTAGGCTTGGGTTTATCCTCATACTGTTCGAGATTCTTTAACACAAAGCCATATTCTTATTCAGTATTACTCCCATTTTCGTCAATAGTTTGCATTATTTTAGAATTCAGAGGGATATCGAAATTGCATTCATCAGTTTCAAATAAAGTGACATCCAAACGATCATAAGTATTTATTTTTAGCCATCTGAAAAAAAAAACAAAATATGCAAAAACATAAATAAATGATATAGAAAATGGCAACTTCTATCTTATTAAATGAAAGCTTGCATTCCTTAACAAAAGAGGGCTTTTACAATCACAAACCAAACATTAATCTTTGAGAAAAGATAAAATTCATTTCAAGACTTTGACAAAAAACTTTCTCGACAAGACAAAAGAAATTGAAAATTGTTTCTTTCAAAAAGTTAATGCAAAAAAGCTAGAGCCTAACACTAAAACAACTTTGAGAAAGAAATTCATTTCATGATTCCATCTAGAAATGAATTTTGAAAAAAGACAATCTTAAATTTACCGAAACTCCCTTCGAACAAGGAGATAATCAGATGTCTAATTGTTTAATGATCCTTCCTCGATTGATTCAAAAGTATCAGTATCAGAGATTCCTTCCGTGGCAGTTGTCCCAATGAACAAACGGCTTATCCCTTCTTCAATATCAGTTTCATTTTCATAATCTCGCAGATAACCATTCCAGATGACTACGAAAAGTTATGACACAGAGGGGAAATATAGAGTGCAAATTGCTTCCCTTCTTTCTCAGCTTTCTTCTTTTCTCTCATTTTCTTTATATTTTTACCGTTTAGGTGAAAACCAAGTCCAAAGGTGTCCTTCTGTTCGATCAATTCAACAGGATCTACTACTGCCTTGCAGATTCTTTCCAATTCCTTTTTCTCAGATTGGTAATCTGCTCTTCTCAACTCTTAGCCATCATAATGCTGGCATCCGACAATATAGGCTTCGACTATGAGATTTTCTTTCGGTAACCCAACCAATAGATACAATGTCAGAAGCACGAAAATCGAAAGAGGCGGCCACTTTATCCTGAGGACCTCCAGATAATGCATGAATTCACTATCATGGTACAATCATCCTCAAGCAAAAATAGGTGATTTGCTTGTAATTCATGATAAATTTTATCATCTGATAGAGGGATGACAATACTGATCCAGAAGAATGAATCCAAGGACATCCTAACAGTATATTGTATATTTCAAAAATTCACTGACTTGACACTGTGACTTGATACTGAAGCTGGACCTATCTCAAGGACGTAGATCAATTTCTCCCATAGTCTCTCTCCTTGACCCATCAAAACCTCTGAACAATAGTTGGAGATCGATGGATCTATGATTGTGAAAATTCCAAACTTTTTCAAAGTATTCCATAGGCAAACGTTTAAAGCAGAGCCATTGTCAATTAAAATCTTGGGTAGATGCTTGCCATTGCACCTTACTGACACGTACAGAGTTTTATTATGCCCCATTCCTTTCGACTTTAGCTCATCCTCAAAGAAAGTGATTTGGTTAGATGTCAACAAATTTCCTACTATTCCGGCCAACTTATTAGTAGAAATATTTTTGGAAACGTGAGATTCATTTAGGACTTTCAACAATGCCTCTCAATGTAATTCAGAATTAGCAGAAGGTTCAAAATTAAAATCTGTACTAGCATTTGGCTCAATTGCTCTACCAATTTGTACTCACTTTTTTTTAAATTCTAAAAAAATCTTTCACTTTCTTTCACTAACTAGCTTCTTTGGAGGTAAAGTGTTTTCCTTCCCTTTGACTAAAGTAATGATTTTTGGTTCACCAACTACTCTTCCCAACCTCATGATTGCAGACACATCACTATTCAGTGCATGAGTCCCTTAATTCCAAGGTACTCTCTATAAATCCTCAATTGGCGATTGATCTGGCAGGTTTATAATTTCTGGTCCCGAGACTTCCAACTCGAATGGCTGCACATCAAGCACAAAGGGCTGATTAGATAAACTAACAGTAGACAGGACATCCTTCAGGACAAATAGGTCTTTTGACTGGGTCCTCAAATGATTTTATTTTTTTTCACTAAAACATCATTAATGTGTTGGCTCATAAATTCTTTTCTAGACAGCATCATCCTGGTTCGTTTATGGTTGATTTCAGTGACTCTGACTACTTCTTCAGTTGAGACAATAAGCTCAGTTGGGTCCGTAAACTCTTCATATAGAGCTATCATCCCAATAGTTAGCCCATGCTGAGACAAAAGATTATTGTTAACATTTGAAGCTTGTCCTCCTTCCCTTCTCAACACGATGTCTCTGGCATCAATCATATCCTGAATTTTGTGGTTCAATACCCAACAATTAGTTATGGAATAGCCCCAACTCCCCGAATGGTATGCACAGATAACTAGGGGATCATAATCACAAAGAAGTCCCCTGGGATATGTTTTTTCAGCTATTGTGTCAATTTTGCCTGCTGCTCTTAATTGCTCATAAACTTGATCAACTGAACACCCAAGGGGAGTAAAGACCCTATATTATTTTTGGAGTTAATTGGGTTAGCCAACAGTAGTCTGTGACTGGGTGGGTGCAATAAAAGCATTTGGATTATTAGGTCTTAGGCATTTTTGCAATGGTGGATGAAAGTTATTTTGAGGTACAAATTGAGGATTTTAAAACATGGGCTGGGGATATGGAAATAACGGTTGTGTATTTATCGGTTGGAGTTGGGTATGAAAAACTGATTAAAGATATGATGAATGGATGGGTGTAGGATGTGTTGGTTGGGCGTATTATGGGTAATGGGTCGGATATCTTGGGTTGGCTTGAAATTTGGGTTTGGGGTTTAGGCTTTGGTCCAATACAAAAGCTGACTGCCCTTCCTTCTTCTCCGGTCTCTTTCCAACTACTTTCTTTATATTGTTATCGCTCTGCAATGTCTCTATTTGTAACTTTATAGCAGCCATATCTATGACCTTCCCCTTCTTTACTCCTCTTTCAATTGCCTCTGTCTACTCTATGACTTGTGCAAAAGTTTTTCTAATGGAGCCAACAATGGCCTAATAATACGGCGGATCTTGAGCATTAATGAACAATTTAACCATCTCATTCTCATCTATTGGTGGGTTAACTTTAGCTACCACACTCTGCCAATGCTGCTCGTAAGTTACATAACTTTCTGAAGGTTTCTTTTTTAACTCTATCAGAGAAAATTTATCAGATACCAAATCACAGTTGAACTCATATTGTTTGATAAAAGCTCGGCAAAGGTCAGTCTAGCTTCGAATCTTTGAGAAATCCAATTTCAAATAGCACGCTAATACACCCTTCTCTAAACTCTCCCCAAACAACCTCATTGGCAATTTGTCATCTCCGGATAGTTTGCCCAACTTGTTACAGAACATATTAAGATGCACTAAGGGGTCATCAGCACCATTGTATTTGAAAAATTCTGACACCTTATACTTTAGAAGCAGTTGAGTACCAAGAAACATACAAAAATCATCATAATCCAGACCACCATACCGATCCAATCATTGACTTTCTTTGATGAAGTCATCGAACCTATCCAATCTTCATAACAGAATTGTTTCTATCATGCTTGGATTCTTATCTCTATTATAAGGCTCTAGATCCATTCCTATTTGATACTCAGGGTCTAGCACAAACTGATTTGTATTGAGAACCGGTGGTGGTTGAGTGTTCAAAGAAAAATGGTTGGCTTGTTGGGGATGTTGGGGTTGGTTCAGAGTATTTTGGGTGTGTTTAGCACTGGGTGAGAATGGAATGGGTATTTGAAGATTTTAAGTGTTTGGAAATAGAGGAGGCATTTGGGTGTTTTGGATATTGAGGAGTGGAGTTTGCACTGAAATCACTGGGACATTGTTGATTGCATTTGGGGCATTCCTGCTCATATCAGATTGGGGTTGCGGAGGTTCCCGAGTGACAAGTGTAGTAGAAGTAGAGCCGTTATTGTTCATGTTATTGATGAAGTGGGCAATAATTTGGTTATGGGAAGACACTTCATGAGTTATATTATTCATTTTAGTCAACATCTCATCCATCTGAACTCTTAATGCTATTAATTCTGAAGATTGATTTCCAACAGGTCCTTCAAATGATTCAGTAGGAGCACTCATGTTTATATGTGGCTGTCTGGTACTGGACCGCGTACGAATAGGACTTCAATGAAAAGAAGGTATGTTTTACAAGTACCTGAAATGTACATTAGAAAAAAAAAGGTTCAGTCGTCCCATTGTCATTATCACTGTCAATTTTATTATCACAAAGAATAAAAGACTAAAATCAGTAAATGTATAAATAATTCGGATGCATGTCCTAGGAGGAGCCCTTATTATGCCAAAGGTAGGCCCAACATGAAATGCAATCTTTTAGAGTAAGACCCCTTTTTAGCATTAGAGCGAGAAGAATTTCGGCTTGGTAATTTAGTCAACTTTCGTACCATTTGAGCATTAAAAGAAAATATTTCACTACTTTTACTACCAATCAGATATAGTCAAGTAAAATAGTACATCATTCTATTAACTCTCCTACACAATCTAAAACTCTCTTCAGCTGGTCCTCTAGGCGCTGAGCTTTACTGCGGTTCGGCTTCCAAGAGTACCTGTTCGTCTTATGATTGATGTCATCTTTCAGCTCTGAATATTTTCTTTTCTTTTCTCGTAGTTTCTATTTCGCTTCTGTATAAAGTTACTTGACAGATTCATATGTTTCCTTGTTGTTCTCAGAGTTCTGCTTTGCTTGTATTAATTCACGATCTTTCATTTCTAATAGGGCTCTCAACCGAATGATTTTCTCAACGGAGTCAATGACTACTTGTTCCTTTGGATGGCGCTGATTCTTTAGCCACTCATCATATTGTAGAGTAGTTACAAGAATACCCTTGTTCTTCAAATCGAACAGGAGATTTCGGACTGTACACTGACTTTCTCATGCTTTCACAAGTTTTGATCTTCTAGAAATATCACTAGGACATATACCCTTGTCAAAGATGATGAGGAAATTTGCTAAATCAAGTGTCGGTGGTAACCCTTGTATACATCCTATCTGTCGAAGAAACCTTTTTGAAGTGTAAGCTGTAATGCCTTGAGTTCCCAGCAAAAGTATGAAGTCAACCAGCTTGGTGCAAAGAGTTGATTTGATACAATCCGTCCAGTCCAAAACTCATCAAATCTTTTGATCTGGGATCGTCATCAGAAAATTCAAACATTCTGATGTTGTTCTCATCGGGCTATTTCTTTCAACCCTTCTATGATGCGTGATTATCCAATTATACCCAATCAGTGGCAAACTGTTGAGAATAAATGAGTGCCTCTTGTAGTGTTCCATCGCCTAAATCTGCAAAATTATGTTGGATGCATGAAAGAAATTTGTTCCTCTCTGACAATTGGTGCAAGCAACAAATATATCGGCTAACACAATTGGCACTATAGAAGTCCTTTAACCCCCACTTTCGGAGAAAAGGTTAGACATGAGCTTAGTTATCTTAAAATTGATCTTTTTGTCCTCTTTGAAAATAGGTAAATTCTCGCCATGACAAACCCATACACCCAAAGTCTCTTGTGTGCCCATGCTGTTTTGGATGCAAGTGTGAAGTCCCTTGAATAATTGTCAAATACGTCCTTATCTACAAAATTATCAAACAAGAATTTCACACTTATACTCTAATCTAAACCTTGTAGTGCAAACTCCTTTAACCCTGCGAAACGGCAGAACTTGACTTTTTCAGAAACAAATGGAAATATCACAGTCGTCCGTTCCACTGGTAAATTAAGTAGGCCGGATACCTCTTCAACTGTTATGGTCAATTCCTTATTTCTAATCCTAAATGCTGAATAATCAGGGTCCCACAGATAAATCAGAGCTTCTACCAAATATCTATTTTTCTCGATTTCTTTAAAGTCACCAATGGGTCCTATATAAGCTGCTGCTTGGTTGATCTCACTAGGTAGGAGGAGCACCAACCACTTTTGGACTTCAGGTGGGACTGTCAACATTTACTTGATGTGTCGTGGTCTACTCATTCTGATGCAAAAAGGTGATTCGGTCAGATTACTTTACTTAGGGTCTCACCCACCAGGATTTATACGAAATTTGAACGTGCAATTCCCATAAAAGGGTTGTATACCCATGAAAAATGAGGTTGGCTTATTCTTAAAACAAGATTCCCTAAATGGCATTCCCTCTGGGTTTATGTATGATGCTAGTTTATTCAAGCGAATTAAATATATGCTAATATGTAAAATCTCAAAAAATGTCCTAAAGATCATTAATTTAATGATATAGAATTTCTTCGAGAAAGATGGACAAAAAACTTTAAATTTATTTATTTGACTAAAAATCAGGCCTGCATGAGGCTACAGGCCACAAAACTGAACATAAAAGTAAAAAATGTCAATCTTATTAAAGCGAGATGAAATATGTGTTAAAATCCCTTTTGTATAGTGTGGGACAGGAAGGTAGGAGATAAGGCAAAAAGTTATGTATAATTTCTTTCAAAAGAATAGACATGAATTGTGCAAAAATTTGACTACGTGTGTACATTTATTAACTTTAAGAAAAATTGGGCATGGATAAAACTGTAAGGCACAACAAGGATGGATAAAATATTTTGAAAGAAAACCTAAATTACAACTCTATGTTGGGACCTACAAGTCAAAAATCAAATTTTTCGATATTTACAAAAAAATTACAATTATTGGTGTAAGGTAATAGCACAAGTAACGCAACAGAAAAATAAAAATTTATTACCTTAACCATGGATCTCTTTGACATATCTATATGATTATAAATGGGGTTTGCTCAAGAATTACCTCAAGCACAGAAGATTTCTATGCTACTATGCAAAGATCCTTAGATGGAGAGGTTAGATCTACCACGAAAAGCCCTCCAAGCGTAGAGCCTCTAACGATATCCGCACGAACAACTTCTTTGGGAACCTTGTATGCTTGCTTACTTTGACTTTTGAGTACTAACTCCCTTGAATTATTTATGAGCACAAAAGAAGAACAAAAACCCTAACAATTAGGAGAGAGAGAGAGAGAGAGACGCCAACGAGGAGAGAGAAAGTGGCGAAATTCTTCTTGCAATTTTTCTCTCACTAGGCTTTCTCTTGTGTTGCAATAATAATTCAAAAGTCAAAGCATTGTTGGGTGTCAAACCAGCAAAATAAATAAATTCCTACTCCAAGAAAATTATACTCAAGTATAGTAGTGAGTAGGGTCGTATCCACAGAGACTGGTCGATTTATTTATTTCAAATCACAACAATAGGGGGTTTGGAGAATAATTAAATTAAAGAAATTTAAACCTAAGAAACTCAAAGGAAAAACACAAAATTAAGTCAAACGAAATCAAATAAAACCTAAACTCTAGTCAAAGGAATAATTTCCACTCTGGTTCAATTTAACTGATCATCGATGCAATAATAAATTTCTACGTTCATGAATAAATTGGTTATAGTTGTTGAGACGCTCTAACAACCTGCTCTTCCTTATTGTGTCGGTAATCAAGGTACGACCGTTAATTACTTCCCTAATTAAATAATAACCCTAGGTACGACCTTAGGATTCAATTATTCAATAGCTTTAAAACTAGAAAAGCCACCAATTCTAACCAGCGAATACCTACGAGGCTTTGTTCAAATTAGATTATTTATTCCCATGATATAATTCAAAAGTTTCTATTACGATTGAATTAATCACTTGCCACAAATACTAAAACTATCAAACAATTACGGATTTGACGTTTTAGATGGCTCTAGATTATTTGACAATTAAATAGTGATCAGTTATTTAACTGCGCAAAAATAATCACACAAGAATGAACACAATCACCTTGGAATTAAATAGAGAATAAATAAATACCCAAAAACGCAGAAAATAATAAAAACAATTAGATCTCACAGTAATAGATGAACCAAAGCTTCAATTATCCTTCAACTAGATAGAAGAGTCTTCAAATACCAAAAGAAAAATAACAAGAAATTGTTCTAGAGAGAGAAAGAGAGAAAAACTAAAAACTAAAACTAAAAGAAGACTCTCTAATTTTTCTCTGCAAAGTTGCGTATGTACTCCTGCAGAAATTGCGTTCCCAATGTCTTCTTTTTTGTCTCCTCCACGTTTCTTTTTCTTTTTCCCTTCCTTCTTTCCTTTTTGCTCTTTGTTTCCTTCTCCAACTCAATTTCCTTGTAAAATCTTTACTTTTTGGAAAGATTCCTCTTTTCTAATAAACTCTAATTCTCTCTAAACCTCTTCCCAATTCAGATTCACCACACAAAAGAAAGTGGGACCCTCCAATTGCAAATTTCTTCTAATTCACGTCCAGAATGCTGCACAGCAGTACCAGTAGCCCGTGGTCACGCTCTATCAGACATAGTCTTCTGGAATTTTAGACGAATTTAGAACATTTTTCCACAATTTCCTATATTAAGGCCAAATATCAAAAAGTGAATAAATGGAAGTATTAAACACAATTCTTAACCAAAATAAGGGGAAGTTAATTACAATAAATATGTCAATTTAACACCCTAACAAGCATGAACCTATTTATAGAGAAAGTAGTCTAGTCTTTTAGAAAATAAAGCTAATTGGAAACCAAGAAGATTTAGGTAACTTACTTTAAGCTAAACTTTCTCCTTTAGGAAATCTATTCCATAAGGAAACTAATTAGTTACTTTATTTCTTTTAGGAAACTAACTTCCTACATGTCTTAAAATATTTATAAATAAGTTTTTTAAGTTAATTTATCTCATAAATTAACCCCATCAGTATCTCATACTTATCTTAATTACATTTTAACCCAAAGATTTTGTTCTTTATGTGTGGGACCTATTAGGTTCCATTTACGTTGAGAGTTGGATAAATTAAATACTTTAATTTATTATTAATTCACTAATTAATTAATTTGAACTTATAGATCATGAGTGGCGTCTAGCAATGCATCATGATCACCCAAGTGAATAGGAAAGTCATATGATAGACCATACCCCTCAATGACAATGTTACCGTGTAATTAATATCCTTTCACCACACTATATCCCAATTAGTCCAAAAGTATAGTGTGTCGCACCCCATTTTTTCGAAAGACGGAAAAAGGAATATTATTGTGTTTGTGGTTTGGAAAAAGAGTGTAGGTTTTTGTAAAATGATTTTTAAAAAATACTTTATAAAAAATAGTTTGACAAAAGATATGATTTTTAGAAAATGCTTTATTTTGAAAACAAAAGAAAAGGACCTAAAATGGGATTTTGAAAATGCGATGATTTATTTAGCCCGAAAATAGAAACTAAAAAGGGTTTTTAGTGAAAAGGGAGTCGCCACTTGGTATTGAATTTTGGTGTACCAAGTCACCAGAAAATATTTTATGAAAGGTAAGAAAATCAAGAATGATTTATTTAGAAAATGATTTTTGAAAAAAAATGTAAGAAAAACAGTAAAACCCTTTTAGACAACTCCAGGTCTTTGAAAATAAGAGAAACAGGTTCGGGAGTCACAGTTGAAGAAAGGGAAGGCAAAGGTTTACACCTAAGGCACCCTTTCAACCTAGCCGAAACTAGTTACGAGGTTTAGTCTAAATTTTTCTAATATAACCCTAAGATTTTATCACATTTGGATGCAACTATATGAATGCATATCTAGTCCTAAGAATAGGTATCGTTAAGAGACAAAATATTCCATTGAGGTTTGGTCGGGATTATCGCATTAATTGCAAAACCCGAGTCTAGACCTCGATGGAGTCACGAGTATAGATGTAAAATGGAATGCAAAAGGAAAGAAAAATAGTAATATAGATAGTAAGTGAACAAAGAAAGTGGGGATGCAACATAACGGGTACGGGGGACTAATAGACTCGTGACTAGCTATTCCTACTCACGGAGGGGGGAACGGCATGTACGCCACCGCTTCCCACGTGAGTAGATGACTATTTCTTAGTCAAAAAATCACACAAATGACCTAAGATTCTATGTGTAGTGGAGTCTAAATGTTATGTACTAAAACATTTGTTTAAGATAGATAATAAGTGATAAAGTATATACAAAAATCATACAAAAATGGAAAAGGCCTAAAAAAAGAGAAAATGTGTGTGAAATGGCATGAAATGCACACAAAAAGTGATTCTAATACTAAAATGACCTAGAGGTCTAACATTGAACTAGCCTATTTTCTAGAAATTCTCCGCTAGCGTTGGACTAGCGAAGAACCGAAATTAATCATGACTAGCGTTGGACTAGTGTGGCGACGATACACATGTATTATGATAGGTAAATAAATAAAACACAGATTAAAGCAATAATCACATAAAAGTAGATAATAGCACATAGGACCACATAACACACAAGCATGATATTCTAGATGCAAAGTCCTAAGGAAAGCAAAGAAAACACATAAGCACATAGCACACAAGAGCCCTAACTATTACACCGGGAAAAAACCTAATTAAAATCTAAAATGGAAAAAGATAATAAAAATAGCCTATGTAACCTATCTATTACATTTTCTATCTAAAATACATAAAATTTTGTTAAATAGATAAATATAAACTATCTATTACATTTTCTATCTAAATACAAAATTTTTGTCAAATAGAATATTACCTATCTATTACATTTCTCCGAATAATTAAAGTTTAAATTCAAGTAAATAACATGAAATAAATAAATGTTCACACATGAATAAAAATTATAAGCACAAAGAGATATATAAAAAAAACATATAGAAAAACACATAGGAGCATGTAGGAGCATATAAAGAGAAATTAAAAGGGTAATAGAGGTACCTCTCATTCTCAAACTCGGTACAAATTGCTAATAAAATGAACAAACATGTCAAAAATATAACTGTTTAAATAAATAAACTACTAATTAAATAATTTCATACTAATCGCTATAAACATGCCACAATAACTCAAACAATTATAGCAATAATAAACAAAATTAAAAAAATTAATAATAGTTAAATATTTAGGAAGAAAAATGAAAATTGTTTAAGTAAAAATAAATAAGTAAATAAATAAATAAAGTAAAATGAGGAAAATAAAAATAATAAAAGATAAAACACAATAATACATACTTAAACTTTTAGCACCCAAATAAGAAACATCAAAATAACCAATAGAGAAATAAAGAAACTAATTTGAACATTAATTAGATAAAAGACTAAATTTTGGAGCATTAAAATAAAAATAAAATATGAAAAGAAAATAATTTTAAAAAAAATTTGAGGAATTAATTATTTTTTTTGACAAAAAGAGAAAAAATATTCCAAGGTTTTAGGTTGAGAGTGAAAATTTAAGCAACATTTTTAGAGTAAAAATATAATTTACAACAAACAAAAGGGCGAAATTACAATTTTTAAACTCTAATTAAGGTAATAACATAGTTTACAACAAATTTAAAAAGGCTAAAACATAATTTCCAGCAAGCACAATGCCAAAATAAAAATTTCTAGCAACATTTGAGAATCAAATTGAAATTCCAGCAACTTAAGAACTAAATTGCAATTTCCAGCAATTATTCAAGGATAAAAATGAATTTTACAGCAACAATAAACTCCAATTTGTAAATTCCAACAAGTATTAAGCACCAAATTATAATTTTCAGCAACATTCAAGAGTAAAAATACAATTTTCAGCAACATTCAAAGGCTAAAATTCAAGTTCTAGCTACTTGGGGGGAAAAAATATAAATTCCAGCAATATTGGAGGGCAATAATGTAATTCCAGCAAAGCATAATAACAAAAATAAAATTTCAGCAAGGTTTGGGGGACAAGAATGCAATTTTCAGCAACACTAGGGACCAAATTACAAATTTTCAGCAACTTTCAAAGGTTAAAATAGAATTCCAGCAATATCCTAGGACCAAAATACAATTCCAACAATGCATGGGGAGTAAAAATGTAATTTCAGCAAGACTTAAGGACAAATTCACAAATTCATAATTTCAACAGGTTCGGTCTCTAGTTCTCTCCTCAGTCTCGTTCTCTCTCTCTCGTTCTCTCCTCGGTCTCCCTCTTCGGTCTCTAGTTCTCTTCGGTCTCCAACTCTCTTTCTCTCCACGATCTCTCTCTCGTTCTCTCTTCGATTTCTTTCTCTCCTTAGTCTCTCTTCTTGCTCCTCGGTTTCTTTCTCTCCTCGGTCTCTCTTCAGTCTCTCTCTCCTCGGTCTCTCTTCGGTCTTTCTCTCTTTGGTCTCTCCCTCTTTAGTCTCTCTCTCTTCAGCCTCCCTCTCTTCGGTCTCTTTCTCTTCAGTCTCTCTCTCTTCGGTCTCCCTCTCTTCGATCTCTCTCTCTTCGATCTCCCTCTCTTCGGTCTCCCCCTCTTCGGTCTTTCTCTCTTCAGTCTCCCTCTCGGCCTCTCGGATTCTCTTTTCTAACCTCTTAACCGAACACCCCCAAATCTTTCCCCAATCGGTGTCCTCTTCTTCTCAAATCCAACTCCCCAAATCCAGAAACTAAACTATAATTGCTTGGTCCAATTTTAATTAACAACTATGAGATCCAAGTAGAAATTCAGATTGTATAAAAAGAATAAAGAAGGGTTGTAGAATCTTACCTTGTTTGGCCGAGAAATGGTAGGAGCTTGTTGGAATGGCCGACGGTGGTGATTGCAGTGATGGAACTCAGCCGATTGGGGTGTGACTTCCAGCGGTGATGGAGTTGTTGTGTTTGATTTTTGTGCGTGTGTGATTATGTATGTTGCTGATGGACTTGTTCTCTATGTGTGTATGCTGGTGTGAATTGTGTGCTTGTGTGTGAAATCTGGTCCTATGGTTGTGTTCTTGTGTGTATTGTCTGGGTGAGTGATTTGCAGGTATGGGTGCAATTGAGTGAGTGATGTGCAATGTGTCTATGGTGTGTTCTTGTGTGTGTTGTGCGTGTATTTGCTGATTGTGTGTTGGCCAAGAGAAGTGAGGGAGAGCTTTGTGTGCAAGTTTGCAGGTGAAGTGTGTGTGAATCGTGTAGTGTGTGAGATGTGCAAGTGAAGTGTGGAGTAAGGGTGTGCAGGGGAAGGGGGGCCGAGAGGGAGAGGAAATGTGTAGGTTTTTCGGTGAAGTGTGTGTGCCTGTGTTTGTATTGTGAGTGAAAGTGAGTGTGTGAGCTTGAGTGTTTTGTGTGTTTTTCTGTGTTCTTCTCTGTGCGAATGCGTGTGTATGCAGGTGAAGTCTTTGTGTGTGCAGAGAGTTGAAGGAAAGAGTTTAATCAAATCCCATGAAATCTGGCCAAGAGTGCAATAGGTGAGGGAATGATGTGATTAGTCCTGGCAGGGAGATGATGAGTGTAGGGAGGCTATGGGTGTTGCTAGGGTGGCTAGGAAATGATGGAATTTGGGGCAAAAAGTATGGCTGACTAGCAGCCATTTCAGCAGCAACGCTGCTGCCGTTCAAGCAGCCTCTTTTTTTTTTTTTTTTTAAGGAAAAATTTTGTAAGGAAAATAAAGAAAAACAAATGAGATAGAATAAAATAAAATAAAATAAAAGATACTTAGATTCCTTAAAATCAATAAGAAAAATACTAAAATTTAGAGTTATAAAAATGAGTAAATAAAATTTACCGCAAAAATTCAAAAAATTAATATAACATTAAAAATGTGCAATTAATAGAAAAAAAAGTAAAGTATTAAAATAAATACTAAACGATTTCTAAAAATCATGAAATTTATACAGAAAATTCATGAATATATGAAATATGCATAAAAAAATTTTTACTTGAAAAATTCTCATTAAAAAAATGCATTGGAAAACGTGTCATTAAGTAAAAAAATACTAAAATTTTAAATAAATACTAGATGACTCCAAAAATCATTAAAATTAGAAATAATGATAAAAATAGTAAAATTATGTATAAAAAAATAAACTAAAATAAAATAATATTTACACGGTGAAATTACTATTTTGCCCCTGATACAACTAATTAGACATAATTTATCCAAAAATTACAATTAGCCCCCGAAAAATAAAAATTATCCTCGAATGAGGTAAAATACATTTTCTTATAAAAGGTGTGTCAAAATTTGGTGTCTACATAGTGCATACTATTAAATGATTAATTTATATTTTCTTGTTCCAGAAATATAATTCTCCATGATGTATAACCTTGAAACTATTTCCAAGTTATACTATCACTTCTACAGAAGATTTATGAGTTAATATTTCTAACAAGTGGCCATAAAAGGATATACTCTCCTATTAAGGAGTGGTGAATCCTATATTGATTACTCACTATCTTTCTATACTTCAAACTATATCCAATCTCTAACCTATGGGCTACCTTTTTACAGGCACCGAGGAATGGAGTCAAAGTATAGTAATCTACACTCAAGATACCATGGTAAGCTCAAGTCAAAGGATCACTTACACCATTGCCATTAAGAGTTCAACCATTGGCACTATAGTTGAAACTCTTGGTGAATCAATCCAATGAACTTGTTCTCAAACAAGCATCCACATACCAGCTTAGGTGTCACGCACACCATAGTCAATGAGATCAACTACTATTTACCATAAGTAGAGGCAAACTATGTGCTAGTGTATCCGTATCAATGATGTCCAATTTCATTAATACTATGACTAGGGATATTTAAGAATATGACTTTATGTATTAGAGTCTCATAATTATAACCCTTACAATCTCTAATACACAATCATTATTCTAAAGACTTTATCAAACAAACAAGTAACATGAAAATACAAGTATAGATGATAAAGAAAAATATCACATAAATAAATATAACATAAATAAGTATAAATACAAAGAGCCTTAAACCATCTTGGCTTTACGGCATACACTAACAATTGGAACGTCGAGCATTTTACTAAAACTGAAATTTGTATATCCATCTTCTTCGAAGAAATTAGTTGTCAAAACAAAATTAAAATGTGCCAAAAGAGGTTCGGCTTTTTACGAGAGCACCATGCCAGGTCTCTTTATTCTACGGCTTATGAATGCAAACAAAAAGAAGAAAACAAAGTTAGTTCGTGCAATCAAATAACATATAACATATTGGAGCAATAAATGATACACAAAGATAAATAAAAAAACAGAAGCAGATGTACTTCCTCCTATTATGTCTAGTGTACCTAACAAGGTAAGGTTGACTCTATCCTAGGCTTATTCTATATGGATGCATGAGGTTGGGCTCGCTAATGCATCTAGACTCGATTAAGACTTCGGTTTCCAAATCTTTAGACTAAGGGATCCAAAAAGTAACAAGTCCATTAATTCCAATGATCCCAGGTCAGTGGTTCGAGGGATTCCCTAGACACTGCTATACGCACGTCAGGCCATGATTACATGTCCAAGAGGATCGATTTTAAAGTCCCCGAACCTCTAGACTTATGTACTTAAGCTGATACTTTCGGTGATCTCCTAGACATTGTTACGTGCACGTCGTGCCACGATCACACGTCTAAGTAGATCAATCTTATTCCTAATCGGGATGGGTGGGTGACAACCACCAAAAAGAGGAAAAAAGGGTAAAAATAGTCGTATACAAGTATGATGGTGTTCCTTTGAGAGGAGGGTATAATATTGTTAAACACGCAAAAGGCTCTAAGGGTGACTAACCCCCTCCCCAAATGCAAACGCGATACGAACAAACATCACAAACAAATAAGTCATACATCACATAGAAACGAGAGACGAAGAGGTGTATGTGAAATACAAATAAAATCCTAAAAAAGAAAGATACAATCCTAAACATCCAAATGCGATAAAATGAAAGGGTTAGAGAAGGAAAATGTGACTAAACCTACTGCTCGAACTCACTAGTGATCCCGAATGGAGTTGCCAGCTGTCGCATCCTATTTTTTGAAAAACGAAAAAAAGATAAGTGTGGAAAAGAGAGTAGATTTTGTGAAAATGATTTTTATTTTGGAAAATAAAAGAAAATGACCTAAAATAGGACTTTGAAAATATGACGGTTTTGGGCCCAAATATAGAATCTAAAAGGGTTTTTATGAAAAAAGAAAGGAGTCGCCACTTGATATTAAGTTTCAGTATACCAAGTCACTGAAAAATATTTTATTATAAAATGTAAAAAAAATTAAGAATGATTTCTTTAGAAAATATTCTTGACAAAAACGTAAAAAAATCATAAAACCCTTTTTAGACAACTTTAGGTCATTGAAAACAAGAGAAAAATGAGTTCGGGAGTTACAGTTGAAGAAAGGGAAGGCAAAGGTTTACACCTAAGGCACCCTTTCAATCTAACCGAAGCTAGTTGCGAGGTTTAGTCAAAAATTTTCTAATATAACCCTAAATTCTATCACATTTGGATATAACTATATAGATGCAAACCTAGACATAAAAGAGATATCAAGAGGGGCAAAATATCCCTTTGAAGTTAAATTAGAATTATCGCATTAATTGCGAAACCCAAAAAGATGCCTTGAAGGGGTCACGAGTCATGCAAAAATGAAATGCAAAAGTGAAAAATAAAATATAAATATAGATATAAGTGATCAAAGAAAGGAAATGCAACATAACGGGTACGGGGAATGAAGACTCGTGATAAAATATTCCTTCTTACAGAGGGATAAATAGCATGCTAAAGCTACGAAAACCATATTCGCTATTCCCATGTTCGAAGGGTTGACTCTTCCTAATTTAAGCAAGCAAATGATCTATCTAAGTACTAATGTTCTATATGAATTGCAATCTAAATGCCATATATCACACATATATAGAAAATAAGATAATATAAGAAAAATATCATGCAAATGGAGAAAAGCCTAAAAATATAAGATGCATGAAAATATGGTGGATGGCATACGAATGAGACTAACGAGTGAGGAGCATAAAGGCCTAGCGTTGGACTAGCTCACTTTCTATAAATTCCTCATTAGCGTTAGACTAACGAGGAAACGAGAATGAACCACAACTAGCATTGGATTAGTGTGTCGACGATACACATATTTCATAATAAAGCAAAAAAATAAATAATAACAAATAAAAATTAAAGCAATAAGCACATAGAAGTAGGTAATAGCACATAGGAGGACATAGCACATAAGCATAATATTTTAGATGCAAAGTCTTAGGGAAAGCTAGTAAAAACACATAAGCACATAGCACACATAGTACGCAAAAGCCCTAACTATTACACCAGGAAACCTAATTACAATCTACAATGGAAAAAGATAAGAAAATGACCAATCTAACCTATCTATTATATTTTCTATCTAAAATACAAAAGCTTTTGTTAAATAGATGAAAATATAAACTATCTATCACATTAACTATCTAAATACAAAATTTTTGTTAAATAGAATATCACCTATCTATTACATTCCTTTGAATAATTAAAATTAAATTCAAATAAATAACACAACATAAATAAATGCTCACATATAAATAAATTAATAAACACATAGAAATAGCACATAGGAGCACGTAAAGAGAAATTTGAAGGATAACAGAGGAACCTCCCATCAAAAGACTTGCAGTCATTGTGATGATGGGGAGTGAAGAAAATTATCAACAAAATCTCCCAAAATCTGTTGAAATTCAATTGAGTGCAAGGGATGTGTGATGTGATTAATCTTGTGAAGGGGAGTAGGGGGAGTTGGTAGTGTAAGGTGGCTGAAATATGGCCATTGGAGGCTGTTTTGATAGGGTTGCGCAGTAGTAGCAACAGTAGCAAGTTGCTGTTGCTGTTTACTTTTTTTTTTTTTTAAAGACCTTCTAAGAAAAATAAAAAATAAAATAAAATAGAACAAAAATCTACTTGGACTTCTTAAAACTTGAAAGAAACTTAGTAAAATTCAATATTACTTAAAGAAATAAGCTTCATTATAAAAATCTGACTTTGATGAAACATTGAAAAACGTGTCACAAAAAGACAAAATTTAGAAAATTACGAAAATTATTAAATGATATTTAAAAATTATAAAAATTTTACACAAAATACATTATTACACAGAACACGTATGCTAAAATTTTCACTCAAAGATTTTAACATTAAAACATTCTCGAGAAACGTGCCTTTAATAAACTAAAATACAAAAATTAAGTAAATATCAAACGACCTCTAAAAATCATGAAATTTCTATAGAAAATTTATAAGTATACAGAATGCACATATAAAAATTTTCAAGCATAAATTATAATAAAAAGGATGTATTGAAAAACACGTCATTAACTTAAAATATCAAATTTCTAAATAATTACTATACGACTCCGAAAAATTATTAAAATTAGAAAAATCATAAAAATATAAAAAAATATGAAATTATAAATTAAAATAAAATAAAAAAGTATTTATATGTTAAAATTATCATTTTGTCCCTGATATGATAATTAGACATAATTTATGCAAAAATTGTGATTGAGACCCGAAAAATAAATGTATCCCCCAAATGAAATAGAAAAATATTTTTCACAAAGGGTGTGTTAAAATTTAGTATCTACAACGTGACACGTTATTTAAAAGATGTAATCATGCTAAAATGATAATATAACTCAGCTGAAACATGATGTAATAATTTAAAATTTTAAAACATTTTAAATTTGGCATTACTAATTCAATCTTATTCGTCTATTTTTAGTCCTTTGAATCTAGACAATTAACTTGTGAAAAATAGAATTTGTGAGTATCCATTTCTATGGCGATATGCCTTGTCCCTAGCCTATCGGGGCCACCAGAGCAAGTGTGGTGGAGAACACACTGTGCTGTAAGCTAAGCTGTTCTCCTTGTAGACGGAGGAGATATGTAAGATGTGCCGCTAAGCCTCAGGTGTGACTCAAGCAACATTAATGAAGAGTTGGTCAAATATTATCATTATATTCTTCATTTTTTTTCTCTATAATTGTTTAATTTATGTAACAAAAAGCAGTTTAATAAATGCCTTTGTGATGGTTATAATCTTGGTTATTTACATTAGATTGAAGAGTGAGTTTGTGCAATTTGATTGTCCATAATCACAATTAGAATGATATAAATATCTTTAAAAATAGTAGGAGAGAGCAGAATTAGCAGGTCCACTTAGCCGAATGCTTTGTACCGTACCACTTTTAAGAGTTCGGGCAATTCAAAACCAAAAATATTTGATAGGGCAAAAGTAAACCATACATTATATTTTAGGGACAACATAAGTTTTTTTTTTATCCTTTATATTTAATACACATAATTATTAATTAATTTCATTAATCTAAGCTAATTTTTTTCAACATTTCTTTAGGTATATTTTAGATCTTTTTAATTATTTCTATTAACTATGAAGAAAATTTTACCTGTGATCATACTTTCTCTTAATAAAACAAAAGAGTTACATAAAATTTTTCTTATGAGTTATTGGAATATTAATATTTTAAAACAATTTTTAAATACTATAACAAATATTTATTTATTAAAATTGTCCAACATATGTTACGGCCCATAAAGATTTAAATAATTTACGTTGAATAGAAGTAAAGAAATAATAAATGATTTCTCTCTTATAAAAAATAAAAGAAACAGAACAGCATTTTCCTCTAAGTATGTATATCATTTTAAAATTCATTTTACTTGCCCACCAAAACTAAGTTTTCATAATTTAAATGGTTATGAAATTCACAGTACTTTTTGTTGGTATATTAAACCAATCCATAACTTCCATGAGTAACTCAATCTCCGAATATGTGAGATTCACCCCTCAAGCACCAATAACAGCATGCTTGTCAAAGGCTAAACCGTGAGTAACCGGTTTCAATATGTTTCCCCTTGGCCTTTCTTACTTGAAAATTTTCCTTATTCTTTTCGTGCAATCCCCTTCTTTCCCACAACTTCTTAGCAAAAAATTCAACTCTTCCGAATTTCTGACAGGAAAAACTTGGATAATGAGAATTTAAATGGTTGCAGAAACTTAGGTGCACCCAAAGAAATCTTTTTGATAATTACGGCTAGATGTGAGAATTTGCTATAGGGACTGATTTTCTTCGGAAAGAGAGAAATATATGCGGAGGATTTTTATGAATTAGAAATTAAACAAAGAGAAACTAGGAGATCATATAGGGATATTGGAAACTTTTTAAAATTTCAAGAGAAGGCAATTGAAGCGACTTTCCTTTTCCAAATTTTATATATATTTAGGAGCCATTTGGTTCAAATTTCTCAATCACTATCACTATAGGTATTATTAGCCCTGCTATCAGTATGGATTTTGATGATTTCTCCCCACATTTTTGGTTTAATAATGGAATGGGTGTCATTATTAATATACTTGTTTGGTCTACTAGAATGACTTTCAAGTAAATTTTAAAATTTTTGAGTCTTTTATTGAAAATTTACATATTTTTTAGATTTCTTATTTTGCATCTTTTTAAAGAAAATTTCTAAAAGGACTTCTTCAATTTTAAATATAGCCATCCTCTAATTTGAGTTTTATGTAAACGATAATCTTTAAAAAAGTCATTTTTATTGTATTAATATAGAGTATTATATATCTTCGATTTTCAGTTCAAATTTTTATAAAAAAATTGAATGTAAAAAAATTATTAAAAAAATTATAGAGTACTAATCAAGAATATTCAAAATTAAAAGACATAGCAAAGAGAGAGAAGAGAGGAGTGAAAGCCACAAGAGAGAGAGAAGAATAGCATATTGGGGGAGGGTGGGTAGCTCAAAAGATGGGGGGAGTGTGTTTTTACCCTTAATCTTAAGGGTTAATGGGTTTGATAGAATAGTATCTTGGAAGAAATTATTAATACCCCAATCAGTCACTTTCATTCCATTTGAATAATAGTGATAGTTGTTTTACAAATATCAACAATGGGTGTCATTACTTATGACACCCATTTTTCTTCTTAATTCCCCTAAACCAAACACTCCCTTATATATGTATATGTGTGTGTATCCACTGTTAAAGAGTGCCAAAGTTTTAAATTAGTGAATCTTAGCGTCACACGAAAGGATAAGTTTTATGATGCGTTTGATTCACATTCCTTAATTGTTATCACTATGAGTATTATTAACCATACTATAAGTATGGGTTTTGACGATTTTCCTCAACATGTTTGGTTTAATAATGGAATGTGCATCATTATAAAACTACTTGTTTTGTTTACTAGATTGACTTTCAAGTAAATTTTAAATTTTTTAAATCTTTTATTTACGATATACATTTTTTTAGATTTCTTATTTTGTATCTTTTTAAAGGAAATTTCTAAAAAAACTTATTCAATTTTAAATATAGCCATGCCCTAATTTGAGTTTTATCCAAATGATAACTTTAAAAAGAAGTCAGTTTTATTATATTTATATACAGTAACATATATCTTTAATTTTTGGTTCAAAAGTTTTCATAAAAAATTGAATGTAACTCACTCAAATACATTTTCTTTTGCTCCTTAAAATTTTCCCATACATTAAAAAATTTCTAAACAATATTTATAAAATTTAGTTAATCAAGAATATTCAAAATCAAAAGATATAGCAAAGAGAGATGAGAGATGAGTGAGAGCCAAGACCGAGGGGAGAGAGAGAGGTTGAGAGAGAGAGAGAGAGAGAGAGAGAGGAATAGTATATTGGGGGAGCTTAAAAGATGTGTATTTTTTTAGGGGATGTGGTTTTTGCCCTTAATCAAAAGAGTTAATGGGTTTGATAGAATAGTATTTTAGGGGAAATCATTAACACCCCAATTAATCACTATCATTCGCATTGAATGATAGTGATAGTTGTTTCAAAAACATCAACAATGAATGTCATTACTTATGACACCCATTCCCCTCCTTAATTCCCTTAAACCAAACACCCCCTTAGTATTTGTCATTGCCATGGTGATATTCTGCATTTTTTGGGTTGACCTATAATCATGGACTAAACTGATAATAACATATTTTTACGAAAATTGTTAATCAGCTAGCTTATTTTCAAAATCAACATCTTGAACATAGAAATATCAACTATTTGCACATGATAACGGAAAATATTATATCTAATTTCTAGATGCTTTATGTGAAGTATTGTATAGGAATTTTTTAAAATTTTAATAGTACTAGGATTATAACACTTCAAAGGCACGAAAGAAAAATTTAAACCATAATCTATTAAATATGCGCATAATAACTACCAAGTTCCACACAATCGGCTTAAGTAGTATATAAAATAATAAAATTTTGCCTTTTTTTAGTCTTAAAAAAAAAAACTAAAGAATGGCCAAAAGAATCACAAGTATTACCAGGCTTTTCCTATTAAGTATACCACAAGTAAAATCAGCAATAATAATAATAATAATAATAATAATAATAATAATAATAAATAAACTAAATTTTTTAGAGGGAGGGAGAGAAATGAGACTCGGTTAGCTAAAATGAGCCACGAGTAACCGAATATGCTAATGTGCGCATGCTGAGTTTCCTCCTTTGTTGAGCCTTGCAGCAGGAAATTCCTAATGGATTATTAAGTTTTTAAGGGTTTATGATGCAAATATTTAAAGTTGTGGGAGTAAAATTCAAATAAATGCATAAATATATAAATTGTCCCCTACATGACATCAAAACAGGTGTCCGAAAATTAAAGATGATAAAGGGTATGTCAATTTTGAGTTTTTTTTTTTTTCCCATGATTTGTTTGCTGCCTAAAAGAATAACGTGCAAGGATTGTAGGGATGAATTTTTCTGTACTAATGCTAATATTGTATGTGAAAAATGAGAGTATTAATTGACAACATTCTTCCCCCTTTCATTTATGTAATCATTGTTTTACAAACGATCAGTAGGAATTTTCAATAATTGTATAGTAAAGGACGCACACATATCACGTTTCTTCTCGCAATTGTTTGGAGCCGCATTCTTTTACACCTGTAAAAGGGTGCAGCTTGGGGCAGCATAATTCATCTAAGCACACCGTAGAAGTGTATCGTCTCTGATATAAAACAAAAAAACAAAAAAAAAAATATCAGTCTGTTTACGATTATCATTTTTTGCAACATAAAAAAAGAAAAAATAAGTTGACAGTTTATATTTAAAGAATAAAAAATAGATGGATAAGATTAAACTAGTAAGGTCATATTTAAAATGAAAAAACAACATCGTTTTAATATATCACGTTTCAGCAGAGTTATACTATCATTTTGGTATGATTACATTTTTTAACTAACGTGTTATGCACACTTTAAATCGTGAGAATAAGAAAGGGCCTAAATTGAGAGGTCTCGGATCTGTGTCATCACATATCTCATTCCCAGGCTTTTTCCAATTATTTTGTATAGAAGAATGAAGAACGCAACCGAGAAAAAGAGAACAAAAGCCTTTTGTTTTTTGGAGAGAGGATTTCTACATGGGAAGATGAAGGGAGTTGGTGGGTCTAGGGAGTTGATCTAGGAGGTTTCTTAGGGCTCCAATATTTTCCTCGTGTAAATGACTAAATTCTAAAAAGTTTTCATGTCGTTGTCCTACCAGTTACATTTTCCTCTGCATGAAAAAAAAGCAAATAACGTGCAAACAAATGTAACTTTCCTTTTCCACAAAAAACAGCCCGGCTCTGTTCTCTAATTCCTAGTTTGGGAGGAGGGAAAGGGAAAGAAAAAAAAAGGGTATTTAGAGGAAAGAAATTATTTTTCTTTATTTGGGAGTTAAACTGGAAAAGAAAGGAAAAGAAGAGGAAGGAAATAGAAGGAAAGATGATTAATTAAATTCTTCAAAACTTTTCCCTTCAAAATTGGTTGAAGAGGGTAGAAAAGTGAAGGAAACCTAAGTAAATTTTTTAATATGAAAATATTGTCCTTAAAAATGTGATACACAAAATTTTATTATCTAATAAATCCTTCTTATTTCTTAAACCTCCAAATAGCTTAGAAAGAAATTTGTATCATTTCCTTTTATTTCTTTCCTTTTCCGAATTATCTTTTCTTTTCTATCCTCAGCTCTGAAGTTAGCCATAAGATCCACGTATTTATATATGGTCCCAAGAAAACTATAATGACTAAAATATTCCAATAAACCAACAATAATTCCACAATAACATCTTAAAAATTTTGCCAATATCATTCAATTAAAGAAGCCTTGCAGTCTCAAGTTCATTGAAGATTGGGTCATATACGTACTTTGTATTGGTGGCAAGCAGGTAGATCAACAATGCGCTAATTTCTGGATGAGTATTTATTATCTTTAGAATGGTTGTACGCCTAGGGAGGGTTAAGGAGGGTGAGAGACGTGGGGAATCGGTCTAGGAGGCTCTTTTAGATTCCTAGATTTTCCTCGTATGAATGACTTAATTTTCAAAACTTCTTTTTGTCGTTCTCATATTAATTATATTGTCCCCTGCATTTAAAAAATGCAAATAACATGCAAACAAATGTCACCTTCCTTTCTAAATAAACAGCTTTGCTTTTTTCTATGCATTTATGTATGGTCCCAAGAAGAATGTAATTAAAATATTCCCATAAACCAACAAGTAATTCCACAATAACATCTTAAAATTTTCGACAATATTATTCAAGTAAAGTTGTGTTGCAGCCTCGAGTTTGTTAAAGTTCGAGTCAAGTACTTTTTATTGGTAGCAAGCATGTCGATTAACAACACTAAATTTACAAGCATCCATTGATCAATTTTAAGTAGAATCGTTGTGATACCATGAAACTAACATAGCTTATTACAAGATGAGTATTTACTAGCATCAAAATTATCCCCATTCTTCTAAATCTTAGTCAAGTTTGTTCTTCTTGTTGTACGATAAAATGGATGCAAAAATAGTAGTAATGAATTGGTTTCATGGAATCTTCCACTTTACTCTGGAAGCTGTAAGGGCTATTTCATAAAAATTTCCCACATCTGTAGATTATCTCCTAGTTTCTCTATGTTCAAATTTCTAATTCATAAGAATACTTGACATATGTTTTACTCTTTCCAAAGAAAATCTGCCCTACACCGCATCCCCACATCTCGCCGTAATTATCAAAAGTATTTCTTCGACTGCACCTAAGTTTTTCCGCCCTTCAAAATTCTCATTATCCAAGGTTTTCTTCTCAAAAGTTCGAAGACGTTGAATTTTTCTGCTAAGTTATGGGAAAGAAGGGGATTGCACGAAAAGAAAAAGGAAAATTTTCAAGTAAGAAAGGTCAAAATGCAACATTGAAACCAATTACTTATTGTTGCATGCTGTGATTGGTGATTAAGCGGTAAATCTCACATATCTGAAAATATTTTTAGATTCAAGTACTTAAAGAAAGTATAGATTGGCTACCCCTATCTCTTGTCACAAATTCCTCCAGATTGGTCTATTAAGAAAAAGTATGATTACAAGTAATATTTTCTTCGCAGTTAAGAAAAAAGTATGATTGGTCTATTAAGAAAAAGTATGATTACAAGTAATATTTCCTTCACAGTTAATAGAAATAATTAAAAATTTAATGTTGCTTGAGTCACTCCAGGTGCTTAGCCTTTGCGCAGAAGAATGGAGAACACAACCGAGAAAAATAAAACAAAAGCCTTTTGTTTCTTGGAGGGAGGATTGTTCGATGGGGGAGATGAAAGGGGGTAGTAGATCTAGGGAATCGGTCTAGGAGGCATTCTAGAGGCCTAGCCATCTAGAGTTCCAGCATTTTACTCGTGGAAATGACTTAATTTTCAAACGGTTGTTTTGTTGTTGTTGTATTAATTGTATTGTCCCCTACATGAAAAAATGCAAATAACATGCAAACAAATGCCACCTTCCCTAAGCTTCATGCCATTTATTCATGGTCCCAGGATTCCTATATTTTTCTCGCACAAATGACTCAATTATCAACAGTTCTGTCATCGTCCTATCATTACCCAAATAACATGCAAACAAATGTCACCTTCCATCCACAAAAACAGCCTGGCTTTGTTCTTAAAGCTTCACACATTTATATATGGTCCCAGGAAGACTTTTATGAATAAAAAATTTCAATAAACCAGCAAGTAATCCCGGGACAATATCTTAAAAGTATTGACAATATCATTCAAGTAAAGTTGTTTCCAACCTCAAGTTCATTGAAGATGAATCAAGTACTATGTTTTGCTAGCAAGCATGTAGTTCAACAATACTAAATTTACCAGCATCCATTGATCATTTTTACGATCATATTGACGCAGCTTATTACAAGACAAGTATTTATTAGCATTAAAATCATCCCCAATCTTCTAAATCTTACTCCAGCTTGTTCTTCTCATTGTACAATAAAGGAATGCAAAAAAAATAGTAATGATATCTTTTCCATGATATTACCACTTTACTCTGGAAGTTGTACGTTCAATGATCTAATACCCAGCTATTCAAGTACCTAACCCTTTGGAAAGTAATTACATGGATCCGGTCTACAGGTGCGGCCTGTGACTCCTATGGTCCAAAATCATCCACATCAGTCATGAGGTGGACCCTTGGTGGATCATAGTGTGGGCCATGTGTGGATCATGAGTGATGTGAGTGATTCTACACATTCGCGGGTGGATCCATGTAAATATTTCCCCCAACCCTTTCCAATCTTTCGAAGGACATTTATTTGTACGCTTAAGGCAACAATAAGTAATCACCGAGGCAATTACAGTGAAGATTTTTGCTTACAAACATTGGAAATTTTTGCTGAAAAAAAGGGTACTACAAGATAACTCTAGTAGCAAAATATCAGGAAACTCGGGTCAGAAAATTAGCAAGTTCTTGATAGCTGCATATTACAGATAACCATGCTCATCAGGATAAGAAAAACATAAAAGATAGTAAACAAAATGAGACAACGAATTTAATGTGATCTACTCACGATGACCTATATTCACAAGCGAAATTATAGAAATTAACTAACCAAACGGAGGAATACAAAAGTACAAAACACTCCACAAATCCATTAAAGAAGCCCAAGACACAAGTACATCTTAAAGAATATAAGAGTGGTGAAGGTATAGAACAGAAAGTTACAGATCAATCAAAAGGAGTCTAACCAAAACACAAAAAAAGAGTTATCAACAATTACTTGTGTTTTGGATTTTTTGGGTAAGTCTGTGGAGTGTTGCCCACTTATGTTTTACTATTATTTTGTTAGTAATTCTTGCTTGTGTCCTTTTTGGTTTTTTTGGATTCGTGGACTGTTCTCCACAATTGTATTCCTCTTGTTTAGTTGATGACTCGTATTTGGTTAGCAAATTTCTGCACCTTCACCCAAAGATGTAGATCAATTTGAACAAACCACTGTTGTATTCCTCTTATTTCGTTAGTGACTCTTTTTTTTGTCTTGAGCTTCTTTTGTGAATTCATAAAGTGCTCTCCACTTTTGTATTACTCTTGTTTGGCTGAAGAATTTATGCACCTTTGCCTATGATTGTAGACCATTTTGACTAAACCGCATTAAATTAGTTGTGTTACTTTGTTTAGGATCTTTTATTCATCTTCTTCTCATCACATGTACCTATTGAGAAGGTATCTTTTGTGGGATTATGGTGTTTTTTGTCTTGGTTTCTTTTGTAGGTTCATGGAGAGTTCACCACTCTTGTATTCCTCTTTTTTTTAATTGTTTTATAGTATCCATTTTGGGCCAGAAGTCAATAAAGTTATTCTATTAAAAGAATTGAGAAAGACTGTGTAGAGGAATTAATATCAGGAATACAATTTAATGGCTAAAAGCTGGAGGTGGCAATATTAATTCAAACCATTTATTCATCCAAAACTAAATCAAATAAATGGATATGGATGTCTAAAAAATTTTCAAATGGATTTAAATGGTTGACCCACCTTGGCTTATTTAAGTTATGGTTTTTAGATGTATGATGTATCTATTTAAAATGCAATATATACATATACACACACACACATATACATATATATATAAAAGCTTCAGTTAGATTGCAATTTTTTTTAGTGTTTTTTTTTAATAAATAATGGTGCATCGCTTGTTGGCTGTGATGTATATAACATAAAAAGATGATTGGAAATATACGAAATGTAGTTTGACAAAATGTTGGATAATGTTCCCAGATATTATTCTAAATAATACAAATTGAAATAATAAAGATTAAAAGAAAGATTTATTTATAACTCTAACCTTACATATCTTTGTTAACAGGAAGGAAAATGGGAAAATATTTTTCTATATTTCATCCAAAGATACAACAGCCTATTTATAGGCTTGTACAAGTAATAGGTACAATGAACCAAGACAACAATAAATAAGTTTAAATCTAATCTTATCCTAATCCAATCATCTACAATTTAAAATTTAAATATAATACAACTCATAACACTCCCCTTCAAGTTGATACGTATATGGCCCACATGCCCAACTTGCCAAGTGAGTTGTAGAAGAATTTGGTCGATACAGCTTTGGTCAGTACGTCGGCCAGCTGATCTTCTGACTTAACAAATGGAAACCGTATCACTTTGTCTTCAAGATTTTGTTTTATTAAGTGTCGGTCCAATTCAATGTGTTTGGTACGATCATTTTGGACTGGATTATGACTGATATCAATAGCTGCTTTATTATCACAAAACAAATTCATTTAGGAATTAAGAGGGAAGCCGATACCGGTCATCAAACTTTTAAGCCACAGAAGTTCGCACACACTCTTAGCCATTCCTCTGAACTCAACCTCTGCACTAGATAATGCCACCACCTTTTGTCGCTTACTCCTCCAAGTAACTAGATTGTCGCCGATAAAGGTGAATTGGCCTGATGTCGATTTTCGATTAGTAACATCTTTGGCCCTATCAGCATCAGTGCAACCATCAATATTGAGATGGTTATTCTTAGTAAATAGAATGTCTTTTCTAGGAGAACCCTTTAAATATCGAAGAATCCGCATCACAGCTTCCATATGCTGATCACTAGGAGAATGTATGAATCGACTGACTACATCAATAGCATAAGCAATATCTGGACGTGTGTGAGACAAATAAATCAGCTTATCGACTAACTTCTAATATCTTTTTTTATCAGTCGGCTTCTGATCCAAATACTCACCAAACCTATGATTTTGAATAATCAGTGTATCAGTTGGTTTACAATCTAGTGATCCAGTTTCAGCTAAGAGATCCAACACATACTTCCGTTGAGATAGAAATATGCCTTGGGTAGATCTTGCTACCTGAATCCCCAAAAAATACTTGAGATTTTCCAAGTTCTTCATCTCGAACTCAGCTACCAGTCAATCTTGCGTATTAGAGATCTCTTCTTCATCGTCTCCTGTGATAATCATGTCATCAACACAGATTATCAAAGCTATTAATTTTTCACAACGGTGCTTCAAAAACAAAGTATATTCTTCATTACTCTACCGATACCCATATTTTTTCATGGCCAAAGTAAATCGATCAAACCAAGCACGCGGTGATTGCTTCAATCCATAAAGAGCCTTTTGCAACTTACATACGGCATTTCCAGTTGAAGCAGCATACCCTGGTGGAATGTCCATGTATACTTCTTCTTCAAGATCACCGTGTAGAAAGGAATTTTTTACATTGAACTAATGTAACGGCTAGCCTAGATTGGCTACAAGAGACAATAAGACCCAAACTGTGTCTAACTTTTCCACTAGTGAGAAAGTCTCCTAATAATCAATGCCATATGTCTGTGTACACCCCTTTACAACAATCGTGCCTTATACTGATCGATTGAGCCATCAGTTTTGTACTTGATTGTGAACACCCATTTGCATCCCACTGTTTTCTTTCCTTCTAGTAATGGGACTAAAGCCTAGGTGTCATTCTTCTGTAATGTTGGCATTTTCCTCTTCGATAGCTTGAGTCCAATTTGAATTGGCAAGGGCAGCATGCACACTATTTGAAATATCAGCTGATGAAACATTATGTACAAAAGCCTCTAGAGGTTCAGATAGTCGGTGAGTTGAAACATTGTTTGCACTGTGGTACTTAGATCGTTTGGCATAAGCTTCTGGAGAATAGCAATTTGGAGGCTTGCCACGATTGAACCTGTCAGGCAGTACATATATACTAGAAGTATCCAAATCGATAGTAGGAGTATCAGAAATACTTACCTCAAGAATATTCTCAAGAGACTAATGGACAAGTACTGAGGAGGAAGGGATTACACCAGCAGTAGCATCAAGAGACATATCTACAGCAACCTCGTCAGGATATCAGCTGTTGAAGAATCAGTTTTACCACCATCGATATGTATATCATTAGGTAAATTGGTAGTAATCAGTACATTAGCCTCGGCTTCATCAATACTTGGCCTTGATGACCATGCCAATTCTCGCCAAGTCTACACTTTCTTGTTCCCTATCTCACCCTAAAGTGAAGAGTTGGATGTCAAAGGAAAAAATGTCTCTGATTCTAAGAATGTAACATCCATCATTTTATACATCTTATGGATGGTTGGATTATAATACCGATAACCCTTTTTATGCACAGCATACCCAAGAAGACACAGCGGACAATACAATGATCTAACTTACTTTGTTGGTTCTTGTGCAAATGTACAGATGCCACACAGCCAAATATCCTTGTTGGAATTATTAGCATAGACAGTAAAGTGAAATGTTGAGCTAGACCTTGCAATGGGGTTTAAAAGTTCACTGCTTTTGAAGGTAACTAATTCAGCAACTGTTGTTGTGACTGCATCAAGCCAATATTGACATGGAACATTTACATTAATAAGCAAGACTCTAGCTGTTTCCAATATGTGCCGATTATTCCTTTTAGCCACTCCATTTTGTTGCGGGATTTGACTGCATAATGTCTCATGTATGAGACCATTTGTATTGAAAAATCCTTGTAGTGATCGATTATTGTATTCACCACTATTATCATACCGAAGAATCTTGACTGTGGTTGAAAATTGTGCTTGAATCATCAAAAAGAACGATCTAAAAACATCTTATACTTCATTCTTATGTTTTAACAGGTACACTCATGTCATTCGAGTACAATCATCTATAAAAGTTACAAACTAACGAATACCGGTAGATGAAGTAATCGGCGATAGTCTCCAAACATTAGAAGGTACCAAGGCAAAACGGGTGTTGCATTTATTCAGACTATTAGGATAAGGAGCTCTATGACTTTTAGCTAAAATACAAGTCCCACACTTCACATCGGCAACATTGGTGAACATGCCCAGAACAAATGCTTCATGCATCCAATTGACGGATGCCCAAGTCGTTGATGCCATAATTGAATGTCTTGCTCTTTGGTGTTATCGGTATTTCTCGTCTGGTTTGCTCTACCCGAACTAAAATCGTCCATGTAATATAAATCCCCCCTCCTGGTACCACGACCAATGATCTCCTCAGTGAGAATATCCTGAAGAAGACAACAACAACAACTGGGGCTGCGATTGGGTTACAGCAACAATTGGAGGATTTGGTGTTACAAGAAGTGGTTCATGCTGGGAAGAAGATGAGTAAAAGGCCCGACAGTGAATCCAAGCTTTACTGGAAAATGGGGTGGTGATTGTGCTGGAGAGAGGGAATAAAAATGGGGAAGGTGTGGATCGTGTGGGGTTGGAAAGTAACTGGGACTACATTTAAAAAAAAAATGTATGGTGCTAAGCTAAGGAGAAGGACCACCGTATTGGAGACAGGAAGTTTTTAGAGTTTTTGATGGGTTTTGGAGGAACAATGGCATACAGAGGAAGAAGAAGAAGTATGTTGACGCTAGCCAATTTGGGGACGCTACAAATTGTCTGGAAGTTCTTGCTTGGCCTTTATATATATATACATATATATATATATATATATATATATGTATGTATGTATGTATATAAAAAGATGACTCCATTTTACACCGGTCCATGTTTGATGTTAAAATTCAATGACTAATAAGGACCTTCTAGTTTTCAGTTGTATTTTCAAGTTGAGTCCCTTATGATTTGATATGATAATGTTTTCAATAAAAAGAGAGCTAAGTTGGCAAAACAAAATCAATGAAATAACTAAGGATATTGTATCTTTAGTAAAAATATTTGTACATCTTTCGTTAACCATTAACCTTTATGATAGCATTACGTTGAATACATAAAGATATATACTATTTTTTGCATCGATAAAATTTGTACGTTTTAGATTTTTTTAATTTTTTGGTTATTTTTATTTAGATTTTTTTTATATTTTCAATAATTATTCATAATTTTTAGAATTAAAATTGCTTTAAAACATGCGTCTCGCCGAGACTGCGACCAATATGTCGAGTCCGATGTGGAACGGTACGCACCGCGACTGCGACCGCGACCGCGACATTGAACCATGGTTAGAACTTTATGCTATCTTTACTGATGCTAATATTGTATATGAGAATGGGAGTATTAATTGACAACATTCTTCCCCTTTTCATCCAGCCTTCACTTATCCTTTGATGTTAACATTGTTTTCAATAATTGTATCGTAAAGGACACACACATATCACGTTTCTTCTCGCAATTGTTTGGAGCTGCATTCTTTTACACCTATAAAAGGGTGCAGCTTGGGGCAGCATAATTCATCAAAGCACACCGTAGAAGTGTATCGTCTCTGATAAAAAAACAAAAAAAAAATGTCAGTCTGTTTACGATTGGCGTTCTTTGCAATAGTAATATCCCTCTCGATCATTCCTTTCATCTCATCCCACCAAGCTGCCAATCCAGATGTTGCTATCTATTGGGGTCAAAACCTCAATAATGAACCGAGCTTGGATGACATATGCTCTAGTGGTTCTTATAACTACGTGATGATCAGCTACTTGATAAACTATAGCCAAGGCTATACTCCATCACTCAACTTAGCTAGCCACTGTGACCCGGCGACCCCCGGCAGCTGCACCTACCTGGGTGAACAGATAAAGGCTTGCCAAAACAAAAGAATTAAAGTTTTTCTCTCTCTTGGAATCGCCGCGGCTGGACCGCCCGACTCCGACCCAGTAGTCCCTTCTATTTTGTATGCACGCTTGCTCGCCAACTACATTTGGAACCATTATTTAGGCGGCAAATCAAGGGATCGTCCATTTGGGAATGCTGAATTAGATGGTGTAGAGTTTGAAAGTCAAACTCCGGGACCAGGCCTGAAATGGGAAGAGCTAGTGGGAGAGCTATATAAGCTCAGCCGAGAAAAAAGGAAAAAAATTTACATAGCTGCCTCTCCTCAATGTCCACAGAATGACTATTATCTCGACGCTGCTATCAAAACTGGCCGTGTTGATTATGCCTGGGTACGATTCTTTTATCACAATCCTTCTTGTGTGTATCGAAACGGTCATATGGGTGGCCTCTTGACCAGTTGGAGCTACTGGTCTTCACTGATGGGCTACAACAAGAAGTTATTGATGGGACTGCCATCATCTAATTCCAGTGACGGATACATTCCACCCAATGTTCTTATTACTCAAGTTCTCCCAGTAATCAAGAAGTCTCGCAATTATGGGGGAATCATGGTCTGGACAAATTTCGGTCCGGACCCTTATACTCCAGTGATCAAGAATAAATCCTACATAAAATTGTACTCTGTTGAATGAAGTTCCTCTCATCATCTTGAGAGAGATGAAATGAGACGGAAACAACCCTGGTCTTCTATGCCAGGAAATTAATGTGATAAATAATCGTTGAATAAATAATAATAAAATATCCTACAAATAAACTAGCCTTGTATGCCAGGAATTAATGTAATCGAAGTCTTGAAATCAAATCAAAAGGCGGCTATATAAAACGATATAAAATATGTGTCTGTTCTAAGTTCTTAACGATTTTCCAGTTGCCAAGAAATCTGTTCATCTAGACACTGCTTGCTTTTTCTTTTAGTCACCATGCCTGATAGCTTAAACTCGCATCTTAATGTTAGATTAAAATGAAAGTTTCGAGATCCAAAGCCAACTATGAAAATAAACCCAAACTCTATTAGAAGTGCCTCATGATTTCACATACCCTTCACTAGCTTTGTACAGTCAAGCCACAAATTCATCTAGGCACATTTCTATTAGTTCAAATTCGACAATCTAATCTATACAGTCAAGTATTCAGTATTCCTTAATAGTTAATATTACATTATTCTGCAAGTCAGCTAAGGAAATTATTGTTAGAATATTTGTTATTCTGTGGTCTTCGTGACCACATTAATTTTCTAACAAAACATTATTATTTGCATCTTATATTGGTTTGAGGATAAATAAATGACTTTGGGTGATTAAAAGATTCAACATAATGATGAATTATAGGAGAATTATTATACATTTATCCAGATTCTTTCTGAATTAATTTGCTAAATATCTACTTTTATCTTTAGGATAAGACTCCTGATGATGGGAAGTGATCATTTATGCATCGAAAAATAGGGCTTTTGGTCTCCTCTCTTCGCTTAAATCTATGTTTGTTTATATGCCTACCCAACAATAACATACGAACTTAAATCAAGGTATGCCATGAGTTGATAGACTGGAGCACTCAACATGATGAGTTGATGGACTTGAGCACTCAATATCATCATGTTGAAGAGATACAATTGATAGTTGATAAAGTTTACCCTAGTTTCAGGACTTGAGGACTCAATATCATCACGTTGAAGAGATACAATTGATAGTTGATAATGTATGCCCTAATTTTGTTTAATTTCGTTTACAGATATAAATAAAGATTCATATGTCTAACATGTGGTATCAGAGTTTTGGTGAAGTTTATAACTTGTAAACAATTTTTGTCTTGTACTTTTACCTTTTATTTATTTATTTATTTTTACTTGTACCTTTTATCTATGTTTTCAGACTCGGACCGGGCATCGACCCGGTTGAGCTCAGGGGTCAGGGGTCAATGGGTTCGACCGGGGGTCGATTCGGGGTCAAACCGAATGACGTCATAAAATTATATATATATATATATATATATATATAACACATATATACACTTACTAATTTTTTTCTTAATTTTAGTTGTTAGTTCGAAAAATTATAGCCAAAATACCCTCAATAACCATTCTAATATCTTGCTATTAACAGTTAAAAAAGCATTGCATTGAAAAAATTAGCAATAAATATAATGGACTCAAATTATTCACTTTTTAATATAATTAGTATAAAGAAGTAGAAATGAGGCACCACTAATATTTTGTAATTGGTCAAAGAAGTTGGTTGCCTTTTGACTGATAACTGGGCTAAGCAAATAAAAATCATGTACTGATTTAGCATTGATGTTCATTTGTTGGATGTATGTCAATGGACTCATGTCATTGTCAAAACTCAAAGATAAATAATTGTTGGAATCCATTTTCTTCAGACAATGAATATGAAAGCCCACAAACATGTATAGGGCTCATATCTGATGAAGTGTGGAGCATAAATGTGGCTGGATGCAAAAAAAAAAAAAAAAAAAAAAACGTGGGCGGTTTTCTATTTCCGGTTTCCGGTTTTGCCCGGTCAAACCCGATTTTTGACCGAGTTTGACCGGGTTTTAACAAACCAATTTTTTAGTGTAACTCGGATCGGACACTTGACCGGTTCGACCGGCCGGTCCGGTCCGACTTTAAAAACACAGCCTTTTATTATATTACTGATATTTAAGGACAATATCTCGTGTATCTCTGTTGGGACTAATGTTCACTCCCATAATCCAAGATACTTCTCAAAGCTCATGCACCTTCCATACAACATGCTTGAAAGGTGATAATAGGAAGTACTATAGGTTCTTGGACTAGGATTTTTTTAAAAATAAAAAACCATTTACTCTACATAAAATTGTCGTGTTTTTCTGCAAGGACCGTCTTTGAATTGTTTTGTATGATCCTTTTGTGGCTTGGTTAATTCTAGCCTGTTATTACGTTATAGGTGTGCTAAGATTGAAGTACAGCAAATAAAGGTGCACTCATCTTGATTCTATGGCTGGTGGGTTTTGAACAATGTTTTAAAAACAAGACCGAATCTGCCGGTTTGACCAGTCAAATCATAAACCGGCCATGGCTCCAGTTTAATTCATGCACTAGGTAAACTAGATTAGAGGAACATTGAAAAAACCAACCAAACCATATGAACCGCTAGAACTGGTTTGAATTGTGAACCGGCGATTTTGTAATTTGTCAACTAATTGAAAAAAAAAAAGAATGCTTTTTTAAAAACTCTAATATTCCTAATTATTAATTACTAATTTCAGGATGTAGTAGTACTCTTGGATAAGATTTAAGATTTTTTTTTTGTAGGTACAATTGAGATAAATTTATTTGTTTCAATTTACAATTTAATAATTTATTTGTGAAAGTCTAAATTTTTTTAGAAATATTCAACTTTTTATCAATTGCTGTCACATTTTAGTCCATAGAATGTTAAGGTATTTTTATATTTTATTTTTTAAAAAAACATTGAATCAGAATTGAACTAATTCCACTGATTCAATTGCAATCCAATCACCTCATCTTTTCAATTAACGGTTTAGGTTTCAAAAATAGTTTTGAAACTATCATTACTATTCTAGATTTGACTCATATTGTTAGTTCCATGCTTACATGGACCATTGAAGTGATAAAATTTAAGGGCCTCATAATAATCAATTATGTTTCTATATGATCATATGCCTTTCTATTTTAAAAGTTGCCCAAAAAGGTTTAGGTTAAGGTTAATGGAATTGCTTTGCATCTATTGAAGGGGCAACTCTCCTATGAGGCCATTCGTAGTTCACGGCATTAATGCTTAGGAAAAGAAAAAGGTTGGTACAAAATCTGGAAACTTCAAATCTCGCAAGCACACACATATATGTATATATGTACCTATATATCTAAGTAGCGCGTATGGAGTTCTGTAGCATGTGCATGACCATATAACTTTAGTATAGGTACATGTTATCACTTCAACGATAAGTTATTTTGAACCATATTGAGCGTACTATTAATCGCAATAAAGGAGAAACCTTAGAGTGTATTATACCTAACAATTGGATCATCAATTTATTGGAGGGACACAGGACTAAACTTTCCGTTCTGACAATTATTTTGTAGATGACTTGTGTGTTGCCATGTTGATGGTATTGTAATATGCGTTGCATTTATTATTATTTCTCTATCAATATACTGTTCATGTGAGTTTTGAGAAAATTTTATACTTAAATATTAAGAATTATAGTGGATTTATAAGAGTCTCAAATCGATGGACATTGAGCATAAGTATAATTGTGGGCCGTTAAGGTTAAATAACTTACATAAACGGCAAATTGCTTTGAATATTGCCCGTAAAATTGTAACGTAATTCTAATATTTATGAAAATATCCATCACAGTTGAGTGGGATCAAATTATATGACATATCACGAATATATTCATAGTATAACTTGTCAATTAAAAAAACATATCAAATATGGCTCATAAACATGCACATGTAATATCTGGCTTCTAAGTACTCAACCTAGAATTTAACCCCTTCTAGGAAGGTTGTAGGTCAAGTATTTTATTTGATCTTCACTTAACCTACCCATACATGAGTCAATCGGTCGGGATTTATGCCAACTATCATGACTATTTATAACCAATTAAGCATTTTCCCTTATCTTCACTTGATCATCATACATGGCAAAAGTATAGTCCCTATCGTCTATTTTATAACTATTTAGAGTCTTTTGTACTTAAAATTTTTTTCATACGTCACATGCACATTTAAATAAAAGAAAAAAAATGTCATTCATATTTCTAACACTTAACACGATAAAACATTTGAAAGTAGGCATACGTGATCTATCTCTTGCACATATCAAAATAAAACATTTACTAAAAGGAAAAAAAAATAAAAACACAGAGGATAAACACCAACTACCTCAAATTGCTGTAAATAGGATACTTCTAACTCCTTTTACTCTTGGCTTGTACCTATAGTAGATACACCATCATTATAATTAGCCTGCATTCTTTGAACATAGAGTAATTTTCTTGTTCCAATAATTTTATTATGTGTGTCAAGATAATTTATACGGGTGCTGAAAATTTTCCAAAAATGGAAACTTTTCAATTTTTTTTGGAAAGGTTAGTAATATAGAAGGTTCTTGACTTAAAAAAAAAATCCTGTTATAGAAGGTGTTTATTGAGTGATGCTCCAAGAATTTTTTTTTTTTTTTTTTGGGGCTTACTAAATGGATGATGACCCTTTATGAAAATATGCTTTAATTTATAATACATAAAAGGTATTGGGCCTTTGTAGTTCAATTACTCCAAAGTATTTACCTATTAATTATTAAGCTTGTTAATTAAGTCTATTAGTCTTTTAAAAACTTATTAGGTCCAACATTTAATTTGGCCCAATTGTTTGATTTATTAATGGAAAGGCAAGTTAATTAATTAATTCTGGCCCACTAATCAATTTAATTAGTCAACCCACTTACTGGCCCAACTATCAACTTAAACAACCCACTTCAATACCCATACAAAGTTTAGACCAAATAGAATCTGACTCATCTAAAAAAGAAAAAAATTTACCCGATCCAATAACCTGACCTGTTTTCAAAATGGGTCTCCTCTTCCCAAATTTTCAGAAACATGACAACCCAAGCCAAAAGTGAGTCTCCTCTTCCCAAATTTTCAGAAACATGATAACCCAAACCAAAAGTGAGTCTAGACTATAATATAGTGTAACTATTTGCAGTATAATCAAGTCACTGTTGCTTTTTAACATGATAACTCAAGATCTGTCATGGATCCTACTTATGTGTTTTTATTACGTCTAGTATGACTACACGAATGTACGAATAATGGCATATGTGTACCATTATGTTCGTATTTAAGTATGTTATATTTGATAATATTGACTATAGGTATGCATAGATTAATTGTTACTAAAACAACACACATGACATTAAAACATTATATAGTGCTTACAATAATGATATATGGTGGAATTTTTTAAGAGTGGTGGTCTGTCTATGCTAAGCCATGGTTTTATTTTGTTCTTCGATAAAACACATCTCGATTCAACACAATAACGATATATAATCCATGTAACCAGTGGCGGATGTGACAGCCCCACCTTACCCAGAGGCGCACCAAAGGGCTTAGCGGGCTGCCTGCCTGGCTCTCGCCAGGACTCGAGTCAAGCACGCATTAAAATTCGTAAGTGATGGTAACTCAGTAGAAAACTCGTAGATACCAACTGTGACAGTATCTCAGGGTCACATAAAATTCAAAACTTAAAAGTAAAAGTACTGTTTTAGCAGTTTACATCATATACGTTCATTAATACAATAATATCTCTAGCAGTTTTCTATCAAAATCCTACCAGAATCTACCCTTGAATCCTCACCACCAGCTTTAGGGATAGGAGCCTGTTTAAGGAAAACAAATAAAATAGGGTGAGCTATAATAGCCCAGTGAGGTTCCCACACATGCAGACACGGAGGCAACCAAGAGAGAATAAGTAAGCAAATAACACGTGTCACAAAATCACATAGGAAATAATTAAGTAAATAATTATTTAAACAAGGGAGGATACGTCACGACCACGGGAGCAAGTACTGATCATGTAACCATGATGTAGAACCGAGATAGTATTTTGGGTCTGGATCACAGGTTCTACCTGCATTATCGAGCAAGAGCCCTGACCACCATTCACCTTATATCCTCCGAAAACCGCCACATCCAGGGTGAGATCTCAACCCTAGAGGGCAAACAAGCAAGCAAGAAAGTTCAATCCGGAGTTGGCCTCTTTGAGGATTCACAACTCAAGGAAAGAACGCCATGCCCTAAAACACCCAGCACCTTATATCCTCCTTTGTACAACCGGCTTGACTAACCGCGGTACAACCACGGAAGTCTAGCCAACAAGTTTAATTCATTTGAAAGTTCACAAACAATTATATTCGCATTTGATAGAAATTATGCATGTAACAAATTACGGGATAAATGTGATAAAGTACACATTTTCCCTTCATATAGTACATTGTAACAATTCATGAATATCAAGTACACATAGAATTAACACAGAGGATTATCATTTATCATGTATCAAGCATACACAAGGAAACACTCACATGCACAAGTAAAAGGGACACTCACCTGGATCGCTTAGGAAAATATTTCGTAATGTGGTGAAGGTTCACTTTCGGATCCTGGAATTTACAAGAAATAATCTAGTGAAAACCCTAAGTAAATTAGCAAGAAAATTCAAGAAATAACCCAATTATTTCTAGGGTTTCATTTCTAGGGTTTTAGAGTCTAGGGTTTTACCCTAAGCTTTAGGATTTTAGATTTAGGGTTTTCTTGTCCTAAGAAAATTTCACTTCATTACTAGGTCATTGTCCAAAATTTCTGCACACTAAACTTTCTAAATTTAACATATTCTAGGTTAGAGATTTCCTCTACCATTTTTCTTTCTTTATTTCTACCGAAATTTCGGCAGTATCTCCCCTTAAATCGGACTAAACCAAAATTTTTCCCTGCAAGAAAAACAGCCATCCAAGCCAAATTCAACAAGTTCTACAACTTCTATGTTCAATTCAAGCTCAATCCCATTCTCCTTTGTTAACTCATGTTTTCAAGTTTACCAACTAGGGGTATTCAACCGAACATAACTTCTAATTGATATGTCGTATGAGAAAAGTGATTATATAGATAGAAACTATATTTTAAGGGCTAAAACTTTCATGAAGAGCATCATGTCAAATTCTAACAAAAATCATTCCAAAATCGGTCCACAACTTAGTGTTTCATCAACCCAAATCTGCACAGGGTTGGTTTTTGGCCAAGTTCATGCCATTGCTGGGATCAATCCATCAAGAACCAGGGAATTGTGATTACATGGTTTGAAAGTACGTTTCTAGGACTACAATTTTCATGCAGATCATCAATCCAAATTCTAACCAGAACAAGTTCAAAATCAGCCCCCAAGTTGGCTCATCATCAAAACTGTTTACGCAGAACCGAAATTTCAGCCCACTTTGCAGACTTTCTGCGATTAATACACAATGACCCACAGTGCAAGCTTTACACCGTTTGAAAGCCCTATGAATCTAGTTTCTAAAACAACAAGAATCATTCGAATCCAAGTTATCTACACCAAGTTATGAAAGTTTTACTAAAACTGGTCCAGCATGACTGTTTAAGTACTCTTAAGTTCAAGCTTAAATCTTCAACTACTACTAACAATTTCTTAGTATAAAACTTGAACAAAAACTAAATAAAACTTGAAATTAATAGCAAGAGTTCATAGTACATACCTTAAACAAGCTTAGAACTATACTTAGGAAGAAGAAAAACTAAGTTTCTATGGTGAAGTTCCTCAAATCTTGGAGAGAAAGCTTCAAGAAGTTGAGAGAAAAATGAGAGAAGAATGAGAGGAAAAAGAGAGAGGGAGTTGGCCGGCCAAGAAGAAGGCAAGAAGAGAAGAAATAAGCTAGGAAAAATGGAAAAGAAATAAAGAAAAGGTGGGAAAATTATGACCAATCAAAACCCAACAAGAGTCAAGTTAGGTTTAGACTTTTAATGAAATAGTGGCCAACTTGGTAAGTTTTGATTAGTAGCAATTTTGATCATTTATCTCTTAGAAATTTGCAAGACTTTATGGCACAAATTTTAAAAGCAAAAAGAGAGAAAAAATAGGAGAGAGAGGGCCGGATTTTAGAGAGAGAAAAGGCAAGGGAAATTAGTGAAATTTTTAGGTCAAAATAGTGAACTAAAACTCACTTAGTCAATACTCTTGAAAATGATAAAGTTAGTTAGTCAAAATTAAACACTATTATAAACTAATGATCCAATGAAATTAATCCAAATATAGTACTTAGGTGTATCACTTAATAATGGAAGAATCTTATTTAGTTTAACTAATTAACTTAAGAAATTTTTCAACTAATAAATCAAAGATTATCACTAAACCCTAAATAAAAGAAATTCCTTAATAAAATGCATTTCAATTTTTGCCCTTTCTTTTCTCACTTTTTTTTTCCACCAATAAACATAATATGAATTATATGAATTTTCTGGGGCGTCACAGCGGATGCAAGGTAGGGGCTCTGGGGGCACCGGCCCCTACTGCCTTCCCTTAAACTCCTTTAATATCCATGGGTTTTAGAGATATTTTTAAATATGCCTCTATAAAGGTTTCTTTTGAAACATACTAGAGCTTTTATTAAGTTGAAGAATCATGTGGTCTTCTAGTTTTGATTGAACTAGATTGCTAAAAAAATCTTATGGGCAATGAAGTTATATATATATATATATATATATATATATATATGTATATATTTGAGCAAAAACAATTGTATTACAACCGTATCTTGCCTTACAAAATTAGGGTGAGGTTCCCAATTGTATGTTAGGTGAAGCCTAAACTGTTTGCCACACACAATTGGAGGTGTGGCTCCTCAAATACTACTTACTCCCCCTCTTCTTTAAACTCTTCCTAACTGTCGCAGATGGGATTTGATCCTAGGACTTGCGGCAAGGGCGAAACCTTAAAGGTCTCCCTCTGACCACTAGGCCATTAGCCCCATGGCTATGGAGTTATATTTAAACTAAATTAAATACCACCTTTTTCATCTCAATTGCCAATCATATCGTCTTTTCCTCTAGTCACCATTTTTCCTCTCTTTCTCTAGTCCCCCAATTTCCCACCCAATAGAACAGAGCCATCCTTTCCTATTTGTCAAAAACAAAAGCTACGATCACTTCATCCCCACACTGCCATTGCACTACATCAGCTGATCTTTTGGGCCTGGATTATGATTGCATCTCTTCTCCATGCTTTTCACAACTTTAAAAGATCATCATCATCAACTTCTAAACTATCACTTATTATTATTATTATTATTATTATTATTATTATTTGCAAATATATTTTAGAGCTGATTATTGTTTTAATGGAATTTTTGAAATTGATTACTAATGTAATAACTAATAAATAATCTAATAGGGTATTTAACTTGTGAAATGGTGTTTGGATAAATGATTGTTTAGTCACTTATATTGAAAAAAAAATACTTCGTAATGTTGAAATAAGAAGGTTATAGACCGTTATCAAAAGATGAAAACTCGTCGTGATCAATTATAATAATTTGGTTTACTTTTTAAATAAATTATTATTACATTAGTAATTTTGAGTATGAATGCACTTATGTTTTATGTGGAATATATGCATTATTTCTACTTGTTTTGTGAGTATTGATGCTCTTTTGTTTAAAAAATAATAATAAAAGAGTAAGTAAGAAATTTAAAGTTGCTTTTGCCTCCACTAAGAATTTTTTCTTACTTCGCCACTGTACATAACCGACCTCATACGGTGAGATAAAAGTTTTGATATTGTTGTTCTTCGACAAAATAGAACAACCCTCGTTCTGCTATTTTTTGAAGCAAATAATGGGGCACTACTTCGATGGATATATCGAAGTGCTGGCGGCTCTTTTCATGTCTACTTTTCTACTTGTCGTTAGTGTTATGTTTCTTAGTTGCAGTATTGCCTAAAGTTTGCACTAAAAAAGAAAAAGAAAAATTTATTTGTTCCCGTGCCTTGTCCAACTTAAATTATTGCTTGAAGCCATCCATTGCCAAAAAAAGAAAAAAAAGAAAAAAGACAACTAAATAAAAAAAAGTATTAAAAAAGAAAAAAAAAAAAAAAAAAACCCTTAAGAACCATACGTCCCGCTACTCGCACCCACAACTCGGTGGTGGTTTACTCGCTACCCGTCTTATTCAAACAGAAAATAGGCCACAGGCATAAAACTTGAATTAAATTAAAATGCAAAGACTAGAGATATGGAAAAAGAATCGCAACAAGATGAGGATGGCAAAGAGTTGCATAAAACATGTGGCTTTTGTCCAATTATAATCAGCCAAGAATATGAAAACATCAAGATCATACACAAACTTAAGATTTCATTAGCTTAATGCAATTTGGTGGAACTCGTGAATCATGCGAATAAAAACTGCGAAGATAATTATAGGAATTAAAATGCAAAAATATGCAATCCTCTCTATTGTGGGACCTCTCTACATTTCATAATTTGTTCCTTTTCTAGTGTCAATGGACATCCACGTGGGCTGTCCTTTTTCCAAAGTATATATATATGTATGTATGTATATGAAAAAGGAAAGAACATTCAATAAAGACCCGATTCTGATACCTAATGGGAAAAAATTGTTAAAAATAATTCTGTAAGATATATTTAGCATTACATATTAGCCTTGTGCATAGAGCTTTTAATGAACCAAGTTGTTGGCGAACACAAGTTAATTCGGCTCTTGAAAGTCAAATTCGATGAGTGAGAATAGTTAAACGAGCTAAATTCGAATAAGGAATTAAGCTCGTTTATTAAATGAACGAACTCGAATATTGTTCACGAACATTTATCTGCATTTGCAAACATAGGTGATACTGTATTTTCACATTATTCCAAAAAAAACATGCGAGTTCAATCGAACTTGGATTGATTGTATAAAAACTATGTTCGATTGAACTCGGTTTATTTATGTAAACGAATCGAGCTTAATCGAGCTCTATTTGTTTGTGTCAAACGAGTTGAACTCGTTCGAACTTATTCAAGTTCAGTTTGTTTATGTTAAATAAGCCGAATTAGAATTCAATTTTGAATCTATTGTTTTATTTGATGTACCGAATTCGAACATAAATATTAACTCATTTAATAATTAAGCCGAGCCAAACTTGTTCGTTTATTCTGAACAAAGAGTGTTTGCTTCGATTTGGCCCGATAAAAACTCAACCTGTACATTTTTGGAAAAGTACGTACTTAAAACGCTAAAATGTGATTGTGCCAAAAGTTTTACAAGGGTTGTGCTCGTGTGTCTGATTCCTTAATTAAGTGGAAGTAGAAATTAACTCCGCGTGTAAGCATGTTCAATTCCAGCTGCCGCTTATCAATAGTGCAGAGGAAAATTAGTTGAAACATCAATGAAGCTTATGTATATGCGAATATATTAGTCATGCATCCAGACAATTCGCCATCCAAACTTTCGCTTCTTCTTTTGAAAAAAGTAGGTGGAATGGTTGATTGTTATTCAACAAACAAAATTCAATTCAAATGGCTGAAAGAAAAGAATAAAAGAGGAAAGATAAAGGAGATGGCATTCAGCTATAAGGTTTTTTCTTTTTTCTTTTTTTTTGGCGGGGGGGGGGGGGGGGGGTGGGGGGGGGGGGAATTAACTGATACTTGTTCTTGGAATTGCAACAACTTTAGATTACGTTAATGTTGGACTAGAACAAAAAGGCCAAGGCTAGCAACAAATGTAAGACATTAAAATAAAGGAAGAAAAAGCATAATGTTGTATTGAATTAAACATCCAAGGCATATTAAAAAAAATAAAATCTACAGTAAAAAATCTAATTTTTGCATCGATCATACAAAGATGTCAAATAGCTTTGTACTAATTTTTTATTGCTAAGCAGAAAGGAACATAATGATAGTCAAACAAAGCTACCTTGCGAAACTGTGACCTAAATATATCCCCTAATCATTCAAATATTTATTAAGTTACCGAAGGTACAAGTTAAGGAAAGATAGAGAATATTACCAAATCCCCTTATCATGCTAGTGTCCAAATTTACTAACTCAATATACAAAGATTGATGATTAAAAAAATTATCTAAAGCTTATTACAGAAGGGACAAAAAAAGGAAGAAGTATCCGAGCCAATATAAGGATACACTTTAATGTTTTCATATCATCCAATTACTGAAAGTGAATTATATAGTATCACCTAATTACTGTTCAAAACGGAATAATCGATATGAATTGCTTCTTTTATTTATTAAAAGTAGCAACACGCTCTAAAGGAACGAATATCAATTGTGTGAGCATAACTGATAATTACATTCTCAAAATCCCATCTCAGAATAAAAATTCTTTTCTCAGTAAAGATAAGAAAGAAAATAGTTTTAACAATAAAAGAAGTGTGCTTCCCGTGCCACGGTCAGGGGTTCAAATTCTGGCCTTGGCATTTAAGGAGGGAGGGGAAGAAAAGGGTAGATTTAAAATTGGAAATCATAATTTAATTGTGTGTGACAAAAATATATGGGAAGTTACCCTAACAGCAATTTGGAAGTCTCACCCTAATTATGTGAGGTAAAAATATACTCCCTCTGTCTCATTTCGATAGATTTGTTTTTCCTTTTTCATCCATTTTAAATTATAACTCACTTTCTAATTGAAGAACGTAATTAATTTTTAATATCTCTAAAATGTCCCTATTTAATTACTTTTTTATAAGTGAGAATGCATAGCAAACTGTGCATTGACATATCAAATGAAATTAATTTAACTTATGGTGTAATTTTCTATTTGTATTTAATGTAAATGTTTAATGATGAATATAAGAGTATTTTAAGAACATCGAAGATTAATTCATTATTTTAATAAAGTTAACTAACTTTTCTTAAATTGTGTGAAAAAATCTGTAAGTCTATCCAAATAGGACGAAGGAAGTACATTGTAATGAGAATGGATGATATAGAAAAAAAAAACAATAAAAGAAGTGCAAAACATGATAAATAACTAAATAAACATTACCAAAGTAAAAGAAATGTGACCTGTGCGTAGACGCCAAATCTTGGAAATATAAACCCATTGAAAAGCTGATTACCTCTTTAATTAATTTGATTAAATTAATTCATTAATTTTAGTCACGTTATCAGATCAAAGCAGCCATCTGACACTGACGCCGAGCACCGAATGATGGCCACTTGGAGATGGAATCGTATTGGACCAGTAGTTGACAATTTGGTGCAATTACCTTTCTACCCCTACTTTCTCTCAATTGATATTTGTTGACTCTATTGATTCCCCGTTGTCGTCCCAGCCGACAAGCGGCTAAGTCCAGTTAAATTTAGATTGGTGGTGCTGGTGTATTTGTCACCCAAACTAAAGTATTTATATTTATCAATAATTTATGCATGAATGATACATTTAATGTATCTATTTACAAAAGCTAATGTGACAAATACATTAACAATATATACCTTTCAAAAATATATATGTATATATGTGTGTACAATAATCGTACTAACTCTACATTAATTGTAACTTGTTATTACATATTAATGATGGTCCTTTCCCACCTCTCTCTTCATTTGGGAAAATTTTTTAGCTAAATATTTTGTGATGCTTCCCACATCCAATGGCATTTACCAGAGAGTGCATAATTTTTGTTATTTTTTAGTATAAGTATCATACACTTGAAAATACTATGTAATCAATTTATATTCCTTCATTCCCTTCCTCACATGCAACACACATTCGAGCAAATACACACATATAGAAAATAAAGAAATAAAGTTATAAATGGTACTTATATTCCGATGTGATTACATTACATATTTAACCTCTCAAATCTAATATTACTATCAACAACTATTCTTTAAGTATGTACACGGTCATTCAAAAATCTAATACTACTATCTAAACTTATTTTTAAACACTTATTCCGTCACCTTGAAATTTGGGGTTGGATTTTTTTTTTTTTTTTTGCCAATAGTTAACAATATATACTATTTTACTTCTAACTTATATTATAAGAAGAGGGACCCAATTGAGTCTTGAGAGAATTGATGGGAATTGAACTACTATCCAACCAAACGGATGCATTATGTACTCATTTAAATTTTTTATGGGAGATAAGTTTTAACCTTTCGATTTTCCACTTTACTTAACCTTTAAGAGTTTTGTGATAGTAAAGTCGGGGTTGGATTGAAAGTTTGGATTCTAGGGTGTGTTACATCTACCATAATATAACAACGTAACGTTGCAAGTAAATTATTACTTTACCCCTATGACCTTTCCGTTGGTTGATATTTCGTGGAATCAACTACCTTTCCATTTGCTTTCAAAAAAAAAAAAAAAAAACGACCTTTCCATTTGGTAGAATCAAGAATGAAGATATGATTCTAGTCTTTGTCCGCACAAACAATTCAAAATTTAGTAAATATTAAATGCTAGTAATCACGTTGTTTGTCATGAATACTCCTCCTCTGCCAGTCAGCCTCTGCTTCCTCTCTTTCCTATCGCCGTGCCCCCCGCGTCCTTTCTTTTTCTCTCTCGCACGCAACGCACGCTAACGACATAAACTCCTTTGCTTTGGAGGGCTCTGCAATTCTTTAATCTTCATCTTTCTGGTTAGTTTTTCTTTTTTCCTTTCCTTTTCTGTCTTAATCTTTTTTGTTGTTCCAGTGAAAAAAAAACCTCATCAGCTTTAATTTCTTGGGTCCTTTTTTCTTTTTTTTTTTCTGTTGATTGAAGTTGCAACTTTTTATGTTTGGTTGGCTTGTATGATTTTAGTTTCTGGGTCATCTTCATATTGCTTACAGTTTGATAAAAGTTGTCCCCCCCCCCCCCCCCCCCTCTTCATGGGAAATTCTATGTGAGTTTATTTTGTGGGTCCACTCCACCTTCTTTCTTTTGCTTTTGGTGATTCTTGGCATTTGTTTTTCTTTTTTGCCTTGTTATTTGAAAGTAAATAATGGGTTTCAGCCTTTTTTAAGTGTGCCATCTAATTGTAAAAGATTTATGGAGATGTCTTCATTCAACTGTGCATTAATCTGAGAGTTCTTTTTTGTTTTTTTACATCTTTTTTGAAGCTTTTGGGAATGTTTAACAGGGCTTGACTCTTACCCTTTACTGGTTAGATGAACAGTCCGAAGTCTTGAGAATTACTGCTTTTACTCTATTTAGTTTGGATACGAGAAAAGGGTGGTTTAGTTGGAAAAAGAATTTATTGATTCTGACAGCCTAATTGCTGGGCTACGTATTAAGTATGATTTTGAACTGTTGTTGCTCATCAGGAACAACAATCTTGTTTGACAATCGTTGACGAATTATTGGTTTATTTAGGTCTGCAGTGCATCATTTCATAGTAATTGAACTTTCTCGCGTTAATATAAACAGCACGATTTTACGAGTAACTATAATAGCACAAGAATTTGAATTTATTACTTGCTTTAGCATCTATGCTTTCTAATCTTTTTCTTGAATGCTTGGACAAAAATGGTCTTCAGATGTTGGCCCTTGCAATGACTATGACGAGAAGAGTTGCCACCAACATATGATACACTATATGCAGATAACTGCACTTCCTCTTAGTTTTCTTTTTCTTTTTGTCCTTCTTGAACTGAGCCTATCCCCGTTTGTTTCAATTTTCTCAATGGACTTCTTAGAGAGCTTCAAGGAACTTCTATTATACCCCTTTTAGCCATTTTCATATGCTTAACTTAAAGATTTATGTTTATTTTGTACAACATCTAACTTATTAAGCTTTGGTCGACCATTTGCAGCACTGAATTGGTGGTGACTACTTGTAGTATTGGCTCAAAATCCTAGTATTATGTCTGATTAACTTTCTCTGGACCTTTCCAGCCGAGAATTCACAAATCATATTTTCTGACTAACTATACTAGTGCCTCACGACTTGCAGATTTAATTCATAAATTTTGTTGTTTCCATCGGTTATTGGTTCTGCCTTTTTTGGAAAATTACTTGATTGTATTATATAGTGTTGTTTTCTTTGTTTATAATTTGCAGTTTCACAAGAGAATGCCTGAGGGAATATCAGCTGAAAATCTTGTGAACAACATTATGGAAACACTTTCTGATAGTGTTTCTAAACATAAATCTGTATCATTCTTTGAGGATGAAAAATCAAAGTCTGTTTCTTCTCAGTTAAATAGATTGTTTGGGCGGGAGAAACCAGTTCATCATCTTTTGGGGGGCGGGAAATGTAAGTCCACTTTGTTTTGTGTATTCTGTTCATTCCTCATGTTACATGGATATTTGCTTCTGTTTACGATGCTTCTATATAATCATCTTTTTTCTTTTAATTGGGTTTGTAGCCGCTGATGTTCTGTTGTGGAGAAATAAGAAGATCTCAGCAGGTGTTCTTGCTGGTGCTACAGCCGTTTGGGTGATTTTTGAATGGCTTAATTACCATTTTCTCTCTTTTATATGTTTTGCCCTCATTTTGGGCTTGGTTGCACAGTTTATTTGGTCAAATGCTTCAGGCATAATGAACAGGTTTTATTTTTTTTCTTTTTTCCCCCCTTGCATAAGTTACTCCTTTGTACTTATATCATCTCGTGCTCTTACTGAAATTAATATATGTTGAATTCAATGCCAATAGATCTCGCTCTGAGGTCCCTCGTCTTGTTCTGCCTGATGAGCTTTTCATCAATGTTGCCAAGACCTTAAGTGAACAGGTAAACTGTGCTTTGGGCTTTATTCAGGATGTTGCATGTGGAGGAGACATTAAGAATTTCCTACTGGTAAGCGATAATCATAAATTGCTATTCCTGTAAACATGCTTATAAATGATTCGACAACTTCTGGTATTTGAATCATGAACATTTTTGCACAAACATTCTCAAACATTATATTGAAGGCCTCGTAAAAGCTCAACAAGTTCCTTTGTTATTGTCTTTTCGCTTACCATTATGCCTTCTAGGCAAACCTTCATTCCTATTTACCCACAGCCTCTATCTAAAATGGACCTAGTTGTATGAAAATAATTCAAAAGATTGGTGACCTAGAATAATTATGAAGAAAGCTAGTCATATTCACACTAACCTCTGTTCCCAGGCATAAGTATGGTAATCAAAGTATATGATGTAGAATAACACATACTTAAATTTAAGAGTGTTGTGAACATTAGTAACTTACTAATTGCTTAATCTGAAGTCCGAGGCTTGTTGATGATAACAATATCATAGCATAACCTTTTTGTGGCTAGAACCAATATCAAACTTGGTCCACTTGGTGTAGACCTTATATTCCTTGGCATGAAACTGTGCCCTATCTTCTGAGCACGTACCTCTTAGTACTGATTATCCTGTCAGTGTCCTAGCCCAAGCTTACCATGTAGGCCATTGTCTGGTTGGTGAACAGTGCATACCTTGATTACATTCTATTCAAGCATATCTTTTTGTTCTGCTGAGAAATTCCAAAGGATGGGTATATTTGTGAGAATGATGATTTTGGTAGTATCATATGTTCAAAAATGAATAATTAAAAGAAAGCAATTTATCCATTAGCCGTGCACAGACAGAAAAGAAGGCAAGTTATTGTTTGATTTTCCTTTCCAATACCTTTTGTCACATTGTTCTGGTTACTTTATTCTGCAGTAAGTGCTCTTACACCTGTTATTCTTTGCTGTAAATATTAGTCTGATCACCAATTTGAAAATAATTTACTGTCTTTTGTACATCATTAAGATCAGATTTAAATGTCTTTATTGTGTATAAAAATCTGTATAGCTCTTATATTTAGCTAGTGTAGGTTGTCCTAACCTTGATTTTTAGCTTCTTGTAGACAACTTACTAGAAGTTTGGCCTTACATTTTAGGTCATAGTAAGCTTGTTCGTTGTTGCTGTGATTTCAAGCTGGTGCAACATTGTGACTATTCTGTATTTAGGTAAGAAATCCGAATTTAACATATCAATAATCAAATTGATTGTGTTTAACTGTTTTGTACGTGAGTTAAATCCAACTCCTTTCTTGTTTATTTATACTATACAGCCATATTGGCTTCCTCTTGCACAGTGGCCAACTTTTATCTTTCCTTACAATTATGTTTTGATATCCAATGTTCTGTTGTATAGAAAACCAAAATTTAAATTTGGCCTTACAGAATTCTTGTAGAAATGATAAATTCAGGATCTAGAACATCCTGAGAACGTCATCAGTACAGAGGTGTTCAATGTGGTATCTAATTACAGATTAAACAATAACAGGCAATCTGATTTTATTGCTTAATTCTGGTTTTTATTGGGAGCTGGGTGTCACAGGTATCCAAGATTTTCTCAAGCATCCTTTCCAAGTGTCTAACAACAATGACCTGGAATGTAGATAACAAAATCAGCAATTATGGGTTTTGCTTTCTAAGTTCTAATCATTCAATGTATGAATTTTGGCTTGTGCTCTGAAATTATTTCATTCCGTAAAATTGAGGCGTCACTCATCCATGCAATCAACAGAAGTTTTTTTTTTTTTTTTTTTTAATTTTGATTTATAACGCAAAGAATTTTGTTAGCTTTTCTCTAGGTTTTGTTTTCCTGCTGTCATGTGATGAGTTTTGGCTCAGACCTTTGCCTTTAATTTGTATAAGGTTATTGGATGGTTTTACTGCCAATAGATTCTTACTAATGTCTGATGTAAAAACTATCTTGAAGGCTTTGTTGGTGCCCACACTCTACCGGTCCTGTATGAGAAGTATGAAGATCAGGTGGATGGCTTTGTGTACAATGTCCTTGAACAGCTGCAGGGCCATTATCAAAAGGTAGACAGAGGATTTCTTAGCAAACTTCCTACGAGAAAATTCATGGGGAAGAAGAATGAATAGATTTTGTGCTATACTGCACCTATGGCAATCTATGTACAGTTTATTGCCAACTTGAATTGAATATTTTGTCTCTGAAGATTGGTGTTTGTTCCGTATATTATTATTTGCTTTTTACTAATAATTTTATTTAAACATTGTTCAAGAGTTTCATGGAAGTCAATCATCTATGTAATTGTGCATCCTGATGATCGGCTGAATTGAGAATTTTACAGAAAATTTAGAAACAGCAATATTGGATGGCCATCTTGTGCAATTAATTTTTGCAGTTTATTCTTACTAATTGCTTCTCTTGCGTGGATCAAGATGTCAAGTTCAGAGAGAATTCTTACTTTGAAGGGTCTGTACATTGGAAATACAAGGCAAGATATGTGTAATTCATTGCACATCAAGCAAACAGTAATTTTATATAAAGCTGTGTCCTAATTTGAGTTTTATGCAAATGGTAACTTAAAAGAAAAAAACTCATTTTTATTTGAGTTTATGCCCCCTTAATCAAAAGGGTTAATTAGTTTAATAGAATAGTATTTAAGGGAGAATTAGAGAAATTTCAGTTAATTACTTTTATTCCGATTGAAAGACAATGATAGTTGTTTTTTAAACGTGAGTGCCAGCACTAAGTAATTTTTACCATTAAAAGCTCAAGTGCTAGCTAGTGAGAACTGAATTGCATTTTGCTATTGAGCCAAGTCTCTTCTACTTTTATCCTAAGACATATGTTTTCATTATATATTCTTTAATTTTTGTTTATTGGGACAATTTAATTGCATATTCTTTATGTGTAACTTGGGTTAATTATAAAGTGGATGACATCAAAATTGGAAAAGATATCCTCGAAAAACTGAAAAAAATGAAAGGGAAATAATTTGAAGGACTTTATCTTCATTTTTGTTTATTTATGTTTTGCTTTTGATTTTGTTTGATTGCCAAAGTCAAGACTGTTGTGCCTACCTAGAAATTAGAAGAAGATATTTGACCTATGCATGTTTTGTTGCAGCCCTAAAAATGCACGTATATTAATGCGACAAATTAAAACTTAAATATTTTCAACTTGTCTAAGAGAATTAAAAGTTAATTGTCATTAACAGTAATTGAATTAATGTCTAATAGGTAAACAAGCATTGTACATTTTTACTTTTTAAAGGCCTATATCATGATATCTACCTAATGTCTTTACTCTTTTTTGGATACTCACTTTTATATTTTATTCTTATTTTGCATTTTTTTTAAACTTATTTTATACCCATGATTTTCAGCTTTTAACTTTAATATCACAGCACATAATAATATTGCCTGAATAAATTAATTACAAATACCGAATCTATTTATGAATGTTGCACAAAGCCACAGAGAAAGCACATTTGCACAACTAAAAGAATCTGCAAATGGGCACGCTGCAATGGGGTTTAGTATAAGTTGCAACTGTCAACTCTCGGAAGCAGCCACGAAGCCTTCTTGACCATGGTTCGCCGTTGCGGTCACGGTTGTTCCATCCGTCATGGTGTATTGGCTAAATATCGGGTGATACACACATTATAGTATATAAATATTTTTAGAAAATCTAAAAAAATCACTAAAAATAAAAAATATCATAACTAACACAATTATCAAATTAAAGTTACTAAATACTTACATTGTCATATATAGTTGTTAATTATTTAAATAAAGTAACCCTGCGTAATCGTAGACCTGTAACATTAGTAATAAATAATTTAGCATGAATTTTATATGACATCACTTAAATATAAGAATAAAACCATTATATCTTATATAATACAATAAAAATTATACAAAAGAAGTAGTAATGTTTACTTGAATACAAGAAAAGAAAGAGATATATATCAAATAATATTACAATATACAAAGACATAAAGAAGCAGGCGTTCTTACCATATTCTCAATAACAATTTCCACCATAAATTGATCAATTGCAATACCCAAGTGATTGATCTCAAATTTCTAAAATAAAAAATAACAATAATAAATATCATAATATTAAATTCAAGATGTATGTATAGAATCTTGAATTCTATCAAATATAGTAACAATATATTTTTACTTTTTTTACATACCTCTTAATACCATGTAGAATGACTGGGAGGTTCAAAATCATGCTCATCTCTCTGCCTATTATAATAAGAATAAGGCATTTGCACTTGATTTCTTTCATGCGAATAAGGAGAAATGTATGAACCATATTGTTCGTTCCTTAAATTTGATGATGCACTAGATGAGCCATGATCAAAATGTGGCAAAGATGGTGGATTTGATCTAAATTCCTCACCTCTATGGTAGTAACCGAACCCTCGATAGTGCAAGCTATTAGTGGTGCTATTGGATGAACTATAATTATTTTTATAATAGCCAATGCTACTTGAATCAGATGCAGATCGTCCATGACATGTTCCAATTGGCCAATTATAAAATCCACTAGCAGAAATAGTAGTGGATTGAAGATGGCTAGGTCCACCGTATGATCCGTAGTTAGAGTAATAACCAGTGGAAGGTACATATAATCGCTCAAACTCATGTCCTAGCCTTCTAGAATCATAGGCTCTATATGAATGACCTATATTCAAATCTTGCATATGCTCATGAACTCCAAAGTATTTTTTAGAATTTGAGTAGTAAGAAGAGTCATGTTCGCTTGAGAATTCAGCTACCCTACTCAAATGTTGCTGCTATGCTTCTATGCCAAGACGATAACCATGATCCGCATCTTGGTAGCATAATAGTTATCATTTCCTTGAGCCCATGACATGCCACCAATATATTGGCTATCTTGATAGTTTCCACCACCACCAATAACATTTCTTCGATGAGAATCTCTTGTGTTTGCCCCTCCATTATCATCATCATCATCGTTACCGCTGTTATCTTCTCCACTACTAGAGTTGTTGGTAGAGGGAGATGAAATGGGTTTTGAAATAAAATTTTTCTTCCCAATAGTCTTGCTTTTGCTCGTAGATACTTCCTCCTTATTCTTCTTTTTCTTACTAGTTATGAATTGGGACAAAGGCATATCACTATCTTGATCATTATGATGACTTTGTTCTTCCCCTTCAATTTCACTAATAGCTCCATCCAACCAATCTAAATCACCTTCACGAATCAAAGGTGATTCATTTTCTCGAACCCGTTCATCTAATATATCATTATCATAAAAAATGTGATTCAAATCAACTGGATCATAAAAGTCATATTGAGAATCCCAATTAAAAATAAATGAACCTTATAGGACATTCTTATTGTGACAATATCTATGCTTTCTCTCTTACCGGCAAAAGAATGCTTATTTAACTATTCTATTGAGTCATGCCATGACATGGTGAAAGATTAAACCTACAACTGGAGGAGCTGTTCTCGCAAGTTGTAAAGTTTGTATACTGTAATTTGTAAATGTTGATCTATGTAGCACTATTCTTTATTGCACAGCACTCAGGAATATATGTGACTACAGAGAGTTAGATTATGTTTTTCAGCACTTAATAAAATCTAGTGCTAAATAATAGTAACAGTCAAATGAGCACACCCAAAATTATGAATACCCAAGTCCACAAGAAAAAATGAAACTACTCAGTTGTGACCTCCCCAGCTGACGCAAGATCTGATAAAGATGAACATACAATTGGCCCGTCATTGTACCCAAAAGGCATATGCTCCTTGCCTTTATGTGTATGACATGTGTTTAATAATTGCTACAATTTACAATATTGTTTGGTAGATCATTCTAGTATATGATTATTATTCTTCAATTTTTTGTTTTCCTATTAGTAGGGAGAGTTGTGTTTATGTCTCTAAGTTTTGGTGTCTATAACAGTGCATATCGGTACATATCGCTAAGATCTCGATCGATATTCACCGATACGGTGTCATACCGTTCATATCGGTGGATATTGCAGATTTCTCGATGATATGTATCCGATACAGTTCAAAAGATGATGCGGATAACAGTATCGTACAAGTAGGCTCCGTTCTAGTTACGACTCGAGTGATACGTCGCGAACTCGGGTGATATGGCGAACCATGATTCTTGACTTAAACAATAAATCAAGTGAAAAGAAACAGCCATCACTCGTTGTCCACAAGGGACGCCACAAGCTCTTTATGTAATAACCGTATTCTGTTCTACAATAAGGATAATTTCACATACATCTTCTGTAGTTTATCGGAATTGCAGGCTTTAGGTTTTGAAATTACACTAATATCCTCATGTTTATATTTTTTACAATAAAAAACTCATTAATAATGTAATTCGAAAACAGCAACCAAAAAATATTCTAAAATACCTTAATTATTTTAAAAACAAACAATAAGTTAAAAAAAAAGAGTAAAAGGCCACCTAAAGTCAAGGTTTTCTATCCTTCTGATTGGGCATCTGAAGTCATTTATACATAATTTTTTTATTAAATTAGAGATCTCTTTCTTACTAATAAATTTGTTTGTAAGCTTTTGACAAATAATGTAGATTTATTTAGATCGATTAGATAATTGGATCTTGGTGAATGTAATCTAGAGAAGATTGAAAATTTGGTGTAAGAATATGAGTACCTTGATATTTTTATAAAATAACTAATTAATTTTTTTAAGTTTATTTTTCTTTTTTAAAAGCAATCGAGGGTATTGTAGGGTGTTTGATTTGTTTTTTGGTTTACATTATCAAAATGGATTTTCTTGTTATAAAAAATACAAACAAAAAAGTGTAAGCGTAATTTTTAAAATTTGAGAGCAGATACGTGCAATTATGACAAACCTTAGGGGACGTATGTGAAATTATCCCTTATAATAATGCAAAAACTATATCCCTAAAATAATAGAAAAACTATGTTATTATTATTATCATATAAGATAAATTTTAGGGTTGATTACATCTACCTCATTTGTGGTCTAACCAAATTATCAAATTAATCCTGTGATATGACCAAATTACAGTCTAATCCTTTATGTCACAAAAAATTTACCTAATGATCCTCTTAAAATAACAAACGTTTATCAAATCCTACCCTCCCGTTAAATGTGTCAATAATGCTTACGTCATAAAAATGTTTGATCTAAAGACTTAAAATACCTTTTTCAATTTGCATCAATTATATTTACCTCCCTTGAGATTTGTCCAAATTACAGTATGACCCCTATGACATTATTTTAATTAAATAATGTCAATAATATTCTTTATGAAATTCTTCTTATGCTCATTAATCGCTAATTCTTTCTTGTTACTTTTTTTACATGCTACAATCAAAGTAACAAAAATTTTAGTTATATATTATTATTATTGGTAATATAAATCTGACCACCATTAACTAATGCTAGACATGAACAATAATTTTATATGTATTTATATGTCAAAAAATTCTATTTCTTAAATACAATAAATTTGTAATAAATTACTAAAAGTATACTCTAATTCCACCACCACCACTACTACTACTGATGTGGACGTTAAATCCTCTCGGGAGTTCAAGGTGATCAAGCTTGGACCTCAATCAATTCTATGACCAAAATTCAAGCTATAAAGATCGAAGCCTTATCTCAAGGATAATTCGCACGCAAATCAACAATGAAACCTATGGAATTCATGATAAACACTTGCAAATTCTAGTTGATTATCTTGAACCAATTGGAACACTAAAGGGAGTTCAATCCAGGGAGAATGAAGAATTTAATCAAGCCTTTGTTCAAATAGAGCATTCACAATTTGGAGCACTTGAAATTATAGTAGATGATGAACTAAAAGAAGCATTCAATAGCATCATCGCGCAAAAGAGAAGAAGTATACAAATGGCATCCAAATTGATGAAGAAATGAAATAATGGAATTTGGACTATTCCTAGACGCCCTAAGTTGCGCCTATGGCTCACTATGAAGTCACCTACAGCTAGACATCCAAATGTAGCCATGGACAGTGGCCAAGTTAGTTGCGCCTACGACTTATCTCGAACAACCCGCTACTCAAAGTCAAAAAGAAGCAATGGACCAATTGAAGCCAACCGTGGCCACGGCTGGAGAAACCCTTCCCTCAGCTGACCTTTGGTCAAAGTGGTGAAGATTGTTGATTGCTAATTTTGTGATATATTTTTACTAGTTTTTGTTCTTTTGTTATATTACGGCTTCCATGTTACTTGCAAGAATATAGGTACTATTCAACATAGCAAGTATTGAGAATTAATGAAATTTTGAGAGATTTCTCTCTTTTGGCTTTAAGCTATTTCTCTTCACCCTTGAACACTTTGAGGAGAGTCCCAAGGATTTCAAAGTTGCCATTTGAACCACCTTGATGTTTGCTCCCTACGTGAATTCAACAACCCTATTCTTGAAGTTCCTTTGAGGTTTGTCCCAAGGAGTTTCAAACTTGGCTTATCAATCAAGAACCAAACTTGGTTGTAGTGCAATTGATAAACTTAAAACCTCAAGCTTGATTCTTTCTCATATCATTTGGTATCAGAGTAAAAGTCTAAAATACGCTAGGTTAAATCTTGCTATTTGTTGTTAGTTAAGGTATATTCATGTCTTAGTAATTTCCTTTTTTTTTTTTTTTGTTCTCTTGTCCACCCATCTTGGTTTTTTGATTCTTGTTGTTCTTGAGTTGTTTTAATTCCAAATCCCTTGGTTTTGCTCTTGTTCTGTTTTTATTGTTCTTGGTGTTTTGTTGTCCTATATATGTTGTTCTTGTTGTGTTCTAATTGTTGTTTTTGAGTTAAAGTGATGGATCTACTAATTTCCAAGTTTATTCTTATATATCTAATCACCCTATGTTTATTTATTCATCTTTGCATTTGTTCTAGTCCTAAGTCTTGAGTCCTTGTTGTGTCTCCTTGTTTCGTGGCTTCAAAAGTGTTCAAAAGCGAACTTGTTTGAATCTAGGAAGCAATTAGACTACCATTCTTTTTGTAACCCTAGTTCGTGATCTTGATTTCTTGGAGCGAAATCTTGATAATTGTGGTGTTGAAGTTGAATGCAGATCAAGCTAGGTCCGAAGATGGCCCACAACATCTCTTGAATTTTGTTGGTATTGGTTAGTTGTTGTTGATGAAGGAAAAACTCAAGAGAAATCTAGAAAATTCTTGGGTTTTGACGAGATTTAAAAAAAAAATCATGCAAGGCATAAGAAAAAAATAAGGCTTGCACATTTGAAAAGAAAGGGAAAAAAAGCGAAAGAGTGATTGTGAATTTTCAAAGAATAAAGATTTCTTAAGAATTTTCAAATCAAGAAAGTTAAATTCTTGGAAAATCTTTGTTCAATAAGTGAAGCACTGAGATTTATATTCAAAAAATCAATCAAATTTCTTTATCATTATTCTATTTTGTATTGGTACATTCTCGAAAATTCTCTTATTTGATCCTAGAATTCCAAATCTTCCACGTTGTCCAAATTACGTTTCAATCCAAAATGAGTCATTCTTTAGTACTATATTGTGCCTGATTCCAATTCCATTGTGTCTACTCCAGACTTCCTTGTGTCTTCAGTCCTACACTATTTCACTTGTGCCGCAAACTTGTTTTGGTTCACTTTGATAAGTTGAGTTAAAACACCTTAGAGAAACAACTCAAAACTTTTTCGAGGCTGTTTTAGAAGCTATTAAAATTGGTGAGATCACTAGAGGGTAAGTTGAATGATACACAAGTACGAGTTGATACATGTAAGGTTGAGGAATTGAGGATTACTATCTTTTATCGCTAACCATTTGTGCATGAATTGATCAAAATGTTCAAAAGAAGTGGTATTATTAAGGGTACAAAGTTGAAAATTCTAGCATTTTGAGGAAGTTCAAATCCAAAAAAGTACTTAAAATGGAAAAAAAAATTGAGATGATATTGACCGCCATTCATACATAGAGGAGCAAAAGGTAAATTTAGCAGTAAATGAATTTAGTTAGGCAAATTTAGCAGTAAATGAATTTACTTACTTTGCTGGTAAATAGTGGTATCAGGAATGTTTAGCAAAAAGAGAAATAGGGAATCATCGATTTGCACTTAGAAAGAATTAAGAATTATAATGAGAAGGCATTTTGTTCCAAGTCATATGCAAAGCATGCGTAAGAGAACATCATTAAATGAATCAACTACCTCAAAGAAAGAGGAAATGCCATCTAGAAGTTCTTATTTTAGTTCACATAGGTGGAGTGAAAAGACTACGGGATACAATGAACTTTCTACTCAAAAGGTGATCCAAAATGAAGATAAAATGTGACAATTTGCCATCATTGAATGAGTCAAATGTAGATGAAGCAAAGAAGGGGTTAAATGGAGACATGATGAAAGAGGACCTCAAAATTGAGAAAAGGCTCAAGAGGAAGGGTCATGAGCATTCCATAGCCAATGCTTCAACTTCTCATTCCAACTATCCTCAATCAAAGCAAGAAGATTAACCTTCAACTTCTTCAACTTCCAAAGCAAGAAATGTGCAACCAAAAGGCCGCACAAAGGGTATCAAATGTTACAAATGCCAAGGTCGAGTCTACATTGCAATTGAATGTCCAAATCAAAAGGCAATGATGATACAATCTAATGAAGAAATTGTGATGGATGAAAATAATGAGAAGAAGAATAAAGGTATGCCATCAATGCTAAAGGACAATGATTCCACAAAGGATAAACTTTGACCAATGATGAAAATGAAGAACTTGTTGAGATAAAAGCTCAAACCATGCAAATAAATGAAGATGGTGACAAAGTGCAATGGGAATGTGCATTTCAAACTAGATGCTATATATGCTAATAGCAAGATACGTGGTTTAATCATTGATCATGGTTGTTGTACTAACATTGCAAGTGAATTGTTGGTTGAGAAGATAGGTTTGCCTACAAAGATACAACCTCAACAATATAAATTGCACTGGCTGAATGTTGATGATTCAATTAAGGTAAGCAAGCAAGTTGATGTGGAGTTTTCAGTGGGTAGATACCATGACAAGGTTATTTGTGATATAGCTCCTATACAAACTTGTCACATTCTTGTATGAAGACCATGGCGATATAACATGAAAGCTTAATATGATGGAACGAAGAACAAATATTCATTCACGTGGCATGGTTGCAAAATCATATTGGTGTCTTTGAGTCCTTCCAGTAGTTTACAAGATCAAATAAGGATTGCTAATGAATGTAGAGAATGGGAGAGTCAAAAGAGCACACAAAAAAAAAGAGATGAGTGAGATAAAAGAAGAGAGTGTGCAAAAGAAAAATGAAAGTCATGAGAGAGCCATTGTGGAAAGCCGTGAGGCAAAAGAAAATGAGAGAGAAGAGAGTAGAAAAGTGAGCGACATAGTTATTGAGAATGAAGAAAGAGTGCTTTGATAGCTAGGCTGTCACATCTTGTACCATTGCATCAAAAAGAAATCTTATTGCTAACTCTCTTCATTTGTGTTTTCCTAATGTGTTTGTTTTATTTTTGCAAGAAATTTATGATATAATTTAAGGAGAACCCCACATGCATTGATCTCTCTTAAGGATGTCAAGCTTTCACATGGTGTTGGCTATGAACCCAAATTCAATTTTGTGAAGACCAAGTTGGTGAACAAAGGAAGCATTAAGAAGAATCCTACGCAAAGTTTCATCAATTCAATATTAAAATCATGGATGGACAGAGAAACCATTCATAGGTAAATGAGTACTATCATTCTGTTTTTAAGTTAGATGAAATATTTCATTGGTAGAATGATGTGAAATGGTTTCCTAAGTTTGAATTTACTTGTGTGTCGATGTTTGGCGGAAACCTGCATGAGTATCTATATTCTTCTTCTCAAAACACTTTGGTGATGTGTGTAAATCATTCAAGAATGATGTGTCTAGTGCTTTTATTTGTTTAGTTCAAGATGTGTTTATCTATAATAAGCATGTATATTTTGCTAATTTCTTGTGTTTTGAAGATGTGTTTTTTAATATATCTTCAAGTTCTTTCCATCTTTATTTGTGTTATGTTTTTAGTAATTATTTATTTGGTTGTTAGAGACAACTAGAGTCCAATGTCTAGCTCTTGATGTTTTTATCACATGACTATTTGTATAGTGATATTTTGCCCAAGTATAAGGATCACGTGAAACCTTGTTTTTTCAAAGTTTTTGTGTGTTGATCATAAGGTACATCTGCATATCACAAACATAATTATTTTGCGAATACTCATTCATATCTTAAACTTGAGTTTAAAAATGTGATTGTGCATCCTTGTGTAGAACTTTATGATAGTATGCATGCTGACAATTTCAAGAATTTGTTTCTTCTTAATCATGTTAATGAGATGATTAATTTTGATGTGGTGATAAAAACTTGTGAGAAACCTTTTCAACTCATTCTATGCAAGGATTTAGTAAATGGTTGTTACTTAGACTTAACACAAAATTTCAAAGATGAAATGCATTTAAAGTGTTATATTATTTTAAAGTCTAGCTACTTGAATTTACTAATGCTACGATTCGGAAGAAATCAACCTATTGAAACCATCAAGCAGAGCATTGCCTATCAATTGGATTCATTAGGCAACTGTGATGACCTAACTTTTGCTTTCAATATTACTAATTTGTTCTTTCATTTTGTATGAGATTTGAGGACAAATCTATTTTAAGAGAAGGGGAATGATGCGGACACCAGATTCTCTCAAGGAGTTCAAGAAGATTAAGCTTGGACATCAATAAATTCTATAACCAAAATTCAAACTATGAAGGTCAAAGCTTCATCTCAAGTGATAGATTGTGCTCAAATAAACAATAGAACCTATGAAACTCATGAACACTTGCAAATTCCAATTGATTCACTTGAACCTATTGGAACACTAAAGGGAGATCTATCCAAGGAGAATTAGAGTTCCATCAAGCCTTTGTTCAAATGGAGCATTAACAATTTGGAGCACTTGAAACCATAATATGATGAACTAAAAGAAGCATTCAATGGCATCATCAAGCAAAGGAAGAGAAGTATCCAAATGGCATTCAAAATTGATGAAGAAATGAAAGAATGGAATTTGGACAACTTCCTGATGCTCCCTAAGCCGCATCCACAGCTCACTACGAAGTCACCCACCATCAGACATCAAATAGTAAGGGACATCAAATGTTTTCCTTCTTACTATTAACCATTTGCGCAATGATAAAAAGGCTGACATAAGATAAAAAATACAATGAAACTTTTAAGAGCTTGGTTTCTTGAAATGTAAATTACGAAATACTCTCCTATAGCACCGCTTTCAACTACATAACCCCTTTATCTTTTCAATGTGATCACATAATTTCTTGTGGTTTTATAAAATGTTAAAAATAAAAAATAAATGAAATATTTTGCACTATGCATATGTAACTCACTGCACCTTACGTAATATTCCGCATTATTAATATATTGTAAGAACATATGTGCAATATCTAGTGAATATTTCGTGACAAAACATTGATCCATTCATTTTTCACATTTCATAAAACCAAGTTATGTGGTCATATTGAAAATATAGAGAAATTATGTGGCTGAAAGCAATACCACGGAGGGATATTTGTAATTTACCCTTTTTTAAAAGTTAACCATTGTACTTAACTTGATCATAAGTATTTGATCACGAGAACCTTCTAGTCAGTTTAACATAATTAGCTACACAATCATCATTAGCTAAGTCGATTACAGTCCGCAAATTCAAGGATTAAAATTCTGCTGAGACACTAAGTTAGCATGAGAATAAATCACCCTGTCTAAGTCTTGGCATGCCTGTATAAGTCTAATATTTATCATCAATACCATGCTAGTGTCCCGCCTATAAACACCTGTATGACTGCACTGCAGGTAAGCCGAAGTCCAAGAACATTGCAACCATTTTTTAATGGGAACGAAACTCTTAAATTTTCTTCTCATTACACATTCAGCTTTAAAACTAAAATCAGTTGGTATATACCTACTTTTGAATTCTGATTTCTAACTTTTCTAAAATCAACACTTAAATAATCATAATCACTTAAGAATGAGTCCTAACTTTTTTAATTCATATTATCTAGGAAGATGCTGTTCAAGTTACCACAATCCAATGTTATTTTTATTTTTCGAAACAAGTATTAAGCTTGACTTATAGAAGTTATAAGTTTTGTTATGATAATGGTAAGATGTGCTTATTTATCATAAAAAAAACTTAATTTTATCATTATTATAGTAAAAACAAAAAATAACCATTTTCATCAGCATAATGGTAGATTAGTGATTAGTCCTCAGTGTTTTACTTTCATCCAATTTGGTTACAAATATTCTGGCTAAAACAAATGTGGTTCTCAAAATATTTACTATTGGCCAAATTGGTCCTTAATTTTTATTAAATAATAATGTAATTCCTAAAGTATTCAATTTTGACCAAATTGATTTCTAAAGTTTCACAAAATGTTAATAAAATTCATAAAATGTATTAAAAAAATCAAATTCACCAAAATCATAAAAATTATGAAAAATATACAAATTTCAAAAAATAAAAAAGTTCATAAAAAGTCATAAAAATGTTAAACAAGTCTGCCATTTGCATGTTTTACTAAGAGTTTGTTCTCATTTGATTTTTCAGTTAATTATAACTTTGTAAGCTAAAATTAATTTTGATTTCAATTTTGAAATTTGTCCTTGAGTTCTTTTTAAGCTAAAAAGCTGATTCTAAAAGGTATCTGATAAGATTCTTTTGAAAAATGTTTTAGTTTTTAGAAATAATTAATAGCAAAACATAATTTTTTAAAAAGAACAACTTTTAGAAAATAAACTTTTAAACTTAAGGAAATGATGAGAATAAGCCATTAATTTATCATGCCTAGAGTTTTAAAATATTAGTTAATAAAAGTTGCACATTGTAAATAAAGAAAAATCAATCTTAAAATTAATTATTTAAAAAATACTTACAATTCTTTTAGTGTTTGTAATTTTTTATTTTTATACTTTTAATGATTTTACTAAATTTTTGTAAAACTGTAGTGATCAATTTTTATCAAAATTAATATTTTGGGACGATATTGGTTTTTATTGAAATATTACGGACTAATATAGCCAAAAGCTAGTACTTTGGGAACTACATTAATTTCAAATGAAATGTTATTCACCAAAATTGGTCGAAAATAAAACATTAGTGACCAGTTTGAGCAGAGAGTCAAAGTGAGGAGGAAAATGGTTAGTTCTTCTATAAAACGACTTATACTTCTATAATTGAATTTGCTGCTTTTTATATAAAAACTTATCATTGAAATATGGTGCCCTTAAGAAATTCCACAGCATTGTCCACTATTATTTATATTCTGATTCCGCATAGAACTTGTCGAACATACAATAATCAAAGTTTTGAATATTCTATGATACTGTGTTTGGATGTTTTTGCTATTTTCACTTCTTTCACTTATTTTCTTCGTCTAGTTTTCAACCCAAGTACATTCATTGAAATATGGTAATGTCACTGTTGCAACGTGACCGACATGTTAAAGGCACAAATATTGGCTAGAGGAAGCACAGCAACAATATAAGGAAGCATTTTTAATAGTTTTGTAACAAATGGATTTTGCACCACACAAGCTACAGTTTCAACTTTTGGAGCAACTGAAGTATAAGAATTATGCCACATTAACTTCATGCCTTTGGAGTTCGGGCACTTAAGATTTAAATTTAGATTATGTAACGGAGTTCAATACAATTGCACAAGATAGTTTATGATTTAGTTTTAAAAAATTTGTTACTAATTAAGGAATCATTGATTAATTTCAGGTGCAGTTGGATGGGGCAGATTATGACTCACATCAAACTCATGACCTCTCTTCTAAATCAAATAGTCCCTTGTGAACACTACATATATAAATTTGGATTTGTGTAGCTTAATTTGGACCAAAGTTATTGTGACTCAAATCGGTCCTAAATTGCCCTGTGCTTCATATCTACAACCGTCTAATCCAGGATCCATGGATTACTAGCACTGCAATTAGTGAAACCAAATCCCTAGCCATTACTTCAATTACTGTCCTCAATGTGATTTCTCAGTTTATCATCTCTAAAAAGATGCACACCGGTCAAAGTTGTAAAAAGCTTCTGTTGTTTTTCTACCCTTTTCACCAACCTTTTTGGTCATTGAGTGCCCCATTATCTGCACGTGAAAATTCAATCTAAGAGTGTGCATAAGCAAGTGCCACCACGTGTGACCTGCGTTAAGCAGCCATCCTCCATGAGTTCTGCTCATGCATGGGGACCCTCGTGCCATCTGGGAACAATGTATGGAGCTTAACTTCACCATGTCAGCCCTTTTCTTCTTTTCACTTTCATTTTCCCAACCGTATTCGTATTCTACTACAATATCTCCATGTGCATACAAAATCGATTTGGAAAAAGAAGGCATACAAGATCGACAGCTCGAGCAAGGGAATAGTACGGATAGAGAATTATCTCTGCAATGCCATTGATCTTCCAGCTATAAATAGTGTGCAGGCCATTATGTTTCGGCCTCAGACATATATCTTGAGGTCTAGGGGGTGAACAGAAACCTTCAAAAATTTCCACTGGATAACAAAGTTTTGTCACTTTCACTAGTCACAATGGTGATTGTAAGCAGCAAGAAACTTGCAACTAGCGAGCTAGACGTCAAGAAAAATGTCTGTGTTAATTGCGAAGTTCAAATCTATGAAGCAAATGAAGGGGATGACGACGACGATGACGATGATGATGGCTCAAGTGTAGCACCAGCGGCATAATTATTTGATCAAGGGAATGTGGTGCCTATTCTCCGCTTAACTGAGAAGGTTATGTGAGTACACAGTACAATATAGTATGGTTTTCATGTTATCCGGGAAGGAAACAATGGAGAGAATTCTCTTTGTTCTTCTCTCCTCTTTTAGTTGGGATGGAGTTTGGAGCATCTTATCTAGTAAAATAGTTAGTTTACAGAGTCGGTATCAATAATTCTAATATCGGCTGTATCCTGTCACTCCTAGTAATGGTGACAAGACAATATAATAGTATTAGACTTGCGGATGTGTGGTTACTCCAATAAAAGTTCCTTCCCAATTATAAATCTCCTGTCCTGTTTGTATTTGTATGTTTTGTCTTTCTTTTGAAATATGCAAAATTCTACACGCCTAAAAAAAAAATTAGTCTCAGTATCCAACTAGACATTTCAAAATGGCACTCCTAATCACACACGTAAGCTATACTCTCCACTAAAGTTCGCGTTAATGATTTTGAGGAGCAGATATGTTGCAATATCCATTTTACCCTAAACCGCAGACTCATTTGCTTGCAAATGAAAAGTTGATTTTCCAAATGCTCTCCGTTCTTCTCCATTGCATTGATTCTGAAATCCAGATTGATATTATCAATCTAGTAAACAATAATAGAGAGTGCCAAAATCCTAATCTCTCTAGCCTGACTGACAAATTTTGCTTCTTGTATTATGGAGAAAAGTTTTCCATTCAAATTACATACGAATTATGTAAGGAAAGTACGTGAGCTTCAATGCTGAAACTTAGGGTTTTTTTAGGAGTTACGATTTTGTACTTTAGTTTAGTTATGGTACTTGTGATTGTATGAAGAAATCTGAAACTTGGGTCAAGGTGCACCAAATTAGAGTTCAAGGAAAGCTGTGTCCGCATCCAAAATTCATACGTACAAAGCAAACTGAGATAGCAACAAGGATGGTGATAATGAATCAAATGTTGCTATGAGTTAATTAAGAAGATCACATATTCATTCTATCTTGAAAACAGGAGTTTCCCATGTTCTTTTACTATCATTATGTAAAAAGGGCGCGGTTGGGGGATATTGATTACCTGATGTATAATGCATAGAATTGATAATCCTTTGCCCTCTGTGGTTCCTTTTTACTGTTGAGAGACTACATACCGACAGTGTAATGACATCAAGTCTAATGGCGTGCTATGTGCTGTAAATTTATATTACCCATGCTATCGATATTTTCTCTATCCCTCTACCTTTTGTGTTACTCCCTACACCGCCCCCCCCCCCCCCCCCTAAAAAAAAAAAAAAAAGCCTAGAGATTTTACTTGTCACTCTGGCTAAACAGCTATGTAAGGTAGACAGCTGATTCACTCTTTTTTTTTTTTTTGGTTTCAAATTCCAACAAATTGTAGAGAAGTCTTTGCAAAAATGCATTTTTTGGGGCTAAAAGTTCGTCGTTTTCACTGATTAGTAAGAATTTCTTTTACACATAGAGGATCATAGGTCTTCAGTAATACAAACTGATTTATTGGTTATCAACTACCTATCAGCCATAGAAATAAGGTATTCTCAGATACAACTTAATAAAAAATCTTATGTGTTGAACCCCATTACGGTGCCAAGCTGCATTCCGTTGCCAAAGTCCAGTTCATCTTAAACTTTTTGGCCCCTCTATAACCGTTGCCAAAGTCCAATTCTCCTTCGACTTTTTGACCTATCACCAAGCATGAGTTGCCGGTTGTACTTCTTTGACGATGCTTTGGATTCATTCTGGAACGAACACACTTTCTCCTTGATACAATATTTGGTTTCTATATCTCCATATTTAATAAACTGTAATTGCCAAAGCCGGTTAAATTATATCACCTGTCAATGATTTCTGCTTATAATAATTTACAAGCCAATTCATTTGTATGCTTCACGGACAACTGATCTGTAAATAAAGCACAATGCTTGTATTTTCTGCCAAACAGCTGAAGAAACAGAACATTCAAAAAACAAAATAGACGACTCCTTTTTGGTGCAAAAATGTGTATACAAGTCTGAAGTAGTGAAGCTAGATCTCTTGAATTTATGGTATCTGCACAGAAAGGAATAACCGTTTCTAGTTGATATTGCAAGTTAAATAGTATCTTGGAAAGAAAGTTTTCAGAGCTCATAGTAATGAAGTCTGTTATTTATGTTCTTTCAGTTTAGAGTACATGCTACACATCATTCGGACAGGAAAAGCCTTTGGAGAAGCAATGACAAATACAGAATTATTGACTTCAGGTATAGCCATCTCATTCATTTGTGTCGTTGCATGGAGATTATTGTCAGATATTTTATTTATCAAACAAAATAAACTTCAATCCTTATGCATGGGTAACAAGTAATTCATGTAAATATCATTTATTTAACCTCATGCAAAGGTTTTTTATGGTTTTATGTAGATATATTCCACTGAAATTCACAATCCTATGCGTCTACTTTGTTCCTTTTAGGCTTTAGCAGTGAAATTTAGTTTTAACTGCAATCCTAGATATTAGCGCTTCCATAAGGGCTGATTTAATTTAGCATTGTGTTTATATGTATAAACAGTCCGTAGGACTGGTTTTTTCTTTCTTATTTGCAAATGAAGAAAATTATTGACTATATATAGAATGTGTAACGGTTGGAACTGGTATCTGATTGGGATAAGATAGCTGGATTAATTGATCAAGCCCAATTGATCTTGGAAATAGCTTGAAAGACAAAGATGGTTAGAAGCACACCAGGTTATACCTTCAATTGGCATCTGATGCTTAAGCCAATACTAGCACACCGGGTTATACCTTCAATTGGCCTCCAATGCTCAAACCAATACTTACTTTTTGGCTAGAATAAGAGCTCAGCAATTTTATTGTAACTTATAGAGCATACAAGGCTTGGGGGATTGAGATTCTCATTATTATATTTAGAAATTTGATATTGATAGCCTACCATGTAAAGTTGTTTTGCTAGATGTAGACTCATTTATACGTGCTCAGGCAGCACAAGTGATGCTTTTTAGCCTTCTGTTATGTCATATCAGAATATTTAAATTATTTGGAGGTCCCTTTTTGGCAATTCTTTGAGCTCAGTAGCTTACTGCCTATCTCTGCTTGATGAGGCTCTTAAGATGTAAGTCGGCCTTAGTTGACTCTTATCACCCTTATCTAGTAGAAGAACACCACGGCTGGAATCCAAGCAGGGGGAGCCCAAGTCCAAGTAGGATAAGATTTTGAACATGTTTAGTAAGTATGGATCACATAGATGTTGGGCCTGAGTTTTAGGCCCAAATGGTGTAGTCGTTGAATTTTCATACAGGATCAGAGCACCAGATCATCTATTGTGTACAAGTTCCCAAAGAGCATATAATTGGGCTACCTGAGTGACTATGTTAAGCCTAACAAGTTCAAAATGAGCAGAATGTTGGGCCGTTCAGACTAGTCTCCCCATTGGCCCCTAGCTTGATCATGATGGCAGCAAGCTCAATTGTCATGTCCTGAGCTTACATGTCATTTAATAGGAAGCGTAAGTAGAAAGTCATCTTTTCACTTTGTGTCTGTTGAGGTAACCCAAAAGGATGCTGCTCTTTCTTAGGAAAATTTAATGCTTGATTTCTAGGGTTTAGAGTGGTTGAACTAATGGAGCCTTATCTATTGACGAATGACATTTCAAGTACCAGAGATTCTTCTATAAATAGAGGAGCTTGATGCACTAATTTCTTCATTCCTTTGTTTGAGCATTGATTGTTACAATGACTCTCTTCTTGGAAAGGAATAGATTAAGCAGTGCTTGTCCTTTTGAGATGTCATTTCTTATCTCAAAGTAGTTGTTTGGAGACGTTTCGCCATGAAGACTTCATGTCCTCCATTATCCCTATTGAAGATTTCACGTCTTCTATTACATAAAACAATCAGTGGGTGTACTCACAAGGAAGTAGGTTTTGTTCATTTCATGATCATATATTGGCATATGATTAAAATAGTATTTCCACTAGGCATTTCTATATGAGCACTTCTCCTACCCTTAACCGTCTATCCATTTCGAGATGGAACTGCTTCGGTTTCGCCTAGTGAGATTGAGACGGAGAGGATCAGAACTTGGAGATTCAATCCTTAAGATCAACCGGTTAGTCTTCGAACAAGAGTAGATCAATTTGAGTTGGACATGATTCCATCAATATGACCTAATGAACTTGGGAGATCTCCATTGTCCACAAAATCTTCTATTAGACATGGCCTCCATAGAAGACACCCAAAATATTGGTTCCAATCAACCCAGAGTTGCTAGTGACAGGGGTCGTTAGAGGATCCTTCAACAATTATTTGTAGCTTTATATCTACTGCCAAGGCTACATCTAGAAGACCTTTGGGTCCGAGTTACTTTGGATATCTCGACCATGCCAGTCAAGTTTTTTACGTGTCTCCAAGTCATAACATCTAAGGCCAACGCTTCAATATGGAAACTTTTTGCTATGGCTACCTCAGCACCCATGCCTTTGGAGTTTCCGTTATCCCTAGTAGGTCAACAGAGAAGAAAAAATTCTAACGATGAGTCGTCACTGTTATGATAGGCTTTATTTACTCTCATCTAATTTGTAATCTTGTATGTACTTCTCTCAGTTTGTGAATAAAAAATAGATGTACTTTATTGCCTTTTCTTGCAATTTTTTTATTTATTTCCAGATAAATCCAGATTGACAATACCTAGAATTGTGAATCTTATGTCTAATAACATGTCTGGATAGATGACTAACCCATATAATATTAATAATAAATCAGTGATAAGGCATTATTCAGCTATTCTCCTTTGCCAAGATCATTTGAATGTTCTTTGTTAGCACTTTTTGAGAGTTCGACTACTATAGATAGATTATAACACAGTTAAATTGGCAACTGATTGAAGCAATGAGCTGAATTCAAAGAGTAACTTGGCCTAACTAACATGGCAATTAGGTGGAGAAAATGACATGACAAGTCATCATAATAAGTGAGGTTATCTATTTCTTGTACGCCATTCAGCCGAGGTGGAGATCTGAGGTCTCTAGTGGACTTCAATGGGAGACATCTACTCTAATGAGAGGAAAAGGGGGAAAGAATTAAAAGCTGTGACTCTAGCTTGACAACATAGATTGATATAGGTCAGTAGTGGCAAGAGTAGGTCTAATGCTAGCGGCGCCGTACTAATGAAATCACTTGGGTGGTGTTCCTAAGGCACATCTTAAATCTCATCAAGTCAACCTCGGGATAGGACCTCGATAATTCTTAGCTCAATGACTTCATGCTTCGTTTCTTCTACCTAAGGCTCGCGAGATGAAAAGATGAGGCTAGGCTTATGTTAGCTTGAATGAGATCATAAGACTGAGCTGGTACGATGACATGAAACAAAGTTTTGAGGCCAAAAATGCATTGAGCAACTACAACCAAGGTATTGGTTGAGTAACATACAAGAGCAATAATGCCAAATTGCTAATAGTTGTGTATAGGGTAGATTTCTTAAGCGCATAAGAATACGAAGCAATCTCCTTCATGAAATAATGATTTTACTTCAGTCATTAAGGGAACGCATCTTCTAAGCATCACGTCGACCCATGCTATAGGCGTTTGTTTGTGGAACTTCCGTTATGTTCCATCTTTAGATCTTCCTTCGGAGGATCCAACCATCCCTGCTTTTCAGTTTGACCCTTAATGGAACTTGGGCATTAATGACCTATGACGTGGCTAGAGAATGGCTATTGAAGTTCACGCTGCCTCGAGATGAGATGTATGCCTAAGGTCTTTTTGCTATCACCCTTATTCATCATTTTGCTATTTCTATGGTTACGATATGACACTCTTGTTGATCTTTTAGTTTATCTCTCTTATCCTAGCACTTTCCTTAAACATTTTTAGTGATCTCTTACAAGCCCACGCTTTTTAGATGGTGACTTAGTTGCCATAGAGGGACGTTACCCAAGGATCTGAATATAAGATTTATAAACAAGAGAACAAGCTTTCATAGGTCACGAAATGGCTTGCTTGTCAAAAAAGATATGAAGAACATAACTCAATAGTTGTATGAGATAAAGGCCGAGCTAGAGGCCGTGTGAGAGGAATGGGACTTGCTTGTTTTTTAGAGCCATGGTTCAAATATGTAATTGGGAGGCCTCTGTCTTTCTAGTCCCTGTTTTGTATAATAACTTTATCAATAATATTTCATTTTTGACTAAATTCATTTTCGTTTTCTTTAATTTATCGTTGTCTAGGGCTTCCTACTCTCTTTTATTATGCTAAGTGAATTCAAGAGCTTGCAAAAATAAATATAAGGCAGATCAAACAAGTAATCAGATCAAAGATTAATCAATACCAAAATGTTTTAGTGGGGATCTTCTATCCCAAAATAATAATTTGTTTATAGCTTGAATTAGGCTCTTTCTTTAAGGAGAGTTTCATTTTCAGAGTTATAATTTAATTTAAATTTAGGCCTTATTTGGCCAATTATTCAAAGAGAGGCTTGGTAAGCCAACAGTGTGAGGTCTGGGCTTCGACCCCTTTTGAACCTTGTAAGACTTTCACCTCTAGGGGCAGCTCCCTATTTCAGAAATTTTTTTTGTTTGCCATTTATATTTTAGAACTTTCAAGGATAATCAAATTGAGATCAATCAAGTAAATAAAGAACAAGTAAATTCATAATTGAATAACACATTCATTGAAATCTCGTGTTTTTGAGGCTACGATAGTACATCAAATCAAACATTTAGCATCCATCACTACGATCGAGTTCCTCCTGATCTAAATTTTGTCTTCTCAAAGATAGGTAGACTTTTCCTCTAGGGATAGTCCCGTCTTTAGAGTTCTAATTACAATTGGCTTAGGCCTTAGACAATGAAGTGTTTGCATGAGGCCTGGTTGGTCTTAGTTTTGTTTTTGTAGCAAGGTTTGTTTTCCTAGGAGGATTAGCCCTATCTCGAGAGTTACTTGTTACGCGAGCTGGGTGACTCAAAAAGTTAATAGAAAGAGGATCTAGACTTGTCAATGAATAATCATTTACACAGATTAGATCATTCTCCTATCCTCTCAAGGTTTTCCATCTTCAGAGTTTAATTTACATAGAAGCCGAGGTGGCAAAAAAACATCCGAAGGTATTTAGAGTAAGGCCTATGTGGCCAAGATAGCATATAAGACTTAGATACTCAGAATCCGTATAAGGCCTGGATGATCGAATTCCATGTAAGGCTTAGTTGGCCAAAATTCACAAGGCATAGATGGCAGAAATCCATATTTGGCCAAGGTGGCCAAATTCCAAATAAAATCGAGATGGTCGAATTCCATATATGGCCTTGACGGCCGAAACCCATTTAGAGCCTAGACAGCTGACATCCATAGAGCACGAAAAATGTGATATGATCGAACAGAGAAAATAATGTGACCATGATGACCGAAGTCCATATAGGCCGAGATGGCAAAAAACCATGTAGGCTAGGACAACTGAAGTCCGTATAGGCCAACGTGGTCGAAGTTTGTGTAGGCCAAGATGGCCTAATCTTGAATTGATTAAGCCTTTATGCATAAGAATGCTAAGGAAAAGTAGTTTTTGTTAAGTCTTCAACCGTGGGTTCGTTGCTACCGTTCAAGATTTTGAGGTGCCTTGATCCCACGACTCTTAGAGATTCATGAGTTCTCTGATGACCCTGAGCTGGGAATATGATGAAATTATGCATTTGGATTCTCGAGAAGCCCTTACCCCATCCAAAGCACTCTTCGAGCCATCCTTCAATTGTGTATGCAAACTCCTATGACGACAACAGCTTCAAAAGCCTCATGACTTCATGTGTAAAAGAGGTCTTCTCTTGACCTCTACTTTGATCCCTTGGTTCCCATCATGTCTATTCGAAACACTAAGAGAGAGTTCAACTATACGAGGGTCATAAGTTTTTGATGCAATAACTTCCACTGCATCTAACAATTGCTTGGAACACTATCCACCTTGTCCAGAGGGAAGCTAAGGGCCTCGATTCTTGTCCTGTGGACTCCTTTCTAGTAATTCCAAAGGACTTCGTCTTGATGCTATGCGGCAAAATAGCTCCCACTACTTATCAGGGCAGCAACCATATGGGTGCCGACCTTGCACATATTGTTAGAGGTAACCCTGTCTCACCAAAGATTCTATTTCTTTTTCGAGATCCCAACAATCTTCAATCTCATGACCGATGTCTCGGTGGTATGTGCAATAAATAATGGCATTTCTTTTTCCTTTCTTTTCTATCATCATTAGGGCAAGTTTTCTAAGGCCTCGTAATCCCATAAAAAAGAGAATGTGAGCCCAGCTAGTACGTCATGGAGTACGCTCAACTATTGAGTTGCTTGAAGAAATTCCTGCAGCGAGAAATATGCTCGGTATCAGTACTAATAGTAGGCAGGGAATTGGAAAACTAGTGGATTAATTTATCTACCTAATTAGCAAGAGAGTTAATGCTATTGGGCTTTAATACCTAAAACCACTCAAGGGTGTCTTCTCGTAGAAAAACCAAAAATATGCGGCAAGGATTGAGTTCATTACTTGGTAGTGCTAGAAGGCTGAGAAAAACAATTGAACATGCTTCTTTGGATTTGTCTGGCTTTTATAGTAGGAGACGTCAGGAAACTTGAAGCCTAATGGAAGGGGGTTATCATTTGATATGTGCCATAAAGGTAGGTGCTTAAAAGACGTGTTACAAGTGGTAGCATCGACGCACCAGGAAGAGGTCAACTGACCTGACTTCCAAATTTTAATAGCATGCCCATGTTGCCACCACAAGGGCTCATGGTCTCTATAGCACCCTACGTCTAACACCTATCTACAAAACTCAGGTGGGTGATATATAAGTTGCTTCATAGAGGATTCGGCTTTCTTCTTGCCTTTCCTCTTGAAATATCTCCACAACTGCTCAAAAAGGCCAATATTGGCCATCATAAACTCAGTTGCTTTGGAGAGAGCCTCATCTGCCACAGGCTACTCCCTATCCTCCTAGGAACTCCTCTAATCACCATGTGAGGATGATTCAAGGAAGCTACAAAGAATAATGGATAGTACGCTTACAAAGTGTCGTTAGAGTATGTCTCGGTCGGATGTTCTTTTGTTCCCACAGATGGCGCCAATTGTAATAGTTGGAATTGGTATCTAGTTGCTCTGAGATAGCTGGATTAATTGATCAAGCCCACTTGTTCTTGGAAATAGCCTGCAAAACAAAGATGGTTAGAAGTACACGAGGGTTATACCCCCACTTGGCCTCCAATGCTTAAGTCATTTCTTACTCTTTGGCCAAAATAGGACTTCGATAGTCTTATTGCAATTCATTGAGCATACCTTCCTAAGGTGGAAAGTAAGGGTATTTATACCCAAAGAGACTAGGCTTAGGAGGTTGAGATTCTCATTATTATATGGAGATTTAACATTAATATCCTGCCATGTAGAGTGGTTATGTCAAAAATAGACTTATTTGTGCATGCTCAGGCAACACAAGTGATGTTTTTTAGGTTTTTGTCATGTCATATTAGAATGTTTAAATTTTTTATAGTCCCTTTTTCGGCAATTCTTTGAGCTCAGTGGCTTCTTGCCTGGCTCTGCCTATTAAGGTTTTTAAGATGTAGGGCGGCCTTAGCTGACTCTTATCACCCTTATTTACTGGAAGAGTACCAAGTTGGAACTTATGTAGAAAGAGCCAAGGTCCAAGTAGGATCAGATTTTGGAGACATTTAGTCAGTGTGGATCACACAGTTGTTGAGCCTATGTGTTAGGATCAAATGGTGTAGTGCTGAATTTTCATACTGGATTGGAGTAACGGATCATCCATTGTGGACAAGTTCCCAAAGAGCACATAATTGGGCTACTGGAGTGCCCATGTTGGGCCTAACAAATTCAAAAAGAGTAGAGAGTTGGGCCGACTAGCTAGAATAAAGTCGTAATTGATTAGTGGCATTATATTCTTTTTCTACAAGATATGATATCAAAATCAAGGAGCATTCTCAAACCGAACCTGCAACTAGGATCCCTGTTTTGGTCAATACTATTATTAGTAGCAGATATACTATAACTATATAAAGTACTTAGAAAAGAGAAAGACAAGAAATTATATAAAATAATAAATATTCCATTTTCGTGTTCATTTGGTAATGTTTACTATCAAAATGGATGTAATCAGCTTAAATTCTTTAGTTGTATATGTATTCTTATTGTATAGTTTGATAGGCAGCAAACTGAATGGTAAGAATTACATGAAAGGGGAAAAAAAAAGGAGGGCGGCAAGTAGATTTAATTCTCTCAATTTTTCTGGATTGACTATTTTGTTTGGTCATACATAGAGCTAGTTTTATGTAAAGAATGTTCTTCAAACATTCAAGATAAAGAGTCTTTGAAAATATCAATAATCAAATATTGCTCCAGTTAGCTCTAAGCCAGTGTTACATATACCCTAGACGCATGTCCAGCCATTAAAAAATAACGAAAGATCTATTAAAATTTGTGGTACATTTCATTTTACAACCTTAAATGTATTTTAGTATTGTCCACAATTGGCTTCTTGTGAGACTAGAAGTCTTGAACATTTCTGGTTTTCTGTGTTCCGTTTGATTCACCTCGCTGAAAAGCTCTGAATGCTACAAACAAGTTATGTTTCACATGCTATGGCATACTAGTTTTGTTTCTTGAAAAAAATTTAGATGTAATTTTTTCAATCCCAATTGGTGCCATAAGTGTATTATTAAGTTATCCATAGGATCCAGCTCTTCAAGAAATCCATATATCATACTTAATTTGATTTTCTTTTGGTTTAATAATGATTAGGGATGTGCCTTTTGTATTCATTTGAGGAGGATATCAACATGCTTGTTTTGGTCGTGATGACACGTGCTATATAAGTGGCTTCTGTCTACATTGTGAATGTGAATTATAGAATTAACTTGACTAAGATACCTATTCTCAAAAGCTCAAAATAAAATCAAAATCTAAAAGTAGTAAAATTTGTTGTAAATTTCCTTTTTGGTCTTTATCTGAGTTTTTTTTTATAGCATCTAACATATAGCACTTCATATACATACACACATACATGCATGCATGTTTGTGTATGTATGTATAATTCGTGGCAATGTTGCATAAGTAGATTTGAGCCTTTTTATATCCAACATGCCACTTTCATAAAAAAATAAAAAAAAAATGATGGAGCTAAGAATGATTTTTTCTTTCAGTTCATTATACAACTAATGTATCATTCGTCATGGCTACTATCCTTTTTTTTAGGCATGCTATGTTAGGGGGAAATCCAAAGAAACCACAATTTCCTAATTTAAGGCCATTTATTTATGTTTGGCAGTGAACATATTTGCTAAATATGTAGATAATTTTGTGGTTCTCCAGCAATTTAGGTGAGTGCTAAAATGTCAAATGGTTGTGTTTTTAAATGGTTTAGGCCTGTTCAGATTTTACAATTTTTGAATGGTTTGAAGACTTCATGTCTTCTATTACGTTAGGCCAATCTAAGTTGGACGTGGTTCCATCAATGCGGCTTGATAAACTCGAGAGGTTTGCCTTGTCTACAAAATCTTCTATCGGACATGGACCCTCCACAAAAGACACCTAAAGCTTGGTTCCGATTGACCTGGAGTCGCTAGTGTTGGGGGGGTCATCAAAGGATCTCTCAACAACTATTTGTAGCTTTATATCTGCTGCCAAGCTACATCTGGAAGACCTCTGGGTCCTAGTTACTTTGGGTATCTAGGCTATGCCAGTCATTTTTTTGGGTATCTCCAAGTCATAGCATCTAAGGCTGGTGCTTCAATTTGAAAACTCTTTGCTACAACTACCTCAGTACCCATGCTTCTGGAGTTTCTATTATCCCTAGTTGGTCATCAAAGAAGAAAAAATGTCGAACTATGAATCGTTACAGTTGTTATAGGCTTTATTTACTCTCATATGATTTGTAATCTTGTATGTACTTCTCTCAATTTTGTGAATAAAAAGCAAATGTACTTTCAATAATAAATTAGCGATAAGGTTTTATTCAACTATTCTCCTTTGCCAAGATGATTCGATTGTTCTTCTCTAGCATTTTTTGAGGGTCCGACTACCATAGATAGATTGTAACACAATTAAACTGGCAACTAATTAGACAAAAGGCTTGAATTTCTCAATGAATAATCATCTATCCAGATTAAATCATTCTCTTGTCTTCTCGAGGTTCCCCATCTTCGGAGTTTAATTATATAAAAGCCAATGTGGCAAAGAAACATCCGAAAGTAAGGCCTATGTGGCCAAGGTAGCATATAAGGCTTGGATAACCAAAACCCGTATAAGACCTGGATGGCCAAATTCTATATAAGACCTAGTTGGCTAGAATTCACAAAGCCTAGATGGTCGAAATCCATATGCAGACGAGGTGGTTGAATTCTGAATAAAGTCGAGATAGCGAAATTCCATATATGGCCTTGACGGCCGAAATCGTTTAGGGCCTGGATGACAAAATTCTATATAGGTCCTAGACAACCAAATTCTATATAGCCTGGATGGCCAACATCCATGTAGCATGAATGAGGTGATATGGTCAAACAAAGAAAATAATGTGACCATGATGATTGAAATCCATATAGGTCGAGATGGCTGAAAACAGTGTAGGCCAGGACAGTCGAAGTCCGTATAGGCTAACACGGTCGAATTCTATGTAGGCCAAGATGGCCAAATCTTGAATTGATTAAGCCTTTGTGCAAAAGAATGCTAAGGAAAAGTAGTTTTTGTAAAGTCTTCAGTCGTGGGTTTGTTGTTACCGTTCAAGATTTTGAGGTGCTTTAATCCCATGGCTCTTAGAGATTCATGAGTTCTCTGACTACCCTGAGCTAGGAATATGACAAAATTAAATATTCTAATTCTTAGGAAGCCCTGGCCCAATCAAAAGCGCTCTTTGAGCCATCCTTCAACTATTTATGCAAACTCCTATGATGATAATAGCTTCAGAGGCCTCATGACTTCATGTTTAAGGATCAAGCTGGAGATATGACAAAATTAAGCATTTTGATTCTCGTGCCCCATCTAAAGTGCTCTCTGAGCCATCCTTCAGCTATATATGCAAACTCCTATAAAGACCAAAGCTTCAAAGGCCTCAAGACTTCATGTTTAAGGATCGAGCTGGGGATATGACCAAATTAAACATTTTGATTCTCAGGAAGCCCTTGCCCCGTCTAGAGTGCTCTCCGAGCCATCTCTCAACTATGTTTGCAGACTCAACAACAGCTTAAGAGGCCTCATGACTTCATGTTTAAGGATCATAGTCTTCTCTTGACCTCTTCTTTGCTCTCTTGGTTCCTATCACATCTATTCAAAACATTGAAAGAGAGTTCAACTATATGGGGGTCACAAGTTTTTTAAGGAGTAACCTCCACTCTTTCTAACATTCGCTTGGAACGCTATCCATGTTGTCCAGAGGCGGGCTAAGTGCTATGACCCTCGTCCTACAAACTCTTTTCTAGTGATCCCAAAGGACTTCGTCCTAGTGCTACGTGGCAATTTGGCTCCCTCTACTTATTAGGGCAATAAACATGTGCATGCTGACCTCGCACATATTGTTGGAGGTAACTCTGTCTAACCAGAGATTTTTATTTTTCTCCAAGATCCCGACAATCTTCCATCTCATTATCGATGTGTGGTATCATAATAAATAGCGATATTTCTTTTTCTGCTCTTTCCCATCATCATTAGGGCGGGTCTGCCAAGGCCTTGTAATCTTATTCTAGCAGCGAGCAATGTGCCTGGTATAAGTACTGGCAGTAGGCTGGGATCTGGAAAACTGATGGACGAATTGGTCTACTTAATTAGTAAGGGAGGAGTTAATGCTACTGGGCTTTAATACCTAAAACCATTCAAAGGTGTCTTCTCACAGGAAAATCATAAAGGTGCAGCAAGGATTGAGTTCGTTACTCGGTAGTGCTTAAAGGCCAAGAAAAACAGCCAAACATGGATTTGTCTAGCTTTCGTAGCAAGAGACACCGAGCAACTTGAAGGTGCCATAAGGGCAAGTGCTCAAAAGACGTCCTGGAAATGGCAGCATTGATGCGCCAAAGAGAAGTCAACTGACCCGACTTCTGAATTCTTAATAGCATACCCATGTTACCACCACAGGAGCTCATGGTCTCTATAGCATCATAAGTCCAACACATCTCTACAAGACTCAAGTGAACAATGCCCAAGTTGCCTCAAAAAGGATTCGGCTTTCTTCTTGCCTTTCCTCTTGAAATATCTCCACAACTGCTTGAAAAAGACAATATTGACCGTCATAAACTCAGCGGCTTTGGAGAGAGCTTCATCCACCACAGGTTGCTTCCTATCCTCTAGGGAACTCCTCTGGTCACCATGTAAGAAGAGTTAAGGGAAGCTACAAAGTGTAACGGGTAGTACGCTTACAAAGAGCCATTAGAGAGTGTCTCAGTAGGATGTTCTTTTGTTTCTACAGATAGCTCCAATTGTAATGGTTAGAATTGGTATCTAGTTGGGTTGAGACAGTTGGATTAATTGATCAAGCTCACTTGCTCATGAAAATATCTTGCAAGACAAAGATGGTCAGAAGTACACGGGAGTTATACCCCCAATTGGCCTCCATTGCTTAAGTTAGTGTCGCGCCCCATTTTTCGAAAGAAAATAAAATAATGGAATAGAGTGTAAAGATGTTTGGAAAAAGGAAAAGGAAGTGTTAAATATGGTTGTGTTTATTGGAAAAAGAAGCGTGTAAATTTTGTAAAAAATAATTTTTTAGAAAATACTTTGTAAAAGATGATTCGATAAAAACGCGACGAACAAATACTTTATTTTGAAAACAAAACAAAAGAAAAAGGGCCTAAAATGGGACTTTGAAAATGCGACGGTTTTTGGGCTCGAAAATAGAGTCTAAAAAGGGTTTTTTAGTGAAAAAGGAGTCGCCACTTGGTATTGGGTTTTGGTGTACCAAGTCACCCGAAAATATTTTATAAAAGGTAAGAAAATAAAAATAAAAAAATGATTTATTTAAAAAATGATTTTGAAAAAATATAGGAAAAATAAGAAAACCCTTTTAGACGACTCCAGGTCTTTGAAAAACAAGAGAAAAAGGTTCGGGAGTCCAGTTGAAGAAAGGGAAGGCAAAGGCTCGTGCCTAAGGCACCCTTTCAACCTAGCCGAAACTAGTTGCGAGGTTTAGTCTAAATTTTCCTAATATAACCCTAAGATTTTATCGCATTTTGGATGCAACTATATGAATGCAAATCTAATCCTGAAAGTGAATATCGATAAGGGACGAAATGTTCCACTGAGCTTTGATCGGAATTATCGCATTAATTGCGAAACTCGGATATAGACCTCGATGGAGTCACGAGTATAGATGCTGAATGGAGTGCAAAAGAAAAGAAAAATAATAGTATAGATAGTAAGTGAACAAAGAAAATGGGGATGCAACATAACGGGTGCGGGGGACTAATAGCCTCGTGACTATCTGTTTCTACTCACGGAGGGGGGAACGACATGTACGCCATCGCTTCCCACGTGAGTAGATGACTATTTCTTAGTTGAAATCACGCAAATGACCTAAAATTCTATGTGTAGTGGAATCTAAATGTTATGTACCAAATAGATGTTAAAATAAGTAATAAGTTATAAAGTATATATAAAAATTCATAGAAAATGGGAAAAAAGCCTAAAAAGATAAAATGTATGTGAAATGTCATGAAATGCATACGAAAATGATCCTAAGGCTAAAATGACCTAAAGGCTTAGCATTGGACTAGCCCCTTTTCTATAAGTTCTCCGCTAGCGTTGGACTAGCGAAGAAACCGGAATTAATCACAACTAGCGTTGGACTAGTGTGACGGCGATACACATATATAATCAAAGCAAGTAAATAAATAAAGCATGTATTAAAGCAATAAATCACATAAAAGGAAATAATAGCAAGTAGGAGCACATAGCACATAAGCATGGTATTCTAGATGCGAGTTCCTAAGAAAAGCGAATAAAACACACAAGCACATAGTACACATAGCACACAAAAACCCTAACTATTACACCGGAGAAGCCTAATTACAATCTAAAATAAAAAATAAAAAATAAAAAAATAAAAATAAAAATAAAAGGTAACCTATCTAGCCTATCTATTACATTTCTATCTAAAATACATAAGGTTTTTTTTTAAGTAGATAACACGGGAACAATCTATTACATTAACTATCTAAATACAAAAATTTTGCTGAATAGAATATATTACCTATCTATTACATTTCTTTGAATAATCAAAAATTAAATTCGAGTAAATAATATGACATAAATAAATAAACACTCTCACATGGATAAAAAGTATAAGCACAAAAACACGTAGAAAAACACATAGGAGCACGTAGGAGCACATAAAAGAAATATTGGAAGGGTAATCGAGGTACCTCTCATTCGTAAACCCGGTATAAATTGCTACTAAAATGAACAAACACGTCAAAATTACCACTATTTAATAAGTCAATCACTAATTTGAATAATTTTCTACCTATCACTATGAACTCACTACGATAATTCAAACAATCATAGCAATAATGAACAAAATAAGAGGAAGAAAATACTGATAATAATAATTAATTATTTAGGAAGAAAAAAAATAAAAATAAAAAATTGTTTAAGTCAAAAAATAAATAAGCAAATAGATAAATAAAGCAAAACAACAAAAATAAAATAAAAATAAAGTAAATAATAATAATAATAATAATAGAAGATAAAACATAATAATACATACATTGAAATTTTAACACCTCGAATAAGAATTATTAAAATAATTAAAAGGAAAATAGAGAAACTAATTTGAACATTAATTAGACTAACAAGACCCAATCTTAGAACATTAATTATAAGTTTGATAAAAATAAATAAAGCAAATGTAAAAGAAATAATTTAAAGCTTTGAGGACTTAACTAATTTTAATTAACACTTTTTTTGGCAAAAATAAAATATTATAAGATTTGGATTAAAAGTGGAAGTTTAAGCAATATTCTAAAGTGAAAAATGTAATTTGCAACAAGTAAAAAGGTAAAACTATAATTTTAAACCCTACTTACGGTAATGACATAGTTTACAACGAATTTAAAGGCTAAAATATAATTTTCAGCAAGTATAATGCCCAAAAATAAAAATTCCAGCAATACTTAAGTCCAAGAATATAATTTCAGCAAAGTCATTAAATAATACCTAATTTACAGCAATGTCTAGGGTCAAATTATAATTTTCAGCTATATAAAAGGGCCAAAAATAAAAATTCCAGCAACTACAAGTATTAAAATACAAGTTCCAGCAACAAATAAAAGGCTAAAATATAATTCTAACAATTAATGGAGGTCTTAAAACAAATTCCAGCAACATAAAGGACCAAAATATAAATTCCAGCAACAATAGGGGGCCAAAAATAAAATTCCAGCAAGTGTAATGGCTCAAATAAAATTCCAGCAAGTTTGGGAGGGACAAAAATAAAATTCCAGCAAGCATGGGGACAAAAATGCAAAAATTCCAACAACAAGGAGGGCTAAATTTACAATTTTCAACAACATCTAAGGGCTAAAAATACAATTCCAGCAAACATAAGTGACTAAATCGCAATTTCTGACAAGCTAAAGGGGGAAAATATAATTTCCAGTAAGTTTAAAACTAAATTACAATCATTCTGGACATAATTGAAAGGAATTACAATTTTTAGGGGTTAACTTAAATAAATGAGGACTTAAATGAAATAAACTAAAAGCATTTAAGGGCATAACCAAATAATTAAGAACCTAAAGGGGCAAAATGTAAATATATAATCTGATGAAAATAATAAAAAATAATAACTAAAGAAAATAACCAAAACTACGTCGTTTCAGACCAAAACGACGTAGTTTTGGCCAAGAATATATATATATTTTTAATTAACGATTTTTTTCTTTTTTTTTTCAGATTTCTTTTTACTTTTCTCTTTTCTCTCTTTTTCCTTTTTCTTTCCTCTTTCCCTCTTTTCTTTTTCTCTCTTCTTCCTCCCCGATTCCCCTCTGTTTTTTTTTTTCTCCCGATTCTCTCTCTTCTACCTCACTCTCTCTGTCTCACTCTCAATCTCTCGCTGCCCCTCTCTTCTCGCCGGACTTCTCTCTATCTCTGTCCTTCTCCCTATCCGGTCTCACTCTTCTCCGTTCGGTTCTATTCTCTTCCCCCTATTCTTCTTTCCCCTTCCCCGATTCTGTTCTTTCCCTTTTTTTTTTTTCGGTTCTCTCTTTCTTCCCTCTCTCACCGTCCAATCTCTCTTCTACCCGGAACTCCCTCTCTCTCGGTTTCTCTCGGTTTCTTTCTCAAATCCCCCCCCCCAAGGAAAATCAAACAATCTTCCCACTGAAATTTTCCGAATCTTCCTTTCTCAAAAAAAAAAAAAAAATCCCTAAACCATTAACTCAAGTCTAAGCCAATTTGCCACAAAATCAATGAATATACTATATACGAAGAGAATTGAAGAATGGTCAAGTTTTTACCCGGGTTAGTGGAAGGGGTGGCTTGCTGGTGGGGACGGCGGTGCGGTGGTGGTGCTCCGTCGGTTGTTGTTGTTGCTGCTGCTGCTGCTGTTGTTATTGTTGTTGTTTGTTTTTTTTTTTTTTTAAATTTGTGCCAGTGTGTGTGTATGTGTTTTGCAGGGGCGTATATGGTGTGCAATTGTGTGTGTTGGCTGTGTGTGTGTGTGTTTCTGTGCGTTTGAATGTGTGTGCCGTGTGTGTTTGAACGTGGTGTGTGTTTAACAGGTGCAGGGGTGCGTGTGTGTGTGAATTGAATGTGTATTGTGTGTGCCGTGTGTGTAATTGTGTGTGTGATTGGTGTGAATCGCGTGACTTAGGGATAGTGAAACTGGTGTGTGTTATGTTTGTGTGAATGTGCAGGTGTGTTATGATGAATTGTGTTTGTGTAAGTGAGCGCAGAGAGCTGAGGGTGATGGAGAGGTCTGTGTTTGTGAATTGAATGAGCGTGTGTGGTGCGTGTATGTGTGTGTGAGTTGCAGAGAGCTGAGAGTGATGGAGAGGTCTGTGTAGTGTGTGTTTGTGCGTGTGAACTGGTGTGTGTTTGTGTGTGAACTGGCGTGTGTATTGCAATGAATTGTGTGTGCTGTGTGTGTGAGTGAACTGGTGTGTGCAGGGGAGTGAAAATGTGCAGGTGTGAGTGTGTGCTTGGTGTCTGTGTATTGTGTGTGTTGTTTGTGGCAAGGGTGAGGGAAGTGCTTCTGCAGGTGAAGGAATTGGGAGAAAGGTGGGTGAAGTGAGTGCAGATGTGAGGGAAGGCAGAGAGAAAACAGAGTGTGTGCAATGTGTGTTTGTAGATCTGTGAGTGAGAGTTGTATGTGCTGCTGAAGTGAAGGCAGAGAGAGAGGGGAAAGAAAATGCAGGTGTGTGTGATGTGTGTTGTGAGAGTATGCCCAAAATCCTGAAAATCTGGTGAATTGAGTGTAGAATGGGAGAAAAGGTCGAGTTGGTAATAGGAGGTATGGGTTAGGGATGGTGTTAATGATGGGAAGAGGCATGGCTGCCATCAGCCATGCCAGAAAACAAACAGCAGCAACAACGCTGCTGCTGCTGTTCATTATCTTTTTTTTTTTTTTTTTTTGAAGAACAAAGAAAAATGAAAAAAATAAAATAAAAAAAAAAAAAGTAAAAACTACTTGAACCTCTTTTAAATTATATGTTAAAACTGAAATATGACATTATAATAAGGAAAAAAGAAAATTCAGTGTAAAGAAGTTAATTCTAGGTTAGAAAAAAAATACAATTTAAAATAAACAACGAATGGTCTTTAAAATAAATAAATAAACAAATTAACCGTGAAATTTTCTTTACATAAAATTTATAAAATGCACACACACATAATTCTCATAAAGAACAAATTTTTAAATTAAATAAAAAAAGTGCATTGGAAAATGTGACCTAAATATGGCAAAATTATAAAATTTATGAAAATTAATAAATAACATCGCAAAATTTTACACAACATATATTATCACATAAAGCACATATATTATAATTTTCACTCAAAATTTTTAAGATTAACGCATTCTTGGGAATCATGCCTTTTGATAAAAAATCAAAAATTAAATATATACTAACATCTAAAAATTATGAGATTTTTACAGAAAATTTATGAGTATTCAAACTGCATATATAAAATTTTTCACTTTGAAAATTCTCGTAAAAAGATTGCATTGAAACGTGTCATTAATAAACAAAAAGATAAAAATTAAATAAATACTAGACGACCTCTAAAAATTATGAGATTTTTACGAAAAATTTATGAGTATTCAAAATGCATATATAAAATTTTTCACTTGAAAATCCTCATAAAAATAGCACATTGAAAAACGTGCCGTTGAATTAAAAATACTAAAATTTTAAATAAATAATAAATGACTCCTAAAAATCATTAAAATCATAAAGAATGATAAAAATAGTAAAATTATGTATTTAGAAAAATGAAGTAAAATAAATTAATATTTACATGGTGAAATTACCATTTTGCCCCCTAGTACGACGAATTAGTTATAATACGCGAAAATTGTACTCGACCCCCGAAAAATAAAAAAATGTCCCCTAAAATAAAGTAATACACATATTTTAAAAGGTGTGTCAAAATTTGGTGTCTACAGTTAGTACTTACTTTTTGGCCAAAATAAGAGCTTGGCAATCTTATGAAATTTATTGAGCATACCTTCTTAAGGTGAAAAGTGGGGGTGTTTATACCTAAAGAGACTAGGCTCAAGAGGTTGAGATTCTCATTATTACATAGAGATTTGACATTGATAGTCAACCATGTAGAGTGATTATGTCATAAATAAACTCATTTATGCATGCTCAGGCAACACAATTGATGCGTTTTAGGTTTCTATCATGTCACATCATAATGTTTAAATTATTTAGAATTCCCTACTTCGGCAATTCTTTGAGCTCAGTGCCTTGTTGCCTGGCTCTGGTTGTTGAGGCTCTTAAGATGTACAACGGCCTTAGCTGACTCTTATCACCCTTATCTACTAGAAGAATGCCTCAGCTGGAGCTTAAGCAAGGGGATAAGATTTTGGAGACATTTAGTAAGTGTGGATCGCACAGTTGTTAGGCCTAAGCGTTAGGATCAAACGGTGTAGTCACTGAATTTTCATACTGGATCAAAGTACTGGATTATTCATTGTGAATAAGTTTCCAAAGAGCACATAATTGGGGTACTTGAGTGCCCATGTTGGGCCTAACAAGTTCAAAAAGAGTAGAGAATTGAGTCGACTAGCCTCCACAGAATGAAGACGTAATCAATAAGAGGCATTATATTCTTTTTCTACAAACATGTGATATCAAAGAGCATTCTCAAACCGAACTCGCAAGTAGGATCCCCGTTTTAGTCAACACTATTATTAGCAGCGGATATACTTCAACTACATAAAATACTTAGAAAAGAGAAAGACAAAAGAAATAAATTAAAAAATAAACATTTAAGAAAAAATAAATTAATTAAAAAATAAACATTCCTTTTTCGTGTTTCAGTTGGTAATGTTTACCAATAAAATTGATGTAATCAGCTCAAATTCTTTGGTTGTCTATGTATTCCTATTGTATAGTTTGATAGGTAGCAAACAAAATGGTAAGAATTATATGAAAGGGGAAAAAAAAAAAAGAAGGTGGCAAGTAGATATAATTTTCTCAATATTTCTGGATTGACTATTGTGTTTGGTCATACATAGAGCTGGTTATATGTAAAGAATGTTCTTCAAACATTCAGGATAAAGAGTCTTTGGAAATTACCAATGAATCTTTAGACATGTGAAGACACTTCTAGCTAGCATAATTATGTATTTCTAGATGAGAATTACATTAGATCAATAATCAAAAATTGGTCCAGCTAGCTCTAAACCAATGTTTGTACCCTAAACGCATGTTCAGTCATTAAAAAATAACGAAAGGTCTATTAAAATTTGTGGTACATTTCACTTTGCAACCTTAAATATTTTTCAATATTGTTCATAATTGGCTTCTTGTGAGGCTTGAAGTCTTGAACATTTCTTGTTTTCTTGTATTCCCTTTGATACGCTGAAAAGCTCCGAATGCTATAAACAAGTTATGTTTCACATGCTATGGCATACTAGTTTTGTTTCTTGAAAAAAATTTAGATGTAATTTTTCAATCCCAATTGGTGCCATAAGTGTATTATTAAGCTATACACAGGATCAACTCTTCAAGAAATCCATGTATCATACTTAATTTGATTTTGTCTTGATTAAAGAATGACTAGGGATGTGTATTTTGTATTCATTTGATGAGGCTATCAACATGCTTTTAGGTCGTGATGGCGCGTGCTATATAAGTGGCTTCTATCTACATTGTGAATGTGAATTATAGATTTAACTGGGTTGTGGTACCTAATTCTCAGAAGCTCAGAATAAAATTAAAGTCTAAAAGTAGTAAGATATGTTGTAAATTTCCTTTTTGGTCTTTATCTGAGTTTTTTTATAGCATCTAACATATAGCACTTGATATACATACATACATGCATGCATGCATGTGTATGTATGTATGTATAATTCGTGGCAATGCTGCGTAAGCAAGTTTTCTTTCATAAATAAATAAATAAATAAAGATGGAGCTAAGAATGAATTTTTTCTTTCAGTTCATTATATAATTAATGTATCATTCGTCAGGCCACTATCCTTTTTTAGGTCTGTTATGCTATGTAGGCGGGGCGGGGCGGGGCAGAGGGGCCAACCCAAAGAAACCACACTTTCCTGATTTAAGGCCTTTTATTTATGTTTGGCAGTGAACATATTTGCTAAACATGTGGATAATTTTCTGGTTCTCCAACATTTTAGGTGAGTGCTAAAATGTCAACTGGTTGTGTTTTTGAATGGTTTAGGCCTGTTCGGATTTTACAATTTTTTATTCTTTTAACCCTTTAACTTGCCGAACAAAAGAAAAACGAATAAAATAAACAGAATGAAGAGGGAAGAAGAGAGAAGGAGAAGACGAAGTCGACAAAGGCAACAGGAAAAATGAATATTCCCGAAGATATAATGCTCCAAATTCTCTCAAGGCTGCCTGCCAAATCTTTGATTAGATTCAAATGCGTCTGCAAATCATGGTGTGCTCTTCTTGAGGATCAAAATTTCATCTTAACACATGCAAATAATATGACAAATCCGTCGAGTAGAAATGCAAATGCTCATTTGCTTATCAGCTGCAGGAACAACATGACTAATAAAAGAGTCATCTCGATGTCTTGTGATTCCTCACTTGATAGCTTCGTTAATCAAGATTTGCCACCATTTTTTAGGAACAATTTCGGTCAAATTAGACTTGTAGGTCCATGTAACGGCATTATTTGTCTGTATGGCTATCCAGACCACATTGCCCTTTGTAATCCTTCAATTAGAGAATTCAAGGTCCTGCCAACGTCCCAACTTCCACGCCCCCCTGATGGAAAGGTCCGTGGTGGCGATATTGGACTCGGTTTTGACTCCAAAACTAATGATTATAAGGTAATACAGATTTTGTTTTGCGTTTCCAATCAGCACGGCCTAGTTTATCACGTAGAGATATACACATTAAGTACAGATTCTTGGAGAAAGTACGATGCAGCTGTTCCAGCTAATGTCATGTATACTAATATTTGGAGCATGGTTTACAAAAATCAGACATTTTGCTGGTGGGCACAAAATGGGGATAAAGAGGTGATACTTTCTTTCCAGACGAGCAAAGAAATATTTCAAGAGACTCCATTGCCAAAAGATATTGAAACTTTCGGTGGAAAGCACAGAACTACAAGGGCCATCTTGCAATTAAATGATTCCATTGCACTGATTGTTTATCGCATGAAGGAAGTTGAGAAAGTTTTTGATATTTGGGTGATGAATGAAATAGGTCAAGGAGAAGAGGAATCTGTTTGGACTAAGATATCAAGTGTTGGTCCTATTTCTGGCGTTGAAAGGCCATTAGGATTTTGGAAGAATGGTGAATTAATTCTGGAAAATTGTTCTCGAGAGCTGGTTCTGTATGATCCCAAAAGCAAAGAAATTAAGAATCTTGGACTTTATGGGAAAAGGGATAGATTGGAGGTCCTTGTTTATTATGATAGCCTAGTTTCTGTCCACACGATTAGAAGAACCTGAATCATACGGGTCTTGAGAGTTGAGACGCACATGTCTCAGAATCATTTTTTCGATGAGACAAATTCTTTGGCAAATTGTGATTCTTCAAAAGAATGCTGCCACAGAACTTGTAAAGCTCCTTGGCTGTTTTTGTGCCATGTAAAAATATGTAAGCAATTAAGATGCAACTTTGCTAACTAGCTACGATTCTCCGTAAGTGATGGACTGGAAGAATTATAGGTTTCTTTTTCCTTCAAAACTAATTGACTTCTTTGTATTAAGTATAAATTTTAAGCAACATGTTTAAATGATTGAGATATTTTTACACGTATATCAATTTTATAGTATTGTCAAAGTTTAATAAATTTTGAGCTCATTTCCACTTAGCATTTCCTTACTTATTACTTACCCATACGGGTTAAACACAACCAAGCGCATTGCACAGGCCTCGGATCCCTACGCTCCCGTGGGAGCCAAATCCACCACATAGGCTTTTTGCTTGTTTTATCGAAATGAACTAACGAGCATGACAAAGTGAAAGAGAGAAAAATGGTAGGGAGATTCTGTCCAGTGCCTGGCAGAGCTAAAGGGGCTTCAATCCTTGCTCTTTATCCCCATTTCCGCAGCCAGCCGTCATGGAATCGTACGCCGTGTGAGATGTAGATCATCACTATTCTCAACCGAGACTTAAGTTAAGCTTGATTTTTGTTTTGGACTAAATATATTCATTTTGCACCCTAAGCATTCAATTTCAGTAGCTTTTTGACTATTTCATTAACTGCATCAAGAAAATTGATAGATTTTATTTGTTTGAGCACCACACATCATTAGTAAGCTGATTAAATTCTACTTTTTATCCCTAATTTATTATTAAATTCTACTATACACTCTCAAATTTTAATTTTTGGAGAGATCGCATCCTATACTTTTGGTTTAACACGTAGATCTTTACGTAATATTCAGCACACTTTGCCCTATTAAATTCACAAAATTATTTTTGTAATTTTATATTCGAGCATTACAAATATAAATCAAACAACAAAGTTAAAGTTTCTAAGTGAGAAATAGTTCACGAATTTAATTAGCCCCATGAAAATCAATAAATATCAAAAGAGTATTTAGGAGGTGTATGGTTTAGGGGAATCAACGAGCAATGGGCATCAATAGTACTAACACCCATTGTTGATGTTTGAAAAATAACTAAAACTATCCTTCAATGGGAATGAAAGTGATTAATTGGGATCTCTATAATTCTCCCTAAAATACTACTCTATCAAACTCATTAGCCTTTTCGAGAGGAATGATACCCATTCCATTACTAAGCCAAACATGTTGGGAGAATTATCAAAACCCATACTCATAGTTAAGTTAATGATATTCATAGTGATACTGATTGAGGAATTTGAACCAAACACCTTCTGAGTTGAATTTGCATCTTATTTGATTCAAAAAAAAAAACTTTGCTTAAAATATAAATTTTCAACTTACTTGAACTGAAAAAGGTGAGATTATATTTATCTTCTAATTAAAATTTGAGAAAATTACAGTTTTGACACCAAATATTTGGGACATCTGCAATGTTAGTCCCTAAAATGTGGATGAAAGCAAATCTAATACCAAACGTTTTAATTTTCAGCACATGTAGTCCTATTAACCAGTTTTATCAAAATCCTATTGGAATCCGGCCACCTGATACTCAGGTGCTAGTTACAAAAATTTTCAAAAAGAATTAAAAAAGAAAAAAAAATTATTTGCCATAATTTGTAATTAAAAGCACACACAAAAATGCACTATCTAGGCAGATTTTTTCGGTTTTATCTAGTTATTTGTCATGTGTGAACTAAATTAGTGCCTTTAATTACAAATAATGAAAATTAAAATTTTTTCTTTTTTCTATTTTTTTTAAAGATTTGGGCATTGGCATATGAGTTTTACATGATCGGATTCCAGTAAGATTTTGACAAAACTGACTAATAGGACTAAATATACTAAAAAATTAGAATATTTGATACTAGATTTACTTTCATCCAAACATTAGGGATTGAAACTCTCGATGCCCAAATATTTGGTACCAAAATTGTAATTTTCTCTTAAATTTTTTGTCAAAAAAATTATTTATTTGTTTTATTTCTATGCATTTGTTGAAATCAAAACTGCTATTTTTGTAAAGTTTCAATAAGAAAAAGTGATTATGTAAGGTAATATAGAGAGTAACGCAACAGAAAAACTTAAAAATTTATTATCTTAGCCATGAATCTCTTTGATATAATCTATATGATTAAAGGGTGTTTAATACAAATATCTCAAGCATAGAAGATTTTTATACTTCAAAAGGCACGATTCTATTTGATGAAGATGTCGATCTACCATGAAAAGCTCCCCAAGTGTTGAGCCTCTAATAGTATCCACATGAACACGATCATTAGGAGTCCACATGAACACGATCTTTAGGAAGCTTTGGGCTTGCTTGCTTTGCCTTTTGAGTGCTAGCTCCCTTGAATGATTATGAAGAACACAAAATGAAGAAGAGTAAAAGATAAAAACCCTAACAATTAGGAGGAGAAAGGGTGACGTTTTTCCTAAGGGAGAATCACACCCCTCCCTCTCAATTTTTCTCTCTCTAAATTTTGTGTTGTGTTTCATCAATCTATCAAGAGTCAAGGCATGAACATATTTATAGATGTAGTATCCTAGTCTATAAGGAAACAAGAGCAATTGGAAACCAAGAAGGTTTAGGAAGCTTACCTTAAGCTAATTATATTCCTTTAGGAAGCCTATTCCAAAAGAAAACCAAATAACTTATTTATTTCTTTTAAGAAACTAATTTCCAATAAGACTTAGATATTTATAAATAAGTCCTTTAAGTTAATTTATCACATAAATTAACCTCGTAAGTATCTTATACTTAATAACAATTTAACCCAAAGACCATGTTCTTATTGTGTGTGACTTATTAGGTTCTATTCACGTTGGCAATAAGTACAATTTATAACTCATTAATTAATTAATTAATTAAGAGCTAGATAAATTAAACACTTTAATTTATCATTAATTCAATAATTAATTAATTTGCACTTATAGATCGTGAGTGGCATCTAGCAATACATCATGACCACCCAAGTGAATAGGAAAGTCATATGGTAGACTACACCTATCAATGACAATGTTACCATGTAATTAATATCTTTTCACCACACTATATCCTAATTAGTCTAATAGTATAGCGTGCACTCTTTAAATGACTAATTAATGATTTCTTGTTCCCGAAATATAACTTTCTATAAAAGTATAACCTTGAAACACTTTCAAGTCATACTTTCACTTTTGCGCAAAAAATTCTTTAAGTTATATTTCAACAAGTGGCCAATTCGGGATATACTCTCCTATAATAAGGAGTGGTGAATCTTATATTGATTACTCACTATCCTTCTATGCTTTATACTATACCCAATCTCTACTGTATGGACTACTTTTTTACGAGCACTGAGCAATAGAGTCAAAGTATAACAATTCACACTCAAGATACTATGGTAATCTCAAGTCTAAGGATTACTTACACCATTGCCATTAAGAGTACAATTCATTGGCACTATGAATGATAACTCTTGGCGGATCAATCCAATGAACTTGCTCTCTAACTAGCATCTACATACCAGCTTAGGTGTCACACATATAGTTGACTTTATCGACTACTACTTACCATAAGTAGAGGCAAAGTATGTGCTAGTCTTTCCGTATTAATAATGTCCAATCTCATTAATACTATGACTAGGGATGTTTAAGAATATAACCTATGTATAATAAGAGTCTCACCACTGTGACTCTTACAATCTCTTATACACAATTAATATTCTATGAACTTTATCAAATAAACAAGTAATATAAATAACAAGTATTAAATGATAAAGAAAATACCGCATAAATAAAGTACGACATGAAATAAGCGTAACATATAAATCTCGAAAATCGACTTGATTTTAGGACATACACTAACAAATTATAGAGTTCCTAACTTTAGTGGAATGCTAAAATTATTTGCCTTATACTTGCTGTTTTTTTTTTTTTTTTATCAAGCCCTGAACTTATTGTTTGTTCGATAAAGTGCATCATACTACTGATGTTTTATCAACTTTAATCAATTACAACTAGCATAATTTAATGTCTCTTAAAATCACATTCTGATTTCATATCTATGTATTGATATTATAAGATAAAATATTTACTCAAAGCATTTTTTAAATTTGATATCGACAAGGTTTGATAAATATTGGATAAAAAATTAACATATGATTATCACAGGTTTAAAAAATTCCTAAAAATAACTAAAACAAAATTAGCGGGCACATTGTGCAATAATTGGCCCTGTTCTAAACATATTAGATCCAAGGCTTAAGGATTGTTGGGGGTCATTTAATTTTTTTCCAAAAGAAAGAACAATATTTATGATATCCTATACAAACTAATAATTTTAAATTTCAATTTTAAAAAACAAAAAAGAGATGTCAAGAGATAAATCAAGTTCGAAAATAACTTGCACTTTTTTAGAAAAACAAATTAGTAGAGACTTTACTTCTCCTAAAAGATTCTATCAATATTTATAAATATAAAAAAAAGGATGCCCATTTTTTAGACATATATGTCTTTTAATATTCATTGAAAAAATAATTTATATCTTCTTTTGGTTGTAATAAATTTACATAAAAATTTAAGTTTTATAACTTCTTTCGAAATATTATTAATTTGAATTTTGAAAAACAAAAAAAGAAAGATGTCAAGAGAGAAATTAAGTTTGAAAATAACCTTCACTCTTTAAAAATACATATATCTAAGGATTAAATACATTTAACTCCTTGAATCTATCCCTTAGTTTTAATTTTTCCTTTTAACCAAACTAATAGAGCCTTTGTCCCTCTTAAAAGATTCCATCAATAATACAACTATAAAATGATGATGTTGATTTTTTTTGGCGTCTATGTCCTTGATATAAATTGAGAATATAATTCACATCTTATTTCATTTGTATGAATGTTCTTGGGAATATAACATTTTTTGAATAAATTATTATCTCTTTTTATCTTATTATACAAAAAAATGAGAATTTTTACATTTTTGTTATTCAACACTTAAAAAATAAATAAATAAATAAACATATATTACTATTTATACAAACGTAATATAGCAAAAACTCAAAAATCTAAATCTTAAATTTAAAACATGCAATGAGTTACTAAAAATAACGAGTGTTTTAAATATTTGAATATGTAATTGCATATAACAAAAGTATTTTCAATCTTATTAAAATAAAAACAGGATATACTTATTTAAAATAAGTGTTTCTAATAATAAGTGTTTCATTGATCACAAAATTGTGCTATTTAAAAAATATGACGGGTTGTGTCTGTGTTGAATTATCAAAACAAAATGAAAACTAGGTTTAAAATTCTAATCTTTTTTAACATGATAAAAATTAATACAAATAATTTATAAGTTGATTCAAGAATCACTTCTATAGTCATAAATTAAAAATAAATAAATAAATATAAAGTCATTATAAATAAATGATAGGAAAAATACTTTATCCAAAAACTCTAAAGAAGCGTGTTTTTTTCTAAAAAAGTCCACATCGTCATTTTGTATTTCTTTATACACTTTATCCCTTTAACACTACCCTTTAGTTTTACTTATCCCCTTCAATCAAACTAATAGATATTTTACACCTTAAAAATTCCATTAATGTTTATGAATATGAACAAATGATGTAGATTTTTCTAAGACATCTATGCCTTTATATAAATTAAAGATACAATTGATATCTTATTTCATTTGTCATGAATTTACATAATCTTTTAAGTTTTATAATTGGTGGTTATATGAATATTCTGGAATCATAACCTTTTGTTAAACAATTTATTCATTTTTTTTTTGTTTTTTCACATTAGAAAAGTGAAAATTTCTTTACCTTTTTTGTTTTGATTTGTCAATAGACAAAAAAATAAACAAAATGCAAACAAATATAACTACATATACAAATGTAATATACCATGAAAATAAATCTCTAAGTCATAGATTTCTAAAACATGTAATTATTAAGCTAGTAAAAGCTATGAATTTTTACAAAAAAAAATTTAAATATGTAGTTGTAGATGCAAAAGTATTTTCAAACTAGTCTCATTTAGATAGTGTTTCTAGCAATAAATATTTAATTGATCACATTGTATTATATTTGAGAAACATTGTGTGACAGCCCCACCTTACCCAGAGGCGCACCAAAGGGCTTAGCGGACTGCCTGCCTAGCTCTCGTCAGGACTCAAACACGCACTCGCTCAAACATCCAAGCGTACTTAACTCGAAATAAAATGCAATCATAACTAAATACATTCAAAATATTTACTTAAAAGTGTAAATATTACAAGAGTTTTACATCCCAAAAATATAATAATATTTACAATAAAAGCCTACACATTTAGGCTATCAAAACACAATAAACAAAATATTTACTAGGTCCAAGTCAGCTTTTCCAGCTTTAGTAGTTTTGGAAACCTGGTTAAAGAAAACAAATAAATGGAATGAGCTAAAATAGCCCAGTGAGTGCTCAAGTCATGCAACCATACCAGTAAAATAAAATTTTTGTTTGATAAAATATTTAACGAGTAAATAAACAATTTGTGAACAATTTAATTAACAAGTAGTCACTGGCGGATACGGGGCTCAACTACAGGAACAAGCTCAACCGCAGAAGTAGCAAGCACTGAACATGTAACCAAGACATTCGGACCGAGATAATAACTCAGATCCTCGTCAAGGAACATACCAGTATAAACAAGCAAGTACCCTAACCACCACTCACCTTGTAACCTCCAAACAAGCTACCACCTCCAGGGAGTAATCTCAACCTTGGAAGGGCCAACAAGCAAGAAAGTTCAATCCGGAGTTGGCCTCTTAGAAGAATTCAACTCATTTAAGGAAAGAACATCACGCCTTAAAACACCCAGCACCTTATATCCTCCCAAGTCACGTCAGGGTTGACTAACCGTGAAGTAACGGTGAAGTTAGTCACGGTAGTCTCACGCACAACTAATACATTTAATAGTGAAACCATGTAACACATTGTGAAATAGATGCGATAAAGTACACATCTTTTCTCAAGTAACACATTTTTTCAAATAATAATATCAAGTAGAACATGGCATTTCATGCATCATGCACACATAAGAACACTCACCTGAAATGTCTAAGAAAAGATTTTGCAGTAAGGTTGAGTCTCACTGCCGGATCCTGAAATTCACGAGAAATAATCGTATAAAAATCTTGACTAAAATCTAAGAAATTTCATAAGAAAATTCAAGAAATACCCCAAGTCTTTCTAGGGTTTTGGAGCTTAGGGTTTTACCCTAGGGTTTAGGGTTTTCTAACATTCTAGGGCTTTGCTCGGAAAGGTTTAATTCACTAATAGCCAATCTACGAAAATTTCTGCACGCTTAAATTACTAAATTACAGCTTATAAAGCCTTAAATCATAGCCTAATTACTTTTATTTCCTAGGTTTTACCGAAATTTCGGCAGCACTTCCCCTATAATCGGACTAACCCAAAAATTTTTAAACCTGCAAGAAAACGTCCAACAACCCAATTTCAAGTAGTTCTACTAATCTCACTTCAAACTCAATTCAATTCCATTCACATTTATCACAAAAATACATAAACCACTCCAAGTTCTTCAAGTAAATCAAACCTAGATCATGACTTTTCAAGTTTAATATACTATCTACAAGGCATACAAGTTCACAAGCTTCACATTTATGGAATAAAACTTCACTTTTCATGACCAAAATCAATCTTACTTAACCAAGAAAAAACATAACTTAAGAGCTAAAACTATAATCTTACACTTAAAATTAGAAGTGAAATTCATGGGAAATACCTCTAGGTAGACAAGATAGTTGCTTAGGAGGAAGTTCCACTCAATTTCTATGGTTGAAAAATGAGTAAATGGAAGTAAAAGATCCAAGAAAATTGAAAGAAAATGGAGAGAAAAGAGAAAGAAAGCAGCCGGCCAGCAAGAAGAAAAAGAAGAGAGAAATTGGGTAAGTAAAGAAGAAAAGAAATGGAAAAGAATTGGAAAAAAATGGACCAATTAAAACAAGACAAAGATAAAGTAATTTTTGACTTTCTTCCCAACACTTGGCAATGGTTAATTAGAAAGAATTTTTGTTATTTATCTTCCAATAAATCTTGCAAGATTTCCTAGGTACAACTCTTAAGGAACGAAGTACAACATGGTCATTTTTTTTTTCTACAAATTCGGCCACCCCATTTTTTTTTTTCCTAATGAACATAATACAAATGAATGGTTTTTGCATGAATTTCTAGGGTGTTACACATTGCATGTACGAGAGTATGTGCTTGCATATCTATATGTTTAATACCCAAATAATATGAATAACATAATTACAATAAGAATAGTTTTTACCCTAATTTTTTTGAAAAATTTTTGTTTGGCTAGCGAATGATCAAAACAAAATAAAAATAAGTATAAAATTCTAGTCTTTTTTTAACATGATCTTTCAAAACAATATGTTATTAATGAATTAAGTTGATAGCCACAAATTAAAAATTATAATAGATATAGAATGTCACAAAAAATAAGTAACCGGAAAATAGGTTTATCAGAGATTTTGAAAGGGTACTTTTGTCTAAAGAGCCCACGTCATCCTTTTTATTTTTAATTTTTTTTATGTATATATAGGAATCTTTCAACGGGGGAAAATGCTTATTAATTTTGTCAAGATGGTGAAGTTAAACTAAGAGGTTGATTCAAGAGAATAAAGTGTAATTAACCATATAAATAATCTATAGTATTAAGGAAAGAGGCGATAGAAAATGAGAAAGAAACAATATGCAACCAAGGGACCAAAAATGTAGAAGAAGGAAATGGGATGAGAAGAAGAAGAAGGAAAATCAACATGCGAGCTTTCTCTATCATCAAGGTGAGTTGTCCCTCCATATCCTTTGCCTTAATATATATGTAGACCTGTAAACAAGTCGAGTCGAGTCGAGTCAAGCAGAGTATCTTATGTCTTAACTTGTGCTCATTTATTAAACGAGTTGACTCAAGCTCGCTTGATTATCAAATGAGCTAAAATTTTGGCTCGAGCTCGACTCGTTAATAAAACTCTAGCTTGAGATCGAACTCGAACTCGGCTCGTTTCTTAGATCTAAGCCTCAATTTAAAAAAAAAATTCTTTCTCAAATGTAAATCCGAGATTGATTTATATATTTTTTTAATTTTTTCTGTAGTTAACAACAAGCTTTTTCAAGCCGAGCTCGAAAAAGATCCTTGTTAACTACAGAAAAAAATAAAAAAATATATAAATCAACCTTAGATTTACATTTGAGAAAGATTTTTTTTTTTTAAATTGAGGCTCAGATCTAAGAATCGAATAGAAATTAGATATGCCATGGCTGCAAATCCCTAGTTGTATAAAGAGGCCTCATAACATCTAGGTTTGCCGCGCCAAGATACAGGTCTAATCATCTCAATGCCCCGATTTCACTTTGTTTAGAAAAAAAATTCTAGAAATATCATTACAAATCAGAGGTCAAAAACCTCAGAAATAATGCCTAAGAAACATCATTTACAAATCAAGATTCATCACAGCCCTTTTTGAGTATTTACCGTGCCAATATCATTTACAAATCAAAGGTGAAAATCCTCCACCAAAACAAACCACATTACCGCCATCATACCACTATCACAAAAAACAAAAAAGTAAAATAAAAGGAATAATTCAAAAAAAAAGCATGAACCCTTTTAGAAACACACAGATAGACTCACAATCTATCACAGAGATCTATCTAAATAAATTTTTTCCTATGTCAAAAGGCTACTGGGATTCTGGGTTAGACATGTATTTCATGGAGTCCAGAAAACAAAGGTAATAAAGGAATAATGATAAGAGTTTTGCATGGAAATCAAACAAGGGCATGATTGTGACAGGGGACTAAAGGAGTGGGTGGAGGTAGTAGGTAGAAGAGTGAGAAAGTATAAAATTAGAGTGTAATGGCAAGAGACTATGAGAGAATAGCGGTGAAATAGAAGATAAAGACACAGGGAAATGGAGGAGGCTAGGTATGAAAATAACCTATATACGGTGAAAAGACATATTTACTCATGTTCGAGAACGTTCATTATTAGTGTTCGCGAGTCAAGTTTGTATTCACTTGTTTAATAAACGAGTTTAACATCTTGTTCGAACTCGATTCGTTTAATTATATGAATGAGCCGAACATGAACTTTCACGAACCGAACCGAACTGTGTTTGCGAACAACTCAATTCGTTTATAGTTCTAAATATATGTAATTTATGGCTTGACTGCATTCTAAGATTTGCCTGTTAAAAAAAAAGGATAGGCATGCAAATTATGAAAAATTAATTAAAATTTAAAAAACACCTTACCAAATTTCATTTAAAAGTTTCTAAAACCAACTTGAAAACCTCTCAATTCTTATCATATTAGAATTAGAGAAATATTCATATTTGTTTTAAAAAGATATAACAAAGAACAATTATGTCTATCGTTTAAAAGGCTTGTCATTTATCATGATCCTAGATTTTTAAGAATAATATAATGATAGTGATGTCCAATCATTACCTCTTTTACCTTCCAAAATTAGTGTAAAAAATCCCATGATATAGAATAAAGACAAAAGTTAGCCATAAAAAGATGAAAATTGTTTTTTGACTTTTTAAGAAAGATAAATATTTTGGGACATTTAAAAATAAAGGGTTTCATGAGACTGAGTTATTATATAATATGATCAAGTTAAAGTTTGTTATGATACCGTTTTAAAGAAACAAATAAACATGCATTGTGGATAATTTAAAATTTATTTCCTAAACCGTAGGACTTTTTAATTGATATTACGGATAAACTAGTGAGGATTAAAGAATATACGTCATGAAAAATGTGAATTTAATGAATAAGTAAATAAGGGCCTTTCAAAGGCAAATTCAAACCACGAAAATATCCCAGTGTCTAGACTCTAATAATAATCTATATCAACAACATCTCCAGGATCCTCCAAAAATTAAAAAACTCAAACTTTTGAGTGCGAACTTCCTTAAATGAAATCATCTAAAGATGGATGAATAGAGAAATAAAATAACCTCGATTGTTCAAAAAACATAAACCAATTTCAAGAGAGAAATTGATTTTCTCTCTTTTAGTTTTTCACAATTTTTCCTTCAAATATTCTAGGCAAAATCCCTATAATTCTCTTAACTTAAATGCCAAGAGCTTGTTGCTTATTTGGGCATAACAATGCGACGTTTAGAGGATTAGTAGAAAGTTTATTCTGAAATGATTTGTTTTACTAGATACTAAATAATTGCACAGATACCCCTTTAATAAATTTATCACATATGGTCCAAGTGTCTAATACTAATCAATCAAGTCCTTATTTTAATTCATATAATCCCAAATAATTTGTTCGTCGATATATATGTCCCATTAGGTTTCCAAACGCGTTTAGTTTGGATACGTATTATATCCCTTATAAATTAGGGCTAAACAAATTAAATAACTTTAATGTAATACTAGTTAAACTATTAAATTTATTCACATTTTAAGACTAAAGTTAGTATCCAGTAACTTGGATGACAGGCCAAGCGGTTAGACTTTCCTATGGAGTTGAGTGGGTGAGTCCTTTCTCCTTTCCCCCAATTGCCAAAAAAAAAACGACTTCCCTATTTTACAAACTTTCACAGAATTCAGTTGCTTGATATAAAGTGGACCATTAGAAGAGCCTAGCAGTCTACCTCTCGGTAGACTATGCGTTGGAAATGAAAGCTAAGTGAGCTCTCTAACACTATTGATGCTAAAGATTTTGGTTTGGCTGAGGCAAATGTTGCAGTATAAATCTTGTGAAGTTTGTGACTTCCAATAATAAATCCAACCCAAACAAATGCTCGATTGAGTCCACAATTGATTGATTCAAATTAAGGGTGTGCAAGTTGACCTAGTGATTCGATTCAATTAGGATCCGATTCGAAAAATATGGGTATCCGACTTGTCGAATTTTAACGGATATGGGTCATGTGCGGGTTACTCTATTAAGCAGGTCGGATACGGATCATGATTTTTAAAACCCGACGGGTATCCGACTCAACCCTCATATGAGGGTAATGATGTAATTTGATAACATTTCTTAATATTAATATTTGATATTATTATGTAATATTAGTATGTGATATTATTATTATTATGTAATATGCTATTAGATATTATTATATGAAATTACTATGTAATATTTGTTATTTTTTATTAATATTAATATCAATATGTTTTATTCTTATAAGGTTTCCTAATATTAATATTTGATATTATTGTATAATATTCCTATATGATATTATTATTATTATGTAATATACTATTAGATATTATTGTGTGAAGTTACTATGTATTATTTGTTATTTTTTATTAATATTAATGTCAATATCTTTTATTCTTATTTTGTAATCATAGACAATAAAGAATACCGCATTATCAATATTAAAATGTGATGAATTGATGATGCAGTACTATAAACTCTAGTTATGATAGTTGTCTTGTATGTTTTTTTTCATTTTTCGCCTCAAAAACATAATTAGTGTTTATGTAATAAAATTTGTGTGTACAGTGTTTCTCTGTATCAAAAAATTGAAATTTTCTTTGGTGCTTGCAATAAATTCATGATTTGTAACACTTGATTTAATATATATTATTTAAGTTTATATTTGTTATAAATGACGCTCTAATTATTATTATATTATCTAGGATTTGAAGCAAATTTAATAGTATGCAGGCACGACCTGAAAAATGCAGATATCCGACCCGAAAAATACGGATATTCGACTCGTCGAATATCTCCATATGCATATACGGATACAAGTTACAACTTTGCCTGACTTGGTAAAATACCCCATGTGAGTCAAATATCCAACCTGTGCACACCCCTAATTCAAATGTTTTTTTTTATGAATTCAAGACCGTCAATAGGAGCATACAATGATTATATATAATACGCACCAACATCGCAATGGAGCATGTGACGGTAATTTTAACACTGACATTGTTTTGTTAAAAAAATTTCCAACTAGGAAAATGATCACATTTAAAACCTCCAAATCAATTTAATTAATGGCTGAACAGAAGGAAGATGTCTAAGAAGGAATCCACCAAGGAACCATAAAAGTAGTAGTCGACCTGCAAAGTGCCTAAAACTACCAGAAAAGCTTGTACAAATTATGAAATTACCAGATAAAGGAGCAATGTAGCTAAGTGGTACTGTTGGAAGAGTATTACAAAGGCAAGATTTCCCATGGCCATTTTATCCCGGTACGAAACTGTCATTACTCAAAACCTAAGGCCAGTGACACTGATGTCCAAAGGAAAACAAAACCATCATATCCCCAATGTCGCCAATTTTATCATATAAAAAAGTAGAATAAAAATGCAGAATTAATTTGGTAAACATCGCCTGCCTCCCCCTAAATTACATTTATAGCACGTGCTTTGTTGTCTTACATTACTCGCATTTGGGTTCACCAACAAATTTAGACAAATCTTTCCATATAACACATGCTGCAGCTAACAAATTTTCAAACCATTATGAAACAAAAATAGTTTTGGATTGTTGTGTATGATTTCAAGAAACGCTTTGGTGTTTTTTTCATTATATGCTTTATAGTGTTTTTTTTCTAAGGGAAGTTGAGACCTTGAACTTGGTTCACAGAGTGCAAAATTGACAATTGGAAAAAAGAAGGGAAACAACTAAAATGTAAAAGGTAGTTTCCACAACTACTTCTAACAATGAAGAGTATAATCACAAAACAGTGTTTATCCTTCTAGATAAAATCTCACAATTCTTAGAACTAGAAGCAAGTGAAAAATTCCTTGAAAAGTAGAGTCCATGTTCATCAAAGGCAAAACTGCTACCGAATCTGTAAAGGGTATTAATAAAATTGAGAAATCAGCAAAGTAGAAAGATAACGTTAACTTGAATGAAACATGCACGTCATTGTTAATGGTAGATTTGGATTAAAGATGTAAAAATAATGTAACAACAGCAGTCAGTCAAGAAGCCATCAAAATATCAGTTTCAAGTCCTAACTCAACAAAACATGTCAGCTCCTACCTAAATGCAAGAAAGCCAAGCCAACATGACCCAAAATAACCAAATATTCAGTATTGGTTAATTTCTTAATGAGCTTGGAAATCATCTTGAAGGTTGATTTGGATATAAATCAAGTTAGCCTTTAGCAAGCTTTGGTAAAGTCAATCAAAAGAATAGAATCAAGAATTCACTAATGTCCTCGGCACAAAAATAAATTTAAAGTTGTAAGAAAAACCAAAAAGCACATTTAGCATTCATTATAAACAGTAAAAGATTCAGTTAACATATAGAACAATACTCCAACTCAAGAAAATTAGGCAGCAAATATGCATGAAAGATAAACCTTTAGCATGTATGCATGCAATAAATAAATGGATCACTAGTCCTACATGTTTATTTATTTCAGCGTAAAATCAAAACTCCTCCCTCATTAAAGTGAGATTTCGAATCATATTGGGGAGTACCTCTACGAAATGACAAAAAAATATTAATCTACAGTCAAATTTTAAACCTACCATTATTGCTACATATTAGATTTTTGGGGATCTTAAGATTTCACCAGAGCAGTCTTAGACAACGTCAAAGAAGAATATAATTCATGTCTTCCATCATAAAGCCAATCCTTAAAACCCATTAAGACAAATTCAACATCTCTCAATTCCGTCAATACCAAATGAAGACATGCACCAGGTCAAATCACTTGAATTAAAGATGGTTTGGCGACCCTAATGTCAATTAAGGAAGAAGGAAATAAAATTTTCACCCAGGTGAATCATATCTCAGTCATTCTGTGTTACAAGAGAAGGGAAGGGAAAAGAAGAGGAGAATATAGACAAACCATGAGAACGTAAATTATGTAATGGCGTTTTACATTGTCCACATTAGTATCAATTTGTCTAAGCAAATCAAAAGATCCATTTTGTAATTTAGGCATTTTGACTCAATCCTCAAGAATTCAAGGTAAAGAGTGGACAAGAGATATAGTAGACCTTTTCACCGCGCCACCCCAATGAGCCCACAGAGAAAGAGAGAGATTTAACAAATGAAAACCAACACGTATAATATCAACCGGAAATTCTCACACCCCCTCCCTCCTCTCACCTCCCAGCGAAAAGAAAAGGAAAAACAACAAAAAGGTTCCCGGTCAGCTTCTCGGAGAAAATTAACAAATAAAAACCAAAACGTACAACATCATCCTGAAATTAAATTAACCCGTCTCATGGTTAAAAAAAAAAATTGATACTCGCAAGTCTTGAAGATATCCTTCTTTACTAGTGCTGGCTTATCATATCAATAGCTAATCCTAGTTTCACATTTCACAAAAATTAGAACTACAATATTTGTCTCTTGAATAATATCAATATTCCTCAAATACTACTACTACTACAACAACAATGATAACAATAATTTCATAAAACAAAAAGCTAATTTTCCTCAAAATTTTTGTAGAAAGATCCAACATAATTAATCCGCAAACAAACAAGCATTCTTTTAGCTGACACCAAACAAATAAAAACATAAACAACCAAAAGAATAAATTTAATTCGAAGACTTAAATAATTATTAATCTCTCAAACGGAAAATAAGGAAAAATAAAATAAAAATACCTAATAGTAAAGATCAAGAAGCGCCGACGATGATGTTGTTGATGGGAATGAAAATCAATTTGATGAAAAATCCAACGAATTCCATCACTACGAAACCTATCGCCGTCCGCGTCGCCACCTCGTAAATTCTACCAACCAACCAATAATTATTTTAAAAAAAAATCAAAATTTCAATAATATATATATGTGTGGGGGGGGGGGATTGATTTTGGCAGCTCGAATCTTCTTCTAATGAAATATACCTTTGCGATAAGGTTTGTGACATCTCTTGATGAGACGAACGCTGTCCTTTGCAAAATCTCTCAGCGGATCGAATACTGAATCAAGCGCGTCCATTCTTTCTTTCTTTTCTAATTTCTTTTTCTTCTGAATAAATAAGAAATTTTTTTTTTTGTAAATGAGTAAGAGAATTGAATGGCTTTGGGGAAGCTATAATGAAAAAAGACAAACGTAGGTGGGCCAATCAGATTGGTCGTCTGTATACGTGGCGGAATCTCATTGGCTGTACTTTTTAAGCAGTTAAAATGCCACTTTTTGTTTTTTTTTTTTGAAGGAGTGGAGTGAAATTTTTGCCCACCAGGGTGGCTGTCTTTGTCCCTGTGGGTGATAAACTATTTGAAAAACGATTTGTATACAATTTTTTTTTAGAAAAAAATCTTACTCATTGTATCATAATTTCATTTATTTGTATTTATCACCCCTACATCTTACCAAATTACCATTGCACCTCTCAATTTTCAAAAATAACAATCACCTTTTGAAGTCGTTAATTTTCTCACCTATCTCCCGTAACTCCCATTACTTGACATAAACAAAAAGATTTTTAAGAACCCAAAAGTACCCATTTAATTTCAATTCGAAGTTAAATAGATATTAAGAAACTGAATGATTCAAAAAAAAAAGATATTAAAAAAATACAATGAGAGAAAGAAAATTTGGAACATTGGGATGTATTGCCGAATACAAAATTTGGAACATTGGGATGTATTTCTGAATACATTTTCAACAACTAAGGGAGAAATTTTATTCGAAGTTAGCCAAATGGAAACATAAACTGTTATCCCTAAGTAGGCGCCTCATTTTTATTAAGCATGTCCTCTTAGCTGTCTTAGTACATGTATTAGCAGTGATGGAGCCTCGTTCATGTGTACTCAAAGATTGTTGAGGAGTTAGCCAACAACACATTCAAAGTGTAGAGGAGTTAGCCATGTAGCAAATGTTTAGTGTAGAGTAGTTAGCCATGTAGCACATTCAAGTGATAGTCTGTAACAGGAAATGCTTTTTCCCGGAAGAAGAATTTTGGTGGGTAATGATTGTCTGATTATGGACAAATCTATTGTTCCAAATGTAGATATACAACACAGGCAACTCTACTCTAAAAATTTAGACGAGGCCTGGAATAATTGGAGAAATTCTCTCTTCTATCGAGGAGCAAATTTTATGCCATCCAAATTTTTTTGCAATTCAAGGTGACAAACACATCAGGAATATTTCTCCTTTTAGTTATTTCTTGATTGCATCAGCACATAAGATACGAGGGCATCAACATAATCTCTTAGGTTCTTAGAAATTTATTTGGCAATTATGGATATCACTATGCATATCTTTTTATTTTTTGGGTGGAAGCTGCTTAAAATATTTTTGGCTTTTTCAAAGGTTCTTATGAATATAGGCATTCATTTAGCTTCAAAATAACTAATGATCATGTATTTAGTGAATGTTTTTAGTGTATGCCCTAAAACCAAGATGGTTTAAGGTTTTTTGTATTTACACTTATTTATGTTATATTTATTCATGTGGTATTTTTCTTTATCATCTATACTTATATTTCTATGTAACTTGTTTGTTTGATAAAGTCTTTAGAATATTGACTGTGTATCAGAGATTGTAAGGGTTACAATTATGAAACTCTAATACATAAAATCATATTCTTAAATATCCCTAGTCGTAGTATTAACGAGATTGGACATCATTAATGCGGATAAACTAGCACATACTTTGCCTCTACTTATGGTAAGTGGTAGTTGATCTCATTGACTATGGTGTGCGTGACACTTAAGCTGGTATGTGGATGCTTATTTGAGAACAAGTTCATTGGATTGATCCGCTAAGAGTTTCAATTATAGTGCCAATGGTTGAACTCTTAATGGTAATGGTGTAAGTGATCCTTTTACTTGAGATTACCATAGTTTTATTCTTTTTATCATTATTTCTATTTTTATCATTATTTCTAATTTTAATGATTTTTCGGAGTCATTTAGTGTTTATTTAAAATTTTAGTATTTTTTAACTTAATGGCACATTTTCCAATGCACTCTTTTTATGAGAATTTTCAAGTGAAAATTTTTATATGAGCATTTTGTATATTCATAAATTTTTTGTAAAAATTTCATAATTTTTAGAGGACGTTTGTTATTTATTTAATTTTTCTTCTGTTGCCAAGTAAGGGCACATTTCCCAAGAATGCACTAATGTTAAAATTTTTGAGTGAAAATTTTAGTATATATGTTTTGTGTAATGATAGATTTTCTATGAAATTTTTATGATTTTTAAAGGTCATTTAGTATTTTTGTATTGTTTCATAATTTTGTCATGTACGGAGAATATTCCCATGTATTTTTTATTAGAATTTTCATGTGAAAAATTTTATATGTCCATTTTATATGTTTATAGATTTTTTGTAACAATTTTGTTGTTTTTAAGGTATGATTGGTATTTATTTCTATTTTTGCCTTTTAGTTTATTGGAGGCACGTTTTCCAATGCTTCCCTAACATTAAAATTTCTCAGCAAAATTTTTTCTATAAATGTCTTACGTGATAATAGATTTTATGTATGATTTTGTATTTTTTGAGGTTATTTAGTATTTTTGTATTTTTCATAACTATTGTGACATATTAGAAATCTTTAAATGTGTCTTTTATTATTAGTGTTTTCGTGTAAAAATTTTTATATATGCATCTTTCATATTTAAAGATTTTTGATAAAGATTTCACTATTTTTAAAATTTTTTTGATATTTATTTTAATTTTGCCCCTTCACCACTCAAAAAAAATGCTAAAAGTCGATGCTGCTGTTGCTTCTACTGTTATTACACTACCATGGTTGCATGGGTAGCCATATCCATCCCAAGCCACCCTAACCCATCAACCACCCTATCCTCCCAATAGCCCCCCATCAATCACTTCTCTCTCTCTCTCATCTCTCTCTTCTCACACCTTTGAACACACAAAACCAGCACCCTCACACTATTCTTCTTCCTCCCTCTTGTCACTCACACTTCACTTTCACTCACAACACACACTTGCACTTGTTCTTCTTCACTTTCACTCACCCTCACATTACTCTTTCACTCTCTCACGACACAACACAACAACACACACAACACTTCCATTTTTTCTTTTTTCCCTCCCTCTCAGCACTCTGACACTTTTGCACACACAAAACACTTACCCTCACACAACTCACTTCATGTCCCTCTCCCTCTCACAGCTCTCACAAGTTCACTCACATTCACTCCACAACTCACACCATATACACACTAAATGCACCACATACATCAAAAACCTACTGCACTTGCACATGCACTACCTTACTACACTACACACAAACACACTCACCATACAACATAACAACAATAATACCAAAACACATTAACACACGCATAGCACACATAAAACAAAGCAATCAGCATCAATGGAGAGGAATTCACACAAGAGGAATTAGTTTCAGTTGTTCATCAAGGTACCACTTTAGCTCCATCTTATTTGTTTATTTATTTTTTATGAACTCTATTGTTCTCTGGTGTATTTATGATGGAAATTTGTTGGTCTAAAATTTTGGATTTGAATTATTTGAATATTACACACAAAAAGATGATAATTTCGTATGCACATCACATGTTTGATAAAATACCTAATAAAACGAGGAAATGCGTCTTCAAATATATCATAATTTTTATGTTTTGATGTTGTTCATTCTGCCATATTCATGTTGCACTAGTCATTAGGAGTCTTTCTATGTAATTTTTATGGCATTTTGTTGAGATTTTGGAGATGGGTTGTAGAAAATATACCCGGCTGTCTTTTGGTCGTTATCTATTTTCGATCATATTTTTGGCAAAAACAAGGGTAGAAATGGATTCTACGTGAAAAATGGAGTGGGGGATGTAAATTTGGGTCCGATTAGACCCTCGAAAATTTTTTCGGCCGGCCATGGCGGGTTAAAAAAAATATTTCTCTAAACAAAGGTTTTGGTTATTGTTAAACCATTTTTCTGGTGACTTGATACACCAAAACTCAATACCAAGTGGTAACTTCCTTTTTATAAACAACCTTTTTAGACTCTATTTTTGCGCCCAAACCATCACATTTTCAAAAGTCCCATTTTAGGCTCTTTTTCTTTTGTTTTGTTTAAAAAATAAAAATCATTTTTCAAAAAATTATTTTTTTACAAAACCTACTCTCTTTGGCGACACCACTAGAGACACTAGTGAGTCCGAGCACTAGGTTTAGTCATCTTTTCCTTCTCTAACCCTTTCATTTTATCGCATTTGGATATTTAGGATTGCATTTTTCCTTTTTAAGATTTTCTTTGCATTTCACATACGCGCTTTTGTTTCTCGCTTCTATGGGTATGATGTATGGTTTATTTATTTGTTTATTTGTGATGTATATTCATATCGCGTTTGCATTTGGAAAGGGGATTAATCACCTTTAGAGCCTTTCGCGTGTTTAACAATATTATTCCCTCCTTTCGTAGGAGCACTTCATATGTGCATATGCTATTTTTACCTTTTTCTTTTATTGGTGGTTGTCACCCACCCATCCCTACTAGGACTAGGATCGATCCACTCGGACATGTGTCCGGGACACGATGTGCATGTAGTAGTGTTCAGGGGATCACTCGAGCCACCGACTTTTGGATTGATGACCCGAAGGCTTGGGAACTGACAACTTAATCTAGTCTAGATACATTAATGAGCCCAACCTCATGCATCCATATAGGATTACTTAGGATAGAGTCAACTTTATCCTATCAGGTACACCAGGCACAAGAGGAGGGAATCCATCTCCTTTATTTGCCCCGTTTTGCCTTTTACTGTTATTTATCAATGTGTTATGTGATATTTGTTGAATAAACTAACACACTCTTTTTTGTTCTTTGATTACTTTCACAACTGTAGAATAAGGAGCCCTAACACGGTGTTCTTGTAGGAAACCAACCCACTTTTGGCATATATATATATATATATATATATATTTCATCTTACAAGTTCATTTCTTTTGAGAAAAATAGATATACGATATCTACAAAATTTTCACAAAATTTCATTTTTTGCAAACCAAAAGTACTCGAGGGTTTGATAATGGTAATTTTTATAAACCCCAAAAAACTGATTTTGACTTGTATGTACAGTGTTCAAGTTACTACCTCGATTTTTCTTTCAAGCATTTTCTACTGGATATACCCATTTTTTGTAGTCAAATGCATAAATTTGAAATCAGTAATCTTTTATATAGTTCATGGCATCTCTTTCTCAAAGAAATTATGCATTATTGTAGATAAAAACTTTCTTATGACATTTTTGTTTCGAAATTTTTACATATTTTATCTTGTTTTAATAAACTAGCATCATGTATTAACCCTAGAAGGGGATGCCATTTATGGAACCCCATTTTAGGAACAAGCCAACCTCATTTCCCGTTGGTATATAACTATTTTATAAGAATTGCACGTTTAAATTTTTGTGAAACTCGAGAAGTAGGGCCTATAGATAAGGTACCTGACATAGGTGATATGCTTCAAATTGACAGTTCATGACGCATCTACCAGATGTTAGTAATTCCACCTGAAGCCAGGAAATGGCCAGTATTCCTTTCCTCCAATGAAATCAACCAAGTGTCAGCTTTCTTATTACTATAACACATGATCTCTATTTTCGAATAACTTTTTTGCTCTCCTATTATGGGTTTAGCGAACAGCGGCAGTCAAACAATTATTATTGATATTTAAATTTTTAAATGTTGAGTAATCATCCAATATGCCTTTTTATTTTTTGCATTTATTTTTCCCTCTTTTGGGTTGCTTAAACTAGTATAGTTTAACTGTAATGATTTTTATACATTATAGTCTTTATTTTTTGGGTCAAAGGGTGGATCATGTAGTCTTTATGTTTAGTATAGTCTTTGTTTAATATAGTTGAACTTGGTTCTATTGCTGACCTGGTAGGTGACTTGTTCTTTTATTCATTTTCTTGTTCCTAGTTTAGAAAGTAATTGTCTTCACTTTGTGATTAAATGCTGTCTCCAGATTAGTAATTACCTGGCAAGATGATTTAACAGTAGATGGAGGTTGAATAATAATTCATTTAAATTTAAATATAACGTTAAGCACATTAAATAAATTAAATTGAACTCGAACATTATGTTGTTAAGAATATAAATTTCCATGGATTTAACATTGGAACCATCACAAATGTTTTGTCCCTTTGAGTCCTCCTCCTTAGCTCGCTCCCCGTCTTACTTTTAGAATATCTCTGCTATCTTGCTACTAACATTGTGTTATTAAAGGCTGTCACCTTGATGCTGATGGGCTTCAATTCAATTTTCACTCCCTTCCTGCACCTTGGTACATTTCTTTTCCTCCTAAAATTTTAGTTTTATAGTATCTTTCTGCTATAAACTCAAATATGCTTTAGATGAATTTAAAAAGTGGCCCTCCTCTGGTTTATACAATTTTAGCTAATTTCATTTGGTTTTTATAATTAAGCTTCTATTCTACGTATTGATATTTTGAAGTGCTTCTATTCTATGTTTTGCTGATTCTAAGGAATATTTAAAAAAGTTTCTTGTTTAAATGCTATCTCCAGGCATATTTTCTTTATTTGTTGAGGCATTTAAGAAAATTTAGCAAGAAAGAGCTACTGGATGTGCTGGCAATGTTAAAAACATGAGGCCTAATTGTGATAATGGCTATTACATAAGCAGAGCAGTGATTCTATGGAGGGGGATGATGGTGAGATTGATATCAGAAGCAATGCTAAAGAATTAGCCACGAAGATGATATTTGGATCTAGATTTCTCTTGAATAAATTTTATATTATGTAATTGGAATGGATTTATCTAACACTACAGTCTACACTAGTCTTTTGGAACTTAATGTTTGAACTTATGTTAATTGAACTTGGCTGGTATTGTAACCTATTAGGCTATAGAGATTGATTTGGTTGTCTTTTGAGCTTATGTTAACTCTATAATTTGGACTTGGTTAGTCTTTTGGTTGGTATTCTCTATTAGAATTGTAATATGGTATCCCTTATTAGATTGTGCAATTTAATTTTACAAAGATTTTTCATGAGGTTGCGTGCATTATTTGCATGCATTGGGTTTTCTTTCTTTCTTTTTTTTCTAAATTTGATTACCAAATTCAAATAATGATTTACCACATTCAATTCAAATTGAATTTTGATCGGTAATAGTTGAAATCAAAATCAAAATTTGTCAATAAAATTAAGCAAATTACCGAATTGACCAATTTCAAATTATCAAATTACAAAATTACCGACCGAATCTCACCCCTGCTTATACTGGTGTACTAGTTCCAAAAAAGATCTGAAACACTTATGCTTGCAGATTGATTGAATTTGCATGGGGACTCATAACCATGATGGGAAAACCCATTAGTAGTTGTGGATTTAAGTCTAGTAATGAAACAGTAAAATTACCGACTGAATCTCACCCCTGCTTATACTGGTGTACTAGTTCCAAAAAAAATCTGAAACACTTATGCTTGCAGATTGATTGAATTTGCATGGGGACTCATAGCCATGATGGGAAAACCCATTAGTAGTTGTGGATTTAAGTCTAGTAATGAAACAGTAATATTTGCGTTTACATTGAATTTTCTTTAACATCTGAATTAGTAAATGGGACCATTGGAAGCTATGGTGGTTTGGTCATTTGGGGCTCAAAGTGGACCATTTACTTCTTACATTATTCTAATTTTGATATTTAAAATGTGTTTTGTGTTAGTACCATGATGTGTATATAGAAAGTTTGCTATTAGGCTTGTGATTTGTTTGTCACCATTGTTTTGCTAAACGTAATGCGCTCGAATTTGGAATTGAATGCATGCCAGTTGAAAGCAAATAATTATCACTATCCTTCAATTGGAATGAAAGTTATTAAGTGGGTATCCAATAATTCCTTTCAAAATAATATTTTATCAAATTCATTGACCTTTTTGGGGGAATGATACCTGTTCCATTACCATACCAAACATGTTGTGAGAATCGTCAAAACTCATACTCATAATAGGGTTAATGATATTAATAGTGATGGTAACAGCTTTTTTTACCTACATTTAGTTTTTAATTTTGAAAAATCAATTTTATGATTTGAATTGCTTTTTTTACCCTACTTTTGGATTTTTGAACTAAAATCAGGATCACTGATTTTTAATTTTTCTAAAATCAAATTTCATAAAAATTAAAATCTGTTGAGAATAAGTCCTAAGATTTGATATATTATTTCAGGATTTCTATTTTTGACGCTACTGCAAAAACCTAGTAGTCCAAATGTTGTCCTCTTCGAGAATCTTTGGATCCATGTTGGCAATAAGACCAACCAGAGTGTGGGTAAATGTTACACATTTGTAAAGACCGAGGGACTGATTCACAATTGATAAAATTTTTAGAATAGTTCGTAATTTGGCCAGACTATAAGGGAGGTAAGCGTAATTAATCCAAAAAAAGACGCCATTTTTTTCTCTCTCCCCCTCCTCGTAAAAACCACGTCCATGTTAGATGGATCATCGTGCGCTCTTTAAAACTCCTTTTAAAAGTAGAGAATCAGAGGGCAGATTCCTAACCACCACCAAAACTACACCTCCTCGACGTCATAAGATCACCGCAACAGGTAACCGGCGTCTCCCTCTCTAACACAGACACGCACTGTAAGCGCGATGAGTTCGCTTGTACTGAATTGTTTTATGAACGATTTTCAACTTGATTTTAGTTTTTGTCCCCTTTTTTTGTATTTCAATGTTGTCGATTTCTGTAATTTTTCTCCGAATTGGCGTTGTAATTGAGGTTTTGCTGCTATTTACCCACTAAACCAAAGATTTTTATTTTATTTTTAAAATTATTGTCTTTCTTTGTTGAATGTGCAGTATATTGTTGGATTAAAGATGAAGATGGGTCTGAAACAAGCGATAAGAAGGTTGGATGCTTTTCCGCGAGCCGAGGAGCATTTGTTGCAGAAAACACAGTCTGGTGCCCTTGGTAATTATTCGGTTTTTTTTTTTTCTTTTTCATCATAAGGAACCTTAAAAAAAAAAAAAAGAAATTTTTTTACTGCATATATTAGTTAATCGAATTTATTTGATGTTAAAGTACTGAAAAGTCGAGTTATTATTAGTTTTTTTTGTTTCCTTTTTATATTATTTGATAATTGTGAAACTTTTTCTGCATTTTAATTGATGTCTGAATGCAGTTATATTTGCCGCAGAATGCTGTAAATTGTCAATTGTCAGAAATCCCTTGAAGCAGCATTGATAACTACCGTAATTATGGTAGCATCCTATTTTCTGGTGAATTAAGTGTGCTGCTTCTCGTACATACATGATTTCCTGTTTCATTAAAACTTTATGGGGAAAGAAAGGAACTAAGAGAAAGTATGCAGGAATTATTTTCATTTAGTCAAGGAGAATGTACTTGTAGGGAGGAGTAGTCAGCATCAGCATAAGGTTGTCTTGAGAAATAGAAAACGAAATACAGCATAGGAAGATGCAGCAATGACATAGATTTATCTATATCAACCATGCTAGTGTTCTCTATTGTGTCCAGCAGAATTCTCCGAATTGTGCTCCTTTTGGCTATAAATGCAACATCATGTCTTTTAGAAAATGACACATAGTTTGGTCATCAGTTGTTTAGAAAGGACATATCTTGTTTCTCAAGGATAGAGGGTGGAAGATAATTGGACTATTTTGTGGATATTGGTATCTAAATTCAGGGTCATCAGGGTATTCAAGAGTATAAGGATCTTCTTTGATAGATATTCTGGAGGCAAGTAGTAAGTCTACAATACGGAGGTTATAATGGAGAAATGTGGTTCGCGTTTGGCTTTGAAGTTAGCATATTAATTGCCTGGTAACTATTTATTTATATGACTTATATGCTGGATTGTGAATAGAAAATAATATTGCCTGGTACATATGTGGATCCAAGGCTGTTGGTTACAAGTTGTAATACTCTTGACACTCTTGTGAAGTTTTATTACTAAGATATGTCTTACCTCAAGGGATCTCAAGTGGAATTCGAAATTTTGAAGTCACATTGATGCCTTAAATGCCCTTTTTGGAAAAATCACGTGGCCATCTACCTTCAGTAAAGGATTAATGACTGCTAAAAATTGACTTGGATTAAGTAGACTTGTAATTACAAAAATTTTTAGTTTATCCTATAAAGGTGGTTTAAGGTGATTATTATTTTAAATTGTTGTGCTAGGATGTTTAAGAAAGTGGAAGTTGTTGGAAGCTTGTGGAGATATTTTCAATGACTTGAAAACTGAAGATATAACCATTGATAGATTGCTTTTGTAAAAAACTGGTGAAGAGAATTGGATTTCCTTTTTGAGTGGTTTTATAATTATTGTTTACATGATAAATAGATTTCCTAGGTATTTCAGTTTAATCTGCAATTTACAACTACTCATGCTTGCAACTAACGTTGCATTGTATCATATGGTGTTCGCTTAGAATGTTCAAAGCTTGCAAACGAAGCAGTTCATGTCATGATTGCATTACTAGGTTGATACTTAAACATTTCTATGTAATTTGTTCTCATTTGTAGGGAGAAAAAAGGCTGGTTTATGGAACAAGCTATCTATGTTTTTAAAACAGATTTGTTAGGTGAACTAATTTGCTGATTTCCTGTCTTAACAAATGATTATATATTTCTTATGGAAGTATAGTTCCTTCTCACTTTACCAACTGTCTGATATCATGTCCAAGCTTGAGTTGGTTGCAGCATTAGAGATGATATTAAGAGCTAAATTAAATGGTTCACTTTCCTTTCTAAGCAAATACAAAAAAATTTGTAATTCTGACTGTTCAAGAACCAGTTTCCAAATGTAGCTGAGTGCATGGCCTAAAGTCATTGCAGCATTATCTACACTTTTGCTTTAACCACCACCCCTTTTTCTTCTCCTTTTTACAAAGTTCACTTGTTCTTGTGATTTTGGCGTGATAATTTTTATGCTACTGAGATTCAAGTGAACCTTGACTAGGGGTGGCAATATTCGACACGACCCGAAAACATGACACGAACCTAACCCGAAAATAGCAGGTTTGGGTTGAAGCTTGGCGGGTCGGGTCGCAATTAGGTCGGACCCGACTGATCTGCGGGTCGACCTGCAAACCCAAAAAAAAAAAATTAAAAAAACTAACATTTTGTAGCATTGTTTCATCCATCTATATTCAAACATGAATTTCACCTTGGATAATTAATCAAGTAAATAATAAGAAAAATTAAGAATTTTACTTAGGTTTATGAAGAGTAAATTGTAAAAGAAATCAAGTGTATGTTAATATGTGATTTTGATATTAGTATGTGAAAAAATCGCATTTGATCCTTGTGTGTTGTGAAAATTGTGTGTTAGTCTCTTTTCTTCTTTTTCTCTTTCCTCTTTTAGTCTTCTTCTCCTTCCTCTCTCTTTTTTTTTTTTTTTTTTTTTGTTGTTTGGGTTGGCGGGTAGTTGGGTTGGGTTTGGGTTGGCAGATTGGGTGTTATACCTATGTCTCAACCAGACAACCAACCCGAAACCCTACCTGATTGCCACCCCTAACCTTGACGACTGTTTAATGTTTATTTAGAAGTAGCTTGTTATCAATCTCACCAAAACCAATCGACATACTTGTCGCTCATCCTGGAGCTGTAGATTTACTCTTCCATTCTTTTCCTTTACCTCATTTTTGGTTGCACTGTTGAATCTTCAGCTTGCTTGATGTGGTTTTGTCATTTACTTTGTTTTTGTATTTTTTATTTTTATTTATTTATTTATTTATTTTTTTGGAAAAGGAAGACGTAAAGTAAGTGTGCCCCTAACTGTCCTTGAGATGAAGGCTTTTCACTGAGTTTTATACTGTAGAACCAGGGCCAAGTTCGTAGCATGATTAATTGTAGTGTCCACTTTTTCATGCTTCTTGTAGGGAAATATCTATGTGTCATGTTGCTCTTCAGTTCATGCTTTGATTGACTGCATCACTAACTCAAATTTCTTTGTGTTTATGTGGGTTCCTCTACTAGTTTCCATTATTGGACTGGTCATCATGGCAATATTATTTCTTCACGAGCTGAGATACTATCTTACTACGAACATCGTCCATCAGGTGTGATTTAAGTTACTCCATGTTGGCATTTGTTTTTACTTAAAATTATTGACTATATTGTATTGTCAATGTGCTTTAGGTTTACATTATTCCATTTACTTCTTTTAAACTGTTGAAATTAAAATAATCTGGTGGACTCTCCTAATTGAGATAAATTGTATATCCACAGATGGCTGTTGACTTGAAACGAGGAGAAACTTTACCAATCCATATAAATATGACTTTTCCTTCTTTACCATGTGACGGTTAGCACTTTTATGATTTTTTTCATTCCCTGTCACCATTTTACTAGTTGGGCTCACATTTCTGGCCATATAGTTCAACTATGATGTGAGTTTCTTTCAGTTCTAAGCGTGGATGCTATTGATCTGTCCGGAAAGCATGAAGTGGATCTTGACACAAATATATGGAAGGTAAATTCGGTCCATATATTTGTATGCAGATTATTTAATTCCATTTTTTAATAGCACAAAATTACATATATGGAATGTATGTATACATGTACATACATAATATATACGAATCTTAGCAGTATAATTAAATGTATGCAAGGAAGTTATTTTCCCATATAAATGTATTTCTTTTGTTCAGAAGTTGTGGGATTAATATTCATGCCTGATTTCCTGCAGAAGTGTTAGACAAACACATAAAAGAACATTATGTTGATTTTTTTTAATCTTAACTTTTTCGAAAATAACTTTTTGACAGTCTATTAATCTTCTCTCTAATCAGTTGAAGCCTGTAATTATTTCTCAAGATTAAGGTCTGGACTTACCTAGATAATATTAACAAGCTGCAAGAAGTACATATAAAGCTGCATAATTATTTGCTGAAGGATTTCTTTGTCTTTTAACAGTTATAAACTAAATCCTACTATCTTGAAATACGTACATATTGAAAACATCCTTGCAGTATGAGGAATTTTCTTGTCCTTCATTTGTTTTATTTAGCAGAGTAATCGTTCCTTATTTTATTATTCCCTCTTCTTAGAAATTGGAGTTGTGCAATATGTCTTTTACCCCTGCTTAGAATTATGTGACGGGTGTGCCAATCTTCATCTGTTCCCCCTCCCCCCCCCCCCCCCCCCCTCTCTTAATTCATCATCCTTCTCCATCTTTCTCTCATCCCTCCCTCCCCGATGGGGAAAATGAAATTAAATAAAAAAGGTATTCCACAGGCATAGCTTCTCAATGAATTTATGTGGTTTGACAGTTAGCCGACATGGGAAAAAAAACATGGAAAAAATAGAAGGTTTCTAAGTTCCAATGGATATCATATATAATTCATGCAAATCTTTCAGAGACCAAGTCCATTTCCATGTAGGCCTAGAGGATCTTAAAAAGTTAAATGAGGAAAAAGAACAATAATTTCAATCCTATATTGTGAAATTTATGCCCTAAAAAGAACGATAGTATAATGATAAAATACTGCCATCCAATGACTTTGTGTCTCACATAAGAGTATTTTCCTGTGTTGAGCAAGAGGTGTTAATATCTTGTCTGCTGGTAAGAAATGGGGATATCTGATTTTGTGGGTTAAAAGCTTGACTTGAATGTTTTATTTACAAATTGTACAGGATCAAATTGTTAGGATTGTCAATTCCTGTGTTCCAAAGTTACATATGTATTTTTTTCCTAACTGAAACATTTCTGTGGCAGTCGTTGTCATAAGCCATTTACTCTAATTATGGTTGTAGTAGTGGTCTCCCTCCCTCTCTTCTCCTCTCCTTTTATTGTCATCATCGTCAACCATCACTACCATAATCTCTTTCTTAGTCAAGTGGGTGATTCTTGGGTAAAGGGCTGGTTGGTCGTTATGGTAACTGCCCTTCAGTGGATTGTTGTCTTTTTTTGCTGCTCGAGCTAAATATGATCCTTTTCTCTTCTGTCTCTCTCTTTTACACATACACAACATATGAAAAACCTCTACTAATCTGCTCACAAACTGAGTATTTCTGCAGCTTCGCCTGAACAGTGATGGACATATAATTGGTACAGAGTATTTGTCAGACCTCGTGGAGAAGGAACATGCGCATAAACATGGTGAAGTCCTTTCTTCTTTGTCTTCCATTCACCATTTAAAAACATATGTTTGTATGTGGCGTAAATTTGTATTGTGTTACCTCATTGATATTAAGTAAATTCTTCAAATGTGCAGCAAGACTTGTTTAAACTAATTCTTTTGAATGATTAAGCTTTTGGCATATGTACAAAATCATTTTTTGATTTCTTTTTTTTTTTTTTGGCTGGGGTGGAGGGTGGGGCTGGTGGTTGTAGGCAAGCTCTTATATAGTGGGACTAAAAAGTACCATTTTTAACTTTTTAAGCAGAGAAGGGTCATGACCATAAAATGTCAGTTACTATATGTCCCTCTTATTCGATGGAAGTAGTTGTTGACCTGCAACATTAAAATTCCAACTAGCACCACTTTCCAGCTTTATTCATATGATCTTTTCTTGGTTAATTCTTAATGTACCCTTGGATTTTGGAATCACTAAAATGCAAGAAATTTTGAACTATAACATTTTGTGCCCTCCCTTCCCCAACCTCCAACACACACACACACACACACACAAAAAAACCTTCTACACAAAATGAAGAAAAGAGCTGACAAAGAATTCCAAATTTTTAAATTTGCCACTTTTGTAATACATCCTAAATAATCATCAGGATAGAACAAGGCACTGTAATGAGAAAGATGAATATAATTTGCTAACGGGCTAATTTCACATACCTTTCTTGAGGTTTATCATAATTGCAGGAAGCTACCCTCTAGTTTAGATAATTATACCTCCCTTATTGACTTGAAAACACTATCATACGCTCATTAAATACATGACCATAGTTTTCTTTAAAAAATAAATAAATAAATAAAAAACCAGCCTAATAAACACAAATCTCCCATACATTTTTTGCGAAGTGCAAACTATCCTTCCCCTGCTCTCTTTTCCTAACTGCAATTCCTCTTCTGCTAATTCTAACCCCACCGATCACGATTAGGGCTTAACAGAGATTACATCAAGGCAAATTGGGAGACACATGAGATGGAAAGATTGATAGAGATAAAAGTGAGAGAAAATGAGAGTTTTTGCACTATTTAGTAGGACTTTTCTCCTTTTGCTGTCATCGCCATTTTATGATCACCACCATCACCACCACCATCACCACCTTACCCTCTCTTTTCTGATCTTTTCTCTCAACTCCTGGCCACCAGCACCTTACCCTATCTTTTTTGATCTTTTTTCTCAACTCCTGACCACCAGTAGCCGCCTTGCCCCCTCTTTTCTGAATTTTGATTTTAAATCGCTCTGCCACTAACAAAGAGCTCAAGGAAAAGCAAAATTAGAACTTTTCATATTTGTATTCAAGCTTTATATGATATTAGTTGTCTTAATAGTCGTCATTTTGACTTTAGGTCTTAAAGGTATTTTAGTCTTTTAATTGTTAGTAGGAATTTTTTCAGCAATTATTTTAATGACACAGTCAACAAAGAGCTCAAGGAAAAGCAAAATTAAAACTTTCCATAATTGTATTCAAGCTTTATGTAATATTAGTTGTCTTAGTAATCGTCATTTTAACTTTAGGTATTAAAGGTATTTTCGTCTTTTACTTGTTCGTAGGATTTATCAAATTTTTTTTAGTTTTATTCAGTTATTTAATTATATTAGGTAACTAATTGGAGTCGTAGTTGTTATAAGAATATTCTATAAGTTTTTTTTTATTTTTATTTAGAATAGGAAGTAAGAATTCTTTCTTTTAGGTAAGTTACAAGTTTATAAATAGTCTTGTGATTAGGCTATTATAGGTACACAAAGAAATATTGAAGAATAATTTCGGTTTATTTGTTTTTAGTTTGTTAGTTTTCTTTCCTCATATTTCTCCGAACTTTCTCTTTCTTTTATCTTCTTCCTCCCTCGTTACAGTTCACGCTACAGTATGTGCTATTGTTCACATTACTGCCCACGTACTATTCATGATAATCCTCACGTTACCGTTCATTCGTGAAACAGTGCCAAATCCTTCTATTCATCTGCTGACACTGGTAGGCAAGATCATCCTGACTTTGTCCTATTTCAGTTTCGCATCAGAGCTCAAACTTTCCTCCTCTTGATGAACCATATTTTTCTTTTCATTTATAAATATGTTCATGAATGCACAGGCTTCTTCAAAGTTTGAAACTTCATTGAAAAATCATAAGAATATGAAAACAAGAATTGCCTTCCTCAAGGATAAAGTGCAAGATATTAATAGAAAATTGGAAGCCTTGCAATCTTCTTTTGGTACCTCAATCTCCATGGCTAGTAGATTCGATCAACTTGAAGTTTTAATGCTTGAGAAACAGCTCATTGAAGCTAATCTTCAGAATTTGAGTTCTATCTACATTATGTCCCATCAACTCCTAGTTCTCCAACATTACCTGTTTTTGAACAAGTTTCTAAACCAATTTTCCAAGGCAACAATAGTTTTGATATGATTTCCCTCTGCTTCAAGTTACTGTTAATTCACATCAAGGACTTCCTACCCTTGGCCTATTATTAACCCTCCGAACAAGTCCTTATAAATAATACTTTGACTATACATCAAGATTTCTGCCAAGAGGATGAGCATGTTGCATCAAAACAGATCAAAGTGGTAATAGTCACATCATAGATGGTACAAGTCCAAGAGCAAAGTCAGGAAGCGTTTTTATTCTATTCTCTCCAGCAATTAACTTTGTCTTTGGAGAGACTAACATTGTTTAAAATATGAAGACCCAAGTTTCTTTGTTGGTACATGTAGCAAAGGGACAGGACATCTCCTGTGATGGAGCTTCTGCTATGGATGACCTTTTTGACCTTTAGGATTTTTATTCTCTACTACTTCAAAACTTGAGGTCGAGTTTTTTTTCCAACCGGGGGACAATGATGCAATCAACAAAGAGCTCAAGGAAAAGCAAAATTAAAACTTTCCATAATTGTATTCAAGTTTAATGTAATATTAGCTGTCTTAGTAGTCATTATTTTAACTTTAGGTGTATTTTTGTTGTTTACTTGTTTGTAGGAATTTTTCAGCAACTTTTTTTTTTTTTAGTTTTATTAGTTATTTAATTGTATTAGATAACTAGTTAGAGTTGTTGTTATTATAGGAATATTCTATAGGTGGTTTGTTTTTTAATTAGAATAGGAAGTAAGAATTCCATTCATGACAGAATTCTTTCTTTTAGGGAAGTTACAAGTTTATAAATACTCTAGTTATTAGGCTATTCTAGGTACACAGAGAGTTATTGAAGGATAATTTTGGTTTATTTGTTTTTAGTTAGTTAGTTTACTTTCTCTAGATTCCCCCAAACTTCCTCTTTCTTTTCCCTTGTTCCCCTCTCGTTACCGTTCATGCTAGTATGCACTACTGTTCACATTACTATCCACGTACTATTCACGATACTATTCACATTACCATTCATCTGTGAAACAGTGCTAAATCCTTTTATTCTTCCTCTCACGCTAATAGCAAGATCACCCCAATCTTGTCCCACATCACACTGCCACCATTTTGTACCGTCCCCAATCTCATAGCTCCATAAAATCATTGATTTGATTTCCTAATAACAATTGACAAATTTCTTGCATGCATTTGTCTTATTCTAATTCAGTTGATTTTAGTGAGTCTTTTGATAAATGCCAGCTCTGTCTTTGTGTGTGTGTGTGTGTTTCTGAATTGTTTTGTTGGTTTGAGGAAGAAGAGGATTTGTAAGTGAAGATAGGAGAGGTAGTGCAACCAAATAGCGCAGATTGTTTGGGGGTGAGAAAAAAACTTGAGGAAGAGGAAGAGGGCATGGGATTGAGAGGAATAGAAGCATTTTGTCTATTGGGGACCTGGGTGTTTGACACTTTTAATATTTTCTATATACAAAACATGGCATGTTTGTATGCATGGCGGTGTAGATGGTGGTTGTGGTGCTTGCTAGAGCTTGTCAGTAGTGGTGAAGGTGGAAGTTTTTGTTTGTAAAGCTTTTTATTTGTTATAGAAAATTTTAGAGGTTAGGGATTGTGCTTAAGGATTTCTAATTTGCTTTAAAAAAATTCATTGATGTGTACTTTAGGCTATACATTCGGTTTTTTTTTCCCCCCTCCTTTTGGGCTTATGGAAGCAAAATGGGTTTTTGTTGTTTGCTTAAAACATTAAATTGGGGTTGCAAGTGTAATTATTAAACAAAAAGGAGCTATCTGTAATCATGAGATACCTTTGTGAATGTAGGACTTAGTGGGATTTTTGAGATTCTTGGATTAGTGTCCGCCTATATTTTGAAGGATTACAGCCATGGATACAGACACCCTCTCTCTAGCCCTTCTCTCTTTTTAACACACTCTATACATGCATATCTCTGTTGCTAAGTTTCCACATAAGAAATATTTAAGTTTCTGCTTAAGAATGTAACATGTTAGGAATAAGTAGGGATTGATTAGTCTGCCGATTGGTGTAGCATATATTTCGACACATGCTCCCAATTCTTTTTAATATTGTACGAAGGATGTGACATGTCAAGGTTAAATAAGGATATACATAAACGTACACACACACACACATATCCATCCATGCATACATACATACATACATATATTCACACACATGCATATGTATGTATGTATGTATGTATATACATGCGTGCATATGCACACATACATACATCCATACATACATATGTATGCGTGCGTGTGTATGTGACATGTCAAAATTAAATAAGGATACACACACACACACAGAGCACACCCTCCAAGAAGGGGAAAAAAAATGAATAATTACTCCAAACTATGTAATCCTGACATATTACGTTCTTTAGTAGACGCTTAGATACATGTAGGCAGTATGTAATCTCTGTATAATCCTGACATGTTACATGCTTAAGTAGAAACTTAGAGACATAGATAGACATTTATAGAGAGAGTAGCACCAGTAATCATTTGCAAAATTAGCTGCTAGAGAGGATTGTTGCTATGAAATAAAGCTCATGAATCCGATCCTAGCTTTCGCCCTTTCCTCTCTCTTCGGGTTCGGGAGAACTCTTTCTTTCACCACGCACGAGGGCTTAACGGGCAATCAATATCCCGAGGTTGACTAAGGCATATACCTCCCACTCCTCTCTTTGAACTTCTCCTTTCTAAGAGTATCTTGCCTTTCCTGCCAGTCAAGTGACTCCTTTCTAGCTACTTGCTTAGTCTTATAATAATAATAAGAATGAGAATATTTAAGTCTCAGTGGCAGTACCGCTTAAAGAAAGTGTTCAAGTTGCAAGTCGAAGAGGGTGAAAATACCCGAGGTTGCTTACAGTGCCAAAAATAGGAGAACCATGGGGTGAAGGCACATTGTCATTACATGATGGGAAGACTTGGACCAAATGGATCGTACTGCAGATACGCGTAGCTCATCAGTGGAGTAGGATCTTTCAAGCGCACTTCTTAGCCCTTTTGTGAGTTATTTTTCCTTTTCTCTTTCAATTTCAATTTTATGACTTCCAAGAAATCATATTTCAATGGACAATTTTCCTTGATGACTATGCATTGTTTTATTCACGTTTTTTTACCTCTCACCTTCTAGTACTTAATTTCTAGATTGGTAAGAACTCAAGAATCTTCCTTAGGCTCATTGTTGAAGTGTGTAAGCAGTGAAGGTATTTGAAAGCATGAGAAATGATGCAGTGCATCAATTGAAAGAAAGAACTACTCCGTGGATTATGAAGCAGGGTTTGTTGTTGATAGAGTTTCTTTTCAAGTACTATGGCGGTGGTTTTCATGCTATAGGACCTTATTGGTTTGGATTTGTTTGCCACTTTATTTTCTTTTGTTAAGATTCTATTTAAATGCTTCATTTAGTGGAATTGGTGCTATGGCCTGAGATCAGAGGTTTTACCCTCTTTAAATTTTTAAGCGGAGTTTTTATTTAGTTTTGAGTAAAGACATTTAGTTGGATTTTTTTTTTCTTTGGGGGAAACCAGGGTTAACTAAAATTGCACTATTCATGGTTTTCTACTAGTTCCCTAAAACAAAGATTGGATCATGGTAAACCCCCCCTCCCCCCCCTTGCTCTATGTTCCTCATTTGGCAAAGGGAAGTCCAACAAGGATGTAGAAATTGATTTTTTTGACTTTGTGAAACTTGAGCTGGGAGTGTTGCCTTACATCAAATGGCGCTTTCAACTTTGGCACTCTTGTGTTTCTATGACCCTTAATCTATTGCAAGGATCGAATTTCTAAACTTATGTTATTTTAACTATTTGTTGGGGCTACCATTTTGGCATTTTTTGCTAATTATATTTTGGTACAAAATGGAATTTTGAATATTTGATGTTCATGTTAGTATTGGCGGTAGTTCTATAACCGTGTTGCATGTTGTTAAAACACAAATTCCTACATTGAGATTCGAAAGAATTCTAAAATAGGTGATAAAGTTCATGGCTCACCTTGCTTATTGCCAACTAGTTTTGAGATAGAAGCCGAAGTTCTTTAACATGGTATTGAAAGTCAAGTCTTGAGCTATATTTCCGCTCTAATTCATGGTTGCACAGTTGGCTCAGTTCCTTCTTTAGCTCATTTTAATTCATGAGCTTTAGTCAAGTCCCTTTGTTTCATGGGCTCTTGTCAAAGACCCTACCAGTTTGTTTCATGGACTCCTGTTAAGCCCCTTTCAGTGTGTGCCATGACTCTTATGAAGTCTATTCCGGTTTTTTGGACTCTTATCGATCCCGATTCATGCGTAAGGCGGAGTGTTAATCCCAATCTAAACTAGTTAATAAAGTTCATGTGTTAGTTCACTCTTTGCCAATTGGTTTGAGATGGAAGCACAATACTCGTGCCTTTGGATGTTTCTTGTAATAAAGAAATTGGAAATTTCGATATTTTAGCTTTGTATGTGTGGTCATATATTTCTAGCACATGATAAGGCATATTTCTCAATTTTTACCATTCATTTGAAATGATTATGAGCAGATGATCACAAAGATCATCATGATGAGCAAGACCAGAAAGTTCATCTCCAAGGTTTCGATAAAGAAGCTCAAGATATGATCAAGAAGGTGAAGCAAGCATTGGCTAATGGAGAAGGCTGTAGGGTAGGTGCCAGACTCTTAAGTTGAGCTTTCCTTGATTTTTAGGTAATTAACAAATTTCCTATTTTTCACAGGTTTACGGGGTTTTAGATGTCCAAAGGGTTGCTGGGAACTTTCATATTTCAGTCCATGGTTTAAGCATTTTTGTTGCTCAAATGGTGAGCTTCTTTTAAAACCTCTCTATGTTTTGTGTTCGACTTAGCATGACACATTTTGAATATGATGCTCATTTTGTTTGTATTTCTTTTTTGTGCCTATCTAATTATATTTAAGCTGATGAATTCTCAAGTTCCGAATATTCGTACGAGATTTGAATGAGACATTAATCAATAATTTTGCACGTGCTTTTAGTAAGAATACAATGGCATAAGAAAAACAGTTTAGGAGTATAAATACTACCATTAGCAGTTGTGGTAAACTGTTTAAAAAATATAAATACTACTATTAGCAGTTGTGGTTCTTCTTTTTATATGAAATGAGAAGAGCAATATAGGGATTTTATTGGATAACAGGTTCAAACTTTGGCATTCATTCAAAATGTTCAACTTGATTTAAAACTCTGACCTCTTATGATCTTTGTTGGGCATATTTGGTTTTTGGGAAACTGAAGTAAAAGAATCATTTTATCCATTAGAGGCATTTGAAAGGCATATTGCTATGGGATTTCCAAGGTTAGTCAAGGCTTGCTGTTGTACCTACTGCGCATCATACTTCGTTGGGATCGCTATCGCGCATGACTTAATAGAATGGCAATATGTGTGTACAGAACTGTTTTGAAATCTGTTGACAGGGAGAAAGCTTCAAGGTTTTCCCTATGTTGTTCTGGTATAAGAATTGTAACAAAAGTGTTGTAGTGTGGTCAGAGAGAATGTGATGGGAGTTGCCTTCTACTTATTGCAGGAGGAAGACTTTGAAAGGAGTTTCTTTGTTCTGTTTTGTTCTAAAAGTAAAAGAACAGTACATATAGAAGACTAGCAACTTGTAACTTTGGTAGGGTCCATTGGCAAGGTTATATGAAGAGTGGTGGGTTTCAGTCTGAAGAACATCAAAGAGGAAAAGAACAATACATATAGAAGACTAGCAACTTGTAACTGTGGTTGGGTCCTTTGACAAGGTTATAGTAAGAGTGGTGGTTTTTGGTCTGAAGAGCACAACTCTGTCAAATTTGAGTGCATCAGAATGCATTTGTAGGGTCTTTCTGATCTCGGATACTTTGTTTTCTGTATAGAGGTTCTTCTTGAGTTTGATGGATGAGATCTAGCTTTTAATGATTGCAAGGATAAAAACTAAAGTGACTGGAAGTTAGGAATTGCACTTCTAGGAATCAGACCAGTAAAAATAAGGAGTCAAAAGGGGTTTCTCACCTAACCTGAGAGCTGTGTATTATTTTGCCAAAAAGTGTCCCTTTGCAGTTAACTCCTATGCAGTGGATGTTTTACATGCTATTGGCAATTAGTTGATATGACTTCATAATTTCATGGGTCACATCAGATTGACCACTAATTTAATTGGCTTCAGTATGAAGTATGTGACTTGTTTAGTCCTATCATCCAAGTTACTACCTAATCTTACCAACCTTTGTAGACGTCCACTGGACAAGTAACTGTCTTATGGGCTTGGGCCACAGAAGCCAAAAGAATTTCTTCGGTCTTCCCAGTTGGGAGTTGATTGAAGTTTTTTTTTTTTTTTTTTATTCAGATTCTGACATTAATAAAATTTTGCACAAGTTTGGGTTTGGTCTATCCATTTTTGTGAGATCTACCTATTAAGCTAAGTCAATTGATGTCAGAAAAAGAGAATGTGTCGTTTTATCACAGTAAGAAATATTTAAAATTTCTGAGAAACCCAAACTGTGGAACATTTATGACATGGTGATGTTCAAAAGAAAGGGCCTTCTAGTTTTTATTACTGTTATAGTTTTAGTTTATTATTTAAGTGGTATACCATAATTTCATAATGTTGGTTTCTTGATTTCTAAATGCATTTCCTATGAGATTGAGGAAGAAGCATAATGAACTTAAACTGCCTATTGCAAACATGTTGGTGCATGAAATACTTTCATTCTATGAAGTGGACACCATTTTGGTGTGACCCACAGAGAGAAGGAAACCATTTTGTGAATTGAGGAGTATAACCTCATATATCAGTGTATTTAGGAGGGAAACAATTGCACTTTCTTTTCATATTTTCTTGTTTAGAGAAATGAAAATGCTGTTTGCTTTGCCTGTTATTAGTTTTTTGTCAACCCCTTCCTCAGTTAAAATCTATGGCACTTCGGGATTGTATTTGACCTGCTTTGAGTTCTATGGAGAGACAAACTGAAGGTGGAATATTGCTGAGTATTGTTATAATTTTGTTTTTGCTTAGATTGCTGTATTTGTAGTTAGTGCTGCTGATGTGCCTTTCTGATCATGGTGAATTACAAAACTAAGTTCCGGGTGATATAAAGAACACAAATCATCTCACATAATCTTAAAAGGACAGAAAAGGATAAAAAAATGTATACTTAAAACTTCTTAGATGACCGTAAAATTAACAGCTCCATTTGGATTGATTTTTTGGGCATTATTCCGGAAAATTTGTCATTGTTCATGTCTGGATTGTTTGGAAAATTTTTTGACTTTTTTGAGGTTGGTTTGACTGAAAATTTTTTGCCACTTTTTCAAAAACAATGGTTGAAATTTTCCCATCAAGTGTTTTCATTTTAAATTTCAAATGTTTTTTCAAACATTGTAACAACTTTAGGGATTTTTTTTCAAACTTTGTTACAATTTTCCAATTTTTCTAAGCAGATCTTGAACATAAACGTGCTTGCTTTTGTGAATAATTGTGTAAAAAGTTTCTAAAGTTGTTACAAAGTTTTTAAACAAACCAAAAACTTTTTCACAATCCAAACACTTTTTCACCTTTTCAAAAAAAGTCAACAAAACACTCCAAATAATGTTATCCAAATGGAGCCAACATTTTCTAGACTAGGCTTTTGATGTAAAATTTGTGGATTACTTGGAGAAAATATTTGACATGTTACCAGTTTATTCGTTTGAGTATTTACACTTCTGTTTTTTCTCAGATTTTTGAAGGATCCACTCATGTCAATGTCAGTCACATCATTCATGATTTATCATTTGGCCCTAAATATCCAGGAATTCACAACCCACTTGATGGGACGACGAGGATTTTGCGTGGCACTAGTGGAACATTCAAGTACTACATAAAGGTTTGCATTTTGGCCTGGAATTATAAAGCAATATTACCTATGCTTGATCTCTTTAGAGGGTTTAGGTTTACGTGTAATTAGTCATTATGAGGTGCCATGCTTAGGCGTTACCAAGGTGGTGTCTGACGGAAAAAGAGATATCAACTCCTTGGAAAGAGAGAGATGGGTAATTCTATGCGACGTCCTCATGCTACAGTATGTTTTATTATATTCTCATATTTTACCATATATACTATAGTTTGGACCAAGTGTCCTATCATGACTAGTCCCACATGCACACTACTGAGTCCCCAAGATTAAAAAAATTTACCCAATCTGGAAGCTCCTCTGACAGCTCAGTGTACAGTTGCCATATATAATACCACTACTTGCAGAACTCTTATCCCTTTCCTTTATTTATTTTTAATTTTTGACATGTTCTCTTTCTTTCTGGGTTTACTTTTGCCTCAGCCACCACCTTGGACACTTCTAGGCTTATGTCACGACTCCTCATCAATGATTTGTTCGCACGTAGTCCTGAATCCTTCATACATTCTTTGTACTGTATGCATGTTCTCTAATTTTGAAAATATACTTGTAGTTATATGTATATTAAGTCAACCTTCTTTGTAATTGTACCTCAAAAGTGACAAATAAAAGTCAAACAAGTACTAGTTAAGAAAATTGTCTATTTTACACCAAATACTCTGGGAGGGTATTTAATTTGAGGCTCATTGGACACAATCTATGCATGATGGTTCCAGTTAGAGAAAATTGTTAAGATAAATTTCTTCGTAATGTGTAAGCTTCATGTGATCTTTCTGTGATCACTAAAGCAGAATGATAAACTGAGGTTAATTGAGGAAATAAGATGAAGCAAGAAAGTCCAGATTTCATATTCTTCGTTGTCGAAGCGCTTATCTCTCTCTGTTTTCTCGGAAAGACCTTGTAAAGCATGAAGCTTCCATCAACAATGTTTGATCATGTAAAGGGATTTTCTTTCTCAGTAGTACGCAAGTCCTAGCTTTCTCTCAAATTTTCACTGTTCCAGAGCTTTATATGGATATTTGAACCTTTCTGCAATAATGTTGCAATTGACAAACTTTCCAGATTTCATATTCTTCATTGTCTAAGCACTTATCTCTCTCTCTGTTTACATGGAAAGCCCTTGTAAAGCATGAAGCTTCCATCAACAATGTTTGATCATGTAAAGGGATTTTCTTTCTCAGTAGTATGCAATCCTAGCTTCCTCTCAAATTTTCACTGTTGCAGAACTTTGCTTGGGTGCTTGAACCTTTCTGCATTAAAATTGCAATTGACGAACTTTTTCCGGGTGGAAATGTTTTCTTGTAAGAAATGCAGTGAGAGACCTGCCAAGTGTTTACACGAAACGGATACTGAAAGTGAGGCCTTGGCAGTCTCGATAACAGTTTGCATGCATGTTCTGGCACATTTATTTGGCCAGCCTAGCAAGATTGACAAACTCTTCAAACTTATAAAAGTTGAACGATGCCAATCTCCTCTTTTGGGCTGCGGAGTGACAAAAGAGCTTGTTATTCCTCAAGTACTTTGCACATGTGATCCTGAATTCAGTAGTAACATTTCAGATTTTTAAATATCATGGACTGCTAGAAGTTTCAGTAAATACCCCTTGAATACAAGAATTCATGTGTAATGGAAGAGGATTTGTAATAAATCAATCAATAATCATCTCTCTCTCTCTCTCTCTCCCCCCCCCACCCTCCCAAAAAAAAAAAAAGAAAAAAAAAAATTATTTCTTCCAACAGTTTCATCCTATTTTAATTTTAGCTTTTTTTTTTGGTAATTATAAATTTCATGTGCTAATTACAGTCAATTGTAGTGGTACCTCTTCATCTTTTTGTTTCATTTGTTTTAGCTATTGTAAAATTATCCTTTTTTTTTATTTTTTGGGTAGTATGATACACAGTACAATTTAAGAAAAAATTAGATAGAGACATAGGATCAATAATCTGAATATTCTGCGTAAGTCTGTAGAAAGTTCGCCCCATAGCTATCATATAGTACTCGGTAATGTGACTAAACACATCTCCATTAGCTATTGTTGACAAGCTTTATTGGATCTTACTGATATACAGACTGTTGTACTGATCTGAATTGTCTCTCCTTTCACTTCTTTGTTAATATGAGATGTTAAAATTTGAATATTTGCATTTTAGTATTGATAAATCGAGCAAAGTGACTTTGACTAGTAAACAGCTTAATTATTCATAATCTAACTTTTGAATGGCTTTTAGGAATATTTAATTAGAATATATTTACGTGCATTATTAATGGATTTACTTGTTAATTGCATTTGTCTATAAATGCAATATAATTCGTTTTAAATTTTTATTATGATATCTTTTCCTGGAGATTAAAAGTTGTTTTATTTCCGGTGTCAGTGGATTGTATTTTTCAAAGAATATTTTTCTTCTATTAAATTTGATGAGAAATATATTTTTGTTGAATTTGAGAGCACAATAATTTTCATTCACACTAGGTAATAACAATGTTATATTTCTTTTGTAACAATATATGTTTCTGCATTTATAAAATTTATTGAAAAATGTAAGAAGATTTAATTTGACCTTGCTATGCAAGGGGTGTGAATATAGTACAAGAATTCGTGTTATCAGTTGGGTGAAATTAGAGCTGAGGTATGAGCATATTGGCCTGTCGCCTCGGTTAAGCTGCACGAGGCTTTTCATATTTCAGTAAAGATCATGTCAGATAATTTTGTTAATCCAAGAATGAGGTTCCTCTTTGAATTTTTGAATTTGAATATCTTGTTTACTTCAATGTAGATTGTTCCTACCGAATATAATTATCTATCGAAAGAAGTTTTACCAACTAATCAATTCTCTGTCACGGAGTATTTCTCACCGATGAATGAGTTAAGTCGGTCATGGCCAGGTTTGTTTATTTTCATTATTCTTGTACTTTATATTCAGGTTTCTTTTAACCTTTTTAAAAACACTTGTTACTCTGAATTCCCGGTCTATCAGTCTACTGACTTTTTCTGATTGAATACAGCTGTATACTTTTTGTATGATTTGTCACCAATTACTGTTACCATCAAAGAAGAACGTCGCAATTTCCTCCACTTCATTACTCGGCTTTGTGCAGTACTTGGTGGAACATTTGCCTTAACAGGTTTGTTTTGCCAATTTACTTTGTGGCTGTAATGCTAAGTTGTATTGTTACCAAATTTTAAACTACATGTATAAAGGGGCTATATGAATGCAAGAGAATTGGTACAATTACAATTTCTTTCAATTAGATTCTGAATTTTGCACTTGGTAATGGAGCATTGGTTTAGCAAATTAGGCTGTTTTAGTGAGAGTATTTAGTTAACATGGCAAGATTCCTTATGCCTCACCTGAATAGAATTTAGAATCGAAAATTATCTGCGAGACTGAAGTTCATCTTTTGGCAGCATATATCTTTCACTTTTATTGGGGTGGGGTGGGGTGGGGTGGGGTGGGGTGGGGGAGATGGATCCTAACTTTTGTACCTCTCTTCTTTGCACTGTGTTTTCTGGCATTAATTGCCTCTGGACCCTTTTAGATCTGTCCCTATGACCTCAGAAACAAGAGATTTGAGTACTTTTGAGTCAGCACCTCATTTACGGATCTAAACAAGGACATTATGAAATGACTGATGTAACCTGCAAATAATTGATACAACATAAAAGTGTACAAGGAAAAGAAAATGATAGGAAAAATTAAAAAGGAAGGGAAGAAAAACAACTGCTGGCCCCCTTTGCTTCCTGATGGACCTTGAGTTAATGCTCCAGTAGTCTGCATCATCATGGGATTGTTAGCTCCCAAGAAGGGAAAAATGTAAATATTCATTTGTAATTGGTTACTTGGTATCTATTTACTTAATCAGAACCTCAACTCATAAGACAGGCCTAGCTAATGAAAGTCTGCCTGGAGATTTTTGAATGGCAAACTTATGCATCATTGTTCTCCTCCTGTCTTCTTTTGATTCTTTTTGTCATGATTTATGAGGAATGTGTTTCTTGGCTAATTTTTATATATTCCTAATTCATGGCATATGATTTTGTTGTATTGCCTCCTAATATAACTATTGATACTCTCTAATGTAATAGGAATGCTAGACAGATGGATGTTCAGGCTGCTGGAAGCAGTTATAAAGCCCAAATCCCGAAGCATTTTGCGGTAATTTGGGCTCAAGGGGATACAGCATATGCAATACTGAGATCTTCTACGGCATATTGTATTATATTTTGGGACTAGCATGAGAGCATTAGCTGCCAATTTTATACCATAGATCATGTGTGTTATCAGCTCCTGATTTATCTTGTGGTAAATTTGCTGTACTGTAGTCATACGTTTTATGTCCTGCAAGAATTTTTGTTTAAATCTGACATCTTTTTGTTCTCAGTTCTTCTATCATTTACCAACCAATAAGTAGACTCCTAAAATTTTCCGTCGTACCACTGAAGAAAATTGAAGTTTGATAACTTGTTTCCACAGTGGGTTAGAGGATGTTAACAAAGTTTGCTTCTTGATAGTTTGTTGGCAGGACGAGTTACAGAGGTTTGATTTTCGTTCTATTGCTATTATGGCAGCACTAGAAAATTGTAGTCTATACTGCAACGGTTGTTTTTTGTATCCTTACCGTTGTACTTCAATAGAGTTATACTTGGACCACGACTATTTGAGTAAAAACAAATGTAGTTTAATGTTTCTCCACAAGCCAAATATGATTTGTATACCAAGTATTTAGCCTAATAGGTAAGATCACATTTTTCTTTCTCTTTAACAAATCAATGAGTCTGCATCTCATATTCCCAACCTGATGACTATTAAATGGAGCCAAGCCATTTCTGTAGTTCTAAGTTTGGGTGGTGATTTGGAATGTTGTTCCTTTGTGGACACAGATACCGTAAGAATCTGGGACTAAATACTGCCACCATTTTCTTAGGTCATTGGCAGGTGCAGGAATTGGAGGGCAGCACTGCATGTAAAGAAGCAACACGATGGATTTGCCTGCTAACCAAAAACTGCAGCCTCATTTTTAAGGTTATCGGAATGAGATTTTACACATCCAATCATAAGGTTTACTCATGATGCAAGTCATAATATACAATCTGCCCCTGAAAAGGTGAACAAAACATTTACCTTGCCTCTGAGAGTCTAGCCCGTCCTGGGAAATGATTTACCCGCCGTCGTACAATAAACTATACAATGACTAGCATGTCTACACAATTTTTCTGAGCAATGAATATAAACTGTTATTCTTCCCGAAATTTGAATATTCCCAAAAACCTAAGTTTGTGAAGTGCCTAGGGGTAGGTGCTAAACTGGCTGTGCTCAATAGGAATTGAATATCAACAAAGTTAAACAAACAACCGCGCCAAGCTGCCTATAAGGATTAAGCTAATCTTCTAAAATGTGTTTATGCTCTCTGAGTCCCGGTTTCCCGCTGCCCACTATTTTCAGCTTGTCCAACTGAGATATTATTTGTTGGTGGATGTTGCAATTGGTGATTATCACGTTGATAGTGGCGGTGGTTCTGCTGGTGTCTTAGCTCCTGTTGATGGTGCTGCTGGTGTTGCCGCAAACCATTTCGATGCTGATGGGAAGATTGGCGTCTGCTTCCTCTCCATCTTAAGTACTCCACAAGAAGTGAATTGGTGCTAATTGCAATTCCAAACCCAGTGAAGGAAGAAAGCAGCACCGACAGAACTGCATTTACATTAAGCTGCAGATAGACATGGCTTGAGTTATGTAGCACATCAAATCTTCTTTTATATATTAGAAACGTTGGGACTAGCTAGCCTCTTCCCCTAGCCCTTCCCCCCTACCGCTTCATAGAACAATTAGCTGGAGATGTCCGTGTGTGCCTACTGTGGTGAAAGACCAAGGGTGCCAGGGTAGAAAATAAGAAAAAATAACGAGGTAAATGAGAGAGAAGATGTTTTACCACGGTATAAAATATATGAGCAAAGAGGATGACGATTGCAAACTGGAACGAGGCATAAGCCCACATGTAACTTTTACTAACTGCCAAGCATAAAAAAATGTCTTCATATCATTTAGGAGCAAGAATCAAATGGCACCAGATACAACTTAGCAAGAATCAAATGGCACCAGATAAAATATGTTTAACTTCCATGAAAAATGAATATGCACTGTATTTTGTAACACAGAATGCATTGAGCAAGTTTCACAAGGTGAGAGGCCATCCAGACCCCTTTGTAATCAAACATGTCATGGTTTGTACAAGGATGGTAAATGAATAGCATAGAATTATATATTCATGTTATCATGGTTAAAACATGGATTAATTCCACTTTGCACCCCTGCACTTTACATCAATTGCCACTTTGCACTTCAGACTTTAATTTGGGACACTTTGCATCCTAAACTCTCATCCTACACTCTGAACTCTTTAACCCATCCTACCTTGTTCCCTGAACTCTTTAAACCCTTCCACTTTCTACTCCATTCTTTGTAACCCGTCCCATATACTCCACCATCTCTGCCCCTTGTTGAACTTCGTTGAACGTGGTGGTGGTGTTAATTGATGAGTTGCCAAATAATAGCAGTGTGGTGCAAGAGACGAAGAGAGAAGAAGAATCGTTGATTTTATAACTACCGTAAACAAATATATCAAAGTAGGACAGAACACAAAGTTTAGGGAGCAAACCATTCCAAATTAAAGTTTGGGGTACAAAGTGAAATTGATGTAAAGATAAAGGGCGTAAAGCTAAATTAAGCCTTAAAACATAAAAAATTCTTTGCAAAGATTTGACACTTGAAATGGAGCTCTACATCATCAATAGTTAGGCTAATCATCATAAAGCCTTGTTTTACATGGTAGTTGCAGCATAGTCTATATACGTTTACAGATATGAGAAAATTGTTTAAGTTCCCACAGCATTCCAATTTTATTCAGTTTTTCCCTGTTAATAATTTTAAAATATAGAAATTTTTTGCACGTTTACGTTTCCTCCTAGAAAGTACAGTCAATTGAAAATTTACCTCAGTATAATTGTTTTACTATTAAAACATTAATGATTTAATATTATCAGCAACTTGTGGTTCCACTGATTTTCCCTCTTTTCCAATCTTTTCTCTGTTCACTTTTATTTTAGGATACGTACTTTTGTTTGAATGTGAGGCTACATATCTTAATTTCACAGCTCTCTTTAATGTTGAATTAATGTTCTCGATCTGGTAAAATATCTTTCCATCACCAATATCTTAATTTCACAGATCTCTTTAATGTTGAATTAATGTTCTCAATCTGGTAAAATATCTTTCCATCACCAAATATTGAGTTTTATCTATAAAAGACTTAGAAATCTGACACTGACATCAAATTTTTTAATGCAATCGACCTCAGGGTACAGTATTACAAATTTACAGCTTGCCTCAAGACACCAAATAAAATAGTCCATCCAACTTAAGCCTACTAAATCCAACATAAACCCAATGATTTGAATTGTGTATTATGGCCAGCCTTGAAATCTTTGAATTCAGCTATTGCTAGAGCATGTAATGCAACATTCAGGCATTCTTCGTGTGTTTGGATGAGCTATCGATTTGAGCTACATTCACCTTTTCCAACGACAATTTCGCAGAGAAATAGAACAGCAAAAAATATTAGAAAGGGCATACTGACAATTTTAAGGAGAAAAATTCTTTGTTTTTCCTGAATTTCCTCCTTTTTAGGCTTAACAAGGGTAATATCCTACAATTCCTATGAGACCCAATGCATGATCAGCATCATATCTGATTGTCCAAAATATGCTTATAATGACATTGAATTAGTGCTGCTAATCTACGTTGAAGGAAAATTCCACTTTGTCGATAGATCTTAGTGCTGAATGTGCATTCAGTTTCTTTGCTATACTGAAAGCCTAAAATTGAAACACAAGTAACCACTAAAGCCCAGATTGATTCAAATAACACAGCAAATAAAGGACCAAACGACAAATACATAGGATGTGTAAGTGGAAGAAAAAATAAGGGTTAATTGCAATTTGCCCCCTGTAATATGAACTTTGTCTCAATTTGCCCCCTTGGACTAACGATCAAAAAGGAACAGTTGGCTACAGTGGCACCAACTGACTATGACAACATTAAATATTCAGTTATAGACTATTTTATCATTTTAGAGCAAAAAGAATTCTTATGTTATTATTACCTCTCTAATAGAGGTAAAAGTAACATACTGTGACATACAACTTAAAAAATAGAAAAAAAATTTACTTTTGCTATAAGGAAAAATCAAAGTGAAAAAAAAAAGCCTATATAGAAAAGAGTTCAAAGAATCATTTGTGTGCTGATAGATTTGTGCTTTAAAATATGGTAAAATAACAATGTTTTTAAACCTAACCCAGTGGTCAAACCCATATTTTAACCGATCTTATTTCTCCCGTTCAACCGGGTCAAGTCACTGATTTTTACTGTTTTAAAAGAATTAATCATACATTTTAAATGATAGTATACAATTAAAGATAAACATAAATATTTAATATAATAAAATATAAAACTAATAAAAAATTGGATAAAAACTGATAAAAAGTTAGAAAAACCAGTTCCAACCCAGACTAATAATTGAACCAGTTGAGGTAAAAAAAGTTGTAAAATAGGGGTGCATATACATTAAATTTTTACTTCTATCATTTATATTAAAATTTTTACTTCTACCATTTAATGCTAAATCAACAACAACGTGCTAACCAACTACTTAAAATCGAGTTTTGTATTTAAGACTTAAATATTTTCTTTTATTTGATTTTTTCCTTTTTTTTCAAAAAAGTAAATCTTAATTTTTTCTTCCAGGTCACATCCACATGCATGTAGTTTTACTCTGATAGAAGGGCAGTAACAAAACATAAATGCGAATCAAAAAAGAAACAATAGAACATGCATGTTTCTTTTGGCACCAAAATAGTGAAACAGTCATATCAACTAAATATTGGAGGTTATTTCAGTCATTTTCTTCATTTGACTAATGGTCAAACTAATCCTCCTTTTGACCATTAGTCAAAGAAAGCAAACTAGTGATAAGATTTTTACGGGGCAAAGTGAGACAAATTTCATATTACTGAGGAACAAAGTGTAACTAACCCAGTAAAAAAAAATTAAAAAAAATCAACAGTCATATCAACTAAATATTGGAGGTTATTTCAGTCATTTTCTTCATTTGACTAATGGTCAAACTAATTCCTCCTTTTGACCATTAGTCAAAGAAAGCAAAATGATGATAAGATTTTTACGGGGCAAAGTGGGACAAATTTCATATTACAGAGGAGCAAAGTGTAACAAACCCAAATAAAAAAAAAAAAACCCTCTTACCCATTGTTGAAGCTATCATGGTTGAAACGAAGCCTAAAACACAAGAGAAAGGTAATGCGATGGCAAGTGCACGAGGTCCCATGTCAGACACCTGCTTAAGAAAACACACTTGTGACAATAATGTATTGCTTTTCAAGAAAAGATATTGAACAGTTAGTTTACAAAAAGAAGCACATAGAAATGCCAAAATATTTGTTTCACTTTTTTTACACATTTAAATTCCAAAATATTTTATAAAAAAAGATCTTTCAAAGATTACAAAAGTCGAACCAGAATATAATTGCATTTATGCCCAAGCATGGGCACTCTATATCTGGCCAAGAATTCTCATCTTGAATTCCTTTAATATCTCATTGCCATTAAAATAAACAATGGAAAGTCGCTTACCAAAACACAGTTAAAACAAAAATGAATGCAAAAAGGAAGGTACTTTGTGTCTCTCGTAAGTGGAAATTTACCAAAAATAACAATTTAGAAATCAAGCAACATCCTGCACAACCTTGTATGTGAAAAACACGGAGGTTCTAAAAATAGAGTGATACTATACAGAGAGCAAAGTAATACCAGAAGCTGCTCCAGAAAGCAGAAATATGCAAGCATGCTGATCATAACAAGGATAGGCACATCTTGCCAAACCCTATTAAGAATGAAACAAATAAAAACTGATGTGAGCTCCAGAATTTAATAAAAGAATTTAGTTCTCAAGCACATAGAATGAAAGGATCTAAAGGCAATCAGGATATTATCAAATACACCAGTTGCCTTCACATGCAACATGTGGCAAATCGACCAGACCATTCAATTAAATTCTTACGACCGCTATATTGCCAAAGTGACATTGTCTACTTTTATATACCTGGTCCATCAAGTGACATTTATATTATCCTTTAAAAGTGCTGTCATGTACAATTTCTGGTATATCTCTTCCTTTAACCTGTCCAATCACTCATCCAGACTTGTTTATTCTTCTTGAACATGTTTAAAACATGCCAATCAGGCTTTTTGCTTTTTCACTCACATTATCTTGCAGGATAACACATTAATCAATTGCTTATCATAGGTTTGATGGTTTTGCCTATAATATTTGTGGGTCATTTATTAGTTACCAAGGGCCTGCTCTTCTTAGCTACAGCTTTTCTAGATGTTGATTATGAAAATTTGATAATTCAAAAAGCTTTTAAAATTTTGGAAGGATGTTTCTACATAAAATTTTTAACCTACAAGCTGTTTCAGAAAACACCTCAAGGGCTGTTTCTCATGAACCTACAAGCTGTTTCCAAAAACATCTCAAGGGCTGTTTCTCATGATCTTTTTTTTATTTTTTTATTTTTATATTACTTCCATAAAATAGAATGTAGAAGTCAAAGGCAAACGAGAACATTCCACCAGAATTTGGTCCAACGACATGGTGAGTTATCATGTTTTTTACTCTTCAAATAGGACTGTATAGCTAAACTCTAGATTCACTGATTCCATTGGGCATTTATTGATTGCATAGAATTCCTGGAGTATCCCTCCAATTAGCAGAACCTACCACATTAACTAATTTCATCCATAGGTCTTCCTCCTTCTGCAGTACTTCAACCAAATTGTTCATACTATCTTAGGTGAACTTATTGCAGAAAATTGTATACTACAAGAAGATTAGTCTGACTTGCCAAATTCCTTAGACACATTGCTATGAGCTTTTCAACTGCTTGCTTTAAAAATAATTAGTTGTTCATGATACCCTTGATAAGTTTAAAAATATTCCCCCCGACCAATATGATTAACTAACAAAAAAAAGATAAGTGCATATTTTAGTGTAAAGCTTGCCTGTAACGAGTCACTTCCCGTTGTTGTACTGCAACTGGCGGCCTTCTCACCACGCTAGCTGGATTTTGTATTTTCAATAATGTTACTGGAAGGTTCTGCACGTCCTGCTTGCAAACATCACAGGTCTTGTTGCCTTTAATACTAAACCACTTAATTGCACATTCCTTATGGGCAAGTGCAAGCTCTCCCTTGCAACTGCACTCCATCTTAAATGTTTCACCACCTTCTCCAAGTTCAACCAAACATATCCTACACACTGCCTCTTCCTCTGGTATATCTTCACCAGAATCATCACAAGCTGTAAACAGAAAAGTTGTGTAAATGAAAACAAAACAACTTCACCAATTTCAGGTAAGAAAGAACAAAACAGCTGGAAACAACTCATAACATCTTGAAACTCTCATTCGGGATGGACGGAAATAGCTTGTCATTTCGTTTCATATGGTTAATGTCACAGTTAACATATGTCATTTAAATAGATAAAAGCGCTGAATCATTTCTTAGCTCATGTCATTTAAACAGATAAAAGCATTGAATCATTTTTTCAGTTAACAAGGCAACAACCTTGACTAAGTTCACCCGGCTGAGACAGAGGAACAAATAGTTTTCTAAATAATTAGTTAGACACATTACACAAAGAAAGACAGTCTTGAAACTTACTCAGTCAACGGTCCCACTATGTTAAGAAAGTCATATAAAATTAAAAAAAAAAAAAAGAAGAATTTTGTCATATGAATTAGTTTCAGACGTATTTTTAAATAGTAAAAGCAATGTCAGCTACATATGGGTTCCATGTATTTGTACCTATTTCTGTGTCTGTAGATTTGTCTGTTAAGGTATTGTCTTCCATTCTAGAGTGAGAGGTAGCTGATATTACACGAATCAAACCTCCAGATGAATCTGTCCGCCTTAAACTTCTTGTTTTAACATTTACAGGAACCGAGAGTGAGCGTCTAATCTGCTGCTCAACCTCAGATTTCTGTGAAACAGATAATTTTAATTTAGAGAAAAATAAGGAGTACAGCAGAAGGGACATTGTTAAACTTTGTCACCCCAAGTAAATAAGAAAAGAGGCTTACAGATAATTGACAGTGGTCATTTAAGTTACTTTCCTCTGCTCCATCAGGACTAACATCTGCGGCCGGAGTTACTGGCAAAGAATGAGTTGACGTTGTTGATGAAGAGAACAAAATTTTGTTGAGAGAAAAAGACCTCGAAGTTGAAGGCCTGTTTGATGGCTTATCAGAAAGTGGAGTGTCTGGAATTATCAGAACTGTTTGCTCGCCATCATGGGAAAGATTCTTTCCCCTGGTGCTCTTTTGGGGAAGCAGATTTTTCATAGATGACATAAATTTGGCTGAGCTTGGTCTAGGAGGTAATCCATTTCTGGTAGAATTTGGACTAGGGATATCAATTCGTGCAAAACTTGATGTGTTATCCAAAGACCTCATGGGTACTTGCAGAGAGGAGAGATTCGGACGTCTTGGATGTTGCATTAACCTAGCTTCTTGTCCTTCTTTCTGGGTTACAAGGAGTATATTTCAGAATCCTTAGCACATACGGAATCTTTAAAGACAAATTATATCAGTCTAAGCAAAAGTATGACAAAAACTTCACTGCAGTCTAAAAATACTTTGGTTTGGTTAACCATTTTAATGAACTAAAAAATCAAATGGTCTTAAATTGTCTGTATAAAATTATCAGTTAAATCTAACAGTTGATAACAAAAAGCCTGATATTTCGAACAGGTCAGACAAGTCCACTATGCACCAAAGTTTCTTGCCAGATATCTGTTCATCATTCCACAAAATTTTGGACATGTATGTTTTGTCATAGTCTTCTGCCCTGAAAGACTTGGCAATGATCCTTGGATAACCACATATTGGCCCCAATGTACCATCCAAATGCTTCCACAGAAGTTATATTACATCATGGAGAATCATTCGTCCAAGAGCCAGCAACTATATGTCTGAGCCACATTTTACCAAAAGGAACAATATGACATGTCTATTTCTTGTAACCAACTGCAAATTTTTAACTGTAAGCCCTAGCTACTCTGCAGGTGAAGTCTAGGTCACATGTATAACCTAGAGGCTAAAAAATGCATATTCATCTCTATCAAATTCATTTCATAGGTAGAGGAACTCAAAATAAAATGTGGAAATTGTATCAGTAAATAACACTTGCATTTGGGCATCAAATAATAGCTATAGGTTATCCTGGGCATTCTTTCACTATTTTTAATTTCAACCAAATCTTTATCAGCTTTGCTTTCCTATTCCTTATTCCTTTTTTTTTGTTTCACCACCTTCTTGAATTCCACAGTCTGCAACACCATTAAATATCTTAGTGAAACAACTTCCATCTCCCCTTCCCCTTTTCTCCTCATCTATCATTTCCCCAGTATAACAATATATCTGCCTAATAGAGAAAAAAAGAAGCAAGAATCATATACCATAAGAAAAGGATTAGAGTTGCTATTAATTCCTTTAATGGAGTTTGCCCTTTATTTCTTTTGAACTCTTGGATGAGATTAAGCATTTCCAAACTAATAAGCAGTCAACTTCACTATCGATTTCTTCTATTTTTTTTTCTATTTCCTCAGCTTCACATCTCAAACATGGTTCATCAAAAAGTCCAAAGATCAACCATAACTTTAAACTATCAAACAATAAATAATCAACAAAAACCAACTTCTTCTGCCTCCTTGATTCAGCACATTTACAGCAGGAAAAAAAAATTAAACTTTTTGTTTCATCCAACAATAAACAGAAACATATGCATCACACGCACAGAGATAGACACAGACAAGAAGGATTAAAGAACAAATTTTTACTAGCACATTAAAATGATGAGACTGAGGTATATCTTCATCTTCTACTGCTTGAGGAGGTTGATGAGCTGATTGATTCACCATTTCAGCAACAGCTACACTAACAGATTTCTCCTCCATGTTCCTTTCACTCAATTTACACTGCCCCTGTAATCAAAATCCTTAAAAGCCCACCTCGAAATAATCAAAACCCGTTATTTCAAACTATATTCTCTTGCGAAAAAACATAAAAATCAATGCTTTCATGCAATCGTAAAATCTGAGCTTGATGCCAAAAGAAAAAAAAAAAGGACAAATAATGCAGTAGTAAATATACAACCAGCACTAGTAGTAGGCCAAAAGCAATACAACAAGAGAAATCTTGAATGAATTTATTTAAAAATGAATATGGGAAAATGCAAAGAACAAGAAGATGATGAAAAAATTTTCATCCACAGAATTTATAAGATGGGAACCTTCCACTTTGGAAAGCTATGATAAAAACAAGAAGAAAAGAGCTTCTTCTTTTTATTTTCTTCTGCTTATCAATTACCAGTATTAGCACTGATAATTACGGCTTCCTATTTTTAGTCTCATTTTTTGTGTTTTTGTTCGTTTCAAAAATAAGTTATTCTTATTTAATCTCAGATTTTATTATAATAGAAAAGGAATATCTTGCTTACGAAGAGCATATGTTCCATTATAAATATGATGGTAACGTATAAAATAGGTGGTAGGTTTAATTAGTTTTGGTTTAATTTTAATATTGGAGTTTGAGTAATTCTCAAGGCTCAAAACCAAAAAGTGTTGGCGGGGTGGGTGCTACAATTGCATTTCTTTATTAGTGGTATCATCAATAAATTATTAATATTTGATAATAGTGATTTATTTTTATGTTTAATTTAATAGTGGGATCATTGTTGTTTAATTTAACTGTACCTGCCAACTGGATTTATGTGATATGCACCATACTGCTGGAGGTGGCAATCGAGTCATATTTGGATTGGCGAGTCAGGTGGAGATTTAAGTATAACAGCCAACTTATTAATTCGAACTCGCTAACTCGAAAAGAGCTAATCCGAACACGATTCGAAACGGGTTGGCGGGTCGATTTGCCAACTCGAAAAAAACTTCACACAAACTATTATTAAGGAAGTTTTCGAGTCAAACCCGTCGACCCGCCAACCCGTTTGACCTAAAAACTTCCTTAATGTGAAGTTTTTTTAGGTCAAACAGGTCAACTCAAACCCGAACCCGAACTCGACCAAATTTTTTTATTTTTTCAAGTCAGACGGGTCGATTCGATTTCAACCTGAACCCGACCTGTTTATTTGGCAGGTCAATCGGGTCGACCCGATTCTGACCCGAATTTGCCAAGCCTTTACCCAAATCCATTATTTTCGTGTTAAATTCATGTCGTGTTTTCGAATCATGTCAAAAATTGTCATCCCTATATACGGCAATAGTCTCCTAACTGGATAGATATTGGGTACCCTATGTGCGCCACATACCATGTGAAGAACCAATAATATATCATGTAATAATATAATATATGATTTATTATTATTACGTGACGATAAATTATTAATTCTAATATACCATATTACAATAATCTCGTAATGCATTTAATATTTTTTTCCCTGACGAGAATGGAATAGATTTCAGGGTGTATCAAATAGTGGTAGGCCCAACTACTTTTTCCTCCTTAATTGACAAGTAAACTTCAGAAATGCAGTTCCATGGGAAGGAAACTTCCCTATGTGGGACCAAGAGGTCTCACGGTGATTCTGGGGCAGTCGCCCCTGGGAAAAATATACAATACACCAAGTGCATTGTCACGTGGTGTACTAGAACCAATAATTTATTGTCATGTGGCAATGGTGGGTCATACCTTGTATTATTTGGCGATGTGTGATTGGTTCTAGTGCACCACGTTGCACGCCACGTGGCGCGCGTGGTGTACGCAATACTCACTCGTCGCCCCTGTTGTAATTATGTTAGCAAGTCAACGAAAGCAGTATGATGTTGAATTTTGGCAAAAAAAAAAATAAAAAAAAAGACGACTGAGTAAGCTTAATCTGATTGTTCTTGCAACGAAAAGTTTAAATAGTTTTGTTTTGTGTGTGCTTTTGATATATAATTTTTATTATTTTGATAGTTCTAATTGTGATTCTACAACATGAAGTATCTATTATTGCACAGATTTTTGAAAAAAAAAAGGTTAAATGTTATTGCTATTTAAATGATAGGAATTTGAAATTTAAATAAATTATAAACTTTTACTTATTACAAACTTTATGCTATAAAACGAAATTTTGATTGTCTGTCAAAAGTGAAAAAAGAAAAGAAAAGACACATAGATTGTCTATCTTTTGATCCCAAGGTAGTTTAGTAGGGCAAAATATAAGGAAAATGAGAAGGAAGAGATTAGATCCATGCCTCCTACAAAAGTTTTTTAATGGGGTACTTTAGTTTTGTGCTACTTAGTATTCTAGCCTTTTTCCCGTGCATGAATAATGAAAGGATGACGCTTTTGTTTTCTTTTCCCCAATCAATTCCACTTTTCAACTTTTGGTGTTTGAATCTGTTTAATATGGCCTTCTATGGTTTCAATCAAACAAATAACAGAAACATCCAATTCTGAAATATCACCAAGGACTATTAAGTTTCTTTATAGAAACATTTCAAAGATGCCCTAAATTTAAATTTTAGCTTTTTTTTTTTTCATGAAGTAGTCTACTTTTTCAGTTGGTATCTTGTATCGATATTGAATAATTTCTTTTTGCCAATCTATATGAAAGGTGAATAATTTGAGGGACCCTAATGCAACAATAATTAGCTGCCTTCCACTTAGCTATTATTCCTTTGGCTTAGTAGTAGTGGTTGTGATGGGAGATTCGCATCTTTTGACGAATCAATAAACCATTAAAAGTATCTGGAAATGTTATTTCAAATCCCATTTCAAGAATTAAATTATTGGGAGCTTTGCTAGCTAGCGGCCTTTTTCACCTAAAAGTGCCCATTTGGAATTTAAAAAAAAGAGGGGGGGGGGGGGGGGGGGAATAAATAGACTAAAGATTAGAACCAAGTAGTCAATTGCAAATTTAGTCGAGGCTTGGAGTACGATGTAATCATTCTTAACCAAAGAGAAGAAGAAGTGATTTCTTTTTGTTTATTTAAAAAAAAAAGGGGTAGACTTGAGGTGGACCAAGACGACTCAGGTTAACTACCCTTTGTATATTGCTACCGATAGTTTAGTATATAAAAATTTAGGAGACAAAATTTGTTTGACATATCATTTTTAAACTTGAGTTAAATCGGTATGTTCGACTTGTTTTATCGAAATCCAGTTAACTATTCAGTCGAAAAAATATAAAAATTTTAAATTATTAGAAACCAATCAAAACCAATAAAAAATCGAACGCATACTGTAATAATTAAAAAAATTAGGATATTTTCATTTCTTATCACATGTTTTTATCCTGTCCCCTACATCCACAACGAGGTAATTTATTTCTTTTTTTTTTATAGTTCCATGGAGTGCTTTGGTTTATTCAAATTTCAGGTGAAGTAGTTACCTATGGCGATCCATTATTCTTCAACAAATCTGTCATGAAAGGGAGAAAGGAAATAAAAACTCAAGAAAAGAAGAGAAGAGAAAATGAGAGAACAGAATAAAGAGATTTGACGAGGTTAGGCTAACGAGGTAAGCTCACTGATGAGATTCTATCTTTTAGATTAGAACTACAAGTAAAATAAGGTTAGCCTCAATAATATACCTAAACTTAAGAAGTCTTCAGTTCTCGAACCTTTAAAGTTGGAACTTAAAAAGTGGCAATCTGTTAATTCTAAGGGTCCCAAGTTAGTGATTTGAGTGATCCTCTTAACACCACTATGGGCCTCACGTGTGCTACCTACATGTCTAGGTAGATTGATTATAATCCCACATTCACCCACACAAAAAAGGATTTGATGCAAATGCATGTAATGAAATGAAGTGTTTTCTAAAAGTAAAATAATTAAATACTAAAAATTAAAATATTAACAATTTAAATTTGAATAATGAGCAAATAACTAATTAAAATATGTAAATATTAAAAATAAATGAAATAGATATGCATTAAAACATTAAACACAATATAGCAAAAGTTAACTCAAAGATATTAAAATTAAAATAGCTAAATTAAATAATGCTCAAATTTTCTATTGTCCCTAGTAGACTCACCATGTTGAGCACTCCCATTCTTTAAAAACATAAATAAAACACTAAAGTTTGAAAGCTTCTGAATTTTTTGTGCTCTTTTATGGAATTTTGGGAGAGCATAGATGATGATGATGGATTAGTTTCTTGAGTTTTAAAAATAAAATACTAAAGAAAACAAAATTAAGAATGGGCTTAAAATTGGGATTTAAAACATGTGACAATTTATTGTTAATAAATCTAAAAGGATAATTTTATTCTAAAAATTAGGAGTCCTCACCCAACAAAAGATTTTAGGTGCATGGAATCATAAATAAAGAATTGATTTTTGTCAAATTATTTTGTGGAAAAGAAATGCTATACCTAAATGATTCTCATTCTTTCAGAAAATAAAGAATATGAGTTCAAGAGTTTAGTTGAGAGGGAAATTGCCAAGTCATTGGATCAAGTAACCCTTACTCTAGGTAAAACCAATTCCAAGTTTAATTTCAATTATGTTAATTTTAAGGCCTAAAATTGAGTTGATTTAAACTAAAATGCAGCAAAATAAATTAGAGAATTTGAACCTCTACTAGAAAGGCGACGAAATAGCACGCTTATAACACACTCATTTACATTTGTCACAGAAAAACCAATGAACTAAAGATACAAGATAAATAAATAAATAAAGATAAAGTCAAATTACAATGTTCTAATGTTCCAATGATAGGCTCGCATGAATTCTCAGAAAGAATATAAAATTTTTGAAATTTGTTAAAACTTAATTCGAATAATATGTAAAAACTAAATTAATAAAACTAAAACTACTTAATCTAATGAGCTAAATTAATCTAAAAAAAAAGGCTTTAATTGAATATTACTTAAATCATTTTTACTTTATAATCATAGGGTCTTGATTAAAAACATCAAAACTAAGTTTTAGGAGTCAAAAATAGGAAAATGGATAAACTGAAGGATAGGAAAAACTTTCTTTTTCTTCAAGGGTTAATTACTCCACTGTTCCCTAAACTATTTCATGAATTTCAATTTAGTTCCTCAACTTTTAATTGTTTCAGTTTAGTCCCTCACTTTTGCATAGTATTTAATTGGTTTCCAATGCCAATTAATGACAAAATTGCCCTTCTATTTATATTATATCAAATTTTTGATTTTTTTCCTCTTTTACCTTTTCTCTTACATTTTTTTTATTTATTCTTTTGGCTCCTTTTGTATTCTTATCTATTGTGCCCTGTTTTTTAAAAGGGTAGAAAATAAATAAAAGGAAAGATTTCTTAAAATGAATTTTTTAAAAAATAATTTTTATTTTTTGAAAACAAAACAAGAAAAAGGCTAGAACTTTGAAAATGCGACAAATTTTGAAAAAAGGATTTTTATCAAAAAAAAAAAGGAGTCACTAGTTGGTATTGAGTTTTGAAGTACCAAGACACTGGAAAAATAGTTTAATGAAAAAAAAGTAGGCAAAACAAGAAAAAAAACTTTTTTAGAAAATATTATTATGAAAAGGTAAGAAAAATGAGAGAATTCTTTTTAGATGACTCTAGGTCTTTGAAAATAAGAGAAAAAGGTTTGGGAATCATGGTTGAAGAATAGGAAGGTAAAGATTTGCACCCAAGGCACCCTTTTAATCTAGCCGAGGCTAGTTGCAAAGTTTAGTCAAGATTTCCTAATGTAACCCTAAAATTTATTGTATTTGGATGTGACTATATGGATGCAAAATATAGATCTAAAAGAAAGGATATTAGGAGGGACAAAATGTCCCTTGGAGGTTTAATTAAAATTATCACATTAACTGCGAAATCCAAAGAAGAGCTCAAAGGGTCACGAGTGATGCAAAATGAAATACAAAAAAAAAAGAGAAATAGAAAATAGATATAAGTGACCCAAGAAAGGGAATGCAACATAACGGATATGGAGGACTAAGACTCGTGACAAGATTATCCTTCTTACGAAGGGTTTAATAGCGTTCCAAGGATATGGGAGCCATACTCGCCCATTTTGAGTATTCGAAGAGTGACTCTTCTAACATAAACGAACAAATGACTTATCTATCCTAGAATTATATGGGATGCGAATATAAATGTCATGCATTATATTTATACAAGAGTAAGGAATAATATAAGGAAAATACATGCAAATGAAAGAAAATTCTAAAAAAATGAGAAAAAAGCATGAGATGGAATGAATTACATGCAAATGATGATATCAACGGTGGAGGGACTTAAAGGTCTAGAATTGGACTAACCCATTTTTGCAAATCCTCGCTAGCGTTGTACTGGCAAGGAAGAGAAAAAATTACAACTAGCATTGAACTAGTATGATGACGTCACAAATAAAAAATAAACAATGCATAATAAAAATAAATAAACACATAAAAGCACGTAGATCACATAGAAATGAATAACAAGCAAGCATAATATTTAGATCCAAAAATCCTAAGGAAAGCAAGTAAAACGTGCAAGCACATGAGCACATAGAACACAAACCTTAATGATTACATTGGAGAAACCTAACTACAATCTAGATAGGGAAAAATAAGTAAATAGTTTATCTAACCTACCAATTACATTTTCTATCTAAATACACTAAACCAAAAATATCTCCTATCTATTACATTGTTGATCTAAATATAGATTTTTTTTGCTAAAAATAAAAGGAATTATAACCTATCTATTATATTCTTCCAAATAATTAAAATTAAAAGTGAATAAATAAACATAACATAAGAAAATAGAGGAGCATGTAAGGAGAATTTAGGGATATTGGAATACTCCTATTTGAAGAATCGATATAAATACTACCAAAATGAACAAACACATTAAGGTACACTATTTTAGATAAATAAATCATAAAATAAATAATACAACATTAAACACTATAATTATGCAATAAAAATACAAGATGATGATGATGATGATGATGATGATAAAAGTTAAAAGCAACAACTAAACATTTAGAAAAAATAAAAAATATTTAATTTAAATAAAGAAAACACAATAACACAATTAAACTTTTAACACACAACTAAAAACACCAAAATAATTAAAAAAATGATCAAAGAAAACTAATTTGAGCATTAGTTAAACAAAGAAACTTGATTTGGACATTAATTAAAAATTTAGAAACTACAAGGGATAATTGAAAGTTTTAAGGACTCAATTGAAAAAAAGAAATATTTTTGGAGAAAAAATAAGATTTTGACAAATTTTGGGTAAATGTGAAAATATCAAAAAATTTAGGGGCAAAATATAATTTCAAAAAATTTTAGGGTTTATAAAAGTTTATGGGCCAAATTGGAATTATTTAAAAGTTTAAGGATCAAAATGCAATTAAATAGACCTAATTGACAAAAATAAAATTATGGGGGTCAATCTGTAAAAATCATAAACTTAAATGCAAAAATCCTAAATTTGTAGGGCCACAATAATATTAATAAAACTCCAAGGACTACAAAATAAATACATGTTATCATTAAAATCAAATTACAAAAAAAAAAAAAATGAAACACAAAATGACATTGTTTTTAGTGAAACTACGTGAAAACAACGTAGTTTCACTTAAAGACCATTTTTTTTTTAAATTAAGGTTGTCTTGAACCTTAGGAAAGCTACTGGTCCACGGATCGGCGACAGGTGAAAATTTTTTCTGGTGGTCCCAAAACTTCACCCTCGCTTAGTTTTTGATGTAGAATCCACTTCCGAACTTATTTTAGCCAAAAAAATGGCTGCAAAATGGTCAAATTATATATATATAAAAAAAAAACAGCTTTGCTTTCTTTATACAACCCACCTCTAAAATCTCAACAAAATACCATGAAAATTAAATTAAAAAACTCCTAATGACTACTAGAACATGAATATGGATTAAAACCTAAAAAGTATGATATATTTAAAGACCCATTTCATTATTCCCTGAGGCATTTTCACAAACATATGGCAAGCAAAAGAAGACATGATAGAATCTAGCCATATTTTCATCAATTGAAAACCCAAAATTTTTAGTCAATAGGTTTCAATCTAAGACTTCACTAACCAGTCTATAAACATGAAGCAATGAAAAGAAAAATGACATAAATAAAAAAAAAACTTTTTTTTGGGAAAAGATGGTGCTAAGAATCAAAATCCTTATCTTCCAACCATAACAATAACCCACATCTTTTGTGCTTGTATGCTTTCTAGTGTGTGTTGGTATGTGTTTTGTGAGGTGCATGCGTTCTGTGTGTGAATTGTGTGCATGTGTTATGTGTGAAGTGGTGTGAGTGAAATTGTGTGGTGAATGATGGTGGTGAGTTTGTGGTATTTTGTGAGTAAAGAGTGTGTGAGATGAGCAATAGTGTGTGAAGTGATAGCGTGAGTTGTGGAATTTTTAGTGCAATTTGCAAGGATGTGTGTGGAGTAGAGTTGAAGTGATAGAATCATTGTGGTGAGGAAGGGCCCGAGAGAGAAAATGGTTGTGTGTGGGACTGAAGATGGAGGTGAAGAGTGTTTGTAAGTTGTGTGTTTAGTGAGTGATAAAAAATTCCTTAAAATTTGGCGAAGTGAGTGCAAGTGGGGGTGATGTGAGTAGTCTTGTAAAGGTGATTGACGAGTGGAGTTGGTAATGCTAGGGTGGAAAGAGCAGCCACAGTAGCGGCAGCAACAGGAATGCTGCTACTTGTTCTAAATAATAAATAAAAAATTCTAATAAAAAAAGAAAAGCTATCTGAACTCCCAAAAATTATAAAACTCTTACTAAAAAATTCATCAATACACAATTATATTAAAGAAAAATTTCATTGTAAAAATTCAAAACTATGTAGTATTAGGGAGCGTACATTTCAATAAATACAAAATGACCTCTAAAAATCATGAAATTTTTATCAAAAAAATCTATAAATATGTAAAATGCAATATAAATTTTAAATAAATACTAAATGACACCAAAAAATCATTAAAGTTAAAACATGATAAAAATGTGAAAAAAATACAAATGTAGAAATTAAAATAAAGTAAAAAGATATTTATATACTAAAATTACTATTTTGCCCTTGATATGCCTAATTCGGCAAAATTTACACAAAAGTTGCAATTGACCCCGAAAAACAAAAATTACACACCCAATGTTAGAAATTTTGGACGGCCTGTCAAAATTTGGTGTTTACAACTTGTCTCTCTTTGTTGAGATACCTGTAGAGGTTTTAGACACATACGTAAATAGAACTAAATTTTGGCTCACTACTCATAATAACCAAGCACGAATCATAACTGACCCCATAAAATGCAAACAACATCTAAACACATGCAATATTAGAATGTGATAAAATGCAAACAAGAGGAGTAGATAGACATGAAAGGTATTACCGGGCTTTCTAGGACTGGCGTAGATATCTCAATTAAGAGAATCAAGTCAAGCATAGTTCAAAAAATGATGAAAAACAACCATGTGAAATGCATTAGAACTAGACGTAAAAGAAATCTAAATAATATAAATAACAATTGATGCTCGGGAACTCAAGTGCTTTCTTTCTTTTTCTTTTTTAAAGAAAAGACAAAAAAAAATAAATGGACTAATATGATGACTAATACTTAAGATGACAAACAAAGAACATGAATATTGAATTAGACAACTAAACATGTTTTGGAATGAAACAGTATCTAATGCTGTGAACAGAATTATGGGGAATTAAACAAAATGCAGCGCCCAACATCGAGTTGGAATAAAATTGGAATGAAAGTCCCAACAGACAAGTTGTAATTAAACTGAAATAAAAATCCAATAGACGAGTTGGAATTGAAATAAAACACAGTATCCAACTAATGAGTTGGAACTACCGATAACTGAAATAAAAATCGAACGGACGAGTTGTAACTAAACTGAAATTATAGTCCAAAGGATGAGTTAGAAATGAATTGAAATTATAGTCCAATGGACAAGTTGGAATTGAACTAAAATAAAGATCCAACGGAGGAGTAAGAATTGAACTAAAATAAATATCCAACAGACGAGTTGAAAATGAACTGAAATTACAGTCCAACGGATGAGTTGCAACGGAATTAAAATAAAAATCCAACGGACAAGTTGAAATTAAACTGATATAAAAGTCTAATGGACGAGTTGTAAACTAACTAAAATTATAGTCCAATGAAGGAGTTGGAATTGAACTAAAATAAATATCCAACGGACGAGTTGGAACTAATTAAAATAAAACACAGTGTCTAGCGAACGAGTTAGAACTATTGATAATTGAAATTAAAGTTCAATGGACTAGTTGGAACAAAAACTAAAATAAACGTCCAATTGATGAGTTGAAATTGAACTGAAATAAAAGTCCAACGGATAAGTTGGAACTAAAATGGAAGAAAATTCAGTGTCCAACAGATGAGTTGGAACTACCAGTAACTAAAATAAAAGTAAAGTAGAACGGTTGGAACTAAACTGAAATAAGACAGGGCGTCCAATAGATGAGTTGAAACTACTGGTAACTAAAATAAAACAACTGAATTTACAGCACGACGCCTAATGCCTACAGATTGGATCTTTGGTTGGAAACTAAAATAAAACTGACTAAACTAAAGTGCGGCGCCCAATGCCTACAGATTGAATCTTCTATCGAAACTGAAATAAAACTGACCAAAATGAAAGCACGGCACCCAATACCTACAGCTTGGATTTTGTGCCAGAAATTGAAATAAAATTGACTAAAATGAAAGCGTGAGACCCAATTCTTATGGATCAGATCTTTTGTCGAAAACTTAAATAAAAATTAACTAAAATGAAAGCGCGGTGTCGAATGCCTTCGAATTGGATCTTCTACTAAAAACTTAAATAAAAATGACTAAAATAAAAGTGTGGCATCCAATGCCTACGGGATCGGATCTTGTGCTAGAAATTGAGTGCGGTGGCCAATGCTTGCGGGTCGAATCTTCTACCATAAACTGAAATAAAGTTGACTAAAATGATGAATTGCGAATAGCTCTCAAAGAGGGACTGAAGAATTAAGTCAATACTTAATTTGTTATCAAGTACGTGTTTCATATCAACTAATTTTTTAATCAGGCCGATCATCTTTTGCACATAGGGAGATATTGAAGATCCCTCTGTTATTTTGCACCTATAGAGCTTTTTAGAGGTCTGGTACCTCTCAATCCTAACTTGTGCACCTACAAAATTAATTCAATACTTAATTTGTTACCAAATACGTGTTCCATATCAACTAATATTTTAATCAGGCAGATCATCTTTTGCACATGGGCAGATATTGTAGATCTCTCTGTTATTTTACACCTATAGAGCTTTTTAGAGGTCTGGTACCTCTCAATCCCAACTTGTGCATGAAACATCTCTTTGAGATGCAAAATCATAGACAAAGCATCCATTTTCTCATGTTGCTTTTGCAACGACAGGGTCATAAAGGCCAACATGATACATGTTTTCTTATCATGGTTGGCTTTATGCATCTCCTATGCCTCTATTTTCACAAGCGAGACAATAGTAGAAGGAAGGGGCAGCATGGGTTTCTTGATGACACACTCAATTTTTTCATGCTGGAGAACGATTTTCAAGTTGGGAAACCAATACTCAAAGTTGGATTTATTGAGTTTAATGTCATTCAAAAAAGGTCGCAGATTCACATTAGACAATATACAACATAAAGTAAAGATACAAATAAGTATTTGTTTTATGTTATAAATGCAGACAAAAAAGTGGAGTTGCTCTCACTATTTTATCTCAAATCAATAACCCTGAACATATTGATTTGGGAATCTGTTAGAAATTCCTCATAGGTTAGAATCCCATTTAGTTATCTTTGAACTTGAAGGAGGCCAATAGCACAAAGGTAATTTCGATTAGGTAAGCAACTGTTACCAATCACAACTCTTGTGACTCCTAGATCGTTAGGTATCAACTCTTGATATTCACATCTTATGCATTTCCCAACATTGCCTCAAAAATACCATAATTTGACGGAGGACAACAAGTTATGTATTTTTTTTTAAGTTAGACTTATTATTCAAAGATCATATCTCATAGCAAAAGACATGCTCTAGGTAAGGTGACATTGACAGAGGTCAACAAGTTAACACTTATCAAGAACTCTAATTTTTGCTATAATAATGGAAAGCAACTCAATTATTGACTTAATATTTTATTTGAGGGATTTTATTTTAATTATTAGCATCTCATCATAGCATGTAATTAAAATATTTCAACATATAAAATAAAAACATGCATAATAAGCCGTAGATAATTACAAACTTTTTACTAAAATATTTTCTTTGAGCCTTAAAGAAAATATATGGTCAAAATTCCAAAAGGAACGTTATCAACTCCTTGATGCATTTCCTTGGTTGCTCCTTGATGCAATCTCCATTTTCTTATACATTACACATGCAATTCTATGCTAAATAATTTAGAAAAATAAATCTATTCCTAGCCTACACTATATACATTATATGTATTGATCAAGAAACCTCGAGTACATTTGAGATGAGTTAGGTGAGAAGAGAATTACATTAGAATAATAGAGAATGTAGGACATGCAAGCCCTATTTTTAAAAACCAATACAAGCCAACAAAGAAAAAAAAACTATTCAATCAAATTGGTCTAGTCTATAATCATCCACCGTGCCATCTTATAAATTTAACAATTAAACTTCTAGTCATAAACCATATGGTCTAATCAAATTAGATTAATATTCTCGAATTATTTGTCTCAAAAAGAGTTATAGAAGGATTAGGTTTCTAAAATTATCTTTTCAAATTTTAATGCTTAAATTTGGAAAGAGTTTTTCATAAAATTTCACAAAAAAATATCACTTTTCAAAATTAATTAAAATTCCGTTTAGGATTAATTTCTGCCTCCGAGCCATTGGTGGGCAGCCACAGGTGGTGAACCGTGGCTCCTTGTCCACGGGTGGAGCACTTGTGACGGAGCTCGTGGCTCACTAGCAGAGGGAAGCCGCAGGTGGAGCACTCACAGCTCATGGACAGAAAAGACGATCTACTACCCATTGGTCCAGCCGTGGGCGTACTTCTGGAACTTGCAAAAATTGTTTTTTTTGTTTTTTCAAAAATCTTTTGAAGCTAAATGTGTCAAATCTCTTATAGCATATAAAACAAATTTAGAAACCTTAAAATCGACCTTAAGAATTCATCTGAATCATTTAGAATACTTTTAAAAATTATGGTCTTTTCTTAAAAATCAAACTCTTTGATTTGTCTAAAATAATTTTAAGACAAATCAATATCAAAGCATAAACCATTAATATCTATGACAATTAAATAAATACAAATCATATAGATATAATCAAATTAGGCTCTGATATCACTGTAAGGTAATAACGAATGTAACTCGGTAGAAATTTTAAAACTTATTACCTTAAAAATGGATCTTTTTTGTATAATCTATATGAGTAAAAGGGGTTTTATCAAAAATTACCTCAAGCACATATGATTTCTGTACTTCAATAGCAAGATCCTTGTTCTTTGAAGAGGTTGATCTAGAATGCAAAGATCTCCAAGTGCAGAGCCTCCAACAGTATCCACATGAACACGATATTGTGGGAACCTCTACGGGCTTGCCTGCCTGGTCTTTTGAGTGCTAGCTCCCTTGAATTATTATGAAGAACACAAGAAAGTAAAAGATCTAACTATTAAGGAAAGAGGGAGTAGAAAGGGACAACTCCAAGGAGTGGCAGCACCCTTAGAATTTTTTTCTCTCTAGGTTTTGTCTTGTATTGCAATAATAATTTAAGAGTCAAGGCATGAAATTATTTATAAATGCAGTATCCTAATCTTTAGGAAATAAGACTATTAGGAAACCAATAGGTTTAGGAAGCTTAACCTTACTAAATAAGATTTAGCAAATAGCTTTCCTTATTATTTTGGGGACCTTTTCTAACAAGACTTGGATATTTATAAATAAGTCTTTTAAGTTAATTTATCTCATAAATTAGCCCAATTAACCCCATAAGTGTCTCATACTTATCTTAATTACAATTTAACCCAAAGATTATGTTCTTGTTGTGTGTGACCCATTAAGTTCCATTCACGTTGGCAATAAATATAAATTATAACTCATTAATTAATTAAGAGCTAGATAAATTAAACACTTTAATTTATTATTAATTCAACTAATTAATTAATTTGTACTTATAGACCATGAGTGGCATCTAGCAATGCATCATGATTACCCAAGTTAATAGGAAAGTCATACGGTAGAATATACCTATTAATGACAATGTTACCGTCTAATTAAAATCCTTTCACCACATTATATCTCAATTAACTTTAGAGTATAGTGCGCATCTATAAATGACTAATTAATATTTTCTTGTACCCGAAATATAACTCTTCATGAAGTATAACCTTGAAACTCCTTTTAAGCTATATTATCACTTGTGCAAAAGATTTATTGAGTTAATATTTCCAACAAGCGGCCAATACGGGATGTACTATCCTATCATAAAAAATGGTGAATCCTATATTGATTACTCGCTATTCTTCTATGAGTCATACTATACCTAGCCTCTACTATATAGGCTACTCTTTTACGAGTACCGAGTAACATAGTCAAAGCGTAGTAATCCACAATCAAGATATTATGGTATAATCTTAAGCCTAAAGATCATTGACCATTGCCATTAAGAGTTTAAATCATTGGCACCATGAACGGTGAGTTTTGGCAGATCAATCCAATTAACTTGTTCTCTAACAAACATCCACACACCAGTTTGAGTGTCACGCATACCATAGTTAATGAGATCAACTACTACTTACCATAAGTAGAGGCAAAGTATGTGCTAGTCTATCCGTATTAATGATATCTAATCTCATTAATATTATTATAAGGGATATTTAAGAATACGACTTTATGTGTATTAAGAGTCATAATTGTAAATCATAGAATCTCTAATACATAGTCAATATTATATGGACTTTATCAAATAAACAAGTAACAGAAAAACAAGCTATAAATGACAAAAAAGAATGTCACATTTATTAATATAATATAAATAAGTATACACATAAAAGCCTAAACTAGCTTGGTTTTAGGGTATACACTAACATTTTGAGTATTGTAGCCTTGGTTATTCAAAAATCCTTATCTCTTGGATATCGTAAGTTTAGAACGGCTAATTATTTTATGATTAAAATAGATGTCAAAGACATCTAAGGATTATTATGAAATCAAAAGTGTTCATCTGCTCATGATCAGAACCAATAAACTCGCAAACATGAAGGAAATGCAAGAAAAAATTTAATCTTTTATTCCACACATAAAGTATGGATAAAAGTACAATAAAAATCATAAAAATGTATGAGACTAGATAGTAGTCATTATATCAAATGTGCTTTTCTAATCTGACATTTTTTCTTCTCTGGTAGCCGGTGACAATATGTGAGAAATCTAAAAATCCAAAAAGTGAGGTAGCTGTAATAAAAAACCTCAAGTTAAAGAGCCAGCGTCGGACCATTTTTGTGAAATGTCCTTGGACACCGCAATGAGAAGAGTTTCCAAAAGTTGATTACTAGAATGAATGAAGGGCTTTCAATTTCAACCCTAACAACCTCTAGCTGACCAGCATCAGGCTTTGGGCAGCTTTTGTGAAGGTCCTTGCCTATAACAGATTTTGCAGATCAGAAGAACTACCCACAGTTCGTCAGGCCATATTGGTGGACTGATACCCAACTCAGATGGGCTTGACATAGTGGAGGACATAAAGCCTTCATGATGAGACGTCCTCGAATAATTTATGTGGAAGAAAAAGCAATATCTCAAACATCATTTTGTAGACGAAGGCAACTAACAAAAATCTAATTCCCTTATCCTTGCATGAGAAGTTCTTATTTATCTTCAATTGGATAAAGTAAAAATCCCTTGTATACTTGAAACATCATTCTTGAAAAGATAAGACGTTGCCTGTTCAACTACCTTGAATCCAAAAAATCAAGAATAAAACTTTCCTTGGAAAAAATACGATGTCCTTTCAAGCTTCCATGTAAAACCCTAGAAGCTTAAAACCACTTAGTTTCTATGTTATGAAAGTTAGTTGTAAAAATTTCCTTATTAGTTGTTATTGTATAATTTTCTTTTACAATTTGATTTCTTGAATTATTATTAATACATGTTTGATGATAATCATAGGAAAATTTCACTAATTAAATGTTACCAACCAATCTTAGATATTTAGAAAATTAAGGCCACCTATCATATGACAAGAAATACTCTTCAATTTCATCCATTTTAAACACTTAAAAGACTAACTTAATCTTTCCCCAAACACTAAACCTAACTAGAAAAGAAATCCCCTCAAATTTCAACAAATTCTCTCCAAGTTTCAAGCTTAAGTCTTGCTCAAAAGTTGAAGGTTCTTAAGGGACTAATCATCCACTCTTCTTCAACTAAAACCCTAGTTATTTTGAGGTAAATTCTTCAAGAAACTTCAACTTCTTTCAAGTTTTAATAGAAGATTTCTTATATTTTTCTTATGATTTCATTAAGTACTTAAGATTTATGGTTATATTTTGTTCTCTTGTTATATATGTGAATATTTATACTCATGATTATGAGGTTTCTCCTTGTTTTAATCCTTTCTTTGATAGTAGATTAACTATGTTATGGCCTACTTGATTAGTATGGACTTGTATAAGAATTGATGCTTTATTTGAGTGGCAAATCTTGGAATTTATGACTGAAATTTTGACTAGAGTTAGAAGGCATGTTGGCTAGCCTTATTAGAGGAAAATTTCTGCAAGAATTTCAGTATTTAAGGCCTGTTTTAGTGGGCTGAAGTTGCTGGAATTTCATCTTGAAAACCGGCACTTCCTTGTTCCAAACCTTGAACAAATTTCAGCTTTACTAGTTTACAAGAATTTCAGCTTTGATAACCTAATATTTCCAGCTATATTAACCTTGTTTTGGCCAAGTTTTGATGACATAAACTGCTGGAAATTTCAGCTTGTGAATTGGTTGAAGTGACACCAAATAATGAGCACCTTAAGCTTAATCTACTAACCTGGTTTTTAGGAAAATGTTATGCAATGAATTTGGAACCTTGTTAATCAATTTTAGGAAGAAACTCTTATAAATTTTGAAGATTTAAACTAGTTAGAAACTTGACTTTTGAATGTGTAAGTGAAATTTGACTAGTTTCACTTATACTTGATTTAGTGTATTTTCACCAAATAACCCTAATTTGTTATTTAACTAGTCTTAATTTAATTAAATATCATTAGTTTGATATTAATTAGTTTAAAACCATTAATTTACCTAAGTATAGGATATTTTGGAGTTTTCTCATTTTAACCTATATTAGTTTTGCTAAGTTATTAAATTATACTTGACTATTACCAATAAATATTTCTTGGACTTTAAAAGCTAGTTTACCTATAAATTAATTATTTTGGACAAAATTTCTTCTTACACCAAAAACTTTGAACCCTAATTAATATTTATTTAAAATACCTCTTTAGTCTATAGTATTTAGCAATATTTTCTTTTGGTCCAAAATTTATGGTGAATTCATTAAAGTTTTGCAACTAATATGGTACATAAAGCGGAAATTAGTAACGAATTTCTAGTATTAATTATTCCTTTTGAAATTTAACCTTAATTTTGACACTTAATGAATTATTTGCCCTTAGAACCAAAGTACTTTCAAAATGGAAATTTCTTAAGTTTCTTTAATTGGTTGATTTAGGGTTTTACTTGGATTCCTTAATTACAACTTCTTGGATTTTCCTTATAACCAATTTACATTTATTTTAAAACCCTAGTTAAACTTGGGTACATTTTATAAAATTCTTTTGAAAGAAAATCCAGTAGGTTAATTAGGCTACTTATGAATTTCAGGATCCGAGTCTGAACCTCACACTGTTTTACGAGGCACTTTCTTGAGATTTACAGGTGAGTGTTTCCTTGTGTGCGCTTGATGCATGTTTAAGTGCTAATTCCATTTTATGCCTGATACTTGTTAACTACTACAATGTGCTATATGAGGGTAAGATGTGTACTTTATCACATCTATCCCGCAATTTGTTACATGCACAACTCCTGTTAAATGTGAATATACTTGTCTGTGAACTTTCAACTGAACTGAGCCTTCGGGCTAGACTTCCGTGGTCATACTTCACCAGTTACACCACGGTTAGTCATACTAGGTATTGAGGAGGATATAAGGTGTTGGGCGTTAGGGATTGTGTTCTTTCCTCTGAGTTGAGAATCCTCAAAGAGGCCAACTCTGACTGAACAAACTGTTTTACCCTCCAGGGTTGAGATCTCACCCTAGGTGTGGAGGTATTGAGGAGGTAAAGGTGCATGGGTGGTTTACGGGTACTGTTATCTGATATTTACCTGATCATTGGCAAGGACCTGGTTTTCTCTATTGGTCCGAACACTATTGCCACATGATTATGTACTTGATACTCCCTGCAGTTGAGCTTGCTCCCGTGGTTGAGATGTATCCTTCCTTGTTTAATCAATTGTTTACTTAACTGGTTCTTATATTGTTTTATGGCACATGTTATTTGTTTATTTATTTTTCTACTTGTTTGCCTGTGTGATTGCATGTGTGGAAACCTCACTGGGCTATTATAGCTCATCCCTTTTATTTGTTCTCCTTAACAGGCTCCTATTATTAAGGCTGGTGGTGAGGATTCAAGAGTAGTTCTTGGTAGGATTTTGTCAGTAAAAGGATGTTTGAGATTTTACTATATTAGTTAGGTGTTTATGATGTAAACTACTTAACTGGTACCTTTACTCTTAAGTTTGAATCATATGAATATATTTACGAGTTTCTATAAAATATCGATTGTTTCATGGAATCTAGTGCGTGCTTGACCCGAGTCCTAGCGAGAGCTAGGCAAGCAGTCCTGCTAAGCCCTTTGGTACGCCTTAGGGTAAGGTGGGGCTGTCACATTCCATGCCTAACATTGATTAGTTAGCAACTTTTAATTCACATCTCTCCTGAGGAGACATATAAGCTCCGGACACGACGATTAAAACTATTTGACATCCTACTCGAGTTGGGGGGCCAGTGTGAGGATCAACTTGAATGGCACAATCTTTGTTCCTCCTCTAGGTTCGTCTCTCACTAGATAGGCAAGTATGGAGGCCCAAATAGCTCAATGTTGTGTCTTTGATGGGCCCGCTCATTATGAACTAACCCAATGTGCTAGTCCAACATATGAACCCAGTGACTACAGCATCTAAAGCCCAAGACACAGGCTCAATGATTATTTGGTCTTCAATTCTGAGGTAGGTTCTATTTAGAGCTTGGCTTTCTCTAACTCAACCTGCTCCTTCAATTGCCACAAGTGACAAGAGCCTATTAAGGCTGCCCTCCATCTTAAGAGCCCTAGTAAGCAGAGCTAGAAGAGTACACCATCGAGCTCATTAAATTGCCTAAGACGGGGACTTTAAATAACTTACACAAGAAACCACCTGATATGACATGACAAGAGTATAAATAGTCTCAACATCCATTGCATGAGCACACACAAATATGTCTAACATAACCACCTTATGTGATAGGTTAGCAATTAATGTCAAATTCTCAGGTGCAATAATTCGGGTCTTGACCCTCCTACAACTCAATACTCTTCAAGTATAAATTTCCCCCATTTCCACCTAAGGTAACTAAGCCTATAAGATTCTAAAACTTTAACTCTTTTATATTTAAAGCCTTATTTGAGCTCTTACTAACTTAAGCATCAGAGGCCGATTAGGGATAAAACCCCGTAGGCTTCCAATTCCTTTCTATCTTGCAGGTACCTATTAACTAGTATTGGGCTATTCATGTTGATCCAATTTCAACAACCTATTCGGGTAAAAAATTTGACCATTTATAGGGACCAATTAAAAACTAATGTAAAAGTTGAGGCACTAAATGACACAATTAAAAGTCTAAGGACTAAACTAAGACTCATGAAATAAACTGGTTGAACATCAAAGTCTCAATCCAAGCACACACTAACAAAAAATATTGCGTTAAAAGGGCCAAAAATCTAGTTTTCAAAGCTAGGAAGATAGCTAGATGTTTCATCTAACGTTTGGCATACATAAACAAGAACATAAATTATCTTATAAATTTCACCAGATTTTGAATAACTAGAGAAAAAAAAATCCTTGCAATGCTATTTTGGGTGATGAATTTTATGGTGGTGGTTGACTTCAGTGAATGAGAAATTTTACGAAATCTTCCTCCTCCTTTTATGGTTTTTCTTTTATTTTCTATGTCTGCATGTGTGACTATGTGTTTTGATATATAGGTTTGTGTTGGCTTATGTGGTGTTCTGATATGTCTTTGTAACTGTGTGTGTTACCGTGTATAAGTGCAGTGTCTCTAAATGTGTATGTTTCTATTTGAGGAGTCTGTGCTGTGAAGGTGATGCAATGTCTAGCATTCGTGGTAGATTGGGAGCACAAGTAATTTATAATTTGTAATTGTTATAATTGTAACACCCTAGAAAATACATACAAGAATAATTTAATCCATGTACGACTATTAGTAGAAAAATATATATATAGAGAAAAGAAAAAGAAAAGGGAAAAATCGAAAATGCACTTATAAGAGACATTCTTTTATTTAGGGTTAAGTGTTAATCCTTGATTTATTAGTTGGAAGATTTCTTAAGTTAATTAGGTTAATTAACTAAGATTCTTTCATTATTAAGTAGGACACCTAAGTACCATATTTGGAATAATTTTATTGGACCATTAATTTATAATAGTGTTTAATTTTGACTAGCTTATTCTACTATTTTCTAGTCTTTTGACTACTTGAATTTTAGCTCAATTTTTACTCAAAAAATTTCACTTATTCTCTTGCTTTATTTTCTTTTTCTTGGCTGAATTTTCTTCTCTCTTTTTCTTTTTCTCTTGGCCGAAATTTCTTCTTTCTTTTTCTTTTCTTCTTGGCCGAATTTCTTTCTTCTTTTCTTTCCTCATGGCCGGCTCTCTCTTCTCTTATTTTTCTCTCTTTTTGCTTTAAGATTTGTGCTATAATGTTACTAATTACTAGGTGATAAAGAGATTAAAAAGTTCCACCAATTAAATTTGTCCAACTTAACCACTAATACCTTAAAAGCATAAACCTAAACTTGACTCTTGTTATGTTTTGATTGGTTATTCTTTTCCCACTTTTCTCTCTATTTCTTTTCTATTTTTCTAGCCTAATTCTTTCTCTTTTCTTCATCATCTTGGCCGGCCATCCTACTCTCTCTCTACCTCTCTTTTGCTCTCAATTTTCTTGAAGCTTTCTCTCTAAATTTTGAGCAATTTCACCATAGAAAGTGAGCTTTTCTTCTTCTTAAGCAAGGTTCTAAGCTTGTTTAAGGTAACTACTATGAGCTTTTGCTATTAAATTTCAAGTTTTCTTTAGCTTTTGTACAAGTTTAAATCTAGATTCTTGTTATTACTACTTGAAGAATTTAGTTGGAAGTGAAGATTTACTTGCTAGACAAAGTGTTCTTGTGGTTAGATAGACTAGTAAATAGCATTTAAACCTTGAAATTTCATGTGTTATATGTTGCTTGGTTGAAGAAACTTGGAGTAGAAATCTTGAATTTGAGTGGAATTTTGAATGAAATTGAGTTTGAATTGAACATAGAAATTGTAGAACTTGTTGAAAAGTGGGTTGGTTGGCTATTTTCTTGCAGGAAAAAAATTTGGGTTAGTCCGATTTTAAGGGAGATGCTGCTGAAATTTTGGTAGAATTAAAAGAAGAAAAATTGACAAGTGAGATTTTAAACCTAGAATATGCTCAATTTAAGGAAGTTGATGTGCAGGAATTTTTAGAAAAGTGATCTAGTGATAAATTAAATTTTCTTAGAATAAGAAAACCCTAAACTCTAAAACCCTAGAAATGAAACCCTAGAAATAATTGGGTTATCTCTTGAATTTTCTTACTAATTTACTTAGGGTTTTGAATCGAGTTTTCATTAGATTATTTCTTTTGAATTCCAGGACCTGAAAGCGAGATCCCGACCGTTTTACGAAATTTTCTCTTAGGCATTCCAGGTGAGTGTCTCTATGTGTGCATGATGCATGAAATGTTATGTTCCACTTGTAAATATTATGTTACACTTGCAAATATTATGTGATAAAATGTGTTACTTGAGGAAAGATGTGTACTTTATCGCATCTATTCCACAATGTGTTACATTGCTTTCCGTGATCCAAATGTGTTACTTGTGCTTGAGACTTACCGTGACTAACTTCACCGTTACTTCACGGATTAGTCAACCCAGACGTAGCTTGGGAGGATATAAGGTGCTGGGTGTTTTAGGGCGTGTTGTTCTTTCCCTTTGAGTTGTGAATCCTCAAAGAGGCCAACTCCGGATTGAACTTTCTTGTTACGTGTTGGCCCTCCAAGGTCGAGATTTACTCCCTGGATGTGGTAGCCTGTACGGAGGTTATAAGGTGAATCGGTGGTTAGGGTCTTGCTTGATAATACTGGTATGACCCTTGGCGAAGGACCTGAGCTATTATCTCGGTTCTAACGTCATGGTTACATGATCGGTACTTGTTTCTCCTACGGTCGAGCCTGCTCCTCGTAGTGAGCACATATCCGCCATTGACTACTTGTTAATTAAATTGTTCATATCTTGTTTATTTAATTTGTCCATTATTTTATTCAATAAAATAATGAGATCTTGATATGGTTGCATGACTTGGGCATTCACTGGGCTATTATAGCTCATTCCTTTTATTTGTTTTCCTTTACCCAGGTTTCCTGAAAAATTAAAGCTGGATCGACTGGTTTTGAATATAATAGATGTCTTAGTTATTGTAATAGCCAAACTGTTGTGGGCTATCCTTGTGAAAAATCATGTATATTATGACATGTAAACTTCTTGATGTTACTTGTACCTTTAAGTTAAATAATATGAATGTATTTTATTTATTCTATTTATTTCATTTTATTTGGAGTTAAGTACGCGTGGATGTTCTGAGTGAGTGCTCGACTTGAGTCTTGGCGAGAGCTAGGCAGGCAGTCCGCTAAGCCCTTTGGTGCGCCTCTGGGTAAGGTGGGGCTGTCACAATAATTTTTTTTACATATATTCAATATATTTGATTTCTAAATTATTATTTTTTTATATTTTTTTGTTATACTTAACATATCTAATATAATCTATACTAATATACCCTAAGTCCTAAACCATAACCCACACCCCCTAATGAATACCTTGATTCCTAAACCCTACAAATACATCCTAAACTCTAACATTCCATTAATAAAAAAAAAAACTAAGCAAAAAACAAAAACTAAGACCTAATACATCTGAGTACACCCTAATTCCTAAATCCTAAACCGTAAGTAAATAACAAAAACAAGAAGCAAAAAACACGAAATTAATGGGTTGGGCTTTAACAATCCTCAACCATAACCCTATAAGTTTAAACCCTAATACATCCTAAATTCTACCATACCTTTAATAACCAAAAAATAAGCCAAAAAATAAAAACTAAGCAAAGGAAGCAAAAATTAAAATTAAGAAAATAAGAAAAACAAATAGCCAAAAAAAAAAAACTACGATTTAAAACAAAAAAAACTAGTGTATTAGAAAGAACAACTAAAGGAAAAATTAAAAAAAATTAAAAAAAGGAGCCAAGAAGGCTTTCGGTATGTGGCAAAATAGCGTATTCATCCAACGTGCATTTATTTTTCAAAAACATGCCTGGATTTTTTGTCAAAAAACAAAAGAGTAAAATGTGCATTCATGGAATGAGCTTACCCTCCCTCCCTCCCCCCCCCCCCCCCCCAAAACAATAATTTCAACACTTTTCCCCAAACAACCCCCTCTTAGCAATTACTCTTCTAGACATTGGGTAATTATGAATAAAATTTGCATGAAATCTGCTTGGTTGCAAAGGAGTCCTCAAGGATTGAGGAGAAATTTTTAGCATTTTCATTTATAAATTGATGCATTTGTAAATGCATTCTTATATAGAAATGGTGCGTCACATATATAATCGATGACAATGTTATTCACTTGGAAAAATGCAACGTGGGAACACTGTACTGCTAATTAAACAGGAAATGAGCCAAATAGATCTAAGAGTATTTTTCTTCTCATTCTCTCTTTAAGGCCAATCAGATCCAAGAGTTACATGCTGCAACTAATAATGGACCAAAATAAAAAAGAAAAATGAAATGCGAAGATGAGTTATGGCTAGGACTATTAATAGGGCCGGGCCAGCCCGAACCCGGCCTGTCGCCCTGCAAAAAAGCCCGTGAGCCTAACCTTTGATTGGGCTAAGCTGAGTTTAGATCTAAATATTAAGCCTGAAATATTTTTGAGTCAAACTTAGGCCTCAATAGGCTCAGCCCGTACAAGGCCCGGCTCAGAAAACACACACACACACACACATATATATATATATATATAACCCAAATATAAATTACACACACACATATATAATATAAAATTATGTATAATATATTAATTAAATCCTTAATATATCTCCTAATATATATATATATATATATAAAATAACCCAAATATAAAATTGACACATAAATATATAAAATATAAAATTATATATAATATATTAACTAAATCCCTAATATTTCCTCTCTCCTCAAATAACTCTATCGTTGACCAAATCCCTAATTTTTCTCCCTCCCTCCTCAAAAAACCCTGTCGCCACCCAAATCCCTAAATTTTCCTCCTCCCTCAAACAACTTCGTCGACTTCTTTCTCCCTAAATCTAAGGATTGCTCAGCATAATTCACCAAGTACACACTTCAATCAACTAGACTTGCTTTGAGTGTTGCAGTAGTCTACTTGGGGCTTGTGTAGCCTGTTAGAGCGTGAGAAGTTCTTGCTTTTAAGGGTTTTCATATGTCTGCTATGTGGTTATTTTATGCTAAAAGTATATGTTTGATAGAAGTAAGGAACTGTAATTCTAATGATATTTTGTTATGATCTCATTGTAAGCAACTGTCTCTCAAGAGTTTCAATCAAATGAGTAATTACTGATTATGTGCAAAGTAGTTGAAACTTGTTCAATTAAGGACATATTGTTTTTGAATTGTAGAAATATCCTAATAGGTTTAGGCTCGTGAGCTTAAGCTCACAACCCGAATATTTTGTGAGCTAAGCCTGAGCTTTACATTTATAAACCCGAAACTCATAACCCAATTTATCATGTGAGCTAAACTTGAGCTTGTTAAAACCCGACTCATAAGGTCCCATTGATAGGCCTAATTATGGCCATCTGACTCGTGGAATTCAGATGAGGAATTCTTTGCAAGTGCTTTACTTTTCTCTTGTAACATCTCGGATGGGCTTCACCTAGTCCATCTCTGATCAAACTTCCCTTCGCATATTTTGACTTTACCGTAAGGTTCCTATTGTCTACGGTAGAGATAGCAGGCAAAACCCTGGACCTGCACATTTTTTAATCAAAATTAGTAAATCTGATCAGATTATTGATTGGATTTTGGTATTCGTTAGAGTTACGGATGGATAATCTGATAGGGTTTGGTAAAAGGTTTTTGGACACCTGAGAATTGGAATCGGCATTGTTCTTGCTTCGAAAAAAGAGCTGGATCTATTAATAAATGAAGAAAGGTATCATTTATTTTTCAGCTCAAAGACAGATAACTAGTAGATCTAAAGTACCCAGAAACCAACTCGGGGGATTCACTTTCAAACAAACTAGACAGGTAGGCAACTGTCCATGGAGATTCAAGTAAGCCAAGCACTTCATTCCCCCCTTAGGCTGATTGATTAGGTTAAAAAAAATATGGGCGATTCCGTTAAAGAGAGCATTCAATGATATAAATGTAAATAGTGATAATTGTCATTATAAACAAATAATTAAATGAAACATTTTGTCTGTCACATAAATGTGCAACTACAACTTTCGTAAGCACTTGAATCACCGTCAACGAATTATTTTCTTGCCAGACTTCTTAAGACATTTAAAGCCTTTGAGCGTGCAAAAGCAAGAAACATGCAATTTTTTCAAGATACAAACATGTCCAACTCCATCGAAATAGTATGTGCATGTACGCCTTTCCCATAATTCATATCCATCAAAAAAAATAAGGAAAGCGCCTGTAGAAAAGGAAAGTTGCCTCCCCAGGATTTGACCTAGACCAAACTGAAGATCTTAGGGTCTCACATCATCTTATTTTTTATGATTAACCAACTAATGATAATGTTTATTAATGTTTTATTGAGTTATCTTTGCAGTAAATTCATAAGGAATGCAAAGAAGATGAAATATGCAAAGAAAAACTCATCTGGACAACTATGTGGACGTATCAGAAGAGATGCGAATGTCCGGACAGCTGAAAGGGCTCAAAATGAGTTGGACAGGGACCATGTGGATGACCATCCGAACGTCCGCATGATCCGGATGAGCATCCAGATGCAGTAACGGCGAGTTTTTCAGCATTTTATTTGTGATCGTTTGACCTCTTTTTAACTCCTTTTCTCACCCCTATATGTATCAAATGTATTGAATTGATAAAAGATTTTTACCTACATTGATTACAAGTCATTTTAGAGTAATTTTAAAAGGAAATACTCTAGTGTGTATGTTCTTGTAAGTCCTTGTGAGGTAAGTGTATTGGGGTTGGTTAGTGCTCTTCATAGTTTGGGTGGTAGCATTCAAGTGTAGCAGTGAGAGGGTTAATTGGGTATTGTAAAACTCTTTAGCTCAACTTGTAGAGCTTAATATGAGCAAAGAGGAAATCTTTGGCTCAACTAGAGTTAAGAGAGTGTGAATAAAGAGTGATCCCTCATTGTACATGTTGGTTTGCTTCACCAACTTGAGAAAAAGCACTTAGTGGATTCAAATTCCAAGTGAAAGAGCTTGGGAGTGGATGTAGGTACCGAGTCTGGTACCGAACTACTATAAAAATCTCGGTGTGCTCTTTGTTTACTTTACTTTATTGTTATTTGTTATTTTGAGTTTTATAATTGTTATCTTTGTCATTGTTATTGCAAGTTTGATTATTGCTATATTTGTTGCATTATTTTTGGGGTTAACACAAACACTAATATTTGCATTTGGATTTTTTAATACTAATGGTTTTTAGCCATAGGCGTCATTCTAGGAAGTTGGTGGGCTTGCCCATGACTTAAATTGGCGGTTTTCTGGTTGCGCTATTGCAGGGAAAATGCTTGTGTTCTGTCAACAGTTAGATATTGTTATTTACTAATTACATTATAGTCTTTACTAATGACACTAGTTACATGCTAAAAAATCATTAGAGTTGCAATTTTTTTGTTGTTTTTAATTAGCATGTGTCGCCATATATACCATTCATCAGGGATTGTACGTCGTGCTCGGGGCCTCACAATTTAGGGGGTTTCCATTTTCCTCAAGTTAGAGCTGTGTAACTGCTTTGTATTTTTGTGCAACTATCCAGCATTTTAGTGTAACTGTTCAGGATTGTGATGTAAACACTTTTTCCTTCAAAACCACCTCATTTTTTGTGGTTTTTTTCCTCCAAAATTTGCCCAATGGCACACATATCAGCTATTTATTTTGCCACATTCAATCCTAGCCATGAACTTGATGGAAATGACACTTGAGAGGCCCCAAATTCTTGTACGCCTGGTATACCAGAAATAGAAACAAAAGTGACGAAAATGATGGAAGAGGTTTTTAAGAATGGAGGCAAAAGACAAAGGAAAGGGTTGCTCTAATTAGACTGAAACTCGTCCGTACAAAATAAGCTACTCTATTCCAACCTTTTATGACCATGCTGTATGTTACTTTCTCATATCACTATACACCACTATACTAATATAACTTTTATTTGGACCACAAAGTCTACAAGAAAATTGTAGATCTACTCCATGTAATAGTCTTTCCCTTCTCTACATATACTAGGGACATATCCTCCTTATCTATTCTTGATTCTCTATATTACACCACCTTAGAGTAGTCTTTGTGCTAAGCCTTTATTCACCCAAGAATTTTATGTAATACTCCCTGCATCCCATAAGTGTAGGCTCACTTTTCGTTTGTATTTGTCCTAAATTTTAGGCCTATTTACTTTATTAAAAAGTAGTTAACTTATTATTTTGCTAATATGCCCATATTTAATTTACACAGTTATTAGAAATGCACTACCCATTAGTTAAATTTTCTACTTGAAGTATTAAACACAACACTAATAACTATAATAACTAGATCTACCATTTTTCTAAGAAATCCAGTCAAATGCTCCATTTACTTCAGTAGTATAAAAAACCTCATCTTCATCTAATAACAACATTAAGTAAATTGACTCTTGCATTGAAAAATTATACTCTAATAAGTTCCAAGAACAATGTAGTACTCTATTAATAAGGGGTTTTAGAAGAAATGGATAACAAAAAATAATTTTTGTAACTAATTTAATTAAATTTTTTAATCTGTGTAAAAAAAGAAGTATGCCTAGTCTAATTTAACTAAAGGAGTAGTTTTCTTCCTCATAATTCGTGCCTAGTCTAATTAAATCATTATATTTGGATTATCTTTTGATTTTTTAAGCATCCAATATTAATGCCAAACAAGTTTCAAAAGAGCACCAAAGAAAGCCAACAGGGGCTCTGACTCACTGCCATAAGATCAAACTAATACAGAAACGGCCAAGAAATTAAGAAAACGAAACAAATAATCACGGTGACACGTTATGAAACTAAAGAAGCAAATGCGAGAAGCTCTTCATTGGCCTGGAAGATGGACATGTCTGATTCTTCTAGAGTAACTGCTGCTTCTATTGCATCCCCTTCTTTGGTATCCATCAAAATGAAGTTGTTCTTGGCTCCACACTCAATGGTGGTACAAACCAATAAAGGCTTTCCGAAGCCGAAGTCAACTTCATAAAAAGGAAATCTACACCAACTGCTGCAATAATAAAGATCAGAATTGTGATCACTTTCGTTTCCATTCTCTGATGCAGATAGCGAAGAGGCAAATTCATCATTTGCATTAGCCTTCACTTTGTACTCCTCCAGGAGTTTCACTTTTGCATTCCTAAATTTATGAACCAATTCTGGCAATTTTGTATCATCTTCCTCAGTGGTTGATATGGGAAAAAATGTAATAAAATTTCCAATGGAATTCTGTGGTAACGGAGGGACAGTTATTGTTCGCAAGTTGGCAGCATTCAACAACATTGAAGGCCTAAAAGTACCTGAATTCGCCCTTGTTGCAGCCATGGCACACCTATAAATTAGTGCAGTCACAACTTCAACTCGAGTAGGGCGATCCACTCCCGAATCTGCTGCTGTAGCCTTGAGCTGTGCAAGTTTAGAGGCATCAAACAAGAACCTCTTCGCGATGCAATTTTCTATTGGTGGCGAAACTATGAGTTCTTGAAATGATGCATCGTCAACTGGTGGAAAGACAGAAGCACCGTTAAACTTTGGAGTGGGAACGTAACTGGACTGACGAGCCACGGCAGCCCAATCGTTGCTCAAAGTGCATCTGGTGGAGGCATCAGAGACCTTGTGCGATATACACAGGCCTATGGCCACTCCTCCACAGTCAAAATAGCTGACCTGAATAATCAACAGGGTTCCATCTTTCGGAGGACTGCCAGAGAACAGAAATCGAGGAAAAACAAGATCTCTAAGAGGAGAATTAGGTGGATTGAGGACCTCAGACATGGAACACTCAATCCGGGCTTCTGCAAACTGAACTCCCTTGTCATTGCAATCCACATAGGAGTTGTTGGTTAGCCTTCCGGCAAAGGGAAAATAATAGGTCAGAGTTTTTGATAGAGAAGATTGAAGAATTTCCGATATTTCAGCAGTTGATCTGCTTGGGGAATCAGTATTAGTGCAGGGGTAGAAGAAGGCCCAAGGGATGTATTCGTGGCACATTATTTGTTCTTTGTAAGAGAGCTTGTGACATCTTGAGGAAGGAGGAGTGGGAGAGGAAGGTTTGATGAATTTTTCACAGATCATCTCAAGAAGATCGGAGGTTTCCATGACAATATGATTGTTGATTTTCTTGTCGTTGTTTGCTTGGCTTATGTAGTTCGTTCGGAAATGAAGATAAAAAGTTACTGACATTATACATGTGTGTTATCTGAGTGAGTATTGCGTACACCACGCGCGCCACGTGGCACATCTCGCCAAATAATACAAGATATGACCCACCATTGCCACATGGCGATAAATTATTGGTTCTAGTACAACACGTGACAATGCATGTGGTGTATTGTATACTTTTCCGTGTTATCTAGGGACGAAAGCTTTCACAATTTTCATTTGTTATAATTTCATGGACATAATTTATTGTAACAAAATAAATAATTAAAATTTTGATATTTAAATTAAATTTAAAATAAAAAATACAAAAAACAAAGTAATTTAAAAAAAATTAATTATACCAAAAGGTTAAAAATTTATACAAAAATAATGACGATTTACAACAAAATATTAATAACTTGCATCGCTTTACACTTCTGAGAAATAATTAAATGTCAAATTGTGAGGCCATTCCCGTTATCTACACTGCATGTGGAAATCTGAATAGTTGGGCTCCCCATAAAAAGATTCGATCGAGAAGAGCCCAAAATAAAAATGAATAATTGAGATTGGATCTAGAAGACTTGATATTTATTTATTTATTGGTGAGATTTTAATGCTGGGATTCGACAGCCAATGTGGAGATTCGAACCTGGAGATTGCAATAAATAACGAAGTTGACGTATTCATAATATAGGAAAGGAATCATTTGTTTATTTTATGAGACAAACACCACTCAACCAACAAAGATGTTATTTTTGGGCTGGATCGGATTTTTAAATGCTTCAATTAACTCCCTTCAAAAAGAAAAAATAAATGCTTCAATTAACACCGTGAGATATGATCTGGAGTTTCCTTCTGGAAGATATATAAATTGAAAAGATTAGCGACTTAGTCCTTGTACTCATTCACTTAGCTAATTTTGTTCCTAAACTTTTACTTTATTTAGCAAATTTTAGTTAGTTTTAATTTTTTTTTTTTTGCCAATATCATCTTTTTTGAATTGCATCACCGTGTAAAACAATTTTCACAACTAGCATCCAGAAATTGCAGGGACAATTTTATAACTATACAATTACCGTAAAGGGGAAAATAGAAAGCGAAATCATAAACGGGCTGCAAATTGCAACCTCAAATTTGGAAAAAAAAAAAAAGGGGAAATCGGAGAAAAGATATAGAGCATGACGTGGTATAGATTAAGTATAACAAATCATATGAACAAAACACGTACAAATCAAGTAATAAAAGCTTAATCTCCTAACTATAATACAAGTATACGGGTCTATTGTAGCACTTGGAATATTAGGTATCGAATTTCACGAGGAATAAATAATATTGTAACTACTAAGGCTTTATGACTAACTATTATTAGACTCATAACCCAAATATTTTGTGAGTTGAGTATGAATTTCACCGAAACTCAGTCCAAAACTCAAAAGTGTTACTCCCTCCGTCCTATAAATATAGTCATATTTCTTTTTTCACACAGATTAAGAAATGTGGTTAATATAATTACAACAATTATTTTTTGTTCATAATTTACTCAAATATCCTTTATTAATATTAGATCATTCATTCAAAATAAAAGACACATATTACTATATTATTTTTTAAACTTTAAGTACTTTAGTTTTTTAATGTGCATTAAATATTGGCATATTAGTAAAATTACAACCTAACTGTTATTTAAAAGAGGAAGTAGGCCTGTAGTTTGGAAGAAACACAAAAGAAAAGTCAGTCTATATTTATGAGACGAAGGGAGTATTAATTATATCAGTTAATCCTAAACTTGTTAAATCCCGACTCATAAGGGTTTTTTTTTTTTTTTGGCAAAACCCGTACACGAGTGGGGGATGCCAACCCCAATTTATTAAATACAAAAAAAAAAAAAATTAGGAAGGGGACATCAACCAAAATCTCCAAAACATTTAGGTAAAAGTTTCAAAGTTAAAAAAGAAGTATTACTCGATTACAATGCATTTACGTAATAAAGGAAAACCCTTAGCATCTAGCCTAATAAGACTCTTGATATGAAACGGGAGATGCGAAAAAGTAAAGAAATGAAATTGAGGAAGTGGTAAAGATGCAATTTTGTCAGCAACCACATTAGATTGTCTATGAATATGAGCAACAGATTCACAAGTCTTGGATAGTAAAAAATGAATGCGTCTAAGAACCATACAAAGTGACCAATTTCCAACTTGCTGCTTATGAAGTAAAGATACCAACTTGGGAATCAACTCCAATCAGAATGTTCTCTAATTTGTGATCCACCACCAACTACAATCCAGTTAAAATAGCCTTTGCTTCTGCAAGTAAAACATCCTCATCCCCAAACTCCTTATAGAATGCAAAAGTTAATTTTCCAAACTCATCCCCAAGTAGCCCACCACCAGCAGATTCTTGAGTAGCAATTGAGGCATCCGTGTTGAGCTTGTATTTACCATTGGGAGGATTATCTCATGAGAGATTTGCATAAACCTATCCACGTCATGTATAATCTTGGAAGCTGTCATTCTAATTCCCTTAAATCTTGCTGCATCACGTGCTCTCCACAGAAGCCACAGAATCACCAAGGGAGCCTTTACCCCGAATGTAATAATTGACCAGGGGACTTAGAAGAGAGAAACCAATACATCAAAAAAGATGAAAGGCATGCAAATGAAACTTTCTTCAGCCCAAAAACAGCAAAGAAATAATTCCAAACCTCATCAACAATATAACCATGATAAAAAAAAAATATGCATCAAAGTTTCAATTTCACTACAACAACAACATCTAGATGCAAGGTTGATACCATGGTTTTGCATAACAGAATCAACAAGCAAATAATTGTAAAGCAACCACCATACAAAGAACTGGATTTTAAGTGGCAAAACTAATGGCCACACCTTCTCTAAAACCATAAGGCTCGATTGAAAAGCCTAAAACTCGAAAGTTTATCATTTATATCAATTGATCCTGGATTTTTTAAAGCCTAACTCATAAGACCTGATTGAAAGGCCTAACAAAACTCATACAGAAACGGCCAAGAAATTAAGGAAACAAAAATAATCACGTTGGCATGTTATGAAACTATAGAAGCATATGCGAGAAGCTCTTCATTAGCCTGGAAGATGGTCATGTCTGATTCTTCTAGAGTAACTGCTGCTTCTATTGCACCACCTTCTTTTGTGTCCATCAAAATGAGTCGTTCTTGGCTTCACATTCATTTGTGGTACAAAACAGTAATGGCTTCCCGAAGCCGAAGTCAACTTCATAAAACGGAAACCTACACCAACTGCTGCAATAATAAAGATCACTTTCCTTTCCATTCTCTGATGCAGATAGAGAAGAGGCAAATTCATCATTCGCATTGGCCTTTTCTTTGTATTCCACGAGGAGTTTCATTTTTGCATTCCTAAATTTACGAACCAATTCTGGCAATTTTGTATCATATTCCTCAGTGGTTGATATGGTTAAAAATGTAATAAAATTCCCAATGGAATTTTGTGGTAATGGAGGGACAGTTATTGTTCGTAAGTTGGCAGCATTCAACAACAACGAAGGCCGAAAGGAACCCGAATTCGCACTTGTTGCAGCCATGGCACACCTATAAAGTAGTGCAGTCACAACTTCAACTCGAGTAGGGCGATCCACTCCCGAATCAGCAGCTATAACCTTGAGTTGTGCAAGTTAAGAGGCATCAAACAAGAATCTCTTTGCAATGCAATTTTCCCTTCGTGGCGAAGCTATGAGTTCTTGAAATGAAGGATCATCAACGGGTGGGACTGAAGCACCGTTAAACTTAGGAGTCGGAACATAATTGGACTGACGAGCCACGGCAGCCCAATCATTGCTCAAAGTGCATCTGGTGGAGGCATCAGAGACCTTGTGCGATATACAGAGGCCTATTGACACTCCTCCACAGTCGAAATAGCTGACCTGAACAATCAACAGGGTGCCATCTTTCGGGGGATTCCCGGAGAATAGAAATCGAGGAAACACAAGATCTCTGAGAGGAGAATTAGGTGGATTGAGAACCTCAGACATGGAACACTTAATCCGGGCTTCTGCAAACTGAACTCCCTTGTCATTGCAATCCACATACGAGTTGTTGGTTAGCCTTCCGGCAAAGGGATAATAATAGGTCAGAGTTTTTGATAAAGAAGTTTGAAGAATTTCAGATATTTCAGCAGTTGATCTACTTGGGGAATCAGTATCAGTGCAGGGGTAGAAAAACGCCCAAGGAATGAATACATGGCACATTATTTGATCTTTGTAAGAGAGCTTATGACATCTTGAAGAAGGAGGAGTGGGAGAGGAAGGTTTGATGAATTTTTCAGAAATTATCTCAAGAAGATCGGAAGTGTCCATGACCATATGAATGTTGATTTTCTTGTTTTCGTTTGCTTGGCTTATGTAGTTTGGAAATGAAGATAAAAGTCTGCTTACATGATATTTATGTATATTATCTGCATGACTGCATGTGCAAGTCTGACTAAGCAGGAGAATAAAGAGATTCGATCGAGCTGAGGAAGAAAATAAAAATGAATAATTAAGATACTAATCATGGAAAGTCAACGTAGCTGGGTGGTGATTTTGTGATTCGGAAAACTTTTTTTTTTAAAATTATTTTCAAGATTTGGTGAGATTTGTGTAAGAAGAAATCATTATATATTTTAATGTTAATAACACTTTGCCCCTCGGAGCTTGGGAATTAGTCACACATTATTCCCCTCAACCTTAAATATGTATACTTTGCCCTTTAAAGATTATTCAAAGTTAGAAATTCAAAAAAAAAAAAAAGTGAGCGCTATGATATTATTACCCTTTTATTCATAAAATTATTTATAACTTAATATCATTTTCTTTTCATTTCTAAAAGATTTATATCTTCTCTATCGTATTAATTGTATAAAAATATTAAACTAAAATTTTTTAAAAAAGTTGATATTTAACTTATATCCTTAAAATTGCTTTTCCTTGGATTAATATTTACTTCTATATGTATATTTTTTAATTTATTAGGCTTTAAGTCAAGCAAAACTAATAAATGACACAACATTAAAAATAAATTAAATTATTAAAATTTATATAAAAAAGGTAATACTAAACTCATATTTAAGTAATTTTTATCATTTTAGCTTATTTAAACTTTTAGAGTAATATCATAGTCATTTTTATATTTATCAAATTAGTCCAATATAAAATTCTTAATCAAAGAATTTCTTCTTATTTATTCTTTTGGACTAAACATTATTTTTTTTTGTTTGACTTATTTATTCTTTTTTTTCCTAGTGCTGTATAATGGGCTCACTCATCTTTTTTTTTTCCCAAAATATTCTTTGATTAAAATTTTTATATTGGACTAATTGATAAATATAAAATGACTATGATAATAGTCCAAAAGTTTAAATAAATTAAAATTATAAAAAAGTAATTTAAATAAATGAGTTTGGTATTACCTTTTTTATATTAATTTTGATAATTAAATTTATTTTTAGTGTTGTGTTATTTATTAGTTTTGTTTGACTTAAAGTCTAATAAATTAAACAAAATATATATAGAAGTAAATATTAATCCAAGAAAAAAATTTCAAGGATATAAACTAAATGTTAACTTTCTTTAAATTTTTTAGTTTGATATTTTTATATAACTAACATGTAGAGAAGATATAAATCTTTTAGAAATGAAAGGAAATAATATTAAGTTATAAATAATTTTGTGAATAAAAGGGCAATAATGTCATAACACTCACTTTTTTTTTCTTTTTTGGATTTCTAACTTTGACTGGTCTTTAGGGAGCAAAGTGTATATATTTAAGGTTGAAGGAGGATAAAGTGTGATTAACCCCTAAGTTCAGGGCGGCAAAAGTGTTATTAAACCCTATATTTTATGAGCCAAAGACCGCTCAACTAACAAATATGTCATTGTTCTTGTGGATTAGGTTTTTGTAATGCTTCAACGTGAAATGAGATGTTTTTTTTTTAATTGGCTAATTCCGTACACGGGGGAGGGAGCCACTCCATATTTTATTAACTTTAAGAAAAGAGGGGGACATAAACCTTACCTCAAAATTACACAGAATAGAATAAAAGAAATAAAAAGGAGTACTACTCCCTTTACAGAAAATTCTTAAGAAATACATTTTCTGAAAGAAGGAAAACTAAGTCTATCCATTCTCAATTCTCCTCGAGCTAAGGCAGGTAAGGGTAGATTCATGCGTAACATATCTAAGAATAGCCTATATGAGATGATCCCCAATTTGCTAGACAGTCCGCCACCTTATTTGCTTGACTGATAGCAATGTGAAATCTGAAAATCTTCGTTCATCATCTTCCAGATAGTATTGACCTCCCTTTGTATTTTCCATAGGGCAAACAAATTTCCTCTGTAGTATTCCTACCAGAACTAATGAGTCTGACTCGACATGTACCTAGTGAAAAACCAAAATCTAAACAAATTTTTAAACCTTCCAATACCGCTTTCACCTCAGCCTGCATACTAGTACCACTCCCCACAAAATAAGAAAAGCCAAATAGCAATTTGCCATTCGAATCTCTTAATACACCACCAATCCCAGATTCCCCAGGATTACCATTTGAACTACCATCAGGTGTTTAGTTTCACTCTTCCCTTCAACGGTGGCAACCATTATCACCAATTTCCATCCGAATGTCCTCTGATATGAATGCACAGAATCTAAAAAACCATGCCAAGAATGATGAAACAAAGGTTCTTTATATTTTAAAAAGAATGCATCCCGCAAATCTCTGTATACCTCTCCACAAACCAAATTAACCAAAGGTTTCTGTCCTTCAAAAACTAGCCTTATTCCTCATTTTTCATAAATTCCAGCAAATAAAAATAGGAATCAAATGCCAAAGAAACCTTATACGGCTTTGTTTATGAGTCACCAACCACCAATTAGATAACATACCTCGCAAATGAGTCACCATTGAATTAATTCCACAACTTGAGTTGAAAATTTTCCATACTGTCGAAGCTAGCTCACTAGCCACAAAAATATGATCAAGAGTCTCCACAGCAGGACTTTCACAACAATAACATTTTGATGGTAATTGAAAGTTAAATTTGGATAAAATGTCATCCAAAGGTAAGCTCCCTAACAACAATTTTAACATAATGAAAGATACTTTAAGTGGGATATTGATTATGCCAAATTCTTCCAACAAACAAAGACAATGGCTTACAATCCCTTAACTCATGAAAAGCAGAAGATAAGAGAACTTACCAGATACCATACCCTAGCCAAATCATTACATCTGAGGAACCCCCAGCTGGAACATCAATCAACAGAATTGATTGAACTAATTCAATTGGCAGCCATTGTAACAACAAATTTCTATTCCACACCCCTTCATCCACAAATTCAGAAACCCTATGATTTGCATAATTATTCACCTTGAGGTATAACGCCCCAGAACCCATCCAATTATCCAACCAGAAATGACAACTACCATCATAAACCAATCATGAAATATTCAATTCAACCAAACCATGAATGTTTAACATTCTCTTCCACATAGCTGAACTTTTCAGAAGTGATCTTAGCTTGACAAAGGATGAACATGAGCACAATATTTGGCCCACATGAAAATCGCCTATAAAGATTGTTTTTGTCAGAAATTCCACTAGAATTTGCTGGAAAAGGCTGCATAAATATCTACCATCTTTCTAAATCCAACTCCTCCTTCCTCAACTGGATAACATAATTCTTTCCAACCTATCCAATGGAACTTAGGTCCATCTATATTAGAATTCCATAGAAAATTGGCACACGTCTTCTCCAAAATCTTGAAGACCCCAATTGGCACAATCGAAGATGCCAAAAGATGTATAGGAATAGAAGATAGTACATGACGAATCAAAATGATCCTACCCCCTGGGGACAAAAATCTAGTCTTCCAAGACAGTATTTTATTCAAAACAAACTGACAAAGCTCTGAAAAATACGATATCTTAGGCTTCCCAAAAAAAAAAAGGACAACCCAAGTATTTAATGGAAAATTGTTTTTTGAAGAAGTGAGTTATCTTTTCAATTAATCGTACCCGTGTAGCACTCATCTTTGGATGGACTAAAAAACCACTCTTCTGAACACTAATCATCTAGTCCCGAATCATGCTGGTATTTCTCCAAAACCTCCATCAATCTTAACAATGAATGTTTAGAAGCATTTGAAAAAATCAACACGCCATCAGCAAATGCTAAGTGAGATATATATGGACACCCAGGAGGCATTCTAAAACCCATGAAAGAAGACGATTCAGACATTTTGTTCAATGCTCGAGATAGTACCTCAGCACCAATGATGAATAATGCCGGAGACAAAGGATCTTCTTGCCTAAGCTCTCTTGAAGATTTGAAAAATCCAAAGCTCACTCCATTGATAATAACAGAGAACCATACATTGGAGATCAACCTCTAGATCATATCAATGACACCTTCACCAAAACCAAAGGCTCTTAAAACACTGATTAAGAAAGGCCAAGAAACCCTGTCATACGCCTTCATCATATCCAATTTCAATGCAACATTCCCTCCCCTTGTCTTATTCCCAATGTCATAAATAATTTCTTGAGCTAAAAGGAAATTATCTGAGATACTGCAGGCCTTTAACAAAGCCACTCTGCTGAGGTGATATGATTCTAGGAAGTACAACACCCAACCGATTAGAAATAATTTTAGATATTACCTTGTTGAAGAAGTTGCATAGACTAATCATTCGAAATTGGGAAAACTCTTAAGGATTAGGCCCCTTCGGAATAAGCACTATGGAGGTCCCTGTTATAGAGCGAGGAAAAGTTCCCCCACAGAAGAAACTAGCTATGGCACTACAAACATTTTTGGCAATCACCTCCCAAGCAAAAGTAAAGAATCTTCCGGTGAAACCGTCAGGTCCTACAGAGCTCCCTCCATCCATTTGAAAAATCACGTTTCTTATCTCCTCCTCAAATGAAAAATAACGTGAAATGAGATCCGGAGTTTCTGGAAGATTATTAAATTTGGGTTAAGAATATTTTGCTCCCCTGAACTTAGAGGTTAATCATACTTTACCCCCTAAATCTTAAATGTATATACATTTTGCCCCTTAAAGACTAGTCAAAGTTAGAAATTAAAAAGTGAATGTTGTTACCCTTTTATTCATGAAATTATTTATAACTTAATATCATTTCCTTTCATTTCTAAAAGATTTATATGTTCTCTATCATGTCAATTATATAAAAATATTAAACTAAAAAATTTAAAGAAAGTTAATATCTAATTTATATCCTTAAAATTAATATTTAATTTATATCCTTAAAATTAACATTTAATTTATATCCTTAAAATTTTTTCTCTTGGATTAATATTTACTTCTATATAAATTTTTTTAAAATTTATTAGACTTTAAGTCAAACAAAACTAATAAATAACACAATACTAAACATAAACTTAATTACCAAAATTTACATAAAAAGGTCATACCAAACTCATTTATTTAAAGTAATTTTTTATCATTTCAATTTAGTTAACTTTTAGGCTAATATCATTGTCATTTTTATATTTATCAAATTAGTCCAATATGAAATTCTTAATCAAATTTGCTAAAAATGGTTGATATATCCCAATTTTTTTAATTTACAGAAGGAAAATAAAGGTTAAATCAAATTTTATTTTTTTACAAGAAAAAGCAATAATAGTAAACTATAAATACATCAACAAAAAATGACAACAATATTAGCCTAAAAAGTTTACATAAACTAAAATAATAAAAAGCTACCTTTTTAAATAGAAAATAAGTTTAGTAGTACATCTTTTTCTTTAAAAAAATTGCTATCTATGTTTATTTTAGTTTTTTATATTTATTTATTTTTTGACTTATTTATTATTTTTGGCTGTAGTGTTGGTAATCGGCTAATGCTTCTTTTTTTCCAAAATATTATTTGATTAAGAATTTCAAATTGGACTAATTTGACAGATATAAAAATAAAAATATAATATTAGTCCAAAAGTTTAAATAAATTAAAATAAATGAGATTGGTATTACCTTTTCTATATAAATTTTGGTAATTGAATTTATTTTTAGTGTTGTGTTACTTATCAGTTTGGTTTGACTGAAAGTCTAATAAATTGAACAAAATATATATAGATGTAAATATTAATCCAAGAGATTTTAAGAATATAAAGTAAATATTAACTTTTTTTAAAATTTTTTTGTTTGATATTTTTATATAATTAACATGATAGAGAAGACATAAATCTTTTAGAAATGAAAGTTATAAATAATTTCATAAAATAAAAGGGCAATAATATCATAAAACTCACTTTTTTTGAATTTCTAACTTTGACTAATTTTTAGGTGGGCAAATTGTATATATTTAAAGTTGAGGTGGGCAAAGTATGACGAAGCCCTAAGTCTAGGGGGGAAAGTGTTATTAACCCATTAAATTTTTAGGACAATGTGCCATAACGAAAGCCTGTGGTGGTATATCATAAATTTTAGTGACGTCTTCTTTGTTATAGTGTAGAGTTAAAAAAAAATCATTTTTCTCTGGGTGTAGTTAATTCAAAAGATCCGGGCTGATGTATATCTCTAGAATTTTGTCAGTCTTTACATCATCTCGCATGTGGTGTTGTCTACATGGATACCCTTGATTTATATGTGTACGTCTTCTTTACTCTCTTTTTTTGGTGTGATTTCCTTATTTTAAAATAAACCCTTCTTAATTCCCCAGTTTACATCACGTCCCACCAACCTGTTTACTGCCCTTTGCAACCTTCCTCCAGCACTGCACTAGTGATCAAACACTAAGAAACTATGCTTAAATATGATTATTCCATCACCAACAAATGTGGTCCAGCTGCCCTGTTTGTGAACATTTGTTTATCCTATTTTGAAGGCTCCTTGTTTTACAACTTGGAGGGTTTCCTGATTTTCATTGCAAACTTTGTTTCAATAAACTATACTGCAGTGTATAATTTATAACTGAAGTTGTTAGGAGCTTATTTCTTCTGAAAACTTACTGTTTCATTCTATTATAAAAAGTTAAGATTTCAATTAAATAATTAAATTATATTGTCTTGCATAATTTGTAGTTGAAATTATTAGGAACTTATCCCTTATAAAAGCTTACTGTTTGAGATTTTAACTAAAAAAGATAATTATACTGTGCTTTACAATTTGTAGCTAAAATTATTAGAAACTTGTTTGTTTTCATTCTTCTAAAAAGTTAGCATTTTAACTTAAAAAAATTACATTGCGCTTTATAGTTTGTAGTTGAAATTTTTAAGAACTCATTCCTTGTATAATTTGTGGTTGAAGTTGTTAATGAGGAACTTATTCCTTGTAAAAGCATGCCATCCCCCCCCCCCCAACACCAACAAACCACACCAAACATAAAAGATCTTATTCATTTATTCAATACATCAGGAGATGAAGTGGACGCCAGCAAAATTGCAGGATAAGCGCCCAAACTAGCAAGGTCAAGAATGTAAGACCTGTAGCTATTACACTGTACAAAGATTTCCTGTGAAAAATTCCAACTCAAGCTAATTATCCAATTCTCCTTGGTATCCAATTTACGCCATGTCATAACCTAACTTCTAATCTTCTGCATGATTCTGGAAATGAGAATGTCAGCTTCAGTCACTTTATTACTGAAAAACCGATAATTCCTTTCCTTCCATAGATGGTAAACCACAACCCCAAGAGCAAGTTTTATGATAAATGCATAGAAATTATCCCTCTTCAAATGAGGAATCAACAATTGAATTTTAGCATGCCATTCATATGGTCCACGATTTTTTAAGCAAGCTGCTTGAATTCTGGCCCAAATATAAGCAGAATAATCACAGTTAAAGAACAAATGATCGGTAGTTTCGACCCCAGTATTGCAAAACACACGACTATCTTCATCAATGATTCCCCATCTTTGTAATTGGCTTTTGGTATAAAGTCCGTTTATATACAGCATCCATAAAATGAATGTGTGCTTTAAAATACAATCTTTAAACCAAACCAAATAATGCCATCCTATATCAATATTTAAAGGCATCAATATCTCAATAGTAGATTTAAGAGTAAACACCCAGATTTGCTAGCTTTCCATCTTATTAAATCTTTACTGGAGGGATCCAAGAATGTAGCAGGTGGTAGATTCCCTTATGAAATCCACCACATCAGCTGTTCTTCTTCTTCCAGATGGCTGTATCCATTCCCCATACTGCCTGTAAGAAGCTTTTATAATGCCAAACAATATCTGGCTGGGCCCCGGCATGCCAGTTGTCAAACCAGAGAAAAGTATCCTCTGTACTACTAATGACAGAGAGGTAATATGGCAATGAGTCACTTATGGAGAAAAAGGGACTCTAAAATGATAACGATCTTAAAACCCTCAGTTTTTCACACTGGAACACTTTTCAAATAACTGTTTTGAAGATTAGGTGATAATCTAATTCAAAACTTTTCACAAAATTATACTAAATTATCAAATATATGAATACCTTGTTGAATCGTTTGACCCCAATTCAACCTGTATAGTGAAATCAAACGAATTTAAAAAGAAAAAAGACCTAAACAATAATCAAACTAGTTAATTAGAACTTAAGATATAGGAGAAACCTTCAAGAATCACTCTTGAAAAGGCCAAAATTAGCTCTCATCACCAAGAACTAATGAAGATTTCTCAATGGAGAAAACTGAAATTTTATTAATTTCAACTCATGATGACATAACATACGAAAAATGACACTATAGTTAGCCTTATATAGGTGGGAACGAATAGAGGATCGAGCGATTAGAACTCTATAACTCCACCCCAGAGGTCGGGAGTTTAAATCTCATCAACACCAATTTCCCAACCCTATTGTTATAGTGTAGGATTTATCAAAAAAAAACCCCCCCTTATATAGGTAAAACCCTAAAGAATAATTTTGGAAAGTTTTAAAGCAAATACAACTCAAAAATTAAAAAAAATAAAAACTAAAAAAACAGTAAAAATCGTAAAACTTCTGGTTGAATCTGTGCCTACTATCCACGTGCGAATTGCCATCATGGATATCATCAGAATGTCAAGCAAAAAACGAGCCATGGGTGCTTCATCACGAGCCGCAGGAGCGGCTCAATCTATCTCGTCCACGTCTAGCTTTTGGTTCTGCCTAGTGAAGATTCTGCCTGGCACCACGCAACAACCAACCTTTTGTCCCTTGAGTGGATGATAGATAGGCTATCTTCCATGTCCCTTTGCCATGTGTAAAGCCCTTTGAAGCTTCCAAATAGCATAATTTGATGAAATCTGTTGGCAAAGCTTTTAAGACTCAGATGGGCACTACCATGCACGTATCAAACTCCCCTTCTTCAAAATGATTCGTCCTCGAATCATCACTCATAATAGATAAAGGATAGGGCTTGATCTCAAGAGGTAACTCAACACTCAGTGCTAATGATGCGTCAAGTTGCATCGACTCCTCCATGGGTGATTCCTCAGCTAGGCTCCGTTCCTCCAAAGGTTGTGGACATTCTTTGACTTTAAGCTTCTCAATTGGTTGACGCTTATCCTCATGGAATTATCGAGTATGCTTTTCTTTTGGAGCAACAACATATGATTCAAGTTTGTCTACAAACTGTTTCATGCCTTCCTCAATAACAGCTTCACATCAATTCACCTCTTCCCATATAGAATCAAAAGATTGTCTCCAACAGGGTTTGGAATTTCATGATTGCTCCATCCTCCTTGAAACAATACCCTTATAGCCATATTCATCAATAACTGCCTTCTTAGAGGATTTGGATTTGCTCTTTTTGTCAGGCAATTTTTCACTTCCCAACTATCACTTCTTGCATTAATGCCTCATTGGAGTTCCCATACAAATTACTCAAGATCTTCATTATTCATTATTAATAGCCTACAAAAATAGAACAAATTCTCTCCAAATTTGTGGCTTTTATAAAGATCTCCCCCTTGTATGCTTTTTACCACTCAAGAAATTTTTTAAACCTTGTCCCTTGTTTTTTTTCCACAAACACTAAACAATTCACAAAATACAAATAAATTTGGACAAAATTCAACAGTGAACAGAAATTCTGAGGTGAACAATACCGATGAACAGTGCCATGAATACTAATGGTAAATAATAATTTTTTTAAACGTCTAAGAACACAAAGGTTCAATCTTTGACCACTCAAACCTAAAAAAATTCAGCCCTCGAAAATCTTGAACCCAAGAAAAGTACAAAAATTGATCCTGTAAACACAAGAATGTACTACAGAAAAACTATAGAAAATTGGCAAGGAAATCACAAACTAAATAAAAGACACTAACTTTGACATTTCTAGATAAAGGACAATTCAAGAAACTGACAAAAACAACAAAAACACAAGACCTAAATAGAAAAGATATATCAAATTGGATTGTAAAATGAAAAGATGTATCCAAAAGGGTTAAATACAAAAATCTAATTTTCAAGATCCCAAAGCTCTGATACCAACTGGTGCAGAAATGGGGACCTCGAGATGACAATGCTCCTAAAACCCTCAGTTCTTCGCAGAGGAAAACTCCCCAAATGACCATCTTGAAAATTAGGCGATAATCGAATCCAAAATCTCTCACAAAATTGACTAAATTATTAAGTATATGAACATCTTGTTGAATTGTTCGATCCCAATCTAACCCATAAAATGTAACTAAACCAATTCAACCAGAAAGAAAACCTAAACCCTAATCAAACTCGTTGATTAGAACTTAAGGTATAGGAGAAACCCTCAAGAATCACTCTTGAAAAAGCCAAAACTAGCTCTCATCACCAAGAACTAACAAAGATCTCTCAATAGAGAAAACTAAAACTTTATTACTCTCAACCCATGACAGCATAACATATGAAAAATGACACTGTGGTTAGCCTTATATAGGCGTAAAAACCTAAAGAGTGTTTATGGAAAGTTTTAAAACAAATACAACTCAAAAACTAACAAAAATACTCAAAAAAAATAAAAATCGTAAAACTTTTGGCCAAATCCATGCCTACTATTTGTGCTCAAATTGCCGTCACTAATATCATCAAAATGTCAAGCAAAGAACAAGTTGCGGGAGCTTTATCACGAGCTACAGGCACGGCTTGCCCTATCCCTTCCTCTGCTAGCTTTTGATCCTGTCCAGTGAAGATTCTACCTCACACTGTTGATCTCACACGTGACCACTGGCCTTTTGTCCCTTGAGTGGATGCTAGATAGGCTATCTTCCATGTTCTTTTGCCATGTGTAAAAAGCCCTTTGAAACCGCCAAATAGCATAAGTTGATAAAATCCATGGTGCAGCTTCTAAGACTGAGACGGGCACTACCACACACATATCAGCCACTTACCGGACCTGAAGTAGTTTCCTCCAGTCCCAAACCTCTTTGCTTGACTGGTTTACACAATTCCTGCCAACACACTTTAATTCCTACCTTAGCTATAATAGTCCCCTTCCATAAGAAAGTAGTAAGGGTAGCCTTAATTTTCTTAATGATTGTTTTTGGTATTAAGAAAATATTGCTCCAATTAACCTGTAAATATGGTAAGACTGACTTTTCAAATTGTAATCTGCAAGCAAATATCAAGAGTTTCGAACTCCAATCTCTACCTTTCTTTTGGACTTTATCAATCAAAACTATACAATTAAAAGTAAATAACTAGGGGTTCTCTGTTACACTTTGTGATATTAAGTTTATGTTACACTATCTAAGTGAGTGATAAATGTATTTCCACTAACCAAATTTCCATAGAAGAGGACACGTGTCGTTCATTGAGGTAGTATAAAATGAGTGTTGTTGGTTTTGTACTAAAGCTAATTAATTTTAAGATTATAATTTATATTTATTGCCAAGTGATTAGGAACCTAAAGGGTCATACACAATAGAACTAATTCTTGGGTTAAATTGATTTAAATAATTATGTGATAATTATGGGATTAATTTGTGAGATAATTAATCCTAAAGACTTATTAATAAATAGAGGAATTATAGTAGTGGAAGAATTTCCTTTTGAAGGAAATTAAAACCTACTAAATATCTTATTTGGTAAGATATCCTAATAGGTAAGGGTTACCTATTACCGAATTCTTGTTGGATAAGATATCTTAATTATTACTCTATGAATAAGTCCTAAACACCAAGATTTGACATGACATACAATATAATGTTAGAAAATTAGAGAGATAAAAATAGTTTTTATTTATACAATTTTCTTCACGTTGGGGACGTGTCAAGTGGATCTAGCATATTTATTTGGTGTTGATCAATCTTGACGAAAATCCCAAGAAGGTGTTTGTGTTGATGCCTTAGAGGCCGGACACATGTGCGGCTGTGGTTGACATCGCGTATCTTTGATCAAGTTAATTCGTTTAATTACGTCATTAAAAGGTCCGTTCTTGTTTTTGTATAGATAATCAATGATATTGGTTGGAAGTCAATTTTATATTCCGCTGTGTCAAATTGTTGTTGGCATATTGATTTCCTAATAGTGGTATCAGAGCAACGTGTTTTGATTATCTATACTTGAATAATTATGTATATGTATGTATAATTTAATTGATGAATTTGAGAAGTAATATTTTGAAAATTTGTTTAAAAAATATTTAAATTCATATAGACAAAGTTTTGTTTGGCAAATTTTTGTCTCGTTACCCTTACAAAATTTTGTCTCATTGAAATCCTTGTTTTGTTCAGTTTGACCATACAAAAGGATTAAAGAAAATTCTATTTTTTGTTAATGAATTAAAAAATTATGGAAATTCGGTTATTGTTCAAAAAATTTCTCAAAAATTGTTTTCTGGAATTTTGAATTACTGTTAATAAAAAAAAATTATGTTTTCAAAATTTATTTTCTAAAAAAAAAGGGGGTGCCGGAAAAGATTCCGGCTAAAGAATCAAACAGATTTTGGGCAAAAATTGATTGTCGGAAATTGTTCCCGGCCCTTGTTCGCCGAAGTTAAACCATCGCGACCGGCCACAGCCAGTGGAACGGTGATTACGAACCCAGCGACCTGCGACCAGAACGTTCTGTTCAAGGGAGAAGATGACCGGCCAGAATTTGTCTGGGCCAGATGATGGCCAGAAAAATATGGCCGGATCGGGTCGTGATTGATAAAGGCTAGCCAGATCTACTGGAGTTTGGCCAGAAGATGCTGGCCGGAGCTGCGCAAGAGGAGATCTGGTCAAGGCCAGAGCCAATGCTGAATCAGATGCGACCAGAGAAATCTGGTTGCTTAGTCGGCGTGGCTGCCCACGACCGGAACATGCGGCCGGCAAATGAGATCAGGTCGACGTTGGCCGGGCAAAATCTGGACACGCCGTCGCTGGAAAGAGGGAGAAGAAGATTAAGTGGCGGTGCGATTGAGCGGCAGAAAACCCTACGCATCGAAGGATGTCGAAACGACGTCCAAAACCTAAAAAAAAAAAAAAAGGTTTTCCCTTGGTCAATTGGTGTGGTTTGACCACACCAGCATAGAAACGACGTCGTTTGACGCCAGGACCTTTACAAATAAATTTTTTTATTTTTGGAACTCTGGTCAAAGGTGCTGTTTGACCGTGCCTAAAAGGAGAAAAGTTTCCTTTTTGCAATTGTGCCCTTGATTTTCGTCCTTTCTTTGTTTGACTGCCCAATTATTGTTATTTGATTATTTTTTACCCAAAAGCTTCTCAAATAATTCAATTCAATCAATTCTAATGTGATTAGAATTAATGTACATATACATTCATGACTGAAATTTTATTTATTCTTTAAATGTTATTATTTAGATAATATATGTGATTATATTTAATAAAATGATGAGATTTATTTTATTTGAATGACATATCATATGTGAATTTTATATTGTCAAAATAATGTGATTTATTTTATTACATATTGTATGCTTTATTTGATCAAATATTTATTTTCATATATGATATATGTGCACGATGAGACCATAATTTATCCCTCAATAAAAAATAGATCAATTCCTTTATTATAGTATAAATAATTCTTGTTAGGATAACTTGTTGAGTTAACTCAAGGTTATTCTATCAGGAATATTTGTTACTATGAGATATGATCTCTGAATAATGGTTTTGATTTAAATAAATATATTCTAACTATTATTATAATTTAAACATTTCTTGTTAGAATAACTTGTTGAGCTAACTCAAGGTTATTCTATTTAGAATATGTTTACGATGAGATATGATCTTTAAACAATAGTTTCGATTTAATTAAAAATATTAAATCACGAGTAGTTGCCTTCCATTATTATAGTTTAAATAGTTCTTGTTCGGATAACTTGTTGAGCTAACTCAAGGTTGTTCTACCTAGAATATATTTTTACTATAAGATGTGATTTCTGAATAATGGGTCTGATTTAACAAAGGCTCATGGCTTGTTGAGCTAACTCAAGGTCATGTGTCTTTGAGGCAAGGAATTAGGAGACATATGTGATATGTGTATCAAAGATTGATACCTAACTATTTAGGAGTTACAAAAGTTGTAATTGATAATTGCTACCTACCTGTTGAAATTATTTTTGATTTGTTAAGCTAACTCAAAATTAAAAATAATTAAAATGGGATCCTAGCCTACCAAGAATTTTATGAAAATTCTTGAATTAATTATGAGGGATATTAATTTGAATGAAATAGTGGGAGCAAAACAAAAAAAAATTTATGTTCATATATAATTTTATTTTAGTTTTGTTTATTGCATAAATATAAAGTCATAGTCTATCTTTATTTTCTTGTTGTAGAATGTATAGTCACGTGAACACATAACCCACCTTTTAGGACTCCATTTTAATTGAAATTCTTGGATTAGGATAAAGCTTGAGAATAGTTCTTAAGTGTACAAATATTAGATTATCTTTGATACCCTGATTCTATTTGTATAGGAATCAATGGGCACTTTATTACTTGTCAAGGGGAAACCCAAGGCTAGTCTTGAGAAGGCCTAAATAGCCTTGACAAAGTATAAAGGTGTGATCAAATAAACAAGTCTATAGGCATGTGTTTCCCATCTAGAAACAATTAGTATTGGAAAGCAAATTGTATGGCTTATCTCAAGACTTAGAAGTCAATGAGGTCTGATGAAACTTTTGACTTCTAACATGTTTATGATTGAGATAAAGTAATCTACTAATCAAGATTCTTGGGTATTAGATACTGAATTTGGATCTCATATTTACACAAATATGCAAGATCTTGAGAATAGTAGATTTTTAGGCAAAGGAAAGAGTTAAACTACATCTAGGGAATTGAGTAATAGTTGTTACATTAGCTGTAGGGATTTACATACTCTTTTTGCCAACTAGACTTATTCTAGAATTAAAGGATTGCTAGTATATTCTAGTGCTTACAAAGAACATAATATCTATATTTGCATTAGATGTGGATAGATTTACCATTACTCAAAAGAATAAATGTTGTTCTTTTTGCGTGATGGCGTTCTAAGTAGTACTAGTTTATTAAACAATGGCTTAAATATTCTAGATTTTGATAAGTCCATTCTCAATATAGACATCAAGAGACAAAACTTGATATTTTGAAGCAATTTTATCTTTGGCATTTTAGACTTTGTCATATAAATAAGAAGTGTATATCCAAGTTACATAAAGATGTATATTTGGACTCATTCGATTATGAATTCTATGAGATATGCGAATCTTATTTACCTGTTTAAATGACCAAGACACCTTTTATTGAAAATGAAAGGTGAATGTGCTAGTGATTTTTCTTGGGCTTATTTTGTAACCCAATATCGATCCATGCTAAAGGTAGCTTCTTGTACTTCATCACTTTCACGAATAACCATTTTAGATATGGTTATGTGTATCTTACGAGATACAAATTTGAGATTTTTGAAAAGTTCAAGACCTTTAGAGTTGAAGTAGAGAAATAAGTTGATAAGAGTATTAAAACACTGAGATTTGATTGAGGTAGAAAATACTTGAATCACAAGTTTCGAAATACCTAGAGGAGAATAAGATTCTTCCTCAATGGACTCCATTATATACACCATAATTGAATGGTGTGTATGAAAGAGGAGAATTGTGCACTAGTCGATATGGTACATTCCTTGATGAGCCATGTTAGACTTCTAATCTAGTTTTAGAAATTTGCCTTGAAATTGTCTCCCATACACTCAAATGAGTTCCAACTACAATTGATTGATACCGCCTCATATAAGATATGGTATGGCAAGAAACTAATTCTTAGTCAGATTAGAATTTGAAGATGTTTTGCTTATGTGAAGCATCACATCAGACAAGTTGGAGACTGAGTCTTATAAATGTTTATTTGTGGTGTATTCTAAAGAAAGTTTAGAATGCTAATTCTACAATTGCCTTGAGCAAAATTGTTTTTCTCAAGACATGCTATCTTTTTAGAAAAAGTGTTTATTCTTGAAAGAGACAGTGAGAGTAAAGTAGAATTTAAAGAAATTTAAGAACCGCAAATTAACAAAAATAACAGTTGGCACCTGAGCTTAAGCCATATATTGATGAGGCGCAAACAGAAGCTCGAGTTACAGAAAGTCTTCATAGTTTTAGTAAAGTACATGATTCTCTTTAGAGATATAGAGTTCTCATAAATGAGAGTAATGATGTGCTAGTCATAATTGATGACGGGTTTTACTTGCTATGAAGAGGCCATGTTAAGTGTATACTCTTTGAAGTAGCGTAAAGCCATAAAATCCAAAATAGATTCCATGTTCGACAACAAGGTATGGACTTTGGTCGAACCATCCAAAGGGGTAAAACTCATACAGTGCAAGAGGATCTTTAAAAGAAAGATTGACATGGATAATAATATGATTACTTACAAATCAAGGAGTTAGAACATTCGTTTTAGTGGGATGGTCAAAGAGTTTGATTTTTCTCAAAAACGAAGATGAGCCTTGTGTATACAAGAAAGTGAGCACTGATTTTTTTTAACACTTTATGTGCATGACATATTGGTATTGAGAAATCCTATATGTATGCTTTAAAACGGTAAAAGGAGTGACTGTCCAAGAATTTGTGCATGAAACATTAGGAGATAAACAACCTATTTTTGAAATTTAGATATATAGAGATAGATCTAAGAGGTTGCTTGGTCTCTCAATTAATGTATATAGACAAGATGCTAAAGAAGTTTAGCATGAAGCAATCAAAGGAAGGGTTTCTGTGGAACACAGTATTACCCTTTTGAGCTATGTTATGTACGAGATTGATGTCTCCTATGCTCAAAGTGTTATGAGCAAATATCAACCTAATTCTAGTGAATGTCACTAGATATTTATCAAGAATATCCTAAAATACTTTAAAGAAATTAATGGATTATTCTTGATTTATGGAGTTCACACTTTAAAAGTGTATGGGTTTATAGATGTAAATATTTAATTATTTAAGAATGATAATAGATTATAATCTATACTTGTGTTCACGTTGAATGGTGGTATTGCTAGTTAGAAGAGTTCTAAACTAGACACTGCAACAGATTCTACAACAAAGGCCAAGTGCTTTGAAGCTTTAGAAGCTAAGTTGGATCTAGAAGTTCATTATTGAACTTACGGTCTCATCTATGATCCAAACAAGTATTTTGGCTATACCATTTATTCAAGGAAATAATTGGTAGAAACGATTTAAAGATAGATGAGATTCCCATTGAGGATAATGTGACTAATTCATTGACTAAGCCATTATTCCAAAAGAAACATGATAGTCATGTATATTCATTCAATATAGTGTATATGAATGATTGGTTTTAGTCAAAATGGGAGATTGACTTGTAATTTGACAAACTATATGTTTGATTATTATTTATGCAGTAATAATGATATGACATTTTATTATTTTGAAATTTATTTATTTTCTTAATGATAAAGTTCTTAGATTGATATTTATTATTATTCTTAAAGTATCCCTAATCATAGTATTAACAATATAAAGGACATTGTTAATGCGGATAAATTAGCATATATGATGATATATGGGTAGATTGTTAGAGAACATATTCACTAGATTGATCCGCTTAGAGATTTCCATAAGGTTAACTGTTTGAGTGCCAATGGCATAATCTCTACGTGACAGTAGTGTAAATGATCCTTTGACTTGAGATTATAAGAGTATCTTTAGTGTGGATTGTTGTACTTTAACTCTAATAGTCCATAATCCGTAATGGGTTATGTGTACGATAGAAGTTGGGTATAATAAGAAACACGAATTGATAGTTTATGATCAATATAGAATTCACCACTCCTAATAGTGGGAGAGCATATCCCTATTGTGGCCATACTTGTTGAAATATCAACTCAAGAATGTTTGCAAACTAGTCAATAATTTAGAAAAGTTCTAAATTTATTGAAAAATGGAGTTGAATTTCTGAAACAAGAAAGAATAATAATTAGTATATTAAGAGTTGGTACCTATACTTTACTCTTGTACTAATTTGGGATATAATATGGTAAAAGGATGATAATTACACGGAATTTGGTTCATGGATAGGTGAAGTCAATCACTTAACTTTCCTAACACTTGGGTGGTCATGATGCGTGGCTAGAGACCAATCTTGATCTATAAATATAAATTAATTAATTTTGATTAATGATAAATTAAAGTTGTTTAATTTATCCAATCTTAGAATCCTTATGACTAAATTAGCTTTAGTCCAAGTGGGAGTTTGTTGGTTTTGTACTAAAGCCAATTAATTCTAAAATTATAATTTATATTTATTTTCAAGTGATTAGGAACCTAAAGGGTCACACACAATAGAACTAATTCTTGGGCTAAATTGATTTGAATAATTATGTGATAATTATGGGATTAATTTGTGAGATAATTAATCCTAAAGACTTATTAATAAATAGAGAAATAATAGTAGTGGAAGAATTTCCTTTTGAAGGAAATTAAAACCTACTAAATATCTTATTTGGAAAGATATCCTAATAGGTAAAGGTTACCTATTACCGAATTCTTGTTGGACAAGATATCTTAATTATTACTCTATAAATAAGTGCTAAACACCAAGATTTGACACGACATACAATATAACGTTAGAAAATTAGAGAGAGAAAAATAGTTTTTATTTATACAATTTTCTTCACGTTGGGGACGTGTCAAGTGAATCTAGCATATTCACTTGGTGTCAGTGTTTTTAAAACCGGACCGGACCGGCCGGTTCGACCGGTTCGGCCGCGAACCGGCCAGGCTTCCGGTCCGGTTCAAGACAAATCACTGTTTATCTTTCAAACCGCTATGAATCGGATTGAACCGGCGAACCGGATTGAACCGGTCAACCGTTGGACCGGCGGTTTCTTGAATTTTGACTTTTTCCAAAAATTTTTTGACCTCTGCTGCAGGCCAAGGCCTCGAACCTGGGATCTCTTGTGCAAAGACTAAGGTGGCTACCACTGAGCCCACTTTTGTTTTGCTGTGTTTATGTTCCAAAATATTTTATTTGTTCTTTATTTTGTTTTTTCCTTTAACCATTTTAATAAAATTGATTGATTATTACATTTTTAGTTTCTTTATTTCCTTTATCAATTATGTATAACAAAATTAACTCATTCTTTTTTTTAGTTTCTTTATTTTCATTAACCATGTTTAATGAATTTAATTGATTCTTAACTTTTTTTTTGTTTTCTTTATTAATTATTTTTAATGAAATTAATTGATTCTTACCTTTTTATCTTGTCATCCAAATTCATTATATGAAAGAAATCTTAGATGTACTTTTACCAAAATCTCTCATACTAAGATTAGCCCTTATATCAAAATTGTTTAATCATTCATTTTTATGCCCAAAACATTCTCCTAATTAAAAGTTTAAATTGGTATTTTTGTAAGTCATTTGTTTAAAATTTTGAATTATGGTTAATCATTATTCAATAATAAGCATGCATGACATCTTAGAAGTAAGTGGGTAGAAAGCTATTTCTTTTATTAATAAAATTAAAAATCAATTCAAATTATTAAAATCATATTTTTCAATGCAATATATTAATTTAATAGCATCACATATACACCTTTTCTTGATATATTAAAAGAAATTATGTAAATTAAAAAGAATTGATTAAATTAATAACTAATAAGCAAATAGATTTACTTGTTAGTTTTATTTTTGAGACTACTCTATAGAGTCAAATTGACGCGCTAAATAATCTGATACGTCAAACATAAAATTACTTTTAAGAGAATACATCTAAAGTTAAAGTTTGAGAACCGATTCTCAATAAAGTTTAGGCCCTTTTAAGAAATTTTAAATCAAATTCTAGATTGATACAAATTTGTAGAAATTAGCTCTCATTAGGTGTGGTAACAAAACTAAACTAATAGTAAGACAATCAAATTGAAATTTGATAATTATTTGAGTATGTGAACCTACCTTAAAAAATAGGACAAAAGTTTTTTTTATTTAAAAAAATTACATTTATTCGAACTGGCCTATATACAAAGTTAATTTTATTATTTGGTATTAAAATAAATTTAAAATTTACATTGAAAAATAAGTCTTGACGATATTAAAAGAGTAAAAAAATGTGAAAGAAACAAATATGGTTTAATAATTTAGAATATTCAAGACTGTCATTTAAAATATTTAAAAATAAAATATACTTTAGTTGTGAATTTAAAATATGTGTTTCATCTGTATTTTTTTTCCCTATTCACTTACTTTTTATAGTTATTATATGTTTTATACTTGTAATGTCATTTTCTTTGTTAATTTAATTATTATAGACATAGAATATTTTATAAAATTTTTACCAAATAGAATAAATTCATTAACTTATATATTTGAATATATTTAAACAATTAATGGGTTAACTAGATCAATAAAACGGAGTATATCTAGTATTTATTTTATATTATACATTAAATTAAATTAAAAAAATAAAAAAATCATTGAACCCCGGTCCGACCGGTCCGACCGGTCGGACCTCGAACCGAAGCCCTCTCCGGTTCATTTACCGGTCCGGTTTTTAAAACATTGCTTGGTGTTGATCAATCCTGATGAGGATCCCAAGAAGGTGTTTGTGTGGATACCTTAGAGGCCGGACACATGTGCGGCTGTGGTTGACATCGCGTATCTTTGATCAGGTTAATTCCTTTAATTACGTCATTAAAAAGTACGTTCTCATTTTTGTATAGATAATCAATGATCTTGGTCAGAAGTCAATTTTATATTCCACTGTGTCAAATTGTTGTTGGCATATTGATTTCCTAACAAGTGTAAGAACCACAAAAACCATAGTTGAACATAGCCAACTGTTTCATTCTTATAAAAAGTTAAGATTTTAAGTTGCCATCAATTATGGTTAGTTTTGGCAAATGTATTAACTCCTTAAGGGTCAATCAAGGGAAAGGTTATAAAATTTCTCATTCTTAAGCTGCAATCAATATTTTTAAGTTCAATTTAAAGCTTTATTTCAGCCTTTGAGAACATAAAATTTTCTCTAATTTTTGCTCTTTTATTTAAATGTGTTGCCTCACGTAATGAGCTTAGGAAACTCGGTTACACATCTTAGTATGCTGCTATCTATTTTTTGAGGTCCCAAGGATTTTAGGATCCGAATTCAAGCCGTGTTAGTACATGAATTCTTCGTCTCGCTGGTGAATTCAAGTTATGCTAGTGCATAAATTTAATGCTTGTTAGTACAGTTTAGTACGAAAACTATCTTGAAAGGTTTGGTACAAGTTATTGTGATAAATTTGGAAGTAGTCAAAAATGAGAATGTTGGAGTTTTTGCAATTGTTAGCAAATATGAGTTGTGTTGGGCATGGTACCCATTTTATTCCTTATTGTGGAGGGTAGAAAGGTAATTCTAAAGATAACACAAAAAATAATACTAAATCCTCTTTTCTACCTAAAGATAACACAAAAAATAATATTAAATCCTCTTTTCTAACTTTATTAATTGTAAGATATTATAAGGGTTAATTACACTAAATTCCCCTATGCTTTAAAGGTGGTTGCATTTGAACAAACAAAATATACACTTTGCTAATAGAATTAGCAATGACAACAAAAGTAGAGTTTGTTATAGTTATGGCTACTTTTAGTGATATTGCAAACAAAATTTTGTTAAAAAAAAATTATTATTGTGATTAAATATTGAGTCTCATAAACACGTATTACATCACCTTACTTTAATCGTGATCATGATCAACAATTTATAATTTTACTTTTATTCATCATAATTATAACCATCTTTTCAAATGCAAATTTTAACAAAGTTTTTCAAAAGATTTTATTGATTAACTTTATCAAACAAAAAAAAGAAAGTTGTTCATTCCAAATACTAACATAACCCATCACTTTCTTATTCTCTGAGGTAAAACTACGTTATGAATATCTTTTCAAAAAATAGCGAAAGAACTAGTTTGCCCATCAAGCCCTTTGGTTGTTGGGAAAGTATTGTAAAAATGAGGTATTATTCATGATAATAGTGCCCACTTAGGTCTAGATTTACAACGTTCCCAAAAATATTTAACGCTTGTAGGTTTTGATGAGCTTTCTCTAATTTGATTTTCTTTTTCTTTTTTCACCTCAATCTCATAAAACTGAATCGAACAGCAACTTACCTTTCATTCTCTTATAGTCCTCAAGGTCAATATTTCAAACTAATCTCAAATTTTCATGCAGCAACAAATATTTGTGGAATAAGTTGGACTAATCTCTAATGGATTTGCATGGGCTTTAGACAACACATTGTCAAAAAAGAAAAAAAAACCATTGATATTCTAAAACTTTTTACATGAATGCACAAGTTGTACAAATCTTACTACAAAAATTTTATCACAAGTTAGGGAGTGATAACTATAATTGGGTGATATTTTGACATCTAAAATAATGAAAATTTTGGCATCCTAGATATTATAAGTTTATCGATGTAATTTCACTCAAATATTCTGGAAAAATATATCTCATTCTCTAGCAAATATTTTATTAATTTTCACATATTGCAATAAATGGACAGTATAAAAATTGTTTCATTCAAAATTTTAATGGGTACAGGGCATTACCTCTAAAAAGTTCTCAAACAACCGTTTAAAGAATCAACTGTCTCATCACATAGCAGCACTGCACCAAATACAACCACCTATCAGTGATGGTCGAAGCCAACAAACACTCCCAATGGTTTGTACTCTTGGTTTGTCTTATGCATTGTGTCAAATGTAACTACATCCAAAATAAATAAATAATCAACTCTCATTTGAGCATCAGCCCAGAATATATTTGTTATATGTTCCTCACCTCACAATCCAATTACACAGTGTAGAAATAATTCGGGTTGTTGACGACTTGCCATTCAAATATCACATCAAGATCTCCGTCTCGCCATACACTAGGCTTCTCTCTAGCCTAGTCCATAGGTGCCTCTTTATATCCCCCTTGTACATTCCACCTTGTCAATTCTCTCTGCTTGTTTCACCATCAAGTCATACGTCTTCGTAATCGATATATCCGTGTCTTCTGCAAGTTCCGCCATAAATACTTGTGGCTTATTTAATTTCCTCTATGACAGCATCAATTGCCTATATCCTATGTGACATGTAGCTCGTGATTGTGTTCAACAACAAAATCCAAAACCACGTACTTGTGCATTTTTCTATTTAAGATAATAGCTATTTTTGCACCACATCCAATTTTAGTTTCTGCCTAAGGTTTTTTAGTCTTCACGTCTGGTACATCTGCTCGTCTTTTACCTTCCTTTGTGCATATGAAGCTTCTTGAGGTTAATATTTTTTCGCTATTTCTGTTGTCATACTCCCTTCGCACGTTGAAACCTGTAACTGCAATACATGAATTGTGAAATTCGTAAGCATCTTCTTCTGATTCAAATTCCATTCGCAGCCTCGAAATGTTTCAATTAAACAATTGCATTCCTTCAACCTCAACTGGCTCCATACCCAATCTGTACAAAACTTAATGTCCATTGTTAGCTTTCTCTTAACTTCAACTGTGAATGATAAATTTTGTGCATGTTACACTAAATGGCTACTTGGTTACACTTAGGCACTGCAAGTTTACACCACGCTACTAGACATTTTATCAATCTATTATCGCAAATGCTTTGTACACCAACTTTATCTAACTAGTTCTACCCTTACACTCTATTTTTACTAATCTCAATCCAGTGGACAATAATTGCACACAATACAAAAGCGCACAAAAATGGATAATGCCTCCTACACTATGATTGCCTTTTAATGATCTTCCCCCATTATACACACTCTCCTACACGTTCTATCTTCTCAGTCACCAAATTATTGTACTACTACAATTTCATATCTTCACTCCACTTACGGGTTATTTGTTACACCAACAACTAACAAGTGCATGCAACAACATAATTACACAATCAAACAACATAAGCTATTGGTTTTTTAAATAACCACATTCCCATTATCTTTGATTATAAGTCTGGCCATACCTCAATCCTAAACCAAGATCTATTCTTCAACTTTATTCCTTAACCTTGTACCATCCAACTCGATCAGCCCACGAGATCTAAGATCCATCAAACTTATTTTCTACCAGCATTTTTAGCAGATCCCCACTTTTCCTCTTCGACCTTCTTCTCTAATTTCAGCCCACTTCTTTTATTGTTGCTATTGGGATATCTCAACAAGCACAACTCAGGGAACTCTCAATGAGGGATGTAATAACGAAGATTTGGAGTTGCTACTGTGTTGTATGCCCACCATTAATTTCACATCTATTTTTAAATCTTAAAAGAATTCATTTTCCTCCAAATTTAGTGCCAAATTTAATTCCTGTTCTAATGGCTAAGCAACACCATTTATGTTCTCTGGATCCTTTTTTTTCCCTCCCTTAGTAAAACATCATCCTTTTGATGAGTTCCCCCTTTATTCTTGCAAGCTCCATCCTGTGCATCGATTTTAGCCTCTTGATTTGTATCGTTAACTTGCCACAAATGGCAATTGTAAGGCCCCGTGGCCACCAGCCTCAAATCTAACACGAATAAGAAATATGGATCAATAGCCGGAGTCATACAACCAACATTTAGGGCCTGTTCTTAATAGATTTTTTAACCAATTTTTAGATTATAGATTAACAATAATCTATATTAATAATGTCATCAATTAAATCTCAAATTAGATTTTAGATTTTTTGTACAACTAAATAATATCAAATTAGTTGTACAAAAAGTCTAAAATCTAATTTGAGATTTAATTGATAACACTATTAATACATATTATTATTAATTTATAATCTAAAACCTAGTTAAAAAATCTATTAAGAACAAGACTTTAATATTCTAAAAAAATATTTGTACTCGCATGTTTCAACTTCCCATGTGGCTTTCTCTAATTTAGTTTTCTTTTTATTTCCCCCCTTCCCCCTCAATCTCATAACCTACAAACTGAATCCAAAAGCAACTTACTTTTCATTCTCTTATAATCCTAAAGGTTAATATGTCAAACTAATCTCAAATTTTCATGTAACAAATAAATATTTGTGGAACAAGTTGGATTAATTTCCAATGGATTTACATGGACATTAGACACATTGTCAAAAAAAATTTTTTGAGCCAGTTTGGATAGGATTTTTCTGAATTTTTTGGAAAAAAATTTGTGTTTGTGTTTGGTTTGGGCCAGAAATTTTTGACAAAAAGTCAACAAATTATTATACATTTTTTCCTGATATTTTGGCATGTTAGACAATCATTCACAGGCCGATAAAAGACTCTTTTACTTGATGCTTTCTACTTTTTTGTTGCATAAGACGCTCTTCAAAGATGATGGTTGGATAACGAGCATTCAGTATTCCACTTCTCTCATTTATGCTTTCAAAGTTCTCACCCTACTGGACACTAGGGGCATCCAGTGTCAGTGCTTGTTACTTTATTGCTACCTTATATGTAGGAAAAAATATTCGCCATAATATTTTCCATTTTTCTAAATAGAATTTGAAGCAAAAAATGCTATATTTTGTGAATATTTGTGTAAAAAGGTGGAACAAGTTATTAGGATGTTTATGAACGATCCAAACACTTTTTTCAAGTAATTATTCAGTGTTCAAAAAGTTTTTTAAAATTCAAACATTTTCCCACCTTTTCAAAAAGTCAACAAAAATTCTCAAATAGTTATAATAAATGATTTTTCAAATAATACATTTCCAAACGGAGCCGATATTCTAAAATTTTTTATGTAAACGCACATCTTGTACAAAGTTTACCACTAAAATTTTGTCACAAGGTGGGGAGTGATAATTGTAGTTCGGTGAATTTTTGAAATTTGAAAACAATGAAAGTTTTGGCATTCTGAATATTATAAATTTATTTATATAATTTGACTCTCATATTCTGCCAAAATATTTCATTCCTCAACAAATACTTTATTAATTTTCACATATTGCAACAAATAGACAGTATAGAAATTGTTTCATCTGAAATTTTGACGGGTACAGCACAAACATGCTAGAGATTATGCTACCTAAAATATATGGTAGTTCACCCTAATATATTGGTGGCACAATTTAAATAGTCTCCAACAAAAGTTTTATTAGTTTTAACATATCGCAAACAATATTAAAAAAAGGGTAATTTTAGAAACTTTCTCTGAGGTTTATGACAATTTCACTTGACTCTCTCAAATTTAAAATATTACACTCATACTCCCTATCTCTGCATGTTTTGTAACCAAAAAACCTTTATTGCTGATGTAAGCCAAAAATACATCATGAATATCCTAAATTACCCCTCATTTGTTTGGTGGTGAGCAGGAGAGAGGATGAGGTTAAGGGTTGTAAAATGTGGTTGTGAATAGAGGCGAAGAGAGAGTAGAGTAGGGCTATGGGTGATAGACGGTGATTAAGGACGAAGGTGAAGACGGAACAATGGATTTTTTTAACCCATTTCCTCATGTAAATTAGGTAGACGGAAGAGTGGATTTTTTTAATCTATGTACATTAAGTATTTTACTAAGGTATAGTTGTCATTTTACATAGCGAAGGGAGGTCATTATAATATTTAAAATTCGAGAAGTGCTAAGTGAAATTGTTAGAAATCTCAAGGGAGGTTTCTAAAATTATCCCTACAAAAAATGTTCATCTGAAATTTTAACACGTATTCATAATATGCATGGCAAAATGAGAAAGATTATACAACCCAAGCATGATAATCCTATTCAATTGTACAGCTAAAAACACAAATGACTTTTTAGAAGTAAATAATTTACATTTTTCAACACGTTAATTTTACTTACATTATATTACAAGCTAAAAATGTTTTTAAATAAGCAAGAATTCGTGGAATTCCCAGCTCAATTTAGGTAGCAATTGTAACAAAATTTAGGCATCTAACTGTAATTAATTTTAGTGATTCTCAATTTGCCAGTTACTGCGATTGAGCATCTTCCTTCAAGATAAAGTTGCCACCGAGTTTGAGGCTTTCAGGACTTGTATATAGGATCCCGTGCCTCGGTGGTTCTTCTGGAATTGTTTGTACTTTTTGACGTTAATGCACATTTGATGATCTAACGCTCTGGTTCTCGAATTTGTTTATTTTATAAAAAGATTTAAATTGTGATTAAATTCGACTTGATTTTATTTTTTTGAACTAAATACGAATGAGGTTTTATTAAATCGAATCATTTGAATTTTTTATTTATAAATTTAAAACTTCATGCTAATCGAGTCAAGTTTGAGAGATTTTATTTTTTGAACTAAATTTGAATGAGGTTTTATTAAATTTAATAATTTGAATTTTCACTTATAAATTTAAAACTTCATGCTAATCAAGTCAAGTTTGAGTGAAAATAAAACTTGAACAAATATTAAATATTGTTAATATTTAGTTTGATTAGGTTAAAAATTAAGTTCAAACGAACTCTTATCGAACTAAATTTGATTCGGATATCAAGTAACTAGTTCAAATATTAATTAATTTGATTCGTCTTTCTATCTGCTCTAAGTTACATTAGAACCCTAAAAATTCTATGTAATTGAAAATATATATAAATCCGACAAATTATTATGTCAATTAATTACATAAAAATGTATGCTAGATGGGCTTAGCTTTAGAATTTCAAACTTCTAGTCCATGAATTGTTTTGTATGATTGTTGTAGGAAGGACGGTCCTTAATTCCAAAAAAAAAAAAAAAGGAAGGACGGTGCTTGCCCAATATCCCTCGATTGCCACGCTAACCATGCAACAACCTTAAAACCCTCCGAACAAAACCTAAGGAAGTTACCCTTACCCTTGTCTTCTATTTATGTATAATAGTTCTGAAGATTGATCTTATGCACAGCCACCGACCATTGCAAGCAAGTCTCCCGCAGCCTACACACTTCCTTCAACCCGTGCTTCGCTTTTTTTTTTTTTTTTTTCTCCTGGTAAACTGAGAGGTTTTAGCAGCAACCAAGAATGTAAAAAGAAAATAAAAATAAAACACTCGGAAGAAGCTGCATGCATTCTGATTTCTGACTGTGAATGCTTCTTGTTCCATTTTTTATGGCCATATTCATGAGCTTGGGAACATGAACACGCTAAATAGTACCTTTGTTTTGGGCCAAATCAACAATAGCACTCATTATTGATTTATGCTAGGGATGTATTCTTGAGCCATGTATGCTTGCTGTGCTTTGGAAAATTTGGATGCCAATTTTTGGGATTGAGAATTATATAATTGTTCACAATGAGTAACTTTTCTTTTTTAATTTACTACAAGTATTTTTTTTTAATAGTTATTCTATATGATATGTGCATGCGCCGGCGTTTTTGCATGTTTTTGTTCAATCTGTTATTTGAGTGAGTAAATTTTCTGGTAGACTTGATTTTGAGTTGTACTGATTGATTACTTTTATGCTCTTACAATTGAACATTTGGATTTTGGGATCTTATGGAGGTTTTTTGTTTCTCAATCTTAAATTTGAGCATGTCTAGCAACAGCATGAATTGATTTCCCTAGAATTCATATTATACGGATTTCCCAGAGTTTTCGTTTTGGGGGCTTCTATTATTGCCTAAACAATTCAGCCTTTAAAGCTAACTAAGAATGTTTAGAAGTCTGAATATGACATCAAAAATGTTCTTTCGGTTGATTTTTGTTTGCAAACTGTATTAACAGAATCGTGATACTGTCTCGTTCTCTTCTAGGACCAACCTGACAACATCATTCAAACTGAGTTCATAATACTGGGTTATCAAGGCTCTGATTAAGAAAATCTCAGAAGAGGAATCTATGAAGATGAAGCGAAAGCGTAAGAGAAACAGTGAAAAGACAAAGCACAAACCTTTTGATGGTGTTGGAGAAAAGAACGCCGAAGGAAGAAATAATTGTTTCAATGATACTAAGATGGAAAATTTGGAGATAAAGAAAGAAACAAATAATCATCATGAAGAGGAGGATGAATTTAAGCAAGAGATACGTAGAGAGGAGAAGAAAGAGTCAGGCATTATGAGCATGGATTTGTTTACCTCCCTGCCAATTGCAGAGCCGACTATGAAAGCTATCAATGACATGGGTTTCAAGTATATGACTCAGGTAATCCTACATTAGTTTTTGAATTTTAGTTTTAGATTTTACTATTTCAGGGTTCTGAATGTCCTGCAATAGAGTCTTTTTTTCTCATCGAAAATTCTAGGTGTATTGCCTGTTTAACCATGACTGCTAACTGATTTTTTTTTTTTGCTTGGCGGTCATCTCTATTACATCTAGTTTCCGTACTAGAAACTAAATCTGTTCATGTGCCAGTGTGCATGTCTAAGTTGCGGGAATCTTAATACCCCAAGTACATTTTCCATCTACATTGTGGATTTGAAGGAGAATTCATAATTTTATGGCCAAAACCAGAAGTACTTAATTAGTTGGTCAGCCTAGTTCTCTGTTTTCTGCCTTTCTCTGTTAATGCAGTTGTGTATTAAAGATTGAACAAGAGAAGGAATGAAGAATTAGGCTTAATTAACTCAAAAGGAAGATTTTTAAAGGTTTTTGTTTTGGAAAGGGATAGTTCTAAATATGTCTGTATCAATTTCTAGGAATATGGCATTGATCTAAATTTGCACCACTTCAGTTGTGAAGTATTAGATGCATTGCTCGCTGAATTTTGCTTAGAGATTGAAAGTGAGGAGGTCATTTTAGAACAATTTCCTTTTCTAAGTGTCTTTCTGAAGCGATGTCCACATTTTCTGAAGTACAAAGTCCATTTGATTACATTTGTGCAACATTGACTTCACTTATCTTTAAAACAGAAAATTACCCAGTGGAATAGTCCGCTTGACTGATTTCCTTTGCAGAAGGAATGAAAGAATGCAGATTCTTCCTGTCTTTGGTTTAGGCATCTTTGTTTCTATGTTTCCATTTAACTTTTTCATTTTATTGTTTTGGAATATTAGCATGGATTGGAATGTTCAGGTTGTTCTTTCATTTCTGCTTCATGGGGCTGCAACGTGGGTGTTCAGAGAGAAGACGCTTAACTAATATTTAAGAAAGTACAAGTCAGTCTATAGTTTTTTGTACTTGGAAGCAGACTTTCTGAGTTTTACCAATATATGCAATATTCTGTAAAGCATTCCATACTGGGAGAGTTTAGTCCTTATAGGCTTGCAAGGAATTTGTCCTTAATTTTTTTTTTTTTTTTTTTTTTGTCCTTTTCCAACAATGGAAGATTCAATCAAGAGCAATTCCACCTCTTTTAGAAGGCAAAGACATTCTAGGAGCTGCAAGAACAGGTTCTGGGAAAACACTTGCATTCCTGATACCTGCTGTGGAGTTGCTATATCAAACTCAATTTACTCCTCGCCAAGGGACTGGTGCAATTGTCATTTGTCCAACAAGAGAGCTGGCCATTCAGGTGAATATTCCAAGTGCTTCTTTAGCTACGTTTTTCTTTTTGAAAAAAATTAAAACCTTAACATCCATATATTGTAGATCACCATTCTTTTTCATTATGATTTCGTAAGCTTTGGAATCCATTAGTAATTTTCATTTTCTAGTGTTCATGCTTACTGGAACTAGTAAATGATTTGAACGTTATTTTCTTTCCACCACTTATGTCCATTTTATCCGAGATGGTAAACTTTTGTAGAGAAGAGGATATTGCATTTCTTGTGGAGGACTAGTGTCAAAATGACTGATGTCACCAAATTCACTAGAGAACACCACTTTGGCAATGTATGCTGCCACCCTTAGGGAAAACAATTCGGATTACACAATCACGTGTTAATGGAAAAAAGGAGAAAAATTAATCAAATTCACTAGAGAACACCACTTTGGCAATGTATGCTGCCACCCTTAGGGAAAACAATTCGGATTACACAATCACGTGTTAATGGAAAAAAGGAGAAAAATTAATCATTCATGCATTTTTTCTTAACCATTATCTGGTTTGATTGGTAATTGTTTTGTACCAAATTTATATAAACATTAGTTAAATCCGCGTGTGATGACTTTCAGCACGATATTGTTCATTTGTTATTGTTGCAGCTGTAAATAATAACTTAGTTTATGTTGCAGACTCATGCTGTTGCAAAAGACCTTCTAAAGTACCATTCACAGACTCTTGGCCTGGTTATTGGAGGTTTGGGTCGTTCAGCACTGAAGCAGGAAGCGGAGCGTCTTGTAAAAGGAGTGAATTTGTTAATTGCAACCCCTGGTCGTCTTCTTGACCATCTGCAGAACACAAAGGGTTTTACATATAAAAATTTAAAGGTTTAGCAAAGTCTTGTAACTTAAGTGTTTCTTAATTCTGCCCTTTCTCTGTTTTTTTTTTTTTTTATATTTTCCATAAAAGATGGGCATGATGTTTAAGATCATCGATTTGAAGTTTGGTAATTGCATAATCCGGATGAACCTACTACCGCTCATGCTTTGTATAGAAATTATTCAAAACAGATCCTATTTCTCGGTAATAAAGTTTGTGCATTATCAATGCTGCAATAAAATATGACCATTACATGTTATGGAATGTGAAGCCAGTGGATATTTCTCTATATCAATTTAAATTTTCTTTTTTTTCACTTGGTTTCGGGATGTATTTTTGGAGTTTTTAGGGCTTCCGTTCACTGCAGAGATTGTCAGTCCTTATCATATTCATTTTTTTATTTTCCAGCCTCCATGGATGTTGGTTAATCAAGTCTCCATGTCTGGCGTTAAAAAGTTTAGATATTTAAACGTGTACCCCATATTTCATGCAAAATCATAGTTTGTGTATTCTAACTTCTGCATCGAATTTTGGAACTTGCAGTTTCTGATGGTTGATGAAGCAGATCGGATATTGGAAGCCAACTTTGAAGAAGAAATAAGGAAAATTGTAAAAATATTGCCACAGGTATAATTATGAGGAAAGCTCACTTAAAAAAGATCAAGGTTTATGTCTACGGTGCAGTGCCAGGTTGATTTCTGTGACGGATGTTCTCAAATAAATTTTTGTTTACATGTCCATATATTTCCATCAAATTTTACATTGTGCACTATCGGTTGAATTTATCATTTTCAAACCACATCCTTTTATTGTGATAAGTTCAGCTAATATCTTTGCGTCAAATAAAAGGAAAATTTTTCTTACTGATCAGCTGAACTTAGTTGAGATAGTTATTTGCCTGGAATGTGGTATGAATTACATGCTTATTTCATTAGTTCAGTCATCACTGTTGCGTTGGTTTGTAAATAATCTTAATGTACCTGCTATTTGTATTTCATTTCCTAGGGCTAAATGTTTGAGCTATTGAGGTCCTACATACGTATTGGCTCATATCTATGCTGCTTTTCGTGCTAATCTTAACTAATTAAGGTGTTTCTTGCTATGCAGAGAAAACAAACAGCTCTTTTCTCTGCCACACAGACAACAAAGGTGGGTATTTGTTCTTGTGTTTTACATGGTTTCACCTTCTGTTCGTGTCCTGAGCTAAAATTTAAGCATGAGATTTTGTTCCTCTGAACATTTAAAATTACCTCCACCAAGTTAACATGTGGGGAAAAGTGAGCAAATAGAGAAGAGAAACAAGTCTATTCCACTCATTAGGATAGTATTATCTGGTGTAGAAGCCTTTCATTGAACTTTTACAGGTAGAATATTGCAAAAGAACAATAAGAACTGTGTCGTTGTTGTCATTTAGAACTTAAAAGGAAATAATAGCTACACATTTTTCAGGTTGACGATCTTGCACGCTTATCGCTTCAAAGGACCCCTGTCTACATTGGAATAGATGATGAACAAAAGAGGGTATGCTAACTTGTCCATTTTGTTTTGAAATTTAAGAGGACATTTTGCAGTCAGTTTTATGTATTTTGGCATTTTAGGTCACAAACGAAGGCCTGAAGCAAGGATACTGTGTTGTTCAAAGTGAAAGGAGATTTATTCTTCTCTATTCCTTCCTAAAGAGGAATAAGACAAAAAAAGTGATGGTTTTCTTCTCTTCATGTGACTCTGTCAAGTTCTATTCAGAATTACTCAGATACATAGGGATTGATTGCCATGATATTTATGGAAAGAAAAAGCAGCATAAACGGAACTCTACTTTGGATGACTTCCGCAAAGCAGAGACAGGCATCTTGTTATGTACAGATGTTGCCGAACGTGGTCTTGATATCCCTTCTGTGGTATGATAATTTACTGTACTGCTTCTTCTTTACTACAATACATCAACTCCTTAGCCTTCATCCTCCTACCAACCGAAGTGCCTAAAGCTCTGAGAGAGAGAGAGAGAGAGAGAGAGAGAGAGAGAGAGAGAGAGAGAGAGAAAGGGAGGGCTTTTATGAGCCGATGACTTGAGATCTAAACAAAATAAAATGTTAAAGGGAATCATTGCTAATCATTTCCTTTCTCCACGTAGGATTGGATTGTTCAATATGATCCCCCAAAGGAGCCCAAGGTGGTGGACTCTTCCATAACGAACTATATTTGCTTCTACTACCATAAAATCTAGGATTCTATAAATATTTCTCCTCTCTCATGTTATTTGTTACAGAAATACATTCACAGAGTTGGTCGAACTGCTCGTGGAGAAGGTGCAAAAGGGAATGCATTACTTCTGTTGATTCCAGAAGAGCTGCAGTTTCTATGCCAGCTAAAGGTATGCCTCTATATTTATTACTAAACTGTAACAAGGCACATAAATTATAACGCAGTTGATATCCCCTTCCCAAGCCAAGTAAGACTTTGGTTGTAGAACCTGTTCCAGAACCTATGAATGGTCACTGACAAGGTGAAGAGTTTAAGGGGCCTAAATTTTGCCTGATGTCTTTGTTAACTTGGTTCTACTATAGTAAAAAATTAAGAAAGGAAAACTTCATAAATTAATTTCGTTTCCTTTGTGCTTCTCAAGATGTGTTCTTTAGTAGCTTTACTCTTTAGGGTATATGAACAGGCAAGAATGTCAGTTGAACATATTTTTTCAGCAAGTTATCATACTGTCTTTTTCAACTCATTGCATTAGAGGAATGCACTGGCAGCATTCTAGAATTGCAGAAATAGTGTTCTGATAGCTATGGATGAAAAGCAGGAAGGAAAAAGAGTGAGAAAAAAAAAGGTGGTTGCTTTGTGTTGGAAGCAATAATCAAAAACACTAATGATTTTCTCTAAACAATTGATTATTCCCATTTTTAGCTTCCAGTTCACTCCCTGTACGGAGGACATCAAATTTATAGAAACTACTACTTATGTACATCATTATTCTTCATGCCAGGCTGCAAAAGTGCCACTTACAGAATATGAGTTTGATGAGAAGAACTTGGCAAATGTGCAGTCTACTTTGGTAATTCTGCTTATCTAGTTTTCTTAATTTCCAGAATTTGTTTTTTATTTATCCTTCTGCTCATAGGTCACTATATTCTCATTCTGAGATTTGATAAATGTGGTATGGTTAATGCAGGAGAAGTTCATTGCCAGCAACTATTACTTAAACAAGTCGGCTAAAGATGCATATAGATCCTATGTTTTAGCTTATAACTCGCATTCTATGAAGGACATCTTCAATGTTCATCAATTGGATCTACAGGTTTCTGATCTTTTCTTCTTCATCTTAATATATCTTTTTCTACTTGTTCTCATGAAATAGAAAGGATATACAATAGTTTTCTGTGTTGATGGAGTATGGCTTTGGCGTTTTTTTGAGAATGGGACATATATATGCCACTTGATACTAGTTTTTTAATGGCATTTTACACCATAATCCTCAGCTTTGTTACCTAATAAAACATCTACTTGCGAACTTGTCAGATACTTTATAAAGATTGCAGTTTTAGAATATTTAGTAAAAAAGAAAGAGATGAACATATCTTTAGAACGCTTGGATTGCAATAGTCTTTCCACTGACCTTATGAACGAAATTTTGGTTAACTTTGTAGGCTGTAGCTGCTTCATTTGGTTTGTCGAAACCTCCAAATGTAAACCTGAACATCGACAGCAATGCATCCAAGTTCAGGAGAAAAAGGTGCAAAGTTGAGGGAAATAGGCATAGATTCAGCAAAAGCAATCCTTATGGGAGGATGGTTGAAGATGATAAGCGACAGTTTGTGAGATACTGACTAGAGTATGCTGCATCCAAAAACTAACATCATCTTATCTGCATGGATGATGCTCAACAAATCAAACTAATGTTTCTAAATTAGAAGTAATGTGAGCTGCTAGTGAAGAGAGATTTATTGCTAAAATGTCCATCGTTTTCAATTTAACCTACTCATTGTTTACCATTACTATTATTTCCTTAAGGCCAGCTCATTATATCATAGGGATGATCAGTAGAGTACCGTTCCCATGATAATTAGTTATTTAGCTACCGATCAACTCTCTTTCATTTGTTTAAGACATCTAACTAAATTGAAGAAAACTAAAATCAATTTCTATATTAAAGCTAATCTAAAATTAGTCTAATATTAATCTAATTAAATTAAATTCACACAAGACAATTAAGTCTCAAGGAAAATCAACAACCCACGAGGATTAGGGATTAACAATGAATCACAATCAATTCAATTAATTAACCTATGAGTTACCAATGTATTCGTATGATCTGAGTTATTCAAAAGAATCAACTAAACTCTCTTGAACATTTAATTGAGTAAACCTCATTTCAATTAATTGCAAAATAAATTAACCCACTCTCATGTAATTAACCTATTGAACAATTAATATAATTTTTTTTTCCAAAAGCCGACCCATGTATTTCTATTCCAAAAGTATCATTTACAACTGAAGCCACTGTTCCTTTTACAATAATGTGATCTCATGGATCCACTGAGGGAACACGTGTTCCCATGGTACCCTATTCTTAAATCCTAAAGCAAATCTTGCTATTCTATTTGCAATTAAGTTGTTTTTTTCATTTACATCTGAGAATGAACAAAAACTAAACAAAGAGGTTAAGTCAATCACATTTTCAATGATGGTTGCACATTTTGTATCATTTACATCTTTATTCTTCATCTTCTGCAATAGCCTTCTATTTGTTCCTTCTATCTGGATTTGATTCCATCCTCTCTATCTTGCCAAGACCATAGCCAGCTTTATGGTATTTGCCTCTTCCATAACTGCTTTTGCATCTCTACTTTCAGCCGTTGCCCATACCAATTTAATTTGTCTAGATTGCTCCCTTGCTATGATACCATATCCAACTCTTTTCTTCACTTTGTCAACTTAGGCATAGATGTTGATTCTGATCAAATTAGTTCTTGTTACAATCCTCATTGGTGTTTGTTTGAACTCTCCCTATTTCTCTTTTGTTCTTCTCAACTTTCTCTTTGTTATCTTGATCACACTCAATCCATTCCTCTACAACCATATTAATCACATGCTTTTCCAATTTGATTTCCTTCTCAAAAGTCACATTGTTTCTTTGCTTCCATAATTGCCAAAAAATATTTGATGTGAGCTCTGTGTTTCATGCCTTCATCCTTGCTCCTTGCTCCCATCAACTCTTCCAACCATCCCTAAAGATTATGCATAAAATCTTGTAGACCTTGCCGTTGAATTGGAGCTAGCTACCATATTCTTTGTGCCTGCATACAGTAAAAAAAAACATGTTCTAATGTCTCGGTCTCTTCCTCACAACAGTTGCAAATCTAATCTTCTTTTTCTGTTCTTTGAAAGATTGCTGCCTTAACTAGCAGCACTTAACTTAGACACTTCCACAAGAAATGTTTCAGTTTATGTTTGATATTCAATTTTCATATTATTTTTCATACATTTTTCACCTGCTTGGATGAACTTCCTTCATTTGGGCTGTCTTCCATCATTTCCAAGACTTAAATCCTCTTAGTCTCTGAATATTCAGATTTGACTGTATAGCAGCCGTTGTTTATATATTTCAGAAGAATCTGTCCTTTCTCCCAATCATACTGATTGGGATTCTTTTAATCAGATCCGCTTCCTTCTTGAAAAATAACTCTTGTAACGTTTGTTCCTTCCTACATTTGTTCTCTTATCAATTGCTCAACCACCTCCAAGTTGAACTTTGCAGGTTTAGCTGCTTTAACTTTGTCCTCCTCATAGAAGGGAATCCAACCATCTTCTCATATTATCACTGTTTCTTCATCTCTCACTATTTTCCTTAACCCTCTTTCCAACAGTTGTTTACTAGATAAAATACTCTGCAAGCACCATGAAGCATTTTTTGGTGCCTTCACTTTCATCACATCTGAATTTTCAAAATATTCTCCTTTTAGAATTTTGCTAATCAGCAAATTTGGCCTGGTCTTGATTTGCCAAAGCTATTTTGCCCATAATGCCTGATTGATGCACCTTATGTCTCTAAAACCCAATCCTCTGTCCTCCTTATCTTTTGTCAGCTTTTCTTATTTCCTCCAATGAATTCTCTTCTCCCCATCTTTATCACCCCACCAAAATCTAGCCATCAGGCTATTAATTTCTAACCCTAACTGCTTAAGGATTCTGAAGCATGACATAAGGTAACTTGGGAGTGACAAAATGACTGACCTCAACAAAACCTCCTTCCTAACCGTGCTTAACATTTTTCCTCTCCAGTTGCTTAATCTATCTTTGATTCTCTCTAATAGAAAATCAAGCACCTTTCTTTTAGACTTCATAACCACCATAGGAAGTCCCAGGTATTTAGATTGTGATACTTCTTTCACATTACCCAGCTGTTAGCATATTTCATTCCTCTTATCCTCGGGAGTGTTCTTACTAAATATGGCTACAGACTTGTCAAAATTTACCAATTAGCCTGATGCTTCCCTATATGTTTGTAGAATCTTTTTTACAACTTGTGCTTCTTCCCTGTTTGCTTTACACAAGATTAGAGAATCATCGGCACAAAGTAAATGAGATAGAGCTGGACTCTTCCTACTCATTCTCATCCCAATTAAACTTTTCCTATTTACAGCCTACTCAATTAGACTACTAAAGCCATCAGAACAAATCAAAAATAGATAAGGTGATAGAGGATCACATTGTCTAATCCCTCTTTGGGGTTTAGCAAAACCTACCTTCTCCCCATTTACATTAAACGCAAACGAAACTGAAGGGACACATTGCATAACCCAATTTATCCACCTATGGAAAAAACTCATTTTTCCCATGCTAGCCTTCAAGAAAGACCATTTAACTCTATCGTAAGCTTTAGATATGTTTAGCTTAAGAGTCATAAATTTAGCTTTTTATTTTTTCTTATTTTTGAAAAAATGTAGATATTCATGAGCTATTAAAACATTATCTATAATCTGTCTCTTAGGAATGAAAGAAGTTTGTTTTTCGCTAATGTAGTATTTGATCATAAGTTTAAGCCTATTAGCAAGTATTTTAGACATGACTTTGTAAAAAATATTGCAAAGGCTTATAGGTTTATATTGAGACTGATTATTTGGGTTATTGGTTTTGGGAATGAGAGACAACAGGGTTTCATTAATTGATTTTAGGAGGAAGCTTGAGTGGAAAAAAATTTTAATAACACTTATCAAATCTTTCCCTATTATATTCTAAAATTTTGCGTAAAAAATGACAGACATCCCATATGGACCTGCTGTACTATCTGAATTCATTGAAAAAAACACATTTTTGATTTCTTGTTCATTCACTGGTTTTACTAGTTCAGTATTCATCTGTTCAGAAAAAGTAGAGGGAATACCATCCAAAATCTCATTAAAGTTTCTGGAGTTGGTTGAAGTGAACAGTCTCCTGTAACAATCCTCAATCTCTTGTCCTATTTCCTCATTAATCCTACACATTCCACCAGTCTATTTTACCAGATTCAAGATTTGATTTTTTTCTTCTTCTGTAGTTCACATTTGCATGGAAAAAGCCTTTGTTTTTATCCCCTTCTTTCAGCCATCTTATTCTTGCTTTTTGTGACCAAAATAGTTCTTCATCCTTGTGCGCCTTACCTAAATTCTCCTTTAGAGAAATAATTATATTCCTATACCTGCTGTTTCCCTCTTTTTAAACTTTGATCAACTTTATAATCCTTTCTATCTCTTTTCTTGCATTCACATAATTCGTTTTTTTCCAGTGTATGAGAGCTTGTCTGCATGTTTTAACTTTTCTTAAAATCCTGAACATCTTTGAACCTTGGAACACTCCTTCCTAAGCTCTTTTTATCACCTGAAAAACTGCTTTATTCTTAAGCCACCTTTTATCAAAGTGAAACCTCTTTTTTATACCTTTCTTACCTGGATTTATGTCCAACAACATTAAAACGTGATCAGATGCTTCTCTCTGAACACGTGAACATATTGCTCTCCCAAACACTTTCATCTATTCAATTGACTGTAAACCTCTATCCAGACGTTGTTTTATCTCCCTTTCATTTTCCTAGTGATTAGACCATGTCCATGGCTTTCCTCGAAAACTAATGTCTATCAACTCATTGTCTGCAATAATCTCCCTAACATCTTTAAAGGTCCTTTCTTCTTTTCTCCTCCCCCCCCCCCAATTTCTCTTCATTGAAGCATATATCGTTAAAATCACCTATCAGCAGCGACTTATCACTCCACAAACTCTTTCTCCTGCTTAGTACTTCCCATTGTTTCTTCTTGATTTTATTGTCAGTACATGCATATAAACCAACACACTACCAGCTATCTCTTGTTTCTCTGTCCTCAATCCTAACTTCAATCGTGAATCTTGTTACCACCACATCCTTGACCCCCTCTTTTTTGTTCCAAAAAGCAGCCATACTACTAGCTTTACCAACAGACTCAACAACACTGACTTCTTCATAACCTAGTCCAGCTCTCATCTTCTCCATGTACTTTAATTTATTCTTAATTTCAAGCAGTATTACCAAACTTTGGGAATGGAGTTTTATAACCTCCTTCAACTAGAGAACTGTCAACGGTCTCCACACACCTTGACAGTTCCACACTGCTATCTTCATTGAGGTCTTGGGGACTTTTCAAGGATAGTCTCCTCATCCCTTACAAGTAACTGAACACTGCTTTTTTCCCCAAACTTTTTTTTACAACTGTAATTTCCTTCGTCTAAGTCCATCTCCTCCTCATTCCTTAAACACTATTTACTCTTTCCAACCTATTGAGAATTGTTTTCCTTTTGAGTTATGTCACTTCGAGGAACTTTTCTTCCATCAGTTGTCTTTCTAAATCTGTTCGGTGTACGTTTTCTTAACATTCTCACTATTCCTTCATCAGTTTCTTCTACCCACCCTCCTTTTATCTCCATATTTTCTTTACAATCAGTTTCTTTTTTTTTTTTTTTTGTATTCTCCCCTTATTACCCTCTTTCCCTCTAAAAGTCTCTCTTATCTTCTCTCTATCTCCTCCACTTTCATACAGAACCTCTCCTTCCTTCGAATCTTTACCTTTCTAGCTTCCCACCCCTTGGTGTTTCGTCTTGATATCTGTGGCTTTAATCAGATGGTCAGAATTTTCTATTAAGTCCAGAATTTTATCCGTCAAACGATTCACCCTAACTTCCATTAGACCTTCACCCAACACCTCTTCCTCCCTCCCTCTTAATATATCGTCCTTCCTACTACCTTTCCCAATCTACTCTTCCTTATTTGATTGGCCCATCATTTTCTCTCTTCTATCCACCTTACCTTTTATCTTTCTAAACTGAGAATAATACCCATGATTCACATGAGATCTTTCTACCTCACTTGGACCTTTTTTCCCGCTTACTCTCAACCATTCTCCAAACTGTTGTTCAGTTTCTTCCCTATATTCTCCACTCTTTCTGAAACAATATTTCATTCCATGACCCACTATCCCACAGTTGAAGCAAATATCTGGGCACTTCTCATACTTAAAGCTAATCCATCTTTCTCCTTCATTACTTTTCACTAAAGTTCCCCTCAAAAGTGGTATGCTTAAATCTACTTTTGCCAATATTTTTAGATGTCTCTCCACTTTACTTCTTGATTGTGGAATAAGGACTTGCTTAACTTTATTGAAAACAGTCCCAATCTTCCTTCCTATCTCTTTAGTAATCCAATGTAAGGGCAAGTTCCAGATTTGAATCCACATGTCCATCGCTTGAAACTCCTTTTCATCCTCCTCTAAACCTTCCTTCCATTTCCTTAAAATTAAAACTTGGCTATCATAGATACACGGACCCCTATTTAGGATTTTCTCCCTCTCCTCTTCATCCACAAAACTAAACTAAAACAAATTCATTCCACTTTCAGCCACTGACACTTGTTTGACACAGTTCTAGGTGTTAGATACAAAACTTTTCATCCCATGAAAGTTTACTTTTTTATCTCTCACCACTTTACCAATAAGACTATTCAAACATTCCTGCACCCCACTACCAAAATCTGTGTCTACAATCTCAGTCATCTCCTTCTTCTTTCTATTCAAGACAAATTTGCTCACTCTCTCTGCTAAAGCTTTAGCCATACCCAGAAACTTATAAAAATCCTCAGACGGTTAAAACTCCGACTAAGATCTTACTGACTCTAGGAAACCAGATGGATAAACAAGACAGATAAAATCAAAGAAGTTAAACAAACTACCACCAACTAAACTTCTTAAAAACTTTTAATACAAAGTTAAAAAAACACTCCTTTTTTTGAAATAAAAAACATCACAAAGAACAAATAGACCAAACCAAATTTAACTAGCTACCTTTAAACAAAACTATTCTAGACCAGATAAAAACCAATCCACACCAAACGAATAGAACATAGTAGGAGAAGACAGATTATTCCGGCAAATGAAACCAAAAGAAATAACTTATCGAAAACAAAACCATTCAAGCACGAATCAAACAAAAGGCCAGATTAGCTGTGAACTCTTAAGCTAGATAAGTCTTGCAGTTACAATATGAGTTAAACAACCAACCAAACTTACTAAACTCACACTCAAGACTCAGATGAAATTTAAAAGTTTTTGCATTTTCCTTTCCCTCCCACCCTTAGGAGATAAGCTCTCATACTAAGAGAGATTCAATTCAGCATTACTCAGACTGCCTGATATTTGGTCAAGCAACAATTGAACAATTAATCTAATAAGATTATGAGAATATCCAACAACTTATTACAATCTTTTGTCAATAAGTAATTAAATTGATGGTTGTAGATCGTAGATCTATTATGTTACTATCTCTTAATGCATAACATAACATAAATCATAATTGTGGTGGCCAGTTGCGATTAAACATTAAAAATAACAAACATCACAAAACAAAAGCATGGTTCATAGATTAATTAAAAGAAAATCATGCTTAGAGTATATATCCCTAATAACGAATCTAACTACTCATATTTGTACAATTCAAAACAAGATAACCCATTAACATACAAAATTTCATAAAGAAAAGAGAAACAGGAGAATAAAAATCTACAATCTTGGATCTAGTTCTCCCTCTTGGTATTTTCTTGATGACTCTTGTGTTGTGGAGTGATTCTTTTAGAGTTGTCATCTTGTTCTTTTCACAATCTTTCGAGATATCCCTATATGGGGGTATTTTTGCCTTTAGAAAATTAAATCTTTTAGTTGTAATAGGAATGAAATCACTAAAATCGCGCTTCAACTGCGTCAGCTCTATTTTGATGGAAATGGCTAGTTTGTTCGAGATAGAATGTTACACATGTTTCCAATTTTTGCAAGTATATAGCATTGTGACAAGTAATATAGTAATGAGTGGAGATCGTTCCCACTAGAATTAGTTATTTAATCACCAACCAATTCTCTTTTATTTGTCTAAGGCTTTCAATTTAATTGAAGAAGACTAAAATAAATTCTAGATTGAAATTACTCTAAAACTAAATTAATACTAAATTAATTAAATTAAAAATTGCACAAAACAAATAACTCTCAAGGAAAACCAACAACCCACAAATATTAAGAATTAACACTCAACCACAATCAATTCAATTAATTAACCTATGAATTACCAATGCTTCGTTATGACCTGAGTTATCCCAAAAGCATCAATTAAACCCTCTCGACATTTAATGATTAAACCTTAGTTCAATCAATTGTAAGTACATTAACCTACTTTCATGGCATTAACCCATTAAACAATCAATCTAACAAGGCTAATAAGAGCAACTCTTAGGGGTATCTAATCACTTATTACAATCTCTTGTCAATAAGCAACTAAATTGATCATTGTAAATCTATTATACTACCATCTCTTAATGTATAACATAACATAAATCATAATCACGATGGCCAAGCATGATTAAGCATTAAGAACAACAAACATCACATAACAAAAGCATGGTCCATAAATTCATTAAAAGAAAATCATGCTTAGAGTGTTAATCTCTAATAACAAATTTAGTCACTCATGTTCTTACAATCCAAAACCAAATAACCCATAAATATTGAAGAATTTATAAAGGAAAGAGAAAGAGAAGAATAAAAATCTATAGTCTTCATCTTGATCTTCTTCTTGATCTCCCTCTTGATGAATCTTGTATTGCAGGGTGGTTTTTTAGGATTGTCTTTGCTTCTTTTATGATATTTCGTGTTCCCCAATATATAGGAGTGTCTTTGCTTCTAAAAAATTAGGTATTTGAGTTGAAAAAGGAAAGAACTTGCTAAAATCGCTACTCTGGTTCGTCAGTATTTTTTCGACCAAACTAACTGGTTTGCTCAAAATAAAATGTTGGCAACATTGACAACTTTTGTTCCTTCCTTGACACTTTCAATTCTCATCCAATTGCCTTCATTTTTTACCTACAAAACAATACAAATAAGCTTCATTTTTTCAAAATAAATTTCATCAAATATAATTAGTCAAAAAGACCCAATTTTTCTAACTAATAACCACACAGTTCACTCTCCAACACCTATAAATTCGAGACACAGCAACACACTTTGACAACTCTGGTTCTTTCCTTGGTATTTTCCATTCTCAACTAGATGCATTGACTTTTACCTACAAAAATAACATAGTTTAACTCCATTTTTTCAAGATCGACTTTATCAATGACCTCGGCCACGATTTCGTCCATTACTGACATAAATGGCTACTGCATTTGCTTCAGGTAATGGGGCAGCACTAGTTGGACGTGTTTCATAATTTTTTAACAAAAGCTCATTATTTTGCTCAGCAACGAGAAGACAAGAAATTAGTTTAGAATATTTCTTAAAACTCTTTTCACAAAATTGTTGATGCAGGAGCTCATTAGATGCGTGAAAAGTGGAGAACGTTTTCTCCAACAAATCTTCATCAGTTGCTTTTTCTACACACAATTTTAATTGAGAACTGATTCGAAATATTGCTAAATTATATCACTTACAGTTTTAAAATCTTATAAACACAAGTGCATCCGGTCATAACGAGCTTTTGGAAGAATAACTGTTTTTTGGTGGTCATACCTCTGTTTCAAATTTATCCACAAGACAAAGGGATTTTTTACAGTTAAATACTCAGTTTTTAGCCTTTTGTTAAGGTGGTGATGGAGAAAAATCGTGGCTTTGGCCTTTTTTTTACTAGTGGCATTATTTTCTTCTTTGATAGTTTCTCCAAGACCATTTACATCCAAATGGATTTTAGCGTCCAACACCCATGACAAATAGTTCTTTCCAGTGATATCAAAAGCAACAAACTCAAGTTTTGCAAAATTAGCCATAATAACAATTGAAATGAAGAAAATAAATAAAAACTTACCACACTTACTCAAAGAAAGCATTAAAAGTTGGCTAGAGTAATAACGTATTATAAAAATGTTATAAAAAAATAGTAGTATTGCAGTATTACAAGTAAGTAGAAATATAATATAATTTGCTACTATCTATAAAAGTGAAGAAAATGTTATGACAAGAGTAAAATAGAATATAGCAATATTTTTTCTTGTTTCCTTTTCTTTCTTTCTTGTTATTTTTTGCATATAAGCCATTATTTATAGACTTGAGGTTCATCTCTTCACATTAAAGGTTATAAGATTCTAAATGTAGGTTATATGAGTTACGTGAACAAATGAAAGATCATTAAATAGTAAGAGTTACAAGGAATAATGTGAAAGATTATGGAGTGAATATATATAGACATTCACTAAATGATTCGTAAAACGTCAGAGTTTTTAAAATCATTGAAATAATTTTTCCCCAATTCAAACACATATTGAGACAATTATTTTAAATAGCAAAACAGTACATATCCAAACGCATTTCCCGTGACAAAAATACTAAAAGCCTGATAAATCAGAAGGGGTTCCAATGTAATTGACCTAAAAATATCTTATATAATCCCCTGAAATCAACAAAATTCCAATCATACCCCAAACCCATATTTCTCTGACTTCGGCGACTACTACTTCGCCAGTTGCCCCTCAGCACACCACTGCACCGCCGCTTTGGGAATTTACTGCCCAAATCGCTCTCTACTCTTGGGTCGGTCAGTCACTGCTTCCTTGGTGCCCCCTTCTCCTCCCCTTAAACCCTAAACCCTCAAAAATAAGAAAAGGAAAAAAGAGAACCCCCGTTTTTTCTCTTATTCTCTTTGATTGAATCACATAAGGAAGAATAAGAGAAGATGAGTAGCAGTCTCCTTCTTCTGCTCAGAAAATCTTCTTCTTCTTCTTCTTCTTCTTCTGCTTCTTCCTTCCTCTCCTCCCCACTCTGCAATAGACTCGCCTTTTCTGCACTTTCCCGTCTCTTCTCTTCTCCACTTGCCCAACCTCAATCCTCCCCAGTTGTCACTAAAGCTTCTGCTCCTGCCGCCGCCGCCTCCTTCCACACTTCCCAATTTCACAACTTCGCTGCCACCACCAGTACCAGTAGTGCAGTATCCAGAGGGTTTCATTCGGGTCAACCTTTGCGGGCTGCCGGGTTCGCGGTTGCTGATTTCTCTGACGATGATAAGAAAGCCAGTCATAGAGGTTCTGCTGCGGCTTCTGAGGATGGCCTTGAAATTTCAAAGCTTGGAATTGCCGACGATATCGTTTCCGCTCTGGCAAGAAAAGGGATCACTAAACTCTTCCCTATTCAGGTATTCTAATTGTTGTTCGTTTCTTTTATGAGGAAAACTCTTCCCTGTAAATGGGTTTATTGCATTTTGTGCAATTTTATGTCTGTATTTGGGTAAATTATGAGGGAAACGGAAAATGATTAAGAAATTAAACTAAAAAGTTTAAACTTTTCGTTTTTTCAATTCATTTTCAAAGACTGCAGAACGAGAGTTGGGTTTTGTGATAAAGATGTCAATTTTGATGTTTTTTGTTACCAGAGAGCTGTTCTGGAGCCTGCAATGCAAGGCCGAGACATGATAGGCCGTGCTAGGACAGGAACCGGAAAGACCCTTGCTTTTGGAATCCCTATTTTGGATAAGATCATCCGTTTCAATGAAAAGCACGGGTGAGTTCATAGAAATGCATCTTGTGTCTTCTGGGGTCGTTTGCAGTTTATAATGTTGAAATTTTGAATTGCCTCTTTTCAAAATAATCGTACAGACGTGGGAGGAATCCATTGGCTATAGTCTTGGCTCCTACTAGAGAACTTGCTCGCCAGGTGGACAAGGAGTTCTTTGAGTCCGCTCCTAGCCTGGATACACTATGTGTTTATGGGGGTACACCCATACAACGCCAAATGAGTACACTTGACCGCGGTGTTGATGTTGTGGTTGGCACCCCCGGCAGGGTGATTGATTTGATTAAAAGGGGTTCCTTGAATTTATCAGAAATACAGTTTGTTGTTCTTGATGAAGCTGATCAGATGCTTAATGTTGGATTTGCTGAAGATGTTGAGACAATCTTGGAAAATATTCAGCAAAAGCATCAAACCATGATGTTTTCAGCTACAATGCCAAGTTGGATAATTAAAATAACTCACAAGTTTCTTAAAAATCCAATGCAAATTGATCTTGTGAGTTTTTTTGGTTTAAATTTGTGTTTCTCTTTTTACATTATCAGCTATCAATTATCCACTGTTGTCAACATTTAAATTTAATTTTCTTACATCTCGTCATGGTCTGCCACTCAATTATTTTTTGTTAAGATTCTAATGAAACCAAGTACATGTTGCAGGTTGGGGACTCTGACCAAAAATTACCCGAAGGAATTTCTTTGTATTCAATCGCATCGGACATGCATCAGAAACCAGCTATTCTTGGACCTTTAATAACAGTATCGTTCAATAACCTTGTCCCTTTGCCATTTGGATTTCAGTGTTCGTTCTTATTATTCTGTTCATTCCTCTGAGCTTATGGCTTTTCCACCGCGGACAAATCTGGTGAAGTCCTGGGTTAAATGAATTTGGATACGTGCTGATGAAAGCATTGTTCTCTATTTTACAGGAGCATGCTAAAGGGGGTAAATGTATTGTTTTTACTCAAACAAAACGGGATGCAGACCGCTTGGCATATTCTATGCAAAGAAACTTAAGATGTGAGGCTTTGCATGGAGATATCTCTCAGAATCAGAGAGAAAGAACTTTATCCGGGTTCCGAGATGGTCGCTTTAATGTTCTTGTGGCTACTGATGTAGCCGCGCGGGGCCTTGATGTGCCTAACGTGGACCTGGTAAGTTCTATTCCTTTTTTTCTTTTCCACTTCTTTGAAATTTCAGTAAGAGGACATGTAACATCAATATGAGGATATTAACTTCCACTAAATTAATCCAATGCAAAAGGTTGTGGTAGCAGGAGACTGGAGACTATCACCAATTAAATTATCACCTTCATGAGATGTTGCAACTACTAACTTGAGCGTTATGTTTGTTTGGAGTTGTCATGGTTCCATATTTCAGTCTAAGCTTATTGTAGGATGGCTTAGTAAGCAAGTGCTAACTAAGAAATACGAACTGCATCCATTCTCTTCTCTGTTTCGTAAAGTTGAATGCATAAACACATGAAGTAAAGGTAAAAAGGAGATAAAAACTTTGAAAAATTATACTGAACAGGAAATGGAGTAATGGCTCAAGGAATAAAAAAAGTTAAAAAAATTAATAAAACAGAAAAGAATACAAGAATAATCTAAGTGCTTTGAAAAAGAGGTATAAATGGACCAATTTACAGAAAGGACTAATGTCTCTATATATTTCTCTTAAGAGAAAAGATCAGACTTGACAAACAAGATCTACTTCTAATTTCCCATGTCACTTACAAGTTTGATATATCCAATCTTTATCTACCGATAAGTTATACCTCTATCATATAAGTCAGTCATACAAGAAGTGAGTCATTAAACTGTATACAGTTATTGCAAGGCTGATTAAGGTCTTGACATTGTGGTTCTTGGTTACAGCCATGAAAAATTACTATAGTGGTCAGCTGATATCATGATAGAACATGGTATAGACTAGCAAAGCAATTTCATGACTTTGCTCTTCTCTGGTCTCTGGTTCATCTTCATACTGGCATGTTGTTCGTGTAATTACTTCTAGTTGTCCGGTAGGTTGCACATGAATATTGGAAGTTGGTGCTTCTTGAAATGTTGGCCAGATTGTATTTCATTTGAAACTGCTTCTTGATGTGATGGAATCTGTTTAGTTAGAAATGATTTGTCAGCATACCTCTCATTGTTTCTTTCCCTTTTCTATGGCATTGTAGTCTGGATGGATGACGTCAATGCTATTGGTTCTGTCTCTGCAGCTTTAATCATATTTGATATCTAAATCTGTTTTTTAGCATGAGTTTCGTTAAAAAATAAATAAATAAATAAATAAATAAACTTCTCCTATTAAACATATCAAGGCTTCAACTGGAATTCAAGCATTCTTTTTGCTCTTCTACTGCATAAACAGCTTTGAGCTGTTTGCAGTGGCCATGTGTAAACAAAGCTGATATTTTAAGGTTTCCCATGATTGCTGTTTGGTCATATTTCAAGTGTCTAATAGTTTTCTCCTATACCAGCCTATTTAAGGTCACACATAGTATTTGCTGTGCAGGTGATTCATTATGAGCTCCCAAACTCTTCAGAGATCTTTGTGCATCGGTCTGGTCGAACAGGGCGTGCAGGGAAGAAAGGAGCTGCTATACTTATTTACTCTTCGAACCAGTATAGGGATGTGAAGACTATTGAACGGGATGTAGGCTGCAGATTCACAGAGGTATTTGTTCTAATTATGTTACACTTGAGTTTCCACTACGCTGTATTTGTAACCCAGAAATGTCAGTTTTAACCAAAGAACATTGCTGCCCAATTTAATGGTCCATTTTAATATTTCCATTCAATCTTTTAGTTGCAAAATTCAGATACATTTTTGCAAATTAGTTGCTAATTTTTGAATTTGCTGGTGAGACCAAGATGTTTTAGTTGCAAAATCTGAGAATTGTTACTGAAAAGAATAGGTATTATTACTTCTACTTGCTCATATATGAAGGAAACTGGGGTAGAACTTGAAGTGCTGAATGTGTTGGCTATACTTGGCAAGTCTAAACATGTGTGGTTGGTCCTACAATAGAAAGCTTAAACGTGGTCACAGTTGCTTTTCATTTGTATGTGTGCACATGATTGGAGTTGCTATTGATTTGTTTGCATGTGTGCCCATGTCATACATAATTTATGGTATAGCACTTAGGCAATAGGAAGATTTGAAGTAAATCGTTAATTGTCGCATATGATTTGAAAATGGTAGTAAATAGGACGCAAAATTGGTGATTTTGGCTTGTGGATTTTCTTTCTTTATGCTAGCAACTGAGAATCCCCCATTGCTATTAGCAAAAGATTTTTTTATTGATTTGTAACTGCTTTGCACGTTTAACATGATTTGGTTGTAAATTTTTTTTTTTTACAAGCTTCCAAGAATTGCCGTTGAGGGTGGATATTCAGACATGTTTGATGACTTTGGACGTGGTGGTGACCGCTTTGGCTCTTTTGGAAGCATGGGTGGTGGGCGTGGTTCAGGTTTTGGTCGTTCTGGTGGATATGGTAATTTTGGGAGCGGTCGTATCAGTGGATATGGGGGATCCTCCAGTCGATCAGGTGGTTCTGGTGGACCTGGTTCACGTGGTGGCTTTGGTCAATTTGGTTCAGGTGGTGGATTTGGTGGACCTAATTCTGGTCAGTCTGGCAGTTTTGGTGGGTTTGGATCTAACCGTCCAGGTGGTTCTGGCAACCTGAGAGGTTCAGATCGTGGAGGTTCTGGCATTTCTGGTGGTTCAGACCGCACAGGTAGTTTTGGGGGTCTGGGTGGTCCAAGTCGTTCAGGTAGCTTTGGAGAATTTGGTTCTGGTCGTCAAAGCAGATTTGGCAATACAAATCCTGGTCAGAATTCTCATTCTGCTTTTGGAGATGACAGAAATGATGGTAATCCGAATTCCAGGAGAAAACTTTTCTAACTCCTCCTATGAGGTAATTTACTCCTTCGTCTCCCCTGCCTTCCTGGAGTAATTGAAAAAAAGTGCGTTTCGACATGCAAACATAAGAACTTGTACTTTGTCACAAGATATAATGCAAGTCAATTGTCACAAGCACAATCTTGATTTCCAAAAGGGATAAGAATTTACAACCGAGTGATCGTCTAAAGGTGCATGTATTATGTTACATGAAGTGCTGGTCTTTTTTTGTGGTGTCATCATGATTCAGTATTGTAACACTATGTTCTAATTATTCTGAAGTACTGCCACGTAGTAACGCACCAGGGCACAGGCATGTCTGGACCCCTTTATTAGCCCTTTTAGTGCGTCAAACTTTCAGTAGATAATATTACTATTGAACCACTGAAGACCCAGGTAGCAGACTGGTGCCCCCTCAACTGAATTTCTGAGAAGTAGTTGTTCAGCTGTCGCTTGTATGTTATGAACCTGCTAATTATTATGTTGATATTGGGATTATTTATTGGTTTCAGAGATGAGAAGATTACATAAGATCGTTGTGATTGGTTTCAGAGATGAGAAGATTACAAGATTGTTGTGGGCGATTAACTATTAAAGATCGGAAGCTCATCTTGCCGGGCATTGGATACTCTCTTAGCACAAACTTTTTTTTTTTTTTTTTTTTTTTTTGAGATAAAACTCTTAGCACAGATTTTCAGTAACAAGTTGAGATGATATTATAGTAATAATTATTAATTATTGCTTGAAGATTATTAGATAGGTAACCTTTGTGTGTTATCAATATTGCATAGGATGGTTACGATATGTAAAATGGAAAGGTCTTATCTTATCCTTTTTTTTTTTTTTTTTGGCCTCGTTTTTAAGGTCATCTTTAATTCCTTGTTCATATTCTTAATCTGAAGCTGTGAGACGGATTTTATCTACTGCTTCTTTCTGGCATTAGCAATAAGCTGTGGGATGAGTCAGAATATGTTATGTATAGCGTGCCACATGTTATTCTTCACTTGTATCTCCTGTCCTCTCAAAAAGATTGCTTAAAAGTGGAGGTCATCGTGTTCCTAATTTATTTCTGCTAGATTGTGCTTAAACTTGATCTTTCAGATATAATCCTTTTTTTTTCTTTAAACAAACGTGTTTGACTCAGTGTATATATGTTGTAAGTGCTGTTCTTAAGCAGGATATCCTCTAGCTTCCGTAGATTGCAGAAAGTAAGGTAAATTTGACGGATAGAACTTCCTTCCCATGGACCAAGAAGATGCTTGATTTGCAGAAAAACAATAGATGAGGTAGGAAAATGATTTAGAAATGCACACTGCCATCCGGGCAGCTTTCTGTCGACGAGAATATGTTGGGGGTTTTATTTTTGGCGACAGTATCGAGTGTCAGCATATGTTTCATTTCCGAGTAAATAAGTCCAACCGTCTGAATAACTTTGCTGGAAAAACAAAAAAGTACTTTAGAATGAGGGGAAGTACCCTTAGCAATGCTAAGATCAGATCACATGTGACCAACCAGCACGCAATTGTATCAAGTCCTAAATATGGAGGAAGTTTAAGGTTCGATTGGTCGGACCGGAGGTTTAACTTTTTTTTTTTTTTACAGTTGTATAAGAAATTTTTTAAAATTCATACTTGAAACTTAGAGACTCGTACACATCATCACAAGTTTTATCATAAATTCATTACAAATATAAATAATATTAATAAGCATAATCCAAATGCTAATTAAAGTACATACTTATTTTTCTTTCACATATTAAAAGGTTAAAAAACAATACCATGGAGTCTAACAACTAATTGTATCATATTTATCATCAAATTTATAACTGATGTTGAAGACAAATAATTTCAACAACAGAATTCCTTCGTTGTCACTACAAGGCAATAACACCTATGTGAATATCATTATCTTGATAACTTTTTCAATGTAACCTTAAAAAGTAAAAAATTTCAACACAAAGATAGAAGTTCGATCATCAAACTCAACCAAAAAAAAAAAAATCAACTAACAAAATAAACAAACACAAAAAAAAAATTTAAAAGAGAAAAGAATACAATTAAATACCTAAAAATTTATCTGCTACTAATCATCACTTATAGTTAAAATATTAGAATTACCAATCGTTATCTTCACCACTATCCAAAAGATGGCTACATTGAAATACTTTCCCCAATGTAGAGATTTCTAATTGAATGGTAATTCACCACTAAAAAATAAAAATATAAAGGATAAAAATATTGAGGAGATCAAATAGGCTTTACTCTAATTAATGTTGGCAAAAACGAAAAAAAATACCGCCAAAAGCCTAGAATATTAGTAGTAAAATATAAATGTTTCATCACGTAAATAATTAAAATGTCCATAATATTTAAAGAAAAAGTTGTAATTTTGGTCTCCAATATTTGGTTGTGCATGAAATTGGTCGCTTAATGCTTTGGTTAAAACAAATATGCTTTTTAAAAATTTTTATATTAGGCAAAGTGGGACAACTAACAAAATTTTGACAATTGCAAATATAATGTAGTCACGTGCAGTTAATACAAAAAACATAACCTAGTCACATCAATGTGACATGGCAGTCAATACAAAAAACATATTGAAATTTTGAGTTCGAATTTGCATTTTAACGTCAAAGAGCCAAATGCTAAACTTTTAATTAGGAAAATATTTTAGTCATAAATAAATAATTAAACAATTTTGATAAAAGGACTAGTCTTAGTATGAGAGATATTAGTAAAAGTAAATCCGAGATTTCATAATAAATTTGGATGTCAAACTAAAAAACTAAGATCAATTAATTTCATTAAACATGATTGATGGAAATAAAAAAACTAAAAAATTAAGGATGAATTAATTTCATTAAATATGATTGATAAAGAAAAAATAAAAAAAACTAAAAATGTGAGAATCAATTAATTTTATTAAAAATGATTAATAAAGAAAATCTAAAACAAAGAAGAAATAAAATGATTTGTAATATGCAATCACATCAAGCAAGCTTGGTTGGGTGGTTGGGCACTTAAGAGCACAGGTGAGAGATCTTGGGTTCAAGACATCTCATTTGCACCAAAATGAAGTTTTTTGTTTTTTTTTCTAAAGCCCAAATTAAAAAACTAGCGGTTCGCGATTCAGACGGTTCATTACACTTCGAACGGTTGGACCGGTTCTTACTAGTTCGTTGGCATCATCTGGCTTTTATTGAAAACAAACCGGAGCCATGGCCGGTTCGCAGTTCAATCGATCAAACTAGCCGGTTCGGTCCAGTTCTCAAAACACTAGTTATGAGCCTTGGCCAACTTGCAATTGTAGATTTTATATTCATACAATATTCAATATTGCAAGTGTCGTACCTCGAAAAATAAGCACTGGGTCGGTTCGGTGACCATTTTCGAAAAGAAATTTTTTGAAAATAATGTGCATGTGTAAAAAAAATCAGGTTTTATTAAAAAAGTGTTATTTAGAAAAAAAAATGGTATTTTAAAAATAAAATAAGGTCGGGACTAAAAAATGCGACAGTTTTAACCAACTAATTTTTTTTGAAAAAGAATTTTATTTTAAAAATGGAGTCGCCACTTGGTATTGAGTTAAGGTGTACCAAGTCACTCGAAAAAAATCATTTAACAAAATAAAATAAAATTTTTAGAAAAATGTTTGAAAACTCTTTTTCGATTCCGATCTACGAAAAAACAAGAGAAAAAGATTCAGGAGTTACATTTGAAGAAAGGGAAGGCAAAGGCTAGTGTCTAAGGTACCATTTCAATCTAGCCGAAACTAGTTGCAAAGTTTAATCAAAATTTTCTAAAAAACCCCTAAATTCTATCGCGTTTAGATGTGTCTATATGAATGCAAATCCTAAGTCTAATGTGAATATCGAGAGGGTCAAAATGTTTCGTCGAAGCTTGGTCTGGATTATCGTATTAATTGTGAAACCCGAGTCGAGACCTTAAGCAGTCATAAGTGTAGATACAAAATGAAAAACGAAAAGAAAAGAAAAATAGTAATACAGATAATAAGTGGTCAAAGAAAGTGGGGATGCAACATAACGGGTATGGAGGACTAATAAATCGTAACTAACTTTTTCTACTCACAGAGGGGGGAATGATCTGTTAATCCACTGCTTCCCACGTAAATAGATGACTATTTCTAGTCGAAGTATACAAATGACTTAAATTCTAAGTGAAATGCAACCTAAATGTCATGGATGGTCAAATGCTAAAAACAATAATAATAATAATAATACAATATATACCGAAACTCATGCAAATATGGAAAACTCTAAAAAGAGGAAAATGTGTGTGAATGATATAAAATGCACGCGAATAAAACTAGCACTAAAATGCTCTAAAAATCTAACATTGCACTAGCCCTTTTTAAGAATTCCCCACTAGCCTTTGACTAACGGAGAAGGGAAAAAACCACAACTAACGTTGGACTAGTGTGATGACGGAATAACAAAACTGATAAATCATAAATTAAAATAGTAAAGCATGAATCAAAGCAAATAGACATATAAAGACATATAATAACACGTAGGAGCACGTAAGCAAAATATTCTAGATGCAAAATCCTAAGGAAAGCAGTAAAACATATAAGCACACAAGTACGCAAAAGCACATAAGTCCTAACCATTACACTAGGGGAATTAGCTTACAATTTAAGGGGAAAAAGTAAAATGGTCTATCTATTACATTTACTATCTAAATACACAAATATTTGTAAGAATATAAGAAATATAAGCTAGCTATTAAAAATAATAAAATCTAGCCCTTTGTTGCATTTTTGCCAAATAATGAAATTCAAAATGAAATAATATAAATAAATAAATACGTAAAAGCATGTAAAATAAGAAACATATGATGAAAATGTATAAAAAAATCACATAGGAGCATATTGGAACATATAAAGAGAAAATAACGAGAAATAGGGATACCTCTTTGAAGACCTGGTACTAATGCTCAAAAATGCCAATAAACACGTCAATGTATCTCAATATAAAAGCTTAAAATATGTAAATATTGACAATTTGGGCAAAATGTAAATTCTAGCAACTAAGAGGACTAAAAATAAATTTCTATAGAATTACGGGGTAAAATTGAAAATTCACTTAGCCTTAAGGGTAGAGATGCAATTAAAGTGAAGTGGGGGACAAAGTAGTAAATTCTAGCAAAAATAGGGCAAATTGCAAATAAGGGACTTTATTGAAAGGAAACAAAATTTGGGGGTCAATCCACAATTATGGGGGGGACTCAATTGCATAAAAATAAAATCCTTAAGGGCAAATTAATAAGACTAAAGAAAAACAAACACTCAACTGAAATAAATTCTTTATGATAAAACTGGATTAAAACTAAATTAAGACAAAAAGATGGCAGCAATAAAATAATCAACTGCTAATTAAGATTAAATTAAGTTAAGTTAAAAATAATTAAACTTTAACTAAACCCATAGAAAAATAAGTGAGACACTATGCGTCCACCTTTTCGATCACGTTCTCTCCCCAGATCCCCCTTTTCTTTTCTCTTTTTCGTCTTCTTCGTTATGTTCTCTGTCCTTGTTTTTCTCTCAATTATCTCTGCTCTCTCAATTCTCTCTGGTTTCTCTCATTCTGGTCTTCTTCTGATTTTTCCCCCTTTCTTTTTCGTTCTCTCACTCTCTGCTCCATTCTTTCTCTTTTCTCTCTCTCGATTTCCTTTCTCTACATTTCTCCCATTCTCTTCCTCCTCCCTTCTGGTCATCCCACTCTCCTTTTCTTCTCTCCCAACTCTCTTTCTTTCTTTCTAGTCTTCTTCGTCGATCTCTGGTTCTCTTTTCTCCCTCTACTTTCTCTATTTTCCTCTCCTCTTTTCTCTCTCCGATTTCCTCTCTTTGATTTTTCTACGTTTCTTTCTTCTCACTTTCTCTTTTTCTCTTTCCTTCCGATTGCTTTCCCGTCTTCTCTCTTTTCTTTTCTTTCCTTCATCTTTTCTCCTCCCTCACCATTCTCTCTCTTACTCCCCCTATATTCTTTCTTTTCTTTTTGGCCCTCTTCTCTCCATCTCTTCTCGCTTTCTCTTTGGTTTCTCTCTCTCTCTCTCTCTCTCTCTCTCTCTCTCTCTCTCTCTCTCTCTCCCTCCCTCTCTCCAGTTGCCCCCTTCCTCGAATTGTGAGATTATGGCTGCTGAGAAAGGGGCTGCGGAATTGGGTAGATGCGGAAGCTGGGCGGTAAGGGGATGGGGTTCGTGAATTTGGGGGTGGAATGATGGGGCGTGAAGTGTTTTGGGACTAGGGTGAATTGATTGAAAATTTGGGGCCAAATCAGGTTGCTTGGTTCAAGTTGTGGCTATGGGTAGAGATTTAGTGGTGATGGTGGATTGAGGATGGCTCTATGATTGGGGGTTGTGGAGGTCAGGCGTGTAGTAGAAGTGCAATGGGAGAGGACATGAGAATTGGAAAATGGTTAAGGCTCTGTGGGTTGTTTTTGTTGCACCAGTGACAAAGGAGGTGTTGCTTGGCTTGGGGCCATGGGGATTATGGTAAGGGTAGTAGGTTGTGGTGAATTTGAGATGGGAATGCTTTTTTGTAGGTTTTGGTGGCTATTTTGATGACCAATTGGATGGTGGTGATGAGGTATTATGCTGATTGATTGTTGGGATTTTGTGTGTGTAAATGGGCAGCTATGTGGTAGTAGTATTTTGATGGTGATGGTGGATGATTAAGGTGGAGTCGTTCGGTTGTTATGAGGGTTGTTTATGGTGCTATTTTGTTTTTGTTTTGCAGGTTGTCTAGCTGGGCCTAGGTGGTCATCTAGGCTGCTATTGTTGATTGGTAGCAAGGGAGGAATTGAGACGATGGTGGCATGGAGGTAATGAAGCCGTAGACGGTTGTTGCTATTTTTGATGGTTGTGTAATGGCTATTACTTGGGTAGATGGGTTGAATTAGAGGTGGTTTGACAATGATTTTCTGGTCTTTTTCTTGCAGGTTTGGCAATGGTGAAGAGAATTGGAGGCTGTTGGTGGTTTAATTGACTGGCAATCTTGGATTATTCTAGTAGTTCTAAGGATATTTTTAACTCCAATTGGTGGGGATTGCTGGCAGTTCTTGTGGTGGTGTTGCTAGGCAGTGAAGAGGGATGGTGGAGGGAGGAGGTGATTGAGACGGAGAATAGGAGGAGAAATGAAAACCTAGATGAAGAAAAACCCAGTAGAAAGAAAACTAAATCCAAAAAGAAAAAATTCCAAAAATTTATAAACAGTTATCCTAAAAACAAATCTAATTCTACTTTATTAAAATAAAATAGATCATAGAACAAAAACTAAGAGTGAGAAAGTACCTTAATGAAGATTAAAGTTGTTGGTGATCTTCAATGTGTTCTTGTGCTTCTTCACCTTTGATCCTACTAGGTGTAAAAGTAGTGTGTTAGTGTATGTGTTAGATCTTACCGTGTATTTTTCTGTGTGTTAATGTGTGTGTTCAATTTTATTGTGTGCAATGTGTGTATTTTTGTGTGCAGAAATTAATGTGGGTAAAGTGTGTTTTGTGTGTGCAAAAATAAAAAAATGTGTGTGTAGTATTTTTCTAATCATGTCCTTTTTTTTTTCATTGGTATATTAGTAGTGTTGACCTCTAAGAATGCTAAAAAATAACCAAAATGCCACTAGTAATAAAATATCAATTTTTACCAAAAAAATTTGTTTTGACACAAAAAATAAAAATTACTAGAAAAATGATCTCCAAAGTTTACCAAAGAGATTTTTAAATCTAAAAAATAAAATCAGAGCCTGAAATTTGCCAAAAATGCATTCAGGGTATGAAATGATTATTTTACCCCTATAATGATGAAATATAAAAAAATAGCTATTGGTCTCGAAAAATTATTAAAAAATTAAAAATAAGGTTAAAACCCTAAAAAAGGAATTTAGGACCTCAAACACTGATGAAAAATACATTTGGAGTGTAAAATGACTATTTTACCCCTGAACGCAGTATTTACAGAAAAAAAAATAATCGTTTTCGAAAAAATTTAAAAAAATTTAGAAACATACTTAAAAGCTTGAAAAATAAATTTGAAACTAAAAAATGAGCGAAAAAGGTGCTCGCATGAGGAAATAACTATTTTGCCCTTGTATTGACGGAATACACAGAAAAATAGTAATTAATCCCAAAAAAATCACAAAAAATTTAAAAACATGTATGAAAATACAAAATGTATATTTAAAACTCTAAAACTAAGAAAAAAAATATTTACGCTCTAAAATTTATTGTTTTTTCCCCTCAAAATTGTTGATTTTGTTCCACTTTTATTAAAAAATTAGAATTTGACCCCAAAAATATAAAAAATGCCCTCTAATGTTGGAAAAATAAACGGTGTGTCATAATTTGGTGTCTACAGCAAGGGTTTTAATCATGTGGTTATATGTTTAATTACATAATTTCCATATTTTTTAAAATTGTCCACTTCAACTTTTTGTGTTTTTATGTAGAATTATTATTAATTTTTTAGTAAGATCAACCGTCCAAAAAAAAGTCAAATGTTTTAATTTTTCTAGTAAAATCGGGTGACCAAAAAAAAACTGTTCTAAATAATGAAAAATTATGTAATCAAACATGAAACCACGAGGAGTAAAAAATAAAAAATTATATTACTAATTTCGATAACTCGAGCCGCAGAATTTTACAGAATGTATTTTGATTAGGGGTTGTCAATATGTGACATAAGGTTGTAGCAAAAGCAAGCAACCAAGCTTTGTAATGACCAATACAGTAATTTTTTTTTTGTGACAAAAAAATTGGGTTGCATTGTATTACCTAGAAAGAACTAAAGGCCTGGTAATAAAGTATGATTTGACGTTAGTCACCATTCATTCCTTCCCCATTAGAAACAAAACTCTCATAACCTCTAACATTGTGAAAATTGCCCTACAAAATATGCCACAGGGCCTCACGAAAAAGAAATAATAAAGTAATAAGTTGCAAAAAAAAAGAGATAGAAATAATAGCTGAGCACTAGGTGATTTTTTATCCTATTAATTGTTTTGGCCTAATGTCAGATTTATTCCAGAATAATTACTATATTGCTTTTTAGGTGGTACGGACCCACTAAAAGGTTCCCTTGTCCAAATGGTGCTGTTTGTGATTTTTAGCATATTTTACTCTATATTTATTTATTTCTTCTTTTGCTGTGAAAATTTAGAATAACAATTTTTAATACTAACAAAAAACACGACACGAATTTAACACAAAAATAATGAGTTTGAGTTAAGGATTGGCATGTTCGGGTCATAATCGCATTGAACCTGACTGACCCACAAAAAAAAAAGTCTTGTTTAGGCCGGCATCAACTCAACCAGTCTAACTTGAAAAACTCAAAAAACAAGTCGGGTTCGAGTTCAAATCAACCTATTTGACCTAAAAAAAAATTTCAAATTAGGTAAATTATTTGAGTCAAACAGATTGGTGGGTTGGCGGGGTTGACTTGCTTATCCCGGAAAAGAAAAAAAAACACTACACTTGTCATGCCAAGATATTAGGAAAGTTTTCGAGTCAAGTAGGTCAACTCGTCAACCCGTTTCGAATTGTACTGGGGTTAGGTATATTGATCTGTTTCAGGTTGACAAGTCCGATTTGAGTTAGTTGGTTTCCTGTTATATTTGGATTGCAATACGAAATTGACTCGATTGCCGCCCCATGAAAAGCTTTAAGTATCCACAAATTTGATAATTTAAATCATTAAATAAAATGTTGCTATGTTATATGATTGTAAATGCATAGAAATAGACACACATGATTCAAAAGGCAACAGGGTCTCGCAATTACCAGTTCTGGCAATTTCATGGACCCAATTGAAGCTACGAAATGTAAGGATAAGATTCATCCAACAAGGCAAAAAACAACATAATCAAAATGATATCGTTTTAAAAGGATTTTTAAAAAAATTGAATGATACAAACGGCGTTTCTCTGCCATAAGAAAAGGATTTAAATTTTACACTAAATAATCACAAAAACAAATTCTAATGAAATTTCAAGTTGCCTCTCAAATTAATGGCAGGCATAGAACAAAAAAGCATGTTGAGGTCTTCATTATTACATTTTTCATTACATTTGTCTTGGTTGCATTCTAGGAGATATCTCAATTAGCAAAGCAACGGGGCTGTGGGATTATATCTGATAGGAAAATCAAAGAGGAGTAAGCGAAGATGTACTAAAAATACTGATTTAGAACATGGTCATGGATGCTTAAATATGATGGCTTGACTCATTTTCAAGGGCACAAGGCTAAGGAACAAAGCTGAAGAAGAAATCTTGGTTAGAGAATCGAGGTATTCTAAACCTTCCAATCAAAGTTAAAGTGAATGTGGTTGTTTAGAGTGCAGAATACTTATGCCATTTGTTTCCTTTTTGATGCTATTGAATGCATTGTTAATGTGTTGGATGTTTATGTAAGAGACACCCTATCGACTCTGAGCGAGCGTCCATTCTTTTGTCTGCTTCTTTTTTAGGGGCGTCTGTATGGCTAATATTACTCAATATACACTATGAACACTCTCAATGCAAAGTAGTTACATTTTTGTGCTACATAGTTACATTTTTCTATTGATAAATTACAAATCCTAAAAAGTTACATTTTTTTCACTACAATGTTATACACGCCTCCAACTTGTTCCAACCGGACACCCACTATCTATAATATTAATCATCATCCACTATCTATAACATTTTCTTGCTGCCATGTTACAGTTTATGTTGGGAGCTAACAATTTTTTGTTGATACATTACATTTTTATGCGAGTAGGTTACATTTTTATGTGGGCACGTTACCTTTTTATTCTTGCTGTCATGTTACATTTTTATGCTTGTACCTTATATTTTTTAAGTCAACTGCTTCGATTTCGTATAAGTGCAAAGTTAACGGCAAGCAACTAGTAAGGAAGATAGACACGGATGTTGAGTACTACCTTTTTTGGTGGCTTCATGCCTTACAATATTGCTAACACAAGAACGACATAAATGATACCCTAAGGAAGATATTCTGCATTCCATGTGCAACGAATGTAAAAAATATCATCAAATGTCCAAGAACTTCGAAAGTTTCACATTGTAATGTGTGTGTGTATATATATGTGTATATGTGTGTGTATATATATCAATCATTTGATGGACACATATGTAAAAGATCCCATCCATTTCCAACTCATCAGTATTATCTCTTCTAACAACACCGTCACATAAAAAATTTCCTAGGACATTGAAATTGTTCATCATGCTGCATCACCTGTTCACGGAGTGAGTTTTGGGAGTTGGAAAATAATTTTTGATACAAGCTCAATACGGTAACATTAAATATGTGCCTGAAATACACAAAGCAAGTATTTTGTGTTAAGTAACATGTAAAAAGAACACACAGCTGTAACCTAATTTCAAAGGATGATGGGAATATAGCTCACCACAAAGAGGTTAGACGTATTAAGATGACCTTTCCAATGCTTTATTAACTTCATCATAAAGATACCATTGGCAGAGCTGAACAAAGAAACAGTGAAGCAATTTTATTACATAGTCTATGATGTCCAGCAACTATATACATGTTAAAAAAGAGAATACAATGACAGACTACTTGCTCGTATTGTCTATATGCAGAACATTTGCAATGTGGGTCTCATAGTCATATAAATCCAATGATCAATTGTAGCTTGCAATTAAGATCGCGTGCAACACTCGCTTATGAACAAAAACTAAGAGAAATTGATAATCACATCATATATGCATAAGAAACAATGCAAGCATAATGTGTTTGAGAAATTAATATCACTAACTAGTCGATCCACCAATTCTTTCAGCCCTGGCCATCTATGATTCGTGACCGAGTCAAGTATGTCGACAGCCATTGCTCTTGTGTCCATCACAATGAGAACCCACTGGTTCCTAATTACTGCTAGAAGTAGGAACTGCATAATACAAAGTACAGTTATTCCGTATCATATACCTTTCACATATAGGGAACGAACTAGTAAAAGTATCAAGCATGCAAACATGTGTGTAACATTGTATTCGACGAGTTAAAAGAAAAGACAATACCAGATTGCATTTCGAAAGGTCAACCATGACTACGCAACCTTCTAAGCTCAGTGCGAACCATTGGGAGTTGATTATGCATTTTTTGGGAAGGTAGTCACATTTAACACAACATATAGGACAAACAAAAAGTATTGGCCACTTGAAGTATTTGTTGATTTTAATAATCACATATAGGTGGTTGTATTTGGAGCGGCATTGTTATATGATGAGATAGTTGATTCTTTCACAAACAGGTGGTTAGAATTTTGGGCCTGCTTAAATGATTATCAACTGTACTTGCACTTACTCTTACAACATTTGGATTGGGCTTACAATAAATGACGATATCCAAAGAAGAATTAGCAAAAATAAGAGTCGAGTTACACATTTGATCTAAATACTTACTCAATTTAACAGTTTAATTGAGCTTTTTCAGAAATTGATTGTATAACTTGGGCTATTAAATAAAATAACAGCAAAGATACATAACCAATGCACATAGTCCGTTGAAATTAAGGACATATATTCCTACATTGCATGTGTACGACTAAAATCAACTTAATAGTAGTACTTGCACTAACTCCCTAACTCCAATTCATCCAAAGACAACGAATTTGCTTATCAAACGACCTCATAAGTTGTGCCAAAGAGTCAATCGCATTCCCCCACTCAACCCTCAGAAATATATAATTGAAGAGGCATCACACCACAATGGGAGGAATAAGACTCAAAACCCAAAGCGAAGATAGGCTGCAAAATTTACTATCTTTCATTTCTTGCAAGTTGAATCTGGTGTAATTATTTAACATTTGTGTGTAAATGTCCAGTCAAAATATGCAAATAACCAGTGATATCGTGTAATTGGTCAATGAGTTCATTCTGCACCAGTCTACAAGTCCACATTACCATCTGATCCCTTAGCCAAATTCTTTTTGGAATGAACCGAACGTCCACATCATCAAAAACATGCATCCTGTTGGTCGTACTCCTCACCAATAAAGCACTATTTTCAACGTTTCTTGATCCTTTACTTATTCCTTTTTTGGTTTGTTATTTTTGGAGACTCTTCTAACTCAATATATTTTCTTGGTTGTCATCCAGATGTAAGCTAAGTGAGGGGAAGGATGGATGGGAAATGGTCAGATTGCTAGCTTTGGTTGCTACCCATGGGCCATCTTTTCAGAATTACTAGAAACTATATGCTATTATTGTTTTTTTTGCCAAAAAAATAAAAAAAAATTGTAACTTGATAGTGGAAATATGTAACTGGTGAGGAAGTTTGTTTTGCATTATTCGGTCTTTCGCAATACCGTTCGGCCCTTTATGTATGCAACATGTTAACATTTTCAGTTGACAAATTTCAAAAAATAGGTTTTGCATATGATTATGTTACTTCCCTGACTTTTGTCATCCTAAAAACAATTTGTATCATATAGATATAATATTTAAACCATAAGTTAAGTGCATTCTTATCAAAGAAAGTCCTATATCATTCTTATTCTCCAATTCATGAGATAACTTAAGTGTATTCTCATCAAAGAAAATCTTACCTGCTTGGTGAATTAACTCCATATTACCAACTTGATAAATGTCCACCCTGATGTTTTCTAGCCATTTGAAAGACTAATTTCATACCTACAGTTGACAAACAATGTGCGTTTTTAACATATGAGAAACTAGCTCTAATTTGGGGATGGTAGGAGAGAGAAATTTTTGTGTATTTGGATTGTGTTGATGGTAGATGGTATTTTTTATGAAAATTTGAAGGAAAACTTGGACAAATTTGAAGAAAAATGAGGTTTTCAACATTGAAATTCGTTTAGAAAGAGAGAAAATTGTAGCGGCACGAAATGAAATAAAATAAAGGACGTATGCTTCTTTAATATGCCGCAATTTGGACGTCTGCTTCGTAGACATTGTGTCTAGAACATGCATCCACTACCCTACTGGCTCTGGGAAGACATCCATTCCTTCGTTCATTTACTTTTGAGGGGTGTCCACATGGCTAAAATTACTTAATATACACTATGAACACTCTTAACGTAAAGTAGTTACATTTTTGTGTAGCAAAGTTACATTTTTCTACTCATAAATTACAATTCTTGAAAACTTACATTTTTTCAAAAGTTACTTTTTTCTCTAGAATATTGCACATGCCTCTAACTTATCACAACCGGACATCCCTTATCTATCTATAATATTAATCATCATCTGCTTGCATCCAAGGAGGATACCTCACTTTTGGAAAACTAGGCCTTTAATGCCTACTATAGCACCTGATATACCCCAACCCTCTACTTCCACAGTTGCAATCCTTTTGTCCCTTCACGCCTCGATATCTCTAACAAGAACACTGTACTTCCTCTCGATCAAGTTTGGCGACGTCTCCTCGACTCTCGTGGTCTAATTTAGACTGTATTTTTAGTTTTTTTTTTTTTTCATTCTTACTTCCCACTTATGACGTTGTTACAATTGGTTCCCACTAAAATGAATCTCAGCTGTCCCACTTTTTGCAATCTCCTTCCTTAAATTGTCACAACTAGTAGTTCCCCAAATTGTGATGCCCCACATCCCACTCAAAACTACATGGTAGAGGGACAAGTGTTGATGTCTTATGAAATGAACTAGCAATGTGTTTTGGGGAGTGAGTCCATTCAAGTATCCTTAAAAGTATTTCCTTATGAATTTTATAATGAACGAATGAGAAAATGACAGCCAAACCTCGTATCATTTCATTAGATTTGAGTGGATATTCAATAATGATTGCGTTAGTAGTCTTCCTTTCTTTGTTAATTATTTTAGTTAAATACCAAATTAGTCAATTAGTAGCGTATATTATCTACTCATAAATCTACAACAAAACACAAATGCACAAATATGTAACACAATCATCAATTTTCTACCTATCCAAATCAACTTCTAGTCTTCGTCCCTTTGTTGCCATCCCAATATTCTACTCCCATTCTCAGTCATCTCCTTTATCTTAACAATGTCCATTTCATACAAATTTACGTTAACCACAAAAAAGAAAGTAACATCAAGAAAATGCTGGTAATACATTTCAAAAATGACTAACTGTGTTTAGTGTGAAAAGTAAGGAGTTTGAGTGATTTTTGCATTTAAGATTCATCTTTTTCTGCGTTCTTGATCTTTGGAACGAAAACCCTCTTGGAAAAAGATGAGGAAGAGGCCATACAGGAATGGGGAGATATGAGATTTTGAAGCTGCTACAGGAATGATAATGAAACCTGAGCAACATGTGATATTAGGATTGGATGGTGGGACAACTTCAACTGTCTGTGTTTGCATGCCTTTCAATATCACAAGCAACTTCAACAATGATGGCCTATTGCCCTACTCTTTCCCAATCCTCGCCAGGGCTGTCGCAGGTTGCTCCAACCACAATAGTGTTGGCAGTACTAATACCATCTCAACATTCTTTTATTTGGGTTTTTTTTCGGTTGAATGGATTGTCAAATTTTTGATTTTATTACTGTATGATTGAGGTTTTTAGTATGTGGTAGCAGTGTGAGTAAGGAAATATTTGAAGTGGTGAAACTAAGAAATAGTTCACTTGTTAGACATAAGAGAAGAAAGAAACAAAATTAAGAGGGAATTAAAGGTGTTGAGGAGCAATAATATTTGAAACAAAGTGAGGGTTTAAAGTTTGAACTTTGGAGTGATATAAGATAGGTGCTGAGTGTGTGGGAGTAGTAGATTGAAGAATGTCTATTGAGGTGCAATTTTTGTTTCAAAATGTTTCTTGATAGTTGATCCTCATAGTGTTTTTTGTACTTAAATAGTGCACTTATAAATCTCAATATATGGAATCAATAGTTATAGACAAAGCAAGAGGCTCTATCAATGTCTTTTGAATGTTGTTTGTCAGGTATGTTGATCTCCTAACTTTTAGTTACTGACAAATGTGTAGGTTTTTTGTGTTTTACTAATTGAAAATTTGACGGATTCTTTTGGTTCAAATGTGCTCCTATCTCATGAGAAATTGGCTGCAATAGAAATGAGAATACTAGTCTTTCCAATTCTCTCTATCTCTCTCTCTCTCTCTCTCCCTCTCTCTCTCTCTCTCTTGTGTGCGCGTGTTCTAGTCTTCCTTTTAGCATTAGTCTTGACAAATTAGAGACAACCTTTTGAGGGGGGATGTGGAAACACGAAGGCTTCAATCAAAGATTGAAAAAGAGATAATTAGTGGCGTGAACTTGAACTGAAAGCTCCAAATTCTCTATGATTTCAGAAAGAAGAAATAATATAGTTATATGTTTTGATGATGCAGTCAAGAAGTTCAAAGCCAATTATTATTTTATCTATGGTCTATGATTTGTATTTATGGGAATGCAGACAATTAGATTATATGAAAATGACATAAGAATTATTACATTGTATTGGATTAGATGTAAAAAGCTCAGCCCCTCAACAGTAGAGTTTTATGACTGAATCACATGGTAACTCTATTGCTCTACCTGGGTGATCCATGTGGGCATCTTTGATTAACCAGACAAATTGTTAATGCATGCGATGGCTGAAACTTTTAGCCTATTGAGGTATTTTCAGGCCTAAACACTAAAAAAACTTTGTATTGTATAATGACTAATTATGCCTACATATGCATTGCCTTTCATCTATATAAGTAAATAACAGAAGTCATGAATGCTCTATTCTCAGTTTCATAGGAGTTGATTAAATCTGTTTTAGTCAGCAGTTTACCAACTTTTTTGGATCTTTTGTAGATGAATTTTCTCCACTTGCACTTCTAGCTTATTTATATGTGGTTAATGTATATGTGAAAGAACTTAGACATCCAACTCAAAACAAATTGGCAATGAATAGAGTAGCCCAATATCTTATTAACTAGTCTAGGAGCACTTGAGATATTGATGTGGGATATGTATACTTTTTACACAGCTTCTCATACATGATTCGGGATTGAGTAAAGCCCGTGAATCTTGGAACGGATATCATAACAGCCATAAACGAATTGAAATGGGTTAACAATAGCCTATGAAACAAAGGGGCTTATATGAGCCTATGAGACTGAAAAGGGCTACAAAATAACTGAGATCCTTTGGAATTAAAGAGTATAGGAAGAAATCGAGTAGTGTGTGGAACTATGGATGAATAAAACCTAAGGGCCCAACTCTAATACCAAGTGAATGAACGACATTTAACTCAAAACCAATTGTCAATGAGTAGGGTGGCTATTTAAGTGCACTTGAGAAACAACTTTGGCATAAATATACTTTTGACAGTATATATAGGTGATTTAATGAAATGGTGGATGTATTATAACCCAGTTAGGCTTTCATTGAAGGGAAGGAGATAGAATAGTTAACTTGATGATTTTTTGTGTCAATCCAATACATACAAATAATTGCACTCATATTTGACATTTCAACCTTACACTTTTTTGCCTCTAATGATATATAACAAGCTTAATAATCTTGTTGAGTTTATCTAAATATTGAATAATTGATAGTTTGTGGTTTGTTCCTCTTACTATTTCCCTGCTATTGTTTTTATGATTTTTATTATCATTCTTTGCTGAAGGCTTCTGCTGAAGTTATTTGATGATTATGTTTTTAAAAGCATTATTTTCTTATAGAAACTGTTGCAAGCGAGACAATAGAGAGAGTTATGGTAGAAGCTCTTTCAAAAGCAAGATCAACTCGTTCTGTTGTGCTAGCTGTTTGTCTTGCAGTATTTGGTGTTAATCATACAACGGATGAGTGCAGAATACTTACTTGGCTCAGGTTTAATCTCTATTTTCAAGTATTTACTGGTTTGCAGCATCAGAATGTTGTGACACTTACATTATGTTTTTATTTTAGTGACCATGTACTTACATTTTCCTCAAGGGATTGTCTCCACTTGTGCCAGCTTCTATGATTCTCCGAGAAATCTTTGTGAAACTTTGGGATAAGAAACATCAATTGGAAAGAACTCAACTAGGGTATAATATTGTTAAGTAAGGGTAGTAATAAGTCCATCCTATTTGAGCATCCCTTGTAGGGTACCAAGTTGTGGAACCTATATGTAGAAGAAAAACTCAACATATTATTGATGAAAACTACATATTTCCCATTTTTCATAGTCTTGTTTTGGATAGTTAGCCATCCTTTTGAGTTCTTTTGTTTGTTTCTCTTCTCCTCATTTTCCCTTTTTCTACTTAGACAAATATTCCCCAACCATGTAAGGTTGTAAGTTCAGAATGATTCTGTGGTTGCTCTAGCAAGTAGAACAATGGCAAAACTTCATGGTTGTGTCCTAATTGCTGGCACAGGAACCATTGCTTACAGGTGTACAGAAGATGGAAGAGAAGCTCGGGCAGTTGGTGCGGGACTCGTGTTAGGTGATTAGGGAAGGTATAGAGTCTACAGTGTTATATTTGACTTAGGACCTATACGAGATTAACTGATGGTTCCTAGTAGAAAGGAAGTATGAGGCATTGTGATTATTGACAAGCAGGTTAAGCATATATTCCCTTAAATAAAACCATATAATGAAGTTATAGGTAAAATGTTTTTTTTCAAGTCTTCTCATCCTTTCTTTCCTATCACTCTAAATAAGAAGTACCATGTAGGAGCCCTGTTGGTCAAAGAAAGTACTCCTTCCATCTTTATAGAGCAAAAATTTTTATTCTTCTCTATCTTTGTTGCCATATGGTATGTGAACTAGAAAATCTTGTAAATTGACTATAAGAACACCAAAGAGACCACATAATTCACATTTTCATGGTAGCATTGTTTGATGGATTTTGATAATATAACTAGAGAAAGTGTGAGAGGAAGACTAAGAGTTTGATGAATTAATATGATGAAAAATGTATAATAAAATAGAGTATAGCTCTAAGTATGCTGGAGTAAAAAAATTAGATTGATTATATTATTTTCATTATGAACTTAGTGTGTAAACACTGTGAAGCTAATTGCTAAGGCCTAGAGTCATCATATCCAATTACAATCTAATAAAGTTTTTCCATAACTGGCTATTTAAGTTTCTGTCTCTTTTCACTTGCAACGGGTATGGAATTGCTGCACAAGCTTTGACAGCAGTAGTAAGGGCCTATGATGGTCGTGGTCCACGTACAATGCTTATAGATTGCAATCTACGAACCCTGGATCTCTCTTCACCAGATGAACTTATTGGGTGTATGTCTCAAAATGCAAGTCATCTGCCAAAAACATTTACATGTGATGATTGTTTTGGTTTTGGAACTTAATAATTATGATTAATTTATGTACAAATATGCAATAGTTGCCATAATCATGATTGTGTATACAATTTATTTCAATTTTCACTTGTTTCATGACTATTTGGACATACCTTGTCATAAAAAGGAGATGTTCTCAGTTACGTGAAGTAGACAGTAAAACTGGGATTGGCCATGACCAATTCAGCATCTTCATGAAGGGATGAACAAGCTAGAATGAATACTTTCCATGAGGATTGATATACTTTCTCAGTTGCATGAAGTAGACAGTCAAACTGGGATTAGCCATGACCAATTCAACATCTTCATGAATGGGAAACAAGTTAGAATGAATACTTTCCATGATGATTGATATACTCAATTAAGTAGCATATGATATATCATTACAATAAATAGTCAACTATGACAGATGTGCACATAGCCTCCTAAAAAATCAATGATAAAAAAGAGGAAAAGATACATTAATATCCTGGTCAAGAGATGTGTTTGAAGTTTCATGACTTATGATAGTTACATAAAGAAACTGGGCATACAGACACAAAAAAAAAAAAAAAAAACTCAATGTTTCTGTATTTTATGTTATGTTTGTGGATATATACACTTTGTTGTCTCGATTTTTGTTTTTTTATTGAATTTTGTTAAATTTATCTTCCTATCTTTTATTGCTTGATCAAATCGAAGAAGGATTTTTATGAAGGTGTTTTTTTCTATTAATACAATTGTGCTTTTGCGTGCTTGTTGGTTCATCCAGCTGGTGAACAAAACAAAAATGTTAAGGTGCTATTAATGTGTTTTGCTTTTAGGTGGACCTATGAAGATCCATCGTGGCCTCAGATTGCTACTCTTTTTTCGTATGTAGTGTCTTGTGTAGAGGTAGGTGATCAAATAACAAATAGAACCTTATTAGATGCAGTTCAAGAGTTGGCATAAAGTGTCAAAGCAGTTGTTCAGAGACTAAGGCTATGCAATAAAGGTATGGTCTGAAAAGTTGAAGCATTTTCTCTCCCTTTGTGCACCTATTGTTTTGCTCTAGTTGGGAGCTATGCTTTCTGACAGAACCTTTCCGCTTGGCCTTGTTAGACATTTGTAGTTTGAAGCAAAACATAGCAAAGTAAAAGCTATAATGTAGTATTAGGATAACAACCTAGACGAGTATAATCTGCAGGTTAAGTTATTTAAGAGAGGGCATATGTATCCTTAGAAATTTGTTATCAATACCTTGGGCAAAGCATGTATCCTAGTTCAAGGTAAAAGCCTTTTCCGACTTTTGCTCTGGCTTTGCTTTGCAGTTGTCTTTGTTTTACTGTCGCATCATGCCATTTTTCAACTCTTTTCTAAAGACTTTATCTACAAGGACCTCTACCCCTATGCCAAAGGAATAAAGGTGAACTAAATTTCTGGATGATAAGACGACGTCATCTTACTTTTCCAATATTGTATTTATCAATAAAACAATTTTAGGTTAAAAATTCAAGTTTTGGAATCTCATTTTGTCCTTGTAAACAAGACAGATGTCGCTTGGCTTCACAAATGGCGTGATTCCTATTAGAGCTTAATAGTGAAAATGGAAATGTTCATTGTCCCTGGATATCATGGAATACTTGTTTAAGTTGAGTAGCTTGACCCGGATGCTTTCAACTTTCGTTAAGCATTTTGCTTCATAGGTCATCCTTTTAGAGTGGATAAATTGAAGCAAGAAGGGGATTGTGACACCCCAAATTCTAGTGAACCTGCTGGAGCAACTCGGTCATTGAAGTTTTTGATTGCAGAAATATATCTTTTCTTTTATCTCAAAAATATATTTTACAAGTTGTACATCTCTCTCAATTTAGCCATTTCAAACATGCTTGCTCAGTGTCAAATTACTTGCGGCTTTTGCCTTTTGCAAGAATTCTTCTTTTAATTGTAAATAGTTCAAGAGAGAGAGAGTTTCTAAACAAATTTGGTCTCCAACTTTGCTTGAAGTTCATTAAGTGTTTGAATATTCTAACAAGTTTAAGCCACTTTCTCGAAGTATTTATCTCAAATTGAAAAACTTAATTCTTTTCTTGGTATGAATTTTGGCCAAGATTTGTCACTTCTTTTAAAACCATAGTCAGCAAATATTTATTCACAAAAGTTAAATTTTTTCTCTGCAATTAACAAAATGTTTCATAATTGTCTAATAAATAGAAATTTCCTATGATTGCAGATGGTAAGGATCATTTTCCTCTTGTAATGGTTGGTGGTGTTCTTGAAGCAAATAAAAAATGGGACAGTGGGAAAGAAGTAATAAATTGTATAACTAAAGACTTTCCTGGTGCTCTTCCATTCGTCCAAAGGTACAGATAATTGTTTCAAAACTATTGTTCTACAACTGTAAAATTCACTGCTTTTATTGCAACTACCATCACAAAGTATTTTGCTTATTCTTGCACTTCAGATTTGGATAAGAAAGCCGTAGTTTACGAAATATTGTCACAAGTGGCAAACCTTGCTTCAAAAGTAATATGTTATCACACACACACACACATGTTCTTAAGCAAAATGTGATCTTGCATATGCTGATAGTCTTGTTAATTGTAACTCCTAAATATGATATGAATATCATGCAGAACTGAACTTAAATGTTAGGATAGATTCCAAATATAACACTTTTGCTTCTTTTTATTATTTTCTATATATGTAGGCAAAAATTAATTTACAATATTATGCCATTTATTGTTATTTATGTTCTTGCTACAGTTCAATGCATGAATATTAGATATTCTTTTCAGAGTTTTTTATAGTGGAGTTATCCTTATCGACATAGCATTTGTCACTAGTTAACATATTTCCCATACAATGTTTCATTAATATAGTAATTTGTCAAACGATGAAATTAATGATGCAATGACCAAGGATTTTATTTAGTACGACTTGTCTCTTTGCTAGACTTTTCTGACCTTTCTAATGTCTTCCATTTAGCTTTCTCTTAATGTTGATGTTTTATTGTTATCTTTAGAGGTATTCTCTTAGACACAATTTTGAATGAATAATTTCCATTCAAGATAAGCCCATAAAGTTTATTGGAAAAGATATCACTTTCTGTTGGATGTGAGATTGTATAAGTTGGAAGTGACTAGTGTGGGAAGTACTTGTGGCTTTATGTGAAGGTTTTCAATTGTAAGTCTAGACCCATCACCTTTTTGTCTATAGGTTAGAATAAGATCTAAACTCAGTTATAAGATTATAGGTAGTTTTACATTTTTTTATTTAATTTTAACCTTAAGCCGTATATTTTTCTACAAAAAAAATCAAGGACTTTGGCAGACTTTGATTTCAAGTGAGAAACGGCCCTGATGTTCTGGAATTAGTTTTGCAATTTCATTGGGCACTAATCAATCTGTCCAATAAAAGATTTGTTGACAGTAAATGTTGAATGTTGATGCCTTCCACCTGACTGAAGGTAGGGATACAAATTGTTTCTTTTAAAATTGTTGTCCTTAGTAAAGACATAATTAAGTTCCTATTTGCTTTAATTCAATTTTTTCTATAGTTATTCGTTCGTGCGCGCGCGCGCGTGTGCATATTCTTGAAGTTGGCTGTCATTTGCTTGCTTTTGAAATTTTACACAAGTCCATTTGGATTTAATTTGTAAAATAGGTGGAACTTGCAGTTGGTGCTACATTACTTGCTTAGAATTTTTTAATGATACAAAGTCAACAGGATGCTCTTAGAACTTGATTACTGAAGATTTCTTGAATTGTACAGTAGAAAGGAGAAACGATTAAAAAAGAAAAAGAAAAAGTGCAAGGCAAAGCAGTAATGCTCTAAGCTTCACTCGGTTTTAGTGTGAAGTTGTATTGCTTTAGTTGTCTAACTTAACTTATCTTTACCAATTAGTTGGTTTCTTTCCTTCCCTTTGTGTGTCGTCGATTATAGTGATTTGATCAACATTAACGAAGTTTTTATATCGTAAGCTATGAAGATTGAGGTTCATCTTTAATAAGTATGTTTCATTCTAGCTTCTGTTCTCGTATCTTGTTTGCTTGGCCTTTTTCTTTTGAAAGTTTATCAATCTTATTCCACATTTTTTTTTGGGCAACCTCATTTATGGGTTTACGGAGAGGGAAACCATTTCAGTATTTTATTAATAAAAAGAATTGAAAAATACAAAGAGTTCGAGGGGGCCAAACTTGACCTCGAAGACATTAGTTGATCATAAAATATAGAAAATAAGGAGTACTATTCCTTTGTAAAGTAGCTTCCTAACAAAATTAGGATTTTACTATTTTACATTAGTTCTAATTGATAGAAATTTTATTTGATCAATCTTTGCTACCTATCATATCTTTAAAGGCAAAGAAGTTTCTGAATAAAAAATGAGTGTGCTAGACTGGTGGAGTTCAGCTAGCGCATCTGCTACAACATTTACCTCACGTAACATATGAGAAATTCCTCCACGCAAAATTCGCCTCATTCTACAGTTAATGTAACGCTACGCTCCAATTTGTTAACTGCAAAATACAGTAATGCTGATAACTTTAGTAAATAATTAGCCTGTCTAAGAAAATGGTACTAGAGTATGAGTTAAAATAGTTGGTCTATCACTTTAGTAAATAATTAGCTTGTCTAAGAAAATGGTATTGGAGCATGAGTTAAAATAGTTGGTCTAGAAAAGAAAGGAGAAGTATGACTAAGGAAATTGAAATGGAAATAAAAAAGATGATTTCATGGTATTAGAACGGAAAAATCCACTAGATCGGTTTTATGTTATCTCTAATGAATAATCAACAATTCAAAGTGCTTTTCTTGTATACTCTTAATAAATTAGTGTATACATATAGACGTAGGAGGATCTATTTAGAAAGTAAGAAGCTCTTTTGACAGCTCATTATCTCTAGATAATTCTCAATGTGAAAACACAGGGCCAAGAGCCTGATTTTTTTAATAAGAAACATATAGGGTCATAGGGATGATTTTTGAATAAGAACAAGGTGTAGATCTGCAATGTCCCAACTGAAATAGCCATTAACTTAATGTAGATAGTGAGTCAGGAAGATGTCTCAATTCATTGTTAAGCTCCTAAAATTTATATCCAAACACCAAATAAGGTGATATGCAAATCCACTCCATGAACCAACAAGGTAGAAATCAAAAGATCAATGGATGATCAAGTTATAACATTGTAGTACTTTTTAACGTCATCTAAAATCCTATGGAGTAAAACGAGATTTGAATTCTTTTATTAAATTTGCTATTACGATATGATATCCAATTTTATATTTTTAGTTCATCATTATGCACCAAAAATATTAGAAAAATCACATATTAATATATGACTAATGATTTTGGCACACCACTTTTGACCTTTCACATTCTATCTTCTCTTTTTGTATGCCAATGTGCTTCAAACACTTTATTAATTTTGCTATTGCAATAATAGTTAGGGCAAAAATTTATGAAAAACAAAAAGAAAAGGTTGAAATGCCGAAATGATATCAGAATATTCATTTAACTTCTTTTCTATTTCCCATACAATGTTAAAATTGCTAATACATAAAACTAATCAAAATTCTAATGGGTGTTTTGCTATATTGAAACAAAATAGTTTATCTATTATTGAAGAAGATACTGGTAGAATTATTCAACCAATGGTTGCACAAACATAAAAACAGAGAGCTAGTGGTAGTTAGCATTAAGAGTCACATTTTCTCATTGCTTGTACTCTCCTAAAGATAATAATATAGGGCTTGTATATCCTGGCCCTTAAGCCAAAGACAGAAAGAATGCATTACAAGTAATATGACTGAGAGTGTCCTTTTTTGCTTTTTTCATCCTAAATTTGGGATAAGCAGTAGATTAGCGTAGCAACACATAAATACATGCACAATTAGAGGGGAAGAGACATTTCATCAATTATGTACAACACTGCACATGTAGTTTATATCATAAGTTGGAGCAAGGAACACAAACAAGCTAATACTTGGGAATACTAAATCTTGAAAGAGTAACATATCAATCACAGTACTCATTCCTTCTTTGAAATCTTAATGTGGACACCATCTCCAAAGTTTAAAAGTGGATTTCTTTGAATATTGCCAGTTTTTATGATAGACCGCTCATACATCCAACCAACAAAAGTCTAGAAAATACTCATGCTTATAACTTCTATTTTTAGATAATAATGTCAAAAAATTTAAGCAAGTTTTACCTATATTTAGTCACTAACACGCAGAGAAAGGTCCAAATTAGCGCCTTACTGTACTCAACACCAACACATTGTCTCGTTCCTACTTCAAAGGACATTTTATTCTGGAATCCTTTTATCAATGATCCGTCCTCATAACAAAAGAAAACATATTAATAGGGCTGTATTCGAATCGAATCGAGTCGAGCTTTAAAGCTTCAGGCTCGATTTGGCAATTTAGTGCCTAGATTTGGATTTGATTCAAGCTTGAAATCTAGATTCATATTCGATTCGAAATGCAAAACATGAAATTCAAATTTGATTCATTAGTTTGATACCTTTTTGGAGCTCGTAAATTCAAATTTGAGTACGAATTTGAATAATTAATTTTCTAAATATTTTTTAAATGCAAAAAGATACTCCAAACTCTTAAGTATTGCAAAATACCGTCTAAGTCAATAACACAAATTGAAAATCATAGTTGAAATACTAAAACATTTCAACAAAACCATTATCTTCAAGATTATGAAACCCAAAGTAGCAAAAAAAAAAAAAAAAAAAAGAGGGTAAGTAAACATCTGCTTTAAAGATAAAATCAAAACAACATGTAGAAAAACACTCCAATAGCAAATAGCACCATCTCAATGACTTTTGGCCAATTTTTTTTCTTTCAAAGTACCTCTCGAAATTTCCAACAAATACTTCTGAATCTCTGCCTCAGCTTTTCTAGCAAAGAAATCAATTTGGTCTTCGTATTTCCCACAGAAGGTAGGGCATTGTATGCAGCAAAACAAAAGAGATGTAAAACATGGTCAACAAATTACAGTAGGTTCTATAGAATTGATATCACCCACAAGTTAGAAATCATTACAGGGAATTTCTTCAAAATCTATCACAAATACAATTTCTCATAAGACTACAAATGTTTTATTGAGTTTTCATCTAAGAGCAAAAGCCACACCCAATACAATTTGACATTATTAATTCTAGTATCATTTTTGCTTTGCATTTGTTCCATCATGTAGCTAAATTTAACCTTCTTTAGCCTTTTTGTCTCTAAACAAAATAATAATACAATTAAACAGTGCAACTTTATTATCCTATCACCCCAATTTGTTTCCTAAACAAAAAACAAATTACATCAAACACAAAGACAAAGACAGATTATTAGTACAAAAATTTCGTCAAATACGAATGTACCATGTTTGATAAGTTATTGTATGGACAAATTAATCTCAATTGATTCCTCTTCACCACACACACATATAAGAAACATTAGTACAGAAATTAAGAGGTTGCTTGATCCAAGCTAATCAATACACATAGACAAGATGCTAAAGAGGTTTAACATGGAGCAATCAAAGAAGGGGTTTTTGCCCATAAAACATGGGATTACTCTATTGAGAGACATGTGTCTTAAAACACTTGTCAAGATTGATAGCATACAAAAGGTTTCTTGTGCTTAGGCAATAGAATTTATTATGTATGCTATGCTATATAGGAGACCCGACGTCTCCTATGTTCTAAGTGTTATAAGCGAATTCCACGCTAACTTTGGTGAGAGTCACTGGGTAGCTATCAAGAATATTCTTAAATACTTGAGAAGAACTAAAAAATTATTCTTAATTTATGGAGGACACACTTTAGAAGAAGTGTATGGTTTCATTAATGCAAGTTTTCAGTCGAATAAATATGATAGAAAGTCATAATTTGAATTTGTATTCATGTTAAATAGTAGTTCTGTAAGTTGGAAGAGTTCAAAGCAAAAGAATACCACCGATTCTACAACTGAAGTCGAATACATTGTTGCTTCCGAAACTGCAAAAGAATCTATTTGGATCAAGAAGTTTGTCACCGAGTTAGGAGTGGCTCATTCTATTATTGATCTTATACCCTTGTATTGTGACAACAATAGTGCCATCGCCCAAGTAATGGAACCCTGATCTCTTCAACGATCCAAACATATATTAGACCCTACCATTTTATTAGAGAGATAGTTGGTAGAAATGAAGTAAAGATAGAAAAGGTTCCTACTGATGACAACATAGCTTATCATCTTACTATGGCCTTATTCCAAAAAAGCACGATAGTCATGTAAATGCTTTTGGCCTAAAACAAATGAGTGGTTGGTTTTAGTACAAGTGGGAGTTTGTTAGTGTATGTCCTAAAACCAACTTGGTTTAGGCACTTGTATTCACATTTTTTTATGTTATATTTATTCATGTGGTATTTTTTTATCAGTAATACTTGTATTTTCATAATACTTGTTTATTTGATGAAATCCTTATAATATTGATTGTGTATTAGAGATTGCAAGAGTTACAATTATGAGATTCTTAATACACAAAAAGTTATATTCTTAGATATTTATAGTCACAGTATTAATGAGATTGGACATCATTAATTCGGATAGATTAGTATATACTTTGCCTCTACTTATGATAAATAGTAGTTGATTTCATTAACTATGGCATGCATGACACCTAAACTAGTATGTGGATGATTGTTTGGAACAAGTTCATTGAATTGATCGACCAAGAATTTTCAACTATAATGCGAATGTTTAAACTCTTAAATAGAAATGGTGTACGTGATCTTTTGACTTGAAATTATCATAGTATCTTGAGTGTGAATTGCTATACTTTGACTCTATTTTTCGGTGCTTGTAAAAGAGTAACCCATATAATAGAAGTTGGTATAGTATGAAACACAAAAAGATAGTGAATAATTAATATAGGATTCACAACTCCTTAATAAGAGAGTATATTCCACCTTAGCCACTTGTTAAAAATATTAACTCAACAAATCTTCTGCAAAAGTGATGGTATAACTTGAAAAGTAATTTCAAGGTTATATATCATGAAGAGTTATATTTTGAGAAAAAAATATTAATTAGTCATTTAAAAGTATGCACTATACTTTTTGGACTAATTGGAATATAGTGTAGTGAAAGAATATTAGTTACATGGTAATATTATCATTGATGGGTATAATCTATCATGGGACTTTCCTATTTACTTAGGTGGTTATGATAGATTGCTAGAAGCCACTCATGATTTATAAGTACAAATTAATTAATTAATGAATTAATGATAAATTAAAGTGTTTAATTTATCTAACTCTTAATTGATTAATTATTGAGTTATAATTTGTACTTATTGCCAATGTGAATGGAACCTAATGGGTCACACACATAATGAACATAATCTTTGGGCTAAATTGTAATTAAGATATGATATACTTATGAGTTAATTTATAAAATAAATTAACTTAAAAGACTTATTTATAAATATTCTAAATCTTGTTAGAAATTAATTTCCTAAAAGAAATAAAGAAGCTATTTAGTTTCCTTATGGAATAGGATTCTTAAAGGAAAAAGATTACCTTAAGGTAAACTTCCTAAATTTTCTTGGTTTTCAATTACCTTTATTTCCTGAAAGACTAGAATATTACTCCAATAAATATATCCATGCTTTAACTATTGAATGATTATTGTAACACAAGATCAAACCTAAAGAGAGAAAAACCCTTGACACGTGAATAGGATAGCTGGAAGCCTTCAAACTAAAGTCACAACGCCATCATTTGTACAAGCTGTCTTATTGTTTTTCCATACCCATTTTCTTAGTTTGTTTTCGCTCTCTCTCGCCCTCTCTTTTTCTACACTTTTTGCTACTTTTCTTTCCTCTTTGTTTTACCTTCAAAACAAAACCACAACCTCTTATGTATTTCTCTCTTTCTCTCGCTTCCCCATTGTTGGGAGCTCTATTCTGATTTTTTCTTCTTCTTCATTACTCTCTATTTTTTTTTCCTAATGTGTCTATTTTTTTTCCTAATGTGTACTTTTTTCCTCCTTTTTCATCTTTTCCTGCCAGGCAATGGGGTCTCGATGGAGGCTAACAGTAGTAACAAATCATAGAGGCTGTTTGGATGTTCAAACAGTTAAAATCCTCCTCTTGATTTTAGGTATGATAACTGCTTGTCTTTTTCATATGGTATTTAATATGTTATCCAAATCCCAGTCAATAGGGAGACTTTCTCCATTGATTGGAAGCTTTAAATTCTTGAACAAACATTTCCTTGTAACTTTTAACTTTTTTTGGTCTTGATCCCAAAAGATTGGATTTTTCTCTCATAGCCTCACAAAATTATTACTTCATCTTCATAAATTTTTTACATTTTGTTCAAGGATTGAGTGATAAATGCAAGTGATTGGAATATCCAATTAAAATCTATAGTTTTTGTAAGTTCTCATTTGTCACGGTTTAGTTTTTTTAACAATTCTTTAATGAATTTTCCCTTTCCATTGATTAAGCTTGCAAGTATTTTATTTTATTTCTTATTATTGTACAACATGTGGCCATAAATCCATTGTTAGTTTAATTTTTTGGCTAATTTTTTTATGTATAATAGCGTGCATGGTTTAGAGACAAAAGACATGTATTGCTGGCAGTTGGAAATTAAACAAATAGAAGATTCCAACCAAGATATTTAGTTGATAATAAGATTGAAGCCCACCAACATGTCTTAGTTTCAATGCTAAAAGAAATGACAACGTCTTATTTTGTTGAAGCTGGCTCATGTTATTAGATACTTGTTGCTTTTTTTAGTGGGCAACACTTATAAAACATAATCGTCTAACTTATGATTTTTGAATCTTTGAATTTCAAGTGTAGTCGTTCAGTTGCTTAATATTTTGAATAAATACGAGTATCAGTTTACAGAGCTCGAGAGAACTATTCAAAAGATGCAACATGTGTTGGTTGAAAAGAACATTATACCTCCTCATCTATACCCAATGTGTCCTCAAATCACAGCTCATTATCATCTTAGCCCAGTAAAGAGGCATTAATCCAGCCACTCACCATCTTGAATACACTTCTTCTCATAACTCTAGTGGTAAATTTGCTGATGCTATTTCTAGATATGACAATATTTGCTGACCTTTTTTATGTATTCTTGAGACTAGTACTATGACTTATATTTGTTTGGTGATTCTTTTGCTAACTTTTGTATTTGAAGTTATTACTTTCTGAGTTACTTTTAAAATCATGTTTAGATATTTGTTTGGTTTTTTGAAATTAGTAGTTGGATAGTGTTATGGATATTTGTTTGTTTATTTAGTTTTGTATTATGGCCATTTGTAGTTAGATGGTGTTATGGACATTTGTTTTTTTTGGTTCTTGGACATAGGTATTTTTTACCAATACATACAGATAATGTTATCATGAATATCATGACATACATATGAATATCATGACACGTTGGATATCATATCACATGCCATATCATCATACACGTCATACGCAATTTGCCAATAGGGAAACTTTATTAGCATCCACGTCAACTTTCACGTCATCATCACACATTTGGCTACCAAATTATCCACACACATTGTAAATATTTACTAACATATATATGCGTAGGTAAAAATTTTATCTTTACCTATACATAAGTATATGTGTAAATTATAACATTTTTGCACAAAAATATAGTGCCACATGCTAACATTTGTTTTATATATAGATAAAGATGTTTGTCAACACAAAATGAATTTTTTCCGCACACATCACGTGTGAGGATAAAAGCTACATTTCTTGTAGTGTTCCATATTTACTTGATGTACATTGTCTGATGATTATTATTTTGAACAGCAAATTTTGTAATTAGCAAAATAAAAAATAAGTAAAATCTCAAAATTAATTGGACATTTAATTTGTTTCCAATTTGGAATGCTATATGTGCTTATGAACATGGAAAAAAGGGATATTCGAATTATGAGTATTAGTCCAAAAGCGTAGCAAAATTAATGATGCTTATACATGTTGCTTGGTTGAGTATTAAGAAATTATTAAATGGGAATGAAATTGTTAAAAACTTGTTTCTACAAGGGGTGTGCAAATTGACCCGATAACCTGAAAACCCAATTAATCTGATCCAGACCCAATCCGAAAAATGTGAATATCTGACCCGTCAGGTTTTTCAGATATGGGTCACATGTGGGTTTCTCTATTAAGCGAGTTGGATACGGACTAGAATTTTAAAAACTCGGCAGGTTTCCGACTTGACCCGCATATAAGGGTAATAAAGCAATTTTACAAGGTTTGTCTTTTAGGGGCCCTAATTTAGGGTATATGGTTACTGTATACCCATCATTTCATTCATCACTTATCAATTGCTTCTCTCTTTGCTGCTTCCCCCTTTCCCATTTTCACAATTTCTACTATTTTCAATCTTTAATATTCAATTAACTTACGGAGACGATTGACGTAATTTTCTATTTTCTTCAACCAGCTTTTATTTATTGTTGTTGGTAAGCTGAAATTATTTTAGTTAAAGTGGTCGACTATTTAGATTGTTGATGTGAAATTAGCATATTGTAACTAATTTCTTGGATGCTAGAGATGGACCCAAAGTTCCTTTTTTTGGTGTAAAGCATGCATCCGTCAACTAGTTTCTTAAAATACAAATAGTTTGTTCTGACAAAAAATTAATGCTAATATTTAAATATCTGCGTCAATACGCAACAATGATATAACTTGCACTCTTAAATAGAATTTTCAATTGGTTTAATTATATGATAGATGATACGAAGTTAATACTTTATCAATAATGTAGTCTATTGTCGCTGCTGAAGTTAATGTTTAGTCAATTTATGGGTCTACTTTAGCTGAGCTAATACTTTCGTTTGAGAACTTCAATCTATTATCTACTTAAATATTCTTTCATTAAGCTGATTCTGTTTAGTCCTTTCCTTGGATATTGTTTTGGCAATTTCTTTAAAGTTTAAACTGTTGTTATAAAGTTGCTTACTGGTGATAGTTAAGCAGTATATCATGTCTTATCTATTTGAAATTGTTATCAAATTAGCATATCAATAACTTTTATTCTTATTTTGTAGAAATCCCAGACAATAAAGAGCACCACATTATGAATATTGAAATGTAAAGAATTGAAGATGTTGTGCTATAAAATGTAGTTATAACAGTTGTCTTGTATTGTTTTTTTTTTTCACTCTTTGCCTAAAAAACATAGTTGGTGTTTCTTTTATAAAACTTGTGATGTATTGTGTTTCTTTGTTTTAAAAATTTGAAATTTCCTTTAGTGACTGTAATAAATTTATAGCTTGTAAGACTTTATTGAATATATGCTATTTAAGTTTATATTTTTCATAAATGGTGCTTTGATTATTATTAGATTATTCATATTTGAAATAGGTTTAACAATTTCTGGATATGTGTCAGATAATAGTGGTATACAACCCAAAAAATAGGATATCTAGCTTGTCGAATATTTCTACATGCGGATATAAATACGAATCACAATTTTGCTTGACCACTAAATACGGGTCAGGTCAAAAAATTCCGACCTGCTTGCACCCTTAGTTTCTATCATTTTCCACTTGTAACTTGGATTTCAAATTAGTTAATTTCATAATATAATGGAACTTATTCCAGTTCATATCAAACAAGAGAATGACATAAGTATATACTAATAATGGAGTCATTGATTCACATTCTGACTCTAGTTGAACTAAGCAACACCTAAGTTAATAGAATATTTTAACTTAGAATATGTAAAATCTTCTTTTTCTTTAGTCAAAATTAGAAGATAAAGAAGTTACTTCACAATTTTAACATATAATATTATATTTATATAATTTACTTTGCATTAGAAAACATGTTTACTACACTCATAATTCAATACAAAATGTTAAAAGTCCTTGCAAAGGTGAGTACCATAAAATTCATGCTAATGTAAAAGGCAAAAAACCTAGATGACCAAATTATTTTTTTGTTTTAGATTGGCCATTGAACTATTTCTATAATTTACTTATTACCATCAAGCTATTTTTTTATTTCAAATTGGTAAGAAAACTATTTTTTAATTTCAAATTTGTCACCAAATATTTTTATGGCAGACTAATAGCCACCAAACTATTTTTTGTCACAAATGGACCATCGAATTATTTTTGGTTTCCAATGAGCCATCAAATTATTTTTGAAATTTCAAATAGTTGTGTGACTATAAATTAATCATGGAAATAGTTTAGTAGTCATAATTAGATATTTTGCCTTAACATAAACATGCCACCAACTTCTCATCATGTTTCCAAGTAAAACTAAAAATTCGAGTGTTATCCACATTGACCAATTATCTACCCTTGTCTGGATATCTTCTCATATTTAAAGGTAATTGTTAATGCCAGAGCAATTTGATATAAATTGGCAGGATTACCCTCCACAAGGCAAGATTTTTTTCCAACCTCTTCTTGTAGGACTCATTTCAAGTCTTTATCCACCATTAGCTTTTTGCCCTTTCCCTTCATCTTTTTCTACCCACCGGTTCTGAGACCTCAGGTCTCATGATCACTCCCTCTCTCATCCTACCTCTATTTGCGATCTTCTTGCCTTATTTGCTGTTTCTCGCTCATTTTTCTATACCTTTTCCCCACCAAACTTACACTATGTTGGGAAAAAAAAGAGAGAACATTTCAAGAGGTGTAACGACCAAATTTTAATTGTTGATGTGTAATGATTTTCTTTAGAACTTGTTTTTCTTACGGCCTATTTTCAATAGCTTTTTTTATCTGATTTTAGCTGTTGATTTATGAAAAATCTATTTGGTAATATTTTAAATCTATTTTGTAATGTTTTCAACTACTTTTTTTATTATGTTTTTGGATTTTTTAAGTTAAAATCGGGAGTAACTGAATTTTAGCTTTTCTAAAATCAATTTTTTAAAAAATCAGAAGCTATTAAGAACAAGTCCTTAATTTGATCCACTTTCCTATTCTTCTCGACTGTACCATTATTCATCTATGGTTATTTGAGTTTTTTTTTTCATGTTTCTCTGGAGCTTTTTTTCTTTTTTTTTCATGTTTCTCTGGTTTTCATTTATTGTTACTGCAGTACCCACTGTATTTGCTTGCTAGGCTGTTTCATTAATTCACTTCATCACTATTCATCCACTCGTTATTAGGTTTTTTCCCCGCTTCTCATGTTCTCTCTCTCTTTTTTTTTTTCCTGTTTACTAGCTTTTTCACTTTTTCTTTGTTTTTCTGAGGCATATATCCAATTTTATACTCATTAGTTTGTAGAAAATTATGTAAAAATTTAAGTGTTTATTGCATGTTTAAAATGGAGAATGTGATGCAATCCACGGTACTATCAAGGGAAAATGAAGAAATGGAAAGGAAAGAGTTGGGCTGCATGACATCTTTTGGTGTTTTGATGATAAACTTGAGCTACAAGACTTTGATTGAGATGATTATTAGTGCATTTTAAAGCTAAGAGAATGCTCTACAACTTCTATGAAGACATCAAAGTCCAGTTCTTATGATTGCATAGCCAAAATTTCAAATTATTGAAATGCAGTTGTACTATGAGGCTCTTTTGACTAGTCTTTAGTATTTCGAGTATATCTTCACCTCCAGACCTCCAAATAACATGATTCTTATGTTATTAGAAAGCTAACTTAAAGAGCTACAATTTTGATGCTATGCATAAGGGTTAATTATGCTGTTTTGATCGTGTTATTTGGCTATGAATCAGCTGGCTTCTTCTAATCGCGACTTCAGCGGCGGGTATGACACCCAAGGCTGGGTAGCAAAATTTAGCATCTTTCTGGTGCTATCTGCGCCTACCATTTATGGAGCAGATATGGTTAGAAACTTTGAGAAATTTTTGTTATTTTCTAGTTTTAATCAAGCTCTTTCATTATATTAGTCTAGAATGTTACATAAGTGCATTAGGTCATTTTCTAGTTATTCTAAGACCTATAAATACTTTATTCCTTATAAGACTCATTAGTTAGCTTTGATATTAGTTGAATGTTTATGAAAATTGAGGGTTCTCCCTTTTGGCTTCTTGTAAGCTTTCTTTGAATAGTTTAGGATTCTCTATGTATTCGTGGCTTATCAATCCAAGTATCCATTGTGGTTGTGGCACCTTTTTACCATTAATTTAAACTTGGTTTCCTAGCTCGTCGAATCGTGGATTGAAATTATACCAAGGTTTGCCATTCCGAGGGTTAGAGGGGTCGGGTTTCTCCATTATTTAAACTTGGATATTGGCTAGATCGATGTATCCACATCAAAATGGATATTCATTACAATGGGCGAGAAAATAAGGACTGGACAAAGGCTTGCAATTTGAAAACTTGATTGGATTTGATCATTTAAATGCAGTAAAATGGGTTTTAGTCTCATCTCATGGACAAAATAAAGAACGGATGAGACAGGTGGAGTGTTACAGAGTGATATGTATGTTACCAAAACAGGGCCATAAATTGCATTGAATTGTCATGGATAATTTTCTCATTCAAGTTAAAATTGTTCTACCAAAATATGAATGGCCCTGACAATAAAATTTTCCACATATAAAGGGAGAGCAATAGATTTGACGTGAGGCTGTTATGTCATTTTTTGAATTGTCATTTTTACCATTATCAAACATTCATATTGTCAAATACGCTCATAAACACTACATCAACCCACGGCTAATAGCTTGTCTTTATTTTTTTCTTTTTGATTTACTGAAATTGCACAAACACAATGTGTGCCTTTTCTAGTAGTATAAATAAGGGTAATTTACACGAAACTCCTCTGTGGTTTGGCAAATTAACATATTATCTTCCTGCAATTTAGAAATCTTCATTTCAGTCTCTTGGGTTTTGAAATTTTTTCAAAAGTAGATATAACAAATTTTGAGAAGCATCCATGGAGTTTTTTATTCATTAATCTAATTTTTCTTGCTCATGTATACAAGGGTCGCTATAACTTTTTATACACTCCTATTGTGATTGACTATTTTTGTCCGTTTTCGGAAAATGTCTAAGTCCAAGAAGGTAAAATGTAGAATTTTTTAAAATAAACTTGAATAACAGCATAATTTACCCTATAAATAAATAAATAAATGCGCTATTAACCAGCTTGTTCCACTAACTAACCTGGCTTCTCCTGCACTAGCGCTAGTTTAGGCAATCTTACTTCTTTGAACTTGCTTTGTTAATTTAATTGTTTCAGTCACACACGCATTTTAACAAACACCTCTCGTTCCTTCTCTTTCACTCACCTTGAGCAGCTCTCTGTAGCACAACAGTATAAATTCATATAAATGAGAAAATAATTAAAGTAGTAGTGGACTAAAATAAAGAAAAAGTAGTAGGCCAGAGAGAGATCTATTATGGGAGAGAGAAAAGAGAGAGAGAGAGAGAGAGAGGACTGGGAAAAGCTACTTCTTATTAGTTATTAGAGGAAAGTATTTAGTACTGCTACTGCTGTAGAGCTAGTATTTTGCTTGCTACTCTTTTTAGTCTTTTCTCTCTCTATAAACTGCATGTATATCTAGGGTTTGGAACTGTACTAGTACTTGAAGGAAACTTGGAGATCTGCTTTATTTTTGTAGTTAGAAAGGGATAGCTGAAAGATTTGGGGATTTCTCTTTGTGGGTTTTGTTTGTATTTGTCATTTTGAAGATCTGGAAGGAAAAGCAAGCTTGAGCTAAAAAAGGACCTGAAAATGGCGGTGTTTGGTTGCTGCTGGACTGGGTTTGGATGAGTAATTAATATGTAACTTTTTGTGGTGTTTTGTTGGGCTTTTCTTTGGAGGGAGGAGGGTGGGGGGTGGGTTGTGTGAAAACTAACCTTTTCGTTACTCTTAAATGAAGTAGCTTCTAGTTTTGCTTCTTTTATTTTGTGTTCTTCTAATTCTTGAAGTTTTTGGGGGAATTTAAGCCGATTTGGTAACTGGGTTTTGGTTATTCTGGAATGAGGTTATCTACTTCAGGGTTTAATCCTCAGCCGGAGGAAGGTATGCTTTCCACTTTGGATATGTCCTTTTTATTGTAAATAAAGTAGTTAATTTTCTCAGGGGATGTTTAATACATCAAGTTTTGTCCTTTCTCCAAATTTTGGCGGATAATTTTGACGACTTGAAATAAACAGGGGAGAAGAAATGCTTAAATTCAGAGCTATGGCATGCATGTGCTGGGCCACTGGTGTCTCTTCCTGCTGTGGGAAGCCGAGTGGTTTATTTTCCTCAAGGGCACAGTGAGCAGGTAGCAAGTTAGAGAACTGAAATTATACCTTTCGTTTTGCTGTCAGTTTAGTTTCACTAGCTGCTAGGGTAGAGCAGATTTACAAGTTTGAGTTGTTTAATGGCTTGCCTGCCTCTCATGTTGGCCTTTTTATTTTGACTAATTAACGTTCTGCTCTTGCATGGGTCATATGGATACAGAACGCACACTCTTGTCAGTTCTTATCAATTATGTGGTCATATGTTCTTTTGAATATTGTGTTCATCTTTTCTTTCTTGCATAGGTTGCTGCCTCAACCAACAAGGAGGTAGATGCTCATATTCCTAACTATCCTGGCTTACCACCACAACTTATATGTCAGCTTCACAATGTGACCATGCATGTATGCTCACCTTCTTCTGTGTTGTTGAATATGATCTTGTATCCAATCTAAGATGTAGGCTTTTGAATGTTGGAATGTATAAATGCTAAAAGTATTGTAATTTCAGGCTGATGTGGAGACAGATGAAGTGTATGCTCAAATGACCTTGCAACCACTAAGTCCAGTATGATTTTTTGCCATTTTCTGGTTTACCTCGTTTTGCGTGTCTATCTTGTATTAGTATTCATTATTAGTCTGTGTGGGCATCCATTTGTAGCAAGAGCAGAAAGATGTATGCCTACTACCTGCAGAACTTGGCACTGCAAGCAAGCAGCCAACAAATTATTTCTGCAAAACATTGACTGCAAGTGACACAAGTACACATGGAGGATTCTCTGTCCCTCGTCGAGCTGCTGAAAAAGTCTTTCCTCCTCTTGTAGGTCACATTATTACATCTTCATTACCACACTTATTTATGAAAATTATGCCACATGGATTTTTTTATGTCATAATTGATTTTTATTTGTTCCTTTCAGGATTATTCTCAGCAGCCTCCTGCGCAAGAATTGATTGCAAAAGATCTTCATGGCAATGAATGGAAGTTCAGACATATTTTTCGTGGTGAGTTTCATGTGAATAATCCTGATAAGGATTAAGTTTGAAGGCATGAGCGTATGTATGCCCTTGTTTTCCTTTGTACTCATTTTACTCTGCACAGGAGAACCTTTCCATGTTGTCTTACAGACTGATCCCAGTGATGCCATCTTCTCTCAAGGTTACCATTTGGAAATTTAAAAAGTTTCTTTTGTTACGCTGAATCCGTAAAATTTTGAAAAACAAGACGTTAACCTGTCTCCACTCCTTTCTTTTGATCTTAGCAGTATCCAGGGCATTGTGTAGTATCTTTCTTAGTGATCCAGTTGCTCCAACATGGGATATACCTTGGTTGGGACTTAGATTTTGGAGCTTCTGATTATAATGGACAAATTGAATAATTCATGACTCCATAATTTTTCTTCCTGTAAATGCTTTGAAATGCATGCAGAATTAGGTCTGAAATTGACGAGGGGGATTTTAAGGTTTTACATTATTGAAGACATAGTTGCCATTAGCCTTTTCAATTGTGTGCGCTGTGCACTGTGATATTGGCTAGCCTTTTCAATTGTGTGTGCTGTGCACTCTGATATTGGCCTTCTGCTTGATGGCTTGTTATGACTTCAAAAGCTGAAGCTTCTTCTTCCTTTCTTTTTGCGTTCTAAAGTTTTAGGGATATGCTGTGTGATCACTAGATTTGTGTGGCAGAAAGAAAATTAGTTTTAGGTACATTTGCTTGTGACATTTTCTGGTACAATATCAGTTTAATTGGAAAAGTGAAGAATGAAGATGTAATTAAACCATATTTGCCTTATAGACTGAAGTCTGATCATTTTCTGGCGTTGCAGTACAAATAAACAAGACAAGGACATTCTCTGAAGCCTCAAAACTTGTAGTGTCTCGGCATAATCATCAGATAGTTAATGATGTAAAAATGCTCACATGCATAGTGTATAACCTTAAGCAATAAGTTGGGATTTAACACCTTTGAAACATTGAGTTGAGTATAAAATTTATTGACACTGGTTAATTATGTAAATGGTAACTGCTTCAGATGGCTATATTCAAGTTCCATGTGCTTCCTTCCTTTCCTAGTTCCCATTTGCTGTTTTGATTCACAAGATGTTTACAATTTTCAGTGGCTGGTTGGAATATTTTTCATATTGGTCAGGTGTTTTGAGTAGTAATTTCAACCTAAAATTTGCAGGCCAGCCAAAGAGGCATTTGCTTACTACAGGGTGGAGTGTGTTTGTCAGTGCAAAAAGGCTCGTTGCTGGAGACTCCGTAATATTTATCTGGTAGGCGCTGAAATTCATTCTATTGTTAAACCACATATCTGTGAGTCGTATTTTCTGATTTCCTTTTCTTGTACAGGTGTATTTTATAATTTTGTCAATATAATTGTCAGCTCAAATTCTTGGTTTTCAGAAAGAAAGAAGCTTTTCCATTCTCATGGCCAGAAATTAGCCACCTTGTTATTGACCTTGTACCCTTTCTCTGTACTTATTGCGGAAGCTTGGGTGATTGGTAAAGGTCTTGTTCCTTTTTCTGGGCCAGATTGTGGCCTGAATATATGCATAAGCAGCTAGGGCTGCAATCAAGTAGAGTCAAGGCACACCCTTATGCAACAAGTCTTGATCTAAATTATGCTTTGGATTGAAATCCAGCATACATTGCATAAGAATTTGCCGGTGAATACGTTTGTCTTTGATGATTATGTTAATTCAAATTTTTAGGTCTTTTTAATGAATCTAAAGATGCAATAAAACAGCTAAGTTTTAGTTAACAAGCTTATAATATGAAGTATAATAATCACTATATACATCCAATACAGATTCTAATCAATATGTTTTATACATTGATAAGTGATTTTAAAAATTCAGCCTTACGTACGCATGTCTTTTTAAGCTCATATTGATTCTAATGATAATATATTTTTGCTATAAAAGTTTCTGTAAAATTTCTAAGGATTTAGTTAATAAGCTTGTCATAATCACTGTTAATCATTACATACATAAAATACCGATTGTATTTGACATGTAGAAAAATGATATTTGATAACATAATAGAGTTATTATTTCTTTACCAAAAAATAAGATCCTGCACCTTGACCAGGCTCAGCTTGAGTTGATTCATAAATCATAGTAGATTTAAATCATGTCTCATTGATTTTCAGCCTCAACTGTTCAAGTTGTTTGCCGAGCAATGTATTGTCAGCTCTGTGCTGAAGTTTTGAATCATATTTCAGGAATGAAAATAATCAGCTGCTCTTGGGAATTCGGCGTGCAAGCCGGCCACAAACTGTCATGCCATCCTCAGTTTTATCAAGTGATAGCATGCACATAGGTCTTCTTGCTGCAGCAGCCCACGCATCTGCAACAAATAGCCGTTTTACAATATTCTACAATCCTAGGTAAAGATTCTGCTAGTTTTTGTTGATGGAAAGCAGAAGTATCTCACAATTTTGTTATTCCTTTCAGGGCTAGTCCATCAGAATTCGTTATACCTTTGGCAAAATATGCTAAGGCAGTATATCATACGAGAGTGTCTGTTGGCATGCGCTTTCGGATGCTATTTGAAACAGAAGAATCAAGTGTTCGTAGGTAGGCCTTCTTTTTACTCACAAAAGAGTGCTTTTACGGATTGACATTATGATGAAGGTGAATGTAATGTATTTTGTGCATGCTAAACACAGACATCAATATAATTGGTGCTATAAAGAGTTGTGTGTGATGGTTTAGTACCACAATATCATGCAAGAGAATTATTTGCTTATACTTCCTGTAAATGTCTGATTCTGCTTATGGTCTTGCTCCTGTGGTTTGCTGTCGAAGTCATGCTATGAACGAAGATGATAAAGTGGCTTCATATGTACTCCTGCATTCGTTCCCAAATTTTCCTATCAAAATTTTTGGATGGTGTTATTTTCAAAAAAAAAAAAAAAAAAAAAAAACTCAAGTGCTACACACACACACACACACAAGCTACATACATACATATACATATACATATATACATATATGTACATATATGTGTGTGTATATGTATTGAGGTGTTATCTTTCACTCTTTAATGGGGAGCTTATGTGTCCAATGAGAGGAAGGAGCAATTGTTACATGCTCATGATGATGCAAATTCACTTGTACTCACCAACTTAAAATGAACTCTTCTAACATATTCTCCTGGGTTAACTGCAGGTACATGGGAACAATTACTGGTATTAGTGATTTAGATCCTGTTCGCTGGCCAAATTCACATTGGCGATCTGTCAAGGTTTGTTCAGAGTGCATGTTGAGTGATTAATTATTAAATCACATTTATCCTGGATCTGTCACAGTTTTATGACGAATGTTTAGTACTGTGTTTTTTAGTGTGTTTTATTTTTGTCTTTCTTCTTTTGGGATGTGGGGCACAAGTCATTATTGGTGACGATATAAGTATGGTCACGGTGCCCATAAACACCTGCTCTTGAAGGTTTTGCAATTCAATTAAACCAAAAGGTTTTGAGATTTGGAGATCTGGAGCAAACTCAAATGTTTTGGCCAACTGATCTGGCATCATCCTCTTCTATATTAATTAACCAAGAATAAAATTGTCCGTCCACGGCATATTTTATCTACAGGTTAAAGCATACTATTTAATTTATGACTTACCTCTGTTAGCCTTTTGTTTGAATCTAGCAAAATGACAGATGCTCAATGCAATTAGCCTGCATTAAGAAAATTGTTCCACTAGCCACGGCCCAGTATCCATTTATGTGTGTTGTACATAGGTTAACAGTTTTCGCAACCATTTGGAACTCAAAAACTCAAAATTTTACCAACCTTGTATGGTTTGTCTATTACAGTAGCTTCGGTAATGTTGGATTTGTTTTCCATGCTTGTGAGTTAGCTCTAGCAGACAGCAGTTCTTTATTCTTATTTGTGACCTCTACATAAAACTAGAATTTGCTTTCCCTTTATCCAGAGCAGCATATGTGTCTATTTGGCTGATGATGTGGAAGTGGTACTTTTTCTTCTGTTCATGTAGGTTGGATGGGATGAATCAACAGCAGGGGAAAGGCAGCCCAGAGTTTCCTTGTGGGAGATTGAACCCTTGACCACATTCCCTATGTATCCTTCTCCATTCTCCCTTAGACTGAAACGACCTTGGCCATCTGGGTTACCCTCCTTACCAGGTCTGCTTAAGATGGCTTTAACTTATTTCAAAGTCCATATGTGCTGCATCATTTTAGGTTTCATTTCCTCAGCTTCTGACCTTTTGGAATTCACAAATCAGGGCTCAGTGCTAGTGACATGGGTATTAATACCCAATTTTCATGGCTTCGAGGTGATATTGGGGGTCAAGGGATTCAGTCACTAAATTTCCAAGGATTTGGTGCTACACCCTGGATGCAACCTAGGCTTGACACTTCCATGACTGGTTTGCAACCTGATATTTACCAAGCAATGACAGCTGCGGCACTCCAAGAAACAAGGCCTTTTGATCCTTCCAAGATTGGGAATCAGTCCCTTCTGCCATTCCAGCAGAATGCTACCAGTGGGTCTGCTTCACTTGTTCAGAGTCAGATGTTACAGCAATCTCAGTCTCAACAAAACATTCTCCAGACTTTTCCAGAAAACCAGGTAATAGTTCAGGCTCAGATTCTACAACAACAGTTGCAGCGTCGTCTCTCTTGTGATCAACAGCAAAAAATTGAACCACAACAGCTACGTGCACAATTTCAGCAGCAGCAACAAGTTATGAAGAACATCTCAAATCTTTCTCAGATAGATTCCATTAGTCAATTGCAGTTTTCACCTTCGCAGGCCTTGGGTTCAACATGCCAGCAGCAGATGTTCTCTGACATCAACCATGTAACAGGCTCTAATAATTCTCCAATGCAGAGTCTTCTAAATTCATTCTCCCGTGATGGGGGATCTCGCCTGCCGAACTTGCATGGAGTCCACTCTCTAGTCTCTCCTTTATCTTCATCAAAGAGAATTGCACTCGATTCTCAGCTTTCTTCTCGAGGTTCTCAATCTGTGGCATCCCAGGCAGACAATATGGCAACAGCGGATTCTAAGGTTTCTGACCTTTCCACATTATTGCCTCCTGTTTCAAGTAGAGAATTTCCGCAGTTCCAAGGAATGACTGATTCTCAAAGCAATGGTTTGTTTGGACTTAACACTGACTCTTCTCTTATGCTTCAAAATGGGATTTCACACCTTATAAATGGTAATAGTGTGGGTGAATCGTACTCTCTGCCATTTTCGACCTCCGCTTATACAAGTGCTATGGGCACTGATTTACCACTTAATTCGGACATGACGACATCAAGTTGTATAGATGAATCAGGTTTCTTGCAGTCTGCTGAAAATGTGGACCAAAACCCACCGACCAGAACCTTTGTGAAGGTACACTTGTTCAACTAAGCAACTATATATTCAGATTTTTCCTTTACCTTGCATTTTTGTTGTGTATCATACAATAGGAACATAAATAATACTGAATTAACTGCAATTATCTTTCTCTCTTTGTTTTGTTGTTTTCTCCTTCCTCAGAACAATATCATCAATAGCTTAAACTGACCTCTGATTTGCGCAAATATAGGGTTACATGCGTGCTACAAACAGTTAATTTTGTTCTTACAAAACGGGGTCTTTGTTACTTATCTTTATCTGACAATACTTAAATGGAGTTGAATACGTAGATTATGTTTAAGCTTGTGCAATTGTGAGTTGATAGATGTTTCTTTGAATTTGATTCAAAATATGCATTCCTGTGACTGGAGTAATTAGAGATGTTTCTTATTATTGACTATAATGTAACAGTAGTTTCCTTTGACAGGTTCACAAATCAGGGTCCTTCGGACGATCCCTTGATATCTCCAAATTTAACAGCTATCATGAGCTGCGGAGTGAACTTGCTCATATGTTTGGGCTTGAAGGCCTTTTGGAGGACCCTCAGAGATCAGGCTGGCAGCTTGTATTTGTTGACCGAGAGAATGATGTCCTTCTTCTCGGGGATGACCCTTGGCAGTAAGAACCAACTATTTTCTGGCATGTTTGCTTGGTTATGTTGAAAAAATATATCTTTGCCTTATCTATGAGCATTGTGATATTGTAACTTCCTTACCTTTTCTCTAATGTCATAGTCTTCGAACAGGGTCTGCATATTTATTTGATACAACATGAAGGAGATCCTATTTTTGTTTTTGTGCAAATTCAAAATATTGGAGTATATTCTAATACTCTGTTTTATGAATTACCAAAGATTTTTTTTTTTTTGGGGGGGGGGGGGGGGGGATTATATTCTAATATTGAATTTGTAAATTTAAATATTGGATAATCTATCAAGACGTTTGGAAAATGCCAAAACTGTTATTGAATATAAATATTTGGCATTTTTATTTTTTGGCAAATCAAACTGCTTCTAGGAACTACACTTCTTAGAGAGGTATGCGCTTTTACATCTTCCTAACCCGAAACGTTTTGGGGCAGAGGAAGGGTTCTTTTTTTGAGGATACTTCCACAAATTTTAAGCTTTAGAGAAATCAATTCCTCTCTTTTTTTTTTTTTTTTTTTGGTTGGACTTGAATATACTCCATCAAGTACTTGTAGTTTATCTCAGAGTACCAAGGTTATCATATGTGATGGTTTTGTATATATGATGCTTTCCTCAGGGAGTTTGTAAACAATGTCTGGTATATCAAGATACTGTCTCCCCTTGAAGTGCAGCAGATGGGCAAGGAGGGCCTTGACCTTCCTAATTCTGCTTCAATGCAAAGGCTTCCAAGCAGCGTTAATGGCTGTGATGACTATGTAAGCCCAAAAGGTACCAGAAATAGCTTGAACGGAATTCCATCTGTAGGGAACTCGACTACTGATGACTGGCACTTTACGGTGGATCAGTAATTTTCTAAAGGTGATTTGTACTATATCAGTTGTACCATTGACCTTGGTTTGTGTCAGTAATTTTTTTTTTAATGCTCTGAAGGTCAGTGGGGGTTGTAATGTATCTTTGGCATCTAAATAGTTTTTCATTGAAGATTGTATCCTAGATAATGATCATGTAAATTATGATGATAATTCATTTGGAGTTGTTTTCCATTTTAATGAAGCCATGGCTTCGAACTGCATGATGATGATCTCAACATCATGGCAACATGGAGTGTGAAACTCATGGTTTTGATCTTTAGCTTTGAATGGTTGAGGGTGGAATTTTCGTAATCTGATTTGAGGTTCCTTGATAAGCCTGGATGTGGGTGTTGAAAACTTGCCCTGGAGTTGGAAGGTCTGTAGAGAAGAGTTTCAGCAACGAGTTTGCATTCAGCGATTAAAATTAAGCCCAAGAATTTAAAAGCATCTCTGGGAACTTATTCATGCTTTACTCTTAAAAAGGTTTGCTGAAATTTGAAGGCCTATGCGTTAGTGTTAATCATTAGATCTACTCCACGGATTATGTTTCCATGGCATTTGCATTCATTGCTTTTTCCTTTTCAATTTTTTTCAAGATTTGCCCGTTTAGTGGAATATTGATAATTGTAAACGTAACAAGCGTTTAATGCATTGGTGTAACGGAGACTGCCATCATATGGATATAATTGGGGAGTATGATGTGAAAGTGAGAACCTTTGTAACGATGAAATCTCGGGAAACATTTCACTTCTAACTGTGGGTCTTCTGATAACCATATTTGCACGCATGTGGGTCTTTTGGGATGGCCATTTTGGTTGAGGGTGGAAGTCATTGGTGTTGACACGGGCAAATAATGTTTGATTATTATATTTGGAAATCTAGAAGCGTGTTGTCCCATAAATTCAGGATTGAATGGAGGGGTTTATTATACATGTAGCTTTTCTGATTGTTTGGTGTATTTGGATGTTACATATTGTTAGGGAAAGCAAATCTCGTCTCTAGTTAATCCTCACTATAACAGCATTTCAGCAAAAAGGTATCTGGAATGCACTTACCAATCCTTCTGTCTTCTTGTCAAATATCTTTGGTTTTTAAAGTCTTGTATCTGAACCCCTCAGCAAGCAGTTAAGTCGAGACACCATCATTTTTTAATCCATAATGAGTGATTGCAGCAATGACGATTTACAAAGAAGGTATGAGCGACAAATTAACATCCCATACTTAAATTGATTGAGATTTTGTGTGCTAAACTTCCGTTACTCTTGGTACTAATCGCTAGTGAGAATTGTCCTCTTCATAATTTGATACTGGGAACTATCCCCTTAATAATTTAAAAATAATGTAAAATTAGGAAGTCTTGGTTCAAGTTCCACTAAGTAATAGTCATTAGTACTGAAATTAAAAAATTAAAACATAAACTACCATTATAAAAAAAAGATGGTACAAGTTCAAAAAAAAAAAAAAAAAAAGGGAAAAAAATTCCGTGTACCTGCTTTGTTAGGCCTAACTACTATCAAGTCCTCTGACCAAGTTACATGAGCAAAGGTCTGTTATGAGTTGGAAAATGTTTCCTCAGCTTCTATTTAGATTGCACCACTAAGCTGATATTATAAACTTCACCAACGTTTGTAGTTTTGTCTACTTTTATGATTTATCTTAACATTGCCACACCTTGATATCTCTCATCCCAAGGTTGGAACTGGAATGGTAGCTAAAAGCCTAGCATGATTGTCCTTTTATGTATTTAATATTATCTGTGAGCGCAATAAAATTTAGCATGGACTTAGTATACATTTGTTTTACTTCCATCAACAGGCATGCCACAAACACTTGCTGCAAAGTTTCAGCGTAGCTCGTAGTAACTGGAATGGTAGCTAAGCGCTAGCGTGGTTGTCCTCTTATGTATTTAGTATTATCTGTCAACGTAATAAAATAAAATATGGCATGAACATGCATAATTTTTTTTTTTTTCCATCAGCAGGCTTACCAAAAACACTTGCTTATTGCAAAGTTTCAGCGTAGGTGGTAGTAATTGGAATGGTAGCTAAAAGCTAGCATGGTTGTCCTCTTATGTATTTAATATTATCTGTTAATGTAATAAAATGTAGCATGAACTTGTATAAATTTTTCTACTTCCGTCAACTGGCATACCAAAAATACTTACTCGTTGCAAAGTTCCAGTGTAGCTGGTAATCGAGTGAGTGTGCAAATCATAGGAATACTAGCATGGGTTCAGTAGAATGCCAACCTTTGATTCTTGGACTTAATCAATCGCAGGTTGAGATACCAGATTTATCATCTGGTATTATTGAGCAGTCCTTAGAGTACAGGCCGGTCCCTGTGCAATGGTATCCTAAGCTATTTGCTTGGGAATCAAGGACACTTTGGCTTCTTTCTGGAGCTTCAATTATAGTATCAGTTCTTAATTACATGCTTAATTTCGTGACCTTGTCATTCACAGGCCACTTGGGTGCACTGGAGCTGGCCGGGGCATCCATTGCCTGTGTGGGAATTCAGGGGCTAGCTTATGGTATCATGGTAGGTATTACCTTTGTCAGAAAATCCGAATAAGCTACTCTTATATGCATCTCTGCAAGCAGGTAAAAGAGGAAGAAAATTGATGATAGCTAATGTGTGAGAAAAGCAAGAAATGACAAATTGCTTCTGCTGCTAGCTCAAATGCATCTATTTGAAATAATGTTTTTACTTCCTTAATAGCGTAATAAAAGTATTGGTTCCTCTATTAACTTCTTTCCATTGTAGTTGGGGATGGCAAGTGCTGTTCAAACTGTTTGTGGCCAAGCATACGGAGCAAGACAATATGGATCAATGGGGATTATTTTCCAGAGAGCAGTTGTTATACACGTTGGAGCAGCTATTGTTCTCACGTTCCTATACTGGTATTCGGGTTCATTCCTCAAAGCAATTGGTCAATCAGATAGCATAGCTGATCAAGGCCAAGTTTTTGCTAGAGGACTGCTACTTCAGCTTTATGCATTTGCAATAAATTGCCCCATGCAAAGGTTTCTTCAGGCTCAGAACATTGTAAACCCTTTAGCATATATAGCTGTTGGAGTTTTCCTTGTGCACATCCTGCTGACTTGGCTGGTCATTGATGTCCTCAAGTTTGGGTTATTGGGGGCTGCTATGTCTCTTAGTTTCTCTTGGTGGTTACTGGTTCTTTTCCAAGGACTTTATATAATTTTCAGTGCATCTTGCAAAGAAACTTGGACAGGTTTGTCAGTAAGGGCATTTAGAGGCATTTGGCCTTATTTCAAGCTAACTGTTGCTTCTGCTGTCATGTTGTGGTATGTTCAGCACACTCTCTCTTTCTCATACACACACAAGGCACAGACAGTCATACTTGCTTTGGACTAAGTCTTTATGATGATTTCTGAGACCCTGTTGATAATGTAGCTTGGAGATATGGTACAACCAAAGTCTTGTTCTCATATCAGGTCTCCTCTCCAATCCCACAGTGGCGTTAGACTCTATTTCTATTTGGTAAAGATGACAACACTCTCTACTTCTATATCTCACTTCAGATTTTACAAAAACTCACATTCTGAGAGAAATGACAGCATGAATTATTGGAACTGGGATATATGTTTTATGCTGGGGATATCAGCTGCTGCAAGGTATGGAAATTCATACAACTTAAGCTGAATTTTTGTTCTATAAGATGCCACAAGTACAATCCTGCTTTCATTGGATGCACGTCATGTTTTAAAGGATAAAAAAGCACAAGTTTATATGAACTACAAATTGCTTTCGTTTTGGTTGATGCAGTGTTCGCGTCAGTAATGAACTTGGATCAGGTCATCCAATGGTTGCAAAGTTCTCGGTGGTTGTAGTAACCACAACCAGCATTCTAATAAGTTTAATTTTTGCTGCAATGGTGCTTATATTCAAGGTTGGATTAAGTGAACTCTTCACAAGTGACTCCCAAGTCATTGAAGCTGTTTTGAATTTGACGCCATTGCTTGCTATCTCTGTTTTCTTAAATGGCATTCAACCGATACTTTCTGGTAAGAAACTCTGAAGCACACACTTAAACCGTAAAGTTGAACTGGTTTTGTGTGCGAGTGTAGTTGCGAAACCTATTTGATACATATTGTTTAATTTTAGGAGTGGCAATTGGGAGTGGACGGCAAGCTGTTGTTGCCTATGTTAACCTGGCTGCCTATTATATCATTGGCCTCCCAGTCGGATGTGTTCTTGGCTTCAAGACCAACTTAGGAGTAGCTGTAAGTTATTTATTTATTTTTTACCACCGAGCAGCACCGGTGGATGAAACGAATGGACTGAAAATCATACGTGTTTCAACGAATTCAGGGAATTTGGTGGGGGATGATTGTCGGAGTTTTCCTGCAAACGTTGGTACTATTAATTCTGACTGTTAGAACAAACTGGAACTCCGAGGTAATTCAGTGTTTTAAGTTAATCATCTGCGTAGCGTATTCTTTAAGTTTGTTATACAAATTTCTACACCAACAAATATTTCAGGTTGCAAAAGCTGCTGATCGTTTGAAGAATTCTGCAGATGAATGCAGCCACGATGTTCCAGAAACCATATGAGAAAACCTTGAAGCACCACCACCCTTTGTATTTCAAGCCTATGAAGTTTGAAACATAAAGGCTGTTATGAAGTTTGATCCAAAACTAGTTTCAGTTTCAACTCTTTTACTCCTTAAATCTGAGTAATCATTGCTTTTCTTGCTCTTGGGGTTTGTAAGTTTTTCGGGTAGAATTTGACACAGTTGTTTATTCACTAGGGAGATGTTTTAAAGAATTCCACTTCCTTAGCTTCCATTATATGGTTTGACTTGAATCACAACTGCAACATATGATCAGTACTAACTATTTTTGTCTCATGCCGTTTACACGGTGGACCAGTTTGGTCCTTCACATTTTCGCCAAAACGAATTTAGTTCCTTTTAGTGCGTGCATTTGGCTAACCTCCACGTTGAAAAGTTCATCAAATTTGGTCCATTTAATTTGTCAAAATTGAAATCATAATGGACTAAATCTTTGTCTTTCCTAGAATCTAAAATTGTTAGAAATTAGGAATACAATGAAGCAATCTATATTTTATTTGTACAACTATATTTTTAAAAGCATATTTTTGAAAAATGTCTGACACATCTTTCAACTACTTTTGTATGTCATGTACATATTTATATAAAAATTTATTTAAAATTATTATAGTAATATTTTTGAAAAAAAATATCTCAAAACAACTATCTACAGGAAGCATTAGTTTTTGACAAATCACGAGGGACCAAATTTACCATCCTCATCCTTAGAATCAGAGATTAAAATCATAACTCTACCTTAAAAATGGCTATCTAGATATGCAAGAGATTAGTAACTATTTTTTAACTGGGAAAGTGATTTCGAAGTTGAATATTTGTGGAGGACCATAGATGTTGAATGGCTCAAGCAATTAAGGAATGGACAAAGACTATAAAAGAGAAAGATCTGCACACAAACTGCCTCTTCGATAAGCATTGTAGAGGCTCAAAAGCTTTGACGGATCGAGTCAAATTTACGATGGTTAGCTGGAAGAAACCCGACAGACATTCACTATTCATAACGATCACCTTGCTTCAACGTCAAAAGAAGCCTTGAGGAAAAATATCAGTCATGTGTCAACTGGTTCGCTATTATCAATGTAGATAATACAAGACATGACAAGCAACACTATTTGTGTAAAGATAGGGCTCCATCTCATCTGAAAATTGGAGCTCATAAGTGCCATTCCCTACATGAATGAATACAAATTGCCGTTTCTGAATGAATACAAATTGCCGTTTCCGGGGAAAAAAAAAAAGTATCATTTCCTACAAGTTTACTACTTAGATTTAAAGGCAAAAAATTAACGAACGAGATTGAACCAACAAAGCCAAAATTAGGCCTTCAGAATGATGTCATTTTGCGTGAAAAATGGTTACACTATGATTCTACAAAGTTACACCCTAATACTGGACAGTTACACCATGTTCAACTTTATAAGAAATGGAAAGGGAGCTTTAAATACGCGTGCATCCCAATTTTTATCAGTTTGATGGGAGGAAAATTTCAAAGAATACGTAGCTTATTTTGTTGAGACGTACAGCAACACTAGGATCGACGAGGACTTGTTGGTAAACAATTCGTATTGTATATTGATCTAGAGCTAAAATTAATTGATAGTTGGGATTAAATAGAGAGAGGGAGAGAGTTTCTAATCAATTTTATAGTACAAACCGCATGGTAAATGTGTCGAAGGTCACCAATATTAGATAGTGGAAAGATGAACTTATCAGTGGTGTATACGAAATCCGGATTGCAAATAAAGACTCTTGGAGGACTCTGTAATACCAAAGAACTTCCATGGGCACTTTAGTAATTTGGCCAATTTTGAGTGAAGAAGCAAATAACAAATTGTTGAGGGACTAAATTGCAATTGGAAAATTTTTTTATTTTCTTTAGCTTAAAAGAAGACTAGGTCTTCTTCTCCCATTTATTTTCATTTCCTCCTCTTCCTTATTTTCTTCTTCTACTTCTTCTCCTTCTCTTCTTTGCTCTCTCTCTCTCTCTCTCTCTCTCTCTCTCTCTCTCTCTCTCTCTCTCTCTCTCTCTCTCTCCCACACTTTCTATTTCACTCTCAAGAAGAAGGGGAAGTTTGGAGCTTCAACTCAACTCTCTACTCAAGGTATTATTCTTCTATTTTATTTTACTTCTCATGGGTTTTCTTTAAGATGGTAGCTAAGAGTAATTGGTGCATAATTAGAGTATTATGGAGTTGTTTATGCTTCTATGAGTTTATGCTTTTTAGTACTAGTGTTTGTGTGTGTGAGTTGGTGGAATGGTGATGAATGTGGGTGAAGAACTTTGGAAGATCATGTGTGTGATTGTTATGGTGTTTTGGATTTGTGATACCCCAAGTCCCACATTGGTGGGAGGTTTGGAAATTTGTTAGTATATAATATCTCGGGTTAGACTACTAAATAATTTGGCTTAAGTATTTTGAGCTCGTGATTTAAGCTCAAAAGTTATTGGGTCAGCCCAGACCCAGGATGTTCGAATGGTATCAGAGCGAACCTCGTGTGGTCTCTGCACGGGGTGAGACTAGGCAAGGAAGTGAAGGAACAAAGTGCTGTACAGGGCTAAGTGCTACGTCAACCTAAGAGCGGGGATCCACCTCTAGAGCCTGTACGAGCCACCTATAGAATCCAACACAACTGAGTGGATAGTCTGAATTATGATACGGATTGGGCTTTGTGAGGACGCAAAGCCTAATAAAAAGGGGTGAATGTGATACCCCAAGTCCTACATCAGTGGGAGGTTTGGAAATTTGTTAGTATATAATATCCTGGGTTGGACTACTAAATAATTCGGCTTAAGTATTTTGAGCCCGTGGTTTATGCTCAAAAGTTATTGGGTCAGCCCAAACCCGGGATGTTCGAATGGTATCAGAGCGAATCTCGTGTGGTCTCTGCACGGGGTAAGATTGGGCAAAGAAGTGAAGGAACTAAGTGCTGTATGGGGCTAAGTGCTACGTTAACCTAGGGGCGGGGAGCCACCTCTAGAGCCCGTATGAGCTACCTCTAGAATCCAACACAATCGAGTGGATAGTTCGAATTATGATACGGATTGGGCTTTGCGAGGACGCAAAGCCTAATAAGAAGGGGTGAATGTGATATCCAAAGTCCCACATCGGTGGGAGGTTTGGAAACTTGTAAGTATATAATATCCTGGGTTGGACTACTAAATAACTTGGCCTAAGTATTTTGAGCCCGTGGTTTACGCTCAAAAGTTATTGGGTCGGTCCAAATCCGGGATGTTACAGGATTGATGAGTATCTTGAGCTTAATATGTGTAATTATGGCCTTATTGTGCCATTTTTGTGTCTTTTGGTGTTGGTTTGAGTTTGGGGTGGAATGGATTGGAGGTTGGGTATTTGAAGGGTTGTTTTTGCAGAAATTCGTAAGTGAGACATGGGTGGAGTGCAGCAAGCCGTGGTTAGGGCTCGAAGTGCCATCACCTGCGGCAAGTCTCTGCTTGACAAGCCGATTGGTCACGTCTACTATCTGCCTGCCGAGCTGCGGGTAGGCGGGGCTGGCAGCAGGGCACCCGAGGATCGACCTTTGGCCTGCAGTCTGCCGGTTAGTGTTTGTGATCTGTAGGCATGGATCGTGAACTCCTACTCGTGGATCACACTTTTCCTTTTGTTATTGACCTTCTTTGAGTCCTAAGTCTAGAGTGAAGTTTTATTATGTTTTCTTGGTAGAATTAGAGTGTGATTAAATATTTGATTTTGTGTTTTAGGTAAAGACGGTGATCGTTTCTATTTGGATTAATTGGTTTAACTTGGACTGAGGTAAGTGGTACATGTATCCTTTATATTTTTGAAAATGTATTTTTCACAACGATGTTTTGTAAACTATTTTGCATATGTTAATGTGGCATGACTATGAATATGTTAATGATTTGCCATGGATATGTAAATGTGGTCAAATGTGAATGAATGAATGTTTTGTGATTGAACTCTAATGTAGAGTAATTATTGACGGGACTAGTTCCTTAAATTTGGTGGAGGATATATAATCTTTGACCGAGTTAACCGGGGAGAGTTAGCTTATTGTATTGAACTGTGTTAACTAGGTTGTAGTTAACAACTGGATATCCAGGGTTAATGTGCTTTATTACTTGAGCTCTCTCTTTAGTATCTATATGCAATGTTATGTGGCCCACATTTATTTGTATGAATTATAATTAAAGTGATGATTATTTGAACGATATCATGTATATGTAAATGTAACATACTTAGGCCAATAAAGTGATACTTGTACTACTCACTGGGTGAGTGTAAACACCAAATTTTGACATACCATTTATTTTCAAACATTGGGGGGGCATGTTTATATTTTTTAGGTCAAATTCTAATTTTTCAATAATTTCAGGGGTAAAATACTAATTTTTCTCTGTAAATATTTTTCCATTAGCTTTGGGGGGTTTTAAGTTGATATTTTTACTTTCATACGAATTTGTTAATTTTTTGTGATTTTTTCGAATTTAATTGATATTCTTTTTATATTTTTACCAACACAAGGGCAAAATGGTAATTTCAACTCGCGAACACCATTTTAGCTCATTTTAGATTCCAAATTTATTCTTTAAGCATGTTTCTAAATTTTCTTGATTTTTTCGGAGACGATTGCTATTTCTTCTGTAAATATTGCATTCAAGGGTAAAATCGTTATTTTACAGTTTAAATTCATTTTTCGTCAATTTTTGAGTCATAAATGCATTTCTTTGGGTTTTAAGCTTATTTTTAATTTTTGGTAATTTTTCAAGGCCAATAGCTATTTTTCTGTGAATTTTTATTGTCCAGGGACAAAATCGTCATTTTACAGTTTAAATTCATTTTTCATCAATTTTTGAGTCATAAATGCATTTCCTAGGGTTTTAAACTTATTTTAATTTTTGGTAATTTTTTGAGACCAATAGCTATTTTTTGTGTATTTTTGTTGTCTAAGGGCAAAATCATCATTTCACATCCCGAGCGCATTTTTTATCAGTTTTAAGCTCTAACCTTTAATTTGAAATCTACTTTCAATGTTTTGGCAAATTTTAGAATTTTCTGTCATTTCTTTGTGTTAATTTTAAATTTTTTGAGTTAAAAATATTTTTCTTAAATAAAATTAAAATTTTTATTATCGGTGATATTTTTGTTATATTTTTGTTATTTTGTAATATTTTTTATGACCAAAACAACTAGTCCTATAGATACCCCCTTAAATTAGAAAAAACCAGAAAAAAAAAAACAAACCCTGAAAACACACATCTTTTTATCCATTAGGATCAAACACACACCAAGCCAACAAAAAAAAACACACACACACAAAACCACCATTTTTCTTTATTCTGGTTACTGTTCATCTTCAAACCTCAAGGCTGTTACTGTTTATCAAGCTTAAAAAGGTGAGTTTTTACTTTGATTTGGCTCAATTTTCTTCTATTCTTAGATAATTTGTTTAATGGTATTTATTTGTCTGAGATTTTTGATGGAATATTGTTTAATCTTCTTTGATTCCTGAGTATTGTTCTTGTTTTGTTTTTTTTTTTTTTTATTCATCTCGTTGGGTATTATCCTTTTCCCTTCTGGATTTCTTCCTCTACTGTCATTCTCTCCCTCTCCAACATCAACCCAATCTCAAGCCCCTGACCATATCTACTGCCTAACCAAGCATCAAAGCCTTCACCGTAGCCTCCATGTACCAGAAATCACCCAAACCATCAAGCCATCGCCTGATCCCAGAACCTCACCAGCTCTCCTCCACCACTTGCCTTCACCACCAATTAGCAGCCTCACACAATAGCCACAATCAGTCCATTCCACCGCTTGCCCACCGCCAGTGACAAGCACTTCCACAAACCTGCAAGAACAGCCATCCAGACAATTCCCAACCACCTGTAGCCAAGCTAATCCAATTAGACCCAGAAAAAGCCAAAACAGCCCCAGAAAAAATCAGTTCATCCCCAATTGTTCCCAGCAGTAGACCACTTCCTTCCCAGCACCACCTTCCCCTGTCTCGCTCCCCACTACCACCACTGAAACATACAGACCATAAAAAATCACTACCCTTAACCTCTCCCTGTCATCGCCATTCGCCAGAACCTTCCCCAGACTCCGGCAACCATCAACCAAACCACAGAATCACTACAATATCATTGATTCCAGTCTCAATCCCAACCAAAACCACCCACCATCAGTAAATCCAAATGCAGAACCTCACCTGCAAAGAAAACAGAGCAAAAACAACAGATAACCAAAAATCCATCACACCCACATACACACGCATCGCGTGGTGTCACAGGCAGCCATCAAAATCACCACCAAACATCAACCCAAACAGCAATCCTACCACCGTGCAGCTCCGGCCAACAACGACCCAAGCTTAGTACCCAATCCAGCATCCACACAAATCCCACCTCCATCGTCAATTGCCCAAAACCATCCATCAAACTCACAGGCCACCTGCTAACTAGCAACAACAGTCACTAAAACACCACCAAGACAGCCACAAATGCCCTCAATCAGCCAACAAACAGCCTTCATTCACCGATTCCCACCGATAGTCATCTCCAGTCAATCACCTGCATAAACAACAAACCTCCACAGCCACACCACCACAAATTCACAATCAGTCACCATTAATCTCCACTGCCAATTCGACTTCATCCCCTTTGCTCTCAAAATCATCATCGACAACTCCATTCACCCTCTGCCCTCTTCCACCCACTGACCACCACACTATAGGCTGCAAAATAGCACCACACAACAATAATCATCAGCTCCAGCAGCCCTTGCTCCATCGGACCATCTGCAAATCACGAACAAAAATCAAACCCACTAAGCAAAAACCAATTCCATGGCCATAGAAGGGGAAAGAGACGGGAGAGTGAGAGATAGAAGATGAGAACTGGACCAGATGGAGAAGAAACTGAGAAGAAAAGCTAACGGAGAAAGAAGAAAGAACGGCAAAAAAAAAAAAAAAAGAGAGAAGAGAACAGCAAGAGGAAATCGGAAGAAGAGAAAAAGATTAGAGAGGAACTGAAGAGAGAAATGATGAGAGAATAGAGTAATTGAAAGAAAAAGAGGCGGAGAATTTGAAAAAGCAGAAAGAGAGAAATTAGGAAATTGAAGAAGAGAGAACAGAAATTGAAGAAAAAGCAAAGTGAAATAGGGAAATAGGAAATCAGAGAAAGAAGGAACGAGAGAGAGGGAGAGAGAGAAGAAGATGGGATTTAGGGAAATTTTCTATTTTCAGCAAAAGAAGTATCCGTTTGGTTGGGGTGGATTCCAGGTTGTGATTTGTTAATTTTGCTTTAGTTTTAGTCTATGGTTGTTTTTCCTGATGATTTTCTGATTTAATCCTGTTTGTAGTTTAATTAGTTAGTTTAATCAGATTTAAAATTCCATTTTTTAGGCATTCTCTTTCTGACTTTAGACATAGAAATAATAATTGCAATTAAGTTCTTAAGCTTTGATTAGTGTTCTTATGCCTTTGTGAACTTTTCATTTCTCTGCAATTAAGCCCCCTTAATTTATAGATCGACCCTCCAGAATTTTTATTCTTTCAATTAGGTCCCCCAATTGCAATTTGCCCGACTTTTGTGAAAATTTATTGTTTTGGCCTCCCATTTCACCTTAATTTGCATCTTTGCCTTTTAGGTTTGCTTTAATTTTTAATATTTTTAATTTTACCCCTTAAACTTTGATAGAATTTTTGTTTTAGCCCCATTAGTTTTTTAGAGTTTATATTTTATCCTCGATTCATTATTATTTACATTTTATGCTTTATTTTACCTGTATCGTGATACATTGACATGTGTGTTTATTTTCTTAAGCATTTACGCCGGATCTTTAAAGAGATATCCTTACTACTTGTTAAATTTTCTTTATGTGCCCGAATGTGCCCCAACGTAATTTTTTATGCATTATTTATTTATTTATTATTTATTTCTTATTTTACATACATTTTGCTTATTTAAGTATTTAAGTTATTTAATTTTGAAATTTTATTATTTTAGCAATAAGTGTAATATTTTTGTATTTAGTTAGTCAATGTAATAGTTATGCTACATTTCTTATATTTTAGCAAAATTTTGTATTTAGATAGCAAGTGTAATAGATAGATTATTTTTAATTTTTTACCCTTTAAATTGTATCTAAATCCCCTGGTGTAATAGTTAGGATATGCGTGCTTCTATATGCTTATGTGCTTATTTGTTTTTATCGCTTTCTTTAGGATTTTTGCATCTAGATATTATGTTTGCTTGTTATGTGCTCCTACATATTCTAATATGTATTTATATGTTTATTTGCTTTCATATGTTTATTTATTTCTATGTTTTATCAGTTTTATTATTCTGTCACCACATTAGTCCAATGCTAGTTGTGGTCTTACCACTTTCTCACAAATCCAACGCTAGTGAGAATTCCTAAAAAAGGGCTAGTCCAACGCTAGACCCTTAGGTCATTTAGTGATTAAACTCACCGGTTGCATGATTTTTCATCTCATTTCACACACTTCTTTCTTTTATAGGATTTTCCATTTTTGTGTGACTTTTGTTTATATTTTACTAATCTATTATCTATTTTTAACAAATATTCGGTACATGACATTTAGGTTGCATTTTACTTAGAAATCAGGTTATTTGTGTGATTCGACTGGAAATAGTCGTCTACTCACGTGGAAAGCGATGGATTGACAGACCGTTCCCCCCCTCCGTGAATAGAAAAAGACAAGTCACGAGTTTCTTAGCCCCCCATATCCGTTATGTTGCATCCCCACTTTTTTCGATCACTTATTATCTATATTACTATTTTTCTTTTCTTTTTGCATTTCATTTTGTATAGACACTCGTGACTCTCTCGAGGTCTCGACTTGGGTCTCACAATTAATGCAATAATCCTGACCAAGTCTCGACGGAATATCTCGATCCTTCTGATATCACGTTAGACTTAAGATTTGCATTTATATAGATACATCCAAACGCGATAGAACTTACGGTTAATTTAGGAAATTTTGATTAAACCTCACAACTAGCCTCGGCTAGATAGAAAGGGTGCCTTAGGCACAAGCCTTTACCTTCCCTTTCTTCAAATGTGACTCCCGAACCTCTTTCTCTCGTTTTTCGTAGATCGGAGTCGAAAAAGGGTTTTGAATGATTTTTCTAAAATTTTACTTTTGTTTTGTTAAACGATTTTTTTGGATGACTTGGTACACCCTAACTCAGTACCAAGTGGTAACTCCATTTTCTTAAAATAAAACCCTTTTTTAAAATTAGTTGGCCAAAACTGTCGCACTTTTAGTCCCGGCCTCATTTTTCTTTTAAATACCATTTTTCCTTAAAATACATTTTTTTACTAAAATCTAATTTTCATCACACATGCACTTCTTTTTCAAAATTTTATCTTTTCAAAATGGGTCACCGAACTGGACTGTCTTTTCGGGACACGACAGTCAACGACCCTACTGCGTGTCATTTCAGGGCGCGACATTGAGTTTTAACTCACCCCTTTGTTTTTATATGCAGAAAAGGATGAGTTTGGAATCAAGGATTGAGTTTAGCTCTTGGAACTAGGATCGATGATGATGGATTGGTTTGTGGTATATGTGTATTATTATTTAGAATCTGTTATAATGTATTTTGATACTCTAGTATTGTAATTGAAGTATAAATTGTAACATTGGGTTTTTATGTAGATTTGATTGATGTTTATCTTTAAATGTATAATTTGGGATGAATTGATTATATGCTTTGGTCTTTTGAACCTTGTGACTCAACTTACTCTAGTCACGGTAGTGTCACGTCTCGGGGCACGGGGCGTGATAGACTCTGCTGCCGAGACATTGATATGGAAGCATAACTAAGGAATAAGTTTAACAACAAATTCTTGAAAAGAATTGAATCAAGGACCAAGAAAATATGCAATTTTATTGAATAACCAAGAATAATAGTTTTTTGCGATGAGTTGCAAGTGTGCCACTCGGTTAATACTAAGAAATAGTAATGAAATTGGCGAAAGGTGATAAAGTATGCATTGATTATGTGTTGACTCTTACGTTGATTGTTGTTCGTCCACTTTAGACAGCTCCAAGACTTAAAATTCACGTTTAAAGAACAGCTAATAACGACGTAAACAAATCAAATTGATGAAGGCGTAAAGGAAAAAATTGAGTTAACTGAAAGGATGAAACAGAAATTGCATTAATATCGAGTGACGTTCACAAGCTAATTGGCCAAAAATAAAAGGAAACCAACTGAAAATCCGAACTTCTAAGACTAGAAAATTTAGCATTCTACGTACCGGAATTGAACATATATTGAAACAAATCGAAAGGGAAGCTATTGCAATGTTCAATGGCGCATTTCTTCGTCCCCTTATGCTTGTTGTCTCTACTCATATTTATATACAATTTTTCCAAAGACGGTAGTTATTTGCAGATAAGACAAATCCTTCAATCTGCCACTTCATATGTAGTAGTGGTCTATTATCTAAAATAACTTCCTGCCACATCAGCCATGCTTGTTAGAATATGGATAATAATTACCACCCACCTGCATGCTTAATGGAGTATAGATAATGATTACCCTCTTCCTGATTTCTTGGAATCTATTACTCCATGTCTCTAAATTTTAGCACCAGTCTGGCATCTCCCCCTTCGAAAATCAACTAGCAGAATCGGCTCTACTCTATTTCTTTTGCATCGGCATCGTCACATCAGCTACTGTTCTTATCGATCAGTCTTTAAATGCTGATTATCTCTTTGTCGATGAGTGATAGTCGCCAATTAAACTTTCCAAGTGTCGATTATCTTGTTGTCGATGAGTAGTAATTGTCACACCAATATGATACATGTTGACGTTCATCAATATTAGATAGTGGAAAGATGAACTTGTCAGTAGTGTACACTAAGTTTGGATTGCAAATAAAGACTCTTGGAGGAATCCGCCGCCGAGATGTGAATGCACGGCATGCATTGGACACTTCTTTATTTCCTCAAAGGGGTAATGCCACACCCTTTTAAAAACCAGCCACTCTTGCCCATGATTTGAATCTGACCACAGCCAACTACCGTAGAGAAAATATTACATTTATTAATCATGCCATGCATCTAATGAAAAACGAGAAAGCAAGAGCGGTTCAGGTGACTCTGTGTTGGTCCTAGACTATAAAATTAATTAAATAATTGTTATAATTTTTCAAATATGATTAGAGATAATTTCACGTACTTTTTCTCAGGTTTGTCATAATTGCATTTACCTCCATTCAGATTTTAAAAATTACATTTAAACCCCTTGTGTTTATATTTTGATAACAAGAAAATCTATTTTGATAATATAATCCCAAAATACTAACCAAACACCCCAAAATACCCTTTAATGCTTTTAAAAAAGAAAAGATAAACCTTAAAAACTGAATTATTTAGTCCATAAAAATATCAAAGTACTCATACTGTTGCATCAAATTTTCAATCTTCATCAGATTTTATTCTCCAAAATCCAATTATCTGACTAATTTAAATAAATTACTTTATCTAGCAAAATCTTATAGAAAAATATATTAGTTTGAAAGTGACGACCAATTTAACAAAAAAAATTCTAAGGGATTAACGATATTTTCTTATCTTTTCATGTTCATTTCCTATTTGTATTTTTATTAAATAAAGTTAAAGTTTAGAAGGTCATTTATTTGCTTTATCAACTTGAAAACGAAGTAATCAATCATCAACTTTTGTTTAGTGTTGTCACAACATTCTAAAAACATTTTTAAGCTCTCATAACAGATTAATACAAAATCACCAAGGGAAAGAACTGGCTACCTGACATTTATCTTTTGATGAAAGGAGGGGGGGGGGGGGGGGGGGGGAAGAAACTGACACGTACCATGAATACTAAAAAAATATATTTGCAATCTTGTTCTAAATTTTTTAAAAATTTCCTCAAACAACCTACAGGTTAGGAATGCGAATCATCCAATTCCAAGTCCAAAGCTTGAAAATGAAAACAGTTGCTTTTCTTAAAAAATGAATAGAAAGGAAATTAAAAAAAATCATAGATTTGGCATGAAAATAACACATATGATCCACGAAGCTGAAAAGCCAATATCCAAAAGAAGCAAAATTAATCTACAATTACAAAACAAGATGATTCAACAAAATCTAAATCATCCCTCAAACTTAAGAATAAATGAAAAATTACAAATTGGGAATTAAAAAAAAAAGAAAGAAGAAATCGTCAAGTAAAAAAAAAAAAGTAAAATTCAAAGCCTTAGCAGGAATGCGGAACACCTTACAAACGGCAAACGATACTGCCAGAGCAAAACTACCCTTCAAGCCCATACATAATTATACATGAGACCCACAACTCTCTATCTCTTCTCTTCTAAATCCCAAATTCTCAATCCTTGTCGGAGTATCTCCTTCCTCTCTCCCTGATTGACTCTCTCTCCCTTCTAGTACCTTCTTCTCTCTAACACTCTCTCACACATTTTTCTTGAGCTTTATCTCTAATTCTTGTTTCATGCACTTATTATTTTTGCCATTATAAACAATAATTAAGAACTAAAAAATAAAGAACATCCATCCTACTGTGAAGATCAAAGGCTTAATTAGGGTTTTTAAGATTTGGAGTGCTTGAAAAAAAAAAAATTGTATCCTTAAACCCACAAGCCACAATCAGAGATTAAACATATCTATTATTGGTCTAGTGTTCTGCCCAGAGCTTTGTATTTTGATTCTGATTGTCTATTTCTTGAATTTTTTGGTCACTTTTAGACGTTTCGAAATTAATTATTAACTACTTTTAGTTGCTAGGAACGGATCGGTTTTTTTGGGAATACGAATTGAGTTTTGGAGGAAAAAACTCAAAATGGGTTTGTACATTTTGAATCTTTTTTAGCAAATTGTGTGTAACTTCGGCACTGGCTTAATAGGCATGCAAAATGAAAAATAAATAAACGATTCATGCTTTTTCTTAATCTAATATCTAGTATGATTGGCAATTTCACGATAAGTACGATGGCGGACTTTGCAATTTGAGATCGTGAGGATGAGGGAGCAGGTCGCAAGTCCGATTTCGGAGAAATTGACGCCCTTAATTTAATTGGCAAAAATTAATGGCTGATATTAAGCCAACGTGGGTAAATTTTAAGGCAAAACAACGTCGTTTTGGATGAAAAGTAATTACATTTTTCACTAATCTATTATATTTTTTTACTGATAAATTACAAATCCTGACTAACCAATTATACATGCCTTTAACTTGTCCCAACCAAATGCCTGCTAAACTATGAGGCCCCGTGTCCGAGAATGAGAGCGGAGAGAGACTATTAAAGTGGGCCTCATAAAAATTAAGTGAAAAAATTGGATAATAATTTTGAGGGTACATTCAGCATTTTAGTTAATATTGCTTTCACATTAAAATTACTGCTCTGACAATATCGCCGGTCTTTACAAATAGCTAAATGATGAAGATATCCACTATAATTTGACAACGAAGTTTAAAAATTCAGAAAGTATTTTTGCAAGCAATGAAGAGAGACTTTCTTGACTCCTGTGAAGTGACAGTAACTGGGGGAGGAAGTGTTGGTAGTGTGTGAATGCGTGCAATGGTGTTTGGAGATTGCCTCTAGAGTTGTAAACAAATCGAGTTATTCACGAGCATAGCTTAGTTCGGCTCGTGAAAGTTCGAGTCCGGCTAATTCGTATAACTAAATGAACCGAGCAAGAGTTCCAATAAGAGATACTCGGCTCGACTCAGCTTCTTGACACTTATTTGAACCAAACTATTTGCGAAACACAGCTCTACTCGACTCGTGAAAGCTTGAGTTTGGTTCATTCATATAACTTAACGAACCAAGTTCAAACATAAATTTTGGCTCGTTTAATAAATGAGTTCGGCTCGTTCGTATAATTTAACGAAATTCAAACACAAATTTTCGCTCATTTAATAAACGAGTAATTCAAACATGACATATTCGGCTCGACTCAACTACTTGGTTCGACCTATGTTGAATAACTCCTCTAATTGTCCTAAGAGGGGAAATAACAAAATTACCATCAACATGGACTGGGTCGGGTACCTGCTAGTTCACAAATATGCGAACCGTTACTTGACCACGTAAATTTAGCACCTAACTCAGTATTAGTAACTGGTTAAGTTACTCTTCTTTTTTACTTTGAACAGATCCATTTTTTTTACTTTTCAATTTTTTAGTTTTTTTTGAGTAGCCCTAATTGCCTAAGCACCTAAATATGAGAAATGACTTATACTTAAAGGGTACCTAAGGGTAATACCTAATTCAATTTTTTCAAATTTCAGAAAGGGTGAGGGGGAGGATGAACGTGGCACGGTAGATCCAATTGCTCCAGAAATCGCATTAGCTACCTTATAATAATTTTTACATTGGAAAATATGAACACCATTCACATCTAAATCTAATCTGTGAAGATGAGTTGTTACTTGTAAATGAGACCACGAGTAATTCTGCTGTCACTCAATACAAGGGTGACTTGGTAACTGTACATCCACACTCGTCTTACATGGATCTAACCTCTACGAATATAGTCAGTTCTATTAATCTTAGTAAGCTAGCTCCGTTAGTAATTGAAGGCAATTTAATTTGACTTAAGCATTCAAGTATTCCTACGGGAAATACACCCAATTGTTTATCTTTGTGACCTCAGCACTAATTCATTGCCGAATTAGGACGCGCTTGGAGGCTTGGTTCCTTACTGCTAAATAATGACAAATTGCTATATGTGTGATATAGGCAATGTCACATCCCACGCCTGAGTATAACACGCCGCGTTTTTAGCTCACTCAATATGTAAGGCTCTAAATATGATCAAAGCAATTCAAAACATACACATCATAAATATTAAAGTACCCCGATTATTTCAAACATCCTCAAACAATGTAACTATACATCCATAAATAAAATCATCAAATTATCTTAGATAATATAAATAACACTAAACATGAGATAAACTACTGTCATAAACCTACCAACTAATTATTACTCAAATAAAATTTCCTTTATTGATGACTAAGCATCTTGCTAGTTGGGAAATACTTAGGTGGACCGAATCCATCGAATAGTTCTGTGGATCCCTTGGTCCAGAAGCTGCCACCTCATCTGTGGCCCACCATATGAATGAGTTGGTAGCTTCTGGATCAAGGGATCCACGGCATTAATCCGTGGACCCGGTCTACCCAAGTAATTCCTCTGCTAGCTTCTCCCAGACTAACGATATTTACAAAACAAATAATATAAGTGAGATGAGCAACCAACATACTCAGTAAGTAGTTCCATCCCTTTCTCACCAGTCTGGATAGTTTCATTATATATATATATATATATATATATATATATATATATAATACATGCATTCATTCCATAACATGCAGTTCATAATCATGCAAAAACAATAATACATAATACATAGCAAGATTGTGGCATATTAACCGAAACATAGTCCATATGTGCATACTCATACGTACATAAATAGGCTCAGATTCATCAATGCAGGAACCAGTTGTACTAAAAATCTAATCTAACTTTTCCCCAGTTAGGAGGGTCATAAACATGCGTGCATGACCTGACTATTCACCGTCAGGTAAGTATATCGAGAACTATTTCTCTCTGGTGTACAAAGAATAATCAAAGCCAAATCCGAACATGTCATGCATTCACACATCACACACACACATGCATATAAATATAAATAATCGAACTGCCATGATATAAGTAAGAATTTTCGCACATATAACATGCCCATTCTAAATTTCGTATGACGAAAATATTCATGCAAGGAATGAATATATGCAGACAATAGATATTTCAAAGCATGAGAAAGGGTAGAAACTATTTAGCTTAGAGTCCAAAATCATTCGCGCTAACCCATATAATCTTGACCTCACAAATAGTCACCACCTAATTACAATTGAAATACAATACTACTTCACTTACAATATATAAAGAAATACTAAAACTCTTAAACTGACGTTATTAATAATTCTAACAATTTCAAGCCTAAATTAAGATATGAGTTGAACATTTTAAAGTTTCGTCACTCTCCTTTTCTATTATGAAAAAAAAAACCAATTTTATCCTCAATCATAAGTAATTTAACGGAATACTAAAAAAATCTCCAACTCGCCAATTCTTCATCCAAATTTTAGTTATTTTGTAAACCCATATCACAAAACTGAAACTTAATTTATTCTCACTAATATCGAACAACCCGTAGCAAAATAACTATTAAATCCAAATAATATTTATTTAATCAACTTGCGATGAACCTTAAATTTTAGACAATTACTAAAACTAGCGCCCAAAATAACATAAATTGATACATAAACACCTATAAAGGATCTCGCTATTTGTATTGATACCACAAACCCTTTTAGCTTGACTATTGTTAATATTTTAAGTATTAACAACATCATCTAAAATCTATTCATACATACAGTTACCGCTATGACCATTAATTATTATTTTAATCATCCAAAATCAATTCTTTGAAGTCATTAACCCATGGCCTTCATTCTGTATTACGGCTCCATGTGCTTGAGATTGCAATTTCCTGCCGTAAAATTCGACAATCACATCGTCGCCCCCCCCCCCCCCCCCCCCCCCCTCTTTATCCTAACCACCAAACATCAAAGTTTAACCAAATCAATCGGGATCAATTGTTACAAACGATAGTTTTTCCCCGCAAACTCCTATCCATTCTATCTAATTGTTTTTAAAGAAAAATTCCCTAATACAACATGACCCATAGAAAACTAAAGCTATAAGAAGATCCGAAAATTACCTTATTCACATCCCACAGCAATTCGCTTTGTTTCCTTCTCCGTCCCTTCTGTATGATGCTCTCTCTCTTCCCTTTTTTTTTATTATTTACTGATGTAGTGTTTTTTTTTTTCGTCTTTTTGAATAAGAAAGCATAAGAATTATGAAAATCTATTAATAGTATTTTATATAGCTATCTATTATTTAAATCTTACTCTCATAACTTTAAATATTTGCATAATAAACCCCTTAAAACTAGGGCATGGGTATTTCAGGCAAATCACGAAATCTACAAGAAAGATTTTAAATGAAAACTGGATAAACGCCTATGTCTGCTTTTTTGACGCTGACTACCATTATATCTTCAGACCAAATTAGATGTACGGAAGATTGTTCGTTGGAAACTATTACCATAGCTTCGATCAATTTATATAAACTTCTCCAACGTTTGTAGTTTAATCTACTTTTCATACTATTCTGTTCATTCCACAACCCTGCCATCTTTCACCTATAAAGTTCAAAATGGTGGCTATAAGAAAGCACATTTGTCTTCTACGTCTTTATACGAGTATTTGCCAACATAATAAACCAGTGTTACATAAAATGACGCAGACTTGATAACTTTTATATCAACAGGATAACAAAAAGAAGTTATTCAATGCAGAATTTCAGCTGAGTGTGCATAGCTCTAGAATTAAAATATGGGTTCTGCAGAGTACCAGCATTTGCTTCTTGGACTGGATTCACATGCTCAAATACCCGATTTATCATCTAATGTAATCGAGGAGTTCTTGGATCATAGGCCAGTACCTATCCGGTGGTATCCTAAGCTAGTTGTCTGGAAATCAAGGCTACTTTGGCTTCTTTCCGGAGCTTCAATTATAGTTTCAGTTTTTAATTACATGCTTAATTTTGTGACCCTGTCATTTACAGGCCATTTGGGTGCACTAACTGGCCGGGGCATCCGTTACTTGTGTGGGAATTCAAGGTCTTGCTTATGGGATCATGGTTGGTGTTACCATCTTGAATTCAAGCTGATATCCACTGGTTAATGTTTTATGATATCCTAACCTGAATTTTTTGAACTCTGTTTTCCTCCAAACCAGGAGACATACTGCATAAAGAAGAAAAATGTTCTCCATTTTCTTATGTTCTCCTGAAAGCTGAAGAACAATGAACTGATTAATGAGCATATAATGTCTTTTTTGTACGGGGAAAATCAAAATATGTCGATTTTTGTGGTCTTTTAGACTTGCATAGTTTCAGTGATTAGTATTCGCATATGGCATAGTTTCCTGCAAGATGATAGAAAGACAAAAGATGAGAAGAAAAAATATGGCTTTATCTATTTGAATATTTCTCTTGGATTCATGGGTCAACCAGCACGTTGAATAAGGCCTAATGTGTAAGTGCCTTTTCTGTAGTAGCAGAATAGCATAATGATTGATTGACGATCACTGTGTCTGATAAAAGCATCAAGTAGCAAATCACTGGTACTCAGCTAACTGCTTTTATTTATTTACATAGCAAATATTATTAAGCACTTCAAACCATGATAGCTCGTGTTTGAAAGGCCATTAATTTCAGATAGTTCTATAGTTTGGGATGACAAGTGGTGTTCAAACCGTTTGTGGCCAAGTATATGGAGCAAGACAATATGGAACACTAGGGATCATTTTCCAAGCAGCTATTATTCTCACATTCATATTCCGGTACTCAGGTCCATTCCTCAAATCAATTGGGCAATCAGATAGCATAGCTGATCAAGGCCAAGTTTTTGCCAGAGGACTGATACTTCAACTGTGTGCATTTACAATAAGTTGCCCCATGCAAAGATTTCTCCGGGCTCTGAACATTGTAAATCCTTCAGCTTATATAGCTGTTGGAGTTTACCTTGGGCACATTGTCACGCCCCTTGACTTGTTTGATAAGGATGTCTATATTCTCAAGCTAACAACTCAAGTAGTATCATAAATCTTAAGATACAGTTAAAATAAAACAAATTCTTCAACCTTATCATCTTTGATAATTTAGCATTGTTAAAGTAATAGACATAAAAGGAAAAATACCACGCCAGAATACTAAAGTCATTGAACTGTAGAAGCCCAAGCTAAAGTTTCTAGAAGTTCATAACAAACTATCTTCAAGGTAGAAACTCAGTCTAATACTAAATAAGTTGACAAATTCATCAATTCCATTCATCATCTACCAGCTCATAATTGTTCTCATATTTGTAGTTCTTTACGAAAAAATAAAGTTATCGTGGGCTGAGCCAGCTATACTTAGTAAGCAATCTAACTTCCCTTTAGTTAGACCATGTAAAGTAGACATCTATATATACACGATTTTCAAAAGTCATTTTCTTGGATTTAGTAAAGCACTTTATTTCTTTTATCTTAAGAAAAAATTACGATTGTATGTTAAACAAAATAATTTTGGACAAATCTTACATATCATGGAAAAAATCTAAAACATCATATATCATGCATCTTTTCTCATCATTTAGCTCATAAATTGATTCATGCTTTCACTGGCACTGAGTACTTGGCGTAGTGCATTACCCCAATAGGTAGGCTATCAAGGAGTCTGGCCTAGACTACCTTGTCAATCCATATTCATATTCTTGTTCTTGTTCATATTCATGATCGTGGAACTGTAGTTCTCCAGTTCGTGCATGATCAAATTGAGCATTTATTTTATGAATACTATACATACAAATTCATAAACATCAGGAACCTTTAAAAAAAATAATAATTCTTTAACAAATTGTCAAATAAATTCATAACATAAATTATATTCACATAGATCGAATTTTATATCTTTATCAAAATTAGCTTAAGACAATTATTTGCAATCAAACATACTTGCACCAAATTATCGTAAATAAAATAAAATTAAGAAAAAAAACATTAAAAAAAATACCAGAAGAAAGTATAGACTGCTTACCTCTCACTTAAGATGATGAAAACCAAAAGCTCTCAATATCCGACTGTAGATTATAAACCTATATATAAAATATTGATTTTTTTCCATTATACCCATCTATGTTAGTTAATCTCCTATTCAATCCAAGAGGTCTGTTTCCCTAGTCAAAGTTCGTTTAGCGACCACAATTTATATAGGTTTGACCGATAATCCTTAGTTTAATACTTAATAGTATCCATTATCAATTTTTTTAGAAGACAATAAAAGATGAATATTGAACATTATTTTGATTATTATCACCACTCAATATCAATTCTTACAAGTCAAAAAAAAAAAAAAAAAACTGATGGCCGTCAATCTGAATTGGAACAAGTTAGTAATCAGCTACGGCAGATTGCTTACTATAAGAAAATGAAATTCTCAATTTCAATTTAATCCATGCCCACCAATTTGTAACCAAGGAAAGCCACTACAATTTGTTAATTCGTGCTATTTCTTACTTTATCGTGAGCACCACTCGGTCCTAAAAGCCTAAAAATGTTCACGGCTGCAACAATTGAATTCACTCCATGCAACAATTGAATTCACTCCACATTGCAATTATTTCGGCCCCACAAAATTTGGTGAACTCCAAACACCAAAGTAACGTTTTCTTCAACAATCAATAGGGCTTGAGATTCTTCCTTTTTTTTTTCCAATTAAAACTGTCTGACCAGACTAGCTCTTAAATTGGCTCAAAACTAACTCAATTCCTACTGTGATCTAATACCAAAACAATCCCATACTAATCTTGTTATGAAAAATTCTGATTCTATTTTAATTACCAAAAATAGATTCTATTCTAACTAAACTAATACCAAAAATTTACTTTGGTTTAATTACCACAAAATCTATTCAAAAAACAAAATTCTAATCAAAGATAATTTTCTAACCCAAATACCAATCATGACTGAGAAGTGAGAAAGCATGTTTCTAAAATATTAAAAATCTGCCTAGCCCTTTCTATAGTCAATGTTCACTGAAGGACTACATAAGGGACTCCCCAAAGGTAACTAGCATTTTCTACACTACCTTTTTGCCAGTCAAAGTATTTTCATGTGAACCTAAACACTGTGCTAAATTTAAAACTTATCAGATTTTCATTCCCTTCCAAATCAAAGTCAAATAATTCTTACGCTTCGATTTAATTCTTTAGTTTAATTCGTACAATGGCATGTCAACAAGCAACAACAGAAGTCCGGAAAATATTTAGGTGGACCGGGTCCACGGGTGGGGCTGTGGACCCTGTGGTCCACCTTCCTCCACATGTGCCAAAAGTGGACCCTTCTGTGGCTCCCTTGTGGACCCCATGTGGGTCTCATGATACTTTTGGCACATGTGGAGAAAAGTGGACCACAGGGTCCACGGCCCCACCCGTGAACCTGGTTCACCTAAATATTTCCCCAGAAGGCCACGGCAATTAGCTTTCTTCATGCCGTTTCTTTTCACCTATCTTAAACTCCTGCATCTCTCTCTCTCTCTCTCTGAAACTCCAAAAAGAATCAAAATCAAAATTCCTACTGATAAATATTTCGGAAAAGACCTCATGAATTCCTCTAAACTTCAACTAGCGAGAAAAAAAAAAATCTGGAATCAAAGTTTAATTATGAGCTTAAACTAAATTTACTTACCCTATCTGTAGATGTCAAAACCAAGAGTTGTGTTCTCTTTCCTTTCCTCTTTCGTCAGATGTTGCTCTTGTTTGTGTTCTTGTTCAGATGACACTCCTTCCTCTCTATCTATTGGGTGAACGTCTGAGGAGAATTTTGGAAGGCTATTAGTCTCATAGGGAGTTTTGAATTATCAATCTTGCGGTTAAGTAGTTATCGTGAGATCTTCCACTAATCCCTATTGTAACTAATAGATAGAGTTTATCAGCAATGAGGAAGGCGGGAGGTTATGGTACTAAATATCGTAACTTTCCGTACTTTTTCCAAACAGATAATTTTGGTTTTGTTTAATTATTTTGTTTTATATTACTAATATTACTAAAATTTAATAAACAAAAATATTCAGATATCACACACACATCCTGTTGACTTGGCTGGTCATTTATGTCCTTAAGTTTGGGTTGTTGGGGGCTTCTATATCTCTTGTTTCTGATGGTGGTTACTGGACCTTTTTCAGCGACTTTACATAACTTTCGGTCCATCTTGCAAAGAAACTTGGACAGGTTTGTCGGTAAGGGCTTTGAGAGGCATTTGGCCTTCTTTCTGTGGTATGTTCAGTGCGCTCTCTTTCTCATACGCGCAGGCACACTTTGGACTGAATCTTTATGTTTCTTTGTTAATAATGTAGCTGTTCGAGCACAAAATCGGCAACGAAGTTCTCTATCTGGTTGTTGGTTTATGATTGGTGTTCGCAAGTGTACCACTCGATCAATATCAAGAATGTGGTGTGGACTTGATGAAAATAGTTGAAATGATGCACCGATCACCTTGGGCCTCTAAACCAATTGTTTTTCGTCCCGTTTTGAATATTATTCCAAGGACTTAATAACTTCCAATCTCTCACCGAACTATCGATAGCCAATTAACTTTCAGCAGGTAATGTATGAAACTTTTATCTGTGCTTGTTTAATGAAAAGACTAGATCTAAACAAACTTCAATGTAACTGATAACTTGAATTAACAACCGCACATTTACATAGACTAGACATAAAGAAACAATATGACTACAATGCCATTCGACGTCAACTGAGAATAAAAATACTCCTAACTAAAAGAGGTTAAAAGATACGAAAATAAAAGAAAGCAAGGAAGTACAGAAAATGACTGAATAACTAAAAAGGGAATTTCAGAAAGTAATGAAAGTAGTTTGTCCTTTTTGCGCGTTTCTTCGACCCGCTCCCTTTATGCTCGTTGGCCAACATTTATAGGCTATTTTCCTCCAAAAGCCAACTTCGCCTACTTCTCATCCACTCCTGGCAACATGGTTTGAAGTTGCGGTTGCGGTCTGCATCATTTTACATTGAATTTGGTATATCAGTCATAGTCTTGGCAAAAAGCATATTTTAAAATAATTTCTATTATAAAAATTGTAAATATTCATTCAAAATGCTAAGAGTATGTGTGGTTCATGGGATGACATGAGATTGGATAACTAATTCCACACCATCCCATGTTCGGTTAATCTTTTAACGTGGTACTAATTATCTCAACAAACTGAATTAATCCCATAAATATGGAATAAAATAATTCCATGAGGGGTTGGTATTAGTTATCCCATGATGAAGTGTACACGGGATAACAAAAATCTTGACAAATTTAACCCTGGCATACCTAATAGCAACCGAAATTTAATCTGATTTCTTCTCAAATTCTGTACAACTCTTCTCAAATCATCTCTATGTCTCCCCTAGCAAAGATACGCTTTTATTAATTTTTTGTTCAATAGTTTTAATCAATTTTGTTGTGATAGAATCATGTTTTTAATTTTGTTTAGATTACTGTTACTTTCATATGTTCATAAGTTTTTCTTTGGGTTTTTTTTTTGGGTTCTTATTAGGGCTATAAATTGATCTATACACTGCTGCTATTATCTTGAGAATCTTTGTTTCGTTAATTGAAGATTATATGTTTTCATGTTTTTATGCGGTTATCTTTGCATCAATGGGTCTGTTTATGCATAGAACACCTTTTGGAATAGGGCACTGAGAAGAAAAGGAGACTCGTAGGGTCTTTTGTGTTTAAAAGTTTATTCAAAGTAAAAAAAGTAAACATAAGAGAAAGGGAAGGAACAGATAATTAGTTGAAGTTTTGAAATCCAGTTTACAGAGAATTGATTGAAGCTTTAAAATCCAAATTACTTTTCGAAAACCGAAGGAAAATAATCAGTCATAAATTGATTGTTCTATAATGCATAAAATACCTCTTGTGTTGTAAACAATTATATCAAACTTTAGAATCCGAGTAGCTGAAATTATGATCATTATATTCCTTTTCTCAAGTCAACCTTCCCCAACTATAATGGCGTGCCACTACAAAAGACACGTCACAATCTCTTAGACACGTTTAAGGTTTCTATACACATCTTCCAACCTTGGTTGCAGGAATCAATTCAGAATTCCCAAGTAGGCTGACTAAACATTTTCATAGCACTTCATTTTCCAAACATACACCTGCATCAATCTTGATTTTAGTTCAATTTGAGGGAGATTTACACACGTAGCATAGGACGGGTGTAAACACCAAATTTTTGCACACCATTTATTTTTCAAACTTGGGGGCACTTTTATATTTTTTGGGTCAAATTCTAATTTTTCAATAAAAAGGGAGGAGCAAAATCAGTAATTTTGGGGGACAAAACAGTAATTTTTAACTAACAATATTTTTCCATTAGTTTTGAGGTTTTCAATTCATATTTTGTACTTTTATAAGTATTTTTTTTAATTTTTGTGATTTTTTCAAATTTAGTTGGTATTTTTCCTATATTTTGCCAACAACCATTTCACCTCGCAAACACTATTTTCGCTCATTTCAAGTCCAAAATTTATTTTTCAAAATTTTTAAGCATGTTTCTAAATTTTCTTGATTTTTTTGGGGATGATTGCTATTTTTCTGTAAAATACTGCGTTTAAGGGCAAAATCGTTATTTTACATTTTAAATGTATTTTTACCAATTTTTGAGTCATAAATGTATTTTCTAAGATGTTAAGCTTATTTTCAATTTTAGACAATTTTTTTTAGACCAATAGCTATTTTTTGTATATTTTTGTTGGTTCAGGGGCAAAATCGTCATTTCACATTTTAAGCCATTTTTTCACCAATTTTTGAGTTATAAATACATTTCCTAGGGTTTTAAACTTTTTTTTAATTTTTAGTAATTTTTCATGGCCAATAGCCATCTTTCTGTGCATTTTGTCATTATAGGGGCAAAATCATCTTTTCACACCTTGAACGCATTTGTGGCCAGTTTTAAGTTCTAATCTTTATTTTTTTAAATCTTGAAATCTACTTCGAAGTTTTTTGGCAAATTTTGGAGTTCATTGTCATTTTTGCATTAATTTTTGATTTTTTTTGTGTGTCAAAAATAATTTTTAAAATAAAATTAGAATTTTTATTATCGGTGATATTTTTGTTATTTTATAGTATTCTTGGAAGACAAGACTGATAGCTCTATAAATACCCCCATTAAAATTAGAAAATAAGAAGAAGAAAAAAACCCTAGAAACACTCACTCCTATCCCAAAAAAAAGCTCAAAAACACACATTACATTACCATAAACACACACTATACTTGCATCTTCATTTTTCAATTACTGTTCATCGTCTCTTTCAAATCTCCACTGCTGCTCATCATTCATCATCAATCTTCAAGCTTCAACAAAAACAAACCACCGTCATCCTTATTAGTAGAAACACAAACCACCAGAAATCAGCCATTGACCACCTATAATCTCCATTGTCAATCACAAACCAGACAAATCAAGACCAAGTCACAGCCCAATCTCCCTAAATCAGTCCCCAAATTCCATCAAAGTAGCCCCAATTCCCAGAACCATTGTCCTTATTCACTTAAAATCCATCCATATCACCAGTTTCTCCATCAAACCACCACCATCTCCACTGTCCAGAACCATTCACAACCACAACCCAAGCCACAGCCATGGCCAACCACCAGTTAAACCACTCTCGGCCTCTTTTTTCCTCCACCTAAACCACAGTGAGTTCCATTCAGCATTAGGCTTCCACCATCGTCTCCAGCAAATACAAACCACCAATTCAACACATAGACCACCAATTGTACCACTTAATTTCAGCGTAGACAGTTGCAATGTCTCTAGCAACCATCAGCAACACCATTGTCATCGGCACACACACGATACACACAAGTTCACCATTCAAATTCACTCCCTAAACAACACATCAACATTAGCGTCAGTCGCCATCATTGACAAAACTGCAAGAAGAATTACAGCCTAGAAAGAAAAAAAATCACAGCAGTTCTCCAAGTCTCCACCAGACACCAACCAGTGCACTGTAACCTCCATCACCACCCATGGCTCCATCTCCAGCCCCAACTCTGGGGAACTCAGCATAACCATCTCAATCTCACTCTCCAACATTGACCCACCACTGTCAAAATTACAATCACAACCATCGTCCCCTCAATACCGTAGCTGGCTGCACAACTACCATTAATCCATGATTAGTCTATCGCCCCTTCACACCTCCAAAGCCACACAATAAACCATCACATAACACTAATTTGGGGAAGTTGACTTCATCGATTTCTAGAGAGAGGAAAAGAGGAAGACGAAAGACAGAGGAAGACGAAAGACAGAGGCAGACGGAAAAAACCAGAGGTGGAGAAACGATGAGGGAAAGAGAAATGCAGAGACCGAGAGAGAGGGAGTGATTTTCAGAAAATAGAGAAAGAAGGAAAATTGCAGAAGAGAGGGCAGGTCAGCTGAAGAACAGAGAAAGAGAGAGTGACTGAAGAACCAAGAGAGGGAGAAAAGGAGAGATAGAGTGAGAGAAACAAATCAGAGGAGAAGATAAGAACAAATTGGGAAAAATTTGGATCCTATTGAAGAAGACACAAATTGGGCAGCAATATAAGGTTTTAGCTTTTCACTTTAATTGCTTTAGTTTTATCCGGTTTTCTTTGGAAAATTTCAGAATTCTGTTTCTTTTAGTATTTTGCTTATTGGATTTAGTTTAGTTTCATTTATTTAATCATGTACTAAGTTAATTCGGCTTTCCTATTATGCAAAGTCCCTAAAGTTCGGCACCTCATTAATGCCTCTCCACCAAAAGCCCTTAGGGGAGTATTAATCTGATAGGAAGACGTAACAACTTTTCCAATTTTTGATGGAGCTCGACGAGTCATATGTCATCTTTGGTTCTCCAGATCAAGGACTAAAGCAAAACCAACCCTTTTCAGACCCATGTTTCTTTATTGTGTAGAAACACCTTAAGAGGTCTACACTGAATTAAAGCCAAAGTGGTTGCACGAGAGCTCGAAGCTCAAAATGGATCTAATGGCATTGGGTGTGAGTTGTGTTATTCTCATCCTCCAGTAGTGTAGAATATCTCGAAGAAATATGGTGGTCAATATTCTTAGATTGGTTTTGAATTGATTGATATAGACTGATACAAACATTTCTGAAGGTTCATGAGCTCGTTCTTGAGCACCCACTGTGTACATTCTGGAGTGAAGACGGAAGATGTACTTTTCTTTCGCATTTTGAGCCTCATCCTTGTTTACAGAGGAAGGATACTTTGGTAGATCCCCAAAGTACTCCTGAGTGATACTTGTAGGCCTAGTGGGTTTGGCAGAGTATGCATCAATCAGAACGTCAAATAAAATTGGATTATACCTTTTAGAATAGGTTTTCCTAGACTCTTCAAAGGAGTTATTTTCAGAATTATTCTACTCCTCCTTATCACAAGCTTTCGAAGCTTCATCTCTTATTGGAGGAGTGGTACTGGTTGCTTCTTCTAAGTTTTGAGCCAAGCCACTTGATGTTTCAGCTGCAGATTTGCTGATTCTCACGACTTCGGCATGGCTATCCGCGATAATAGCCATACTTACTTTTTGACGGTGAATGATTTTGTCTGCTGTTCTGTTGTTCAGACGCTGGGGAATTCACTCTGGCAATCAGAGAATCCCAAAGTGAAAAGTAACAAATATTAGATGACCTACCATATTTATATTGGGGAGCTTAGAAGTCGAAACGTCATTTTGAAATTTCAATAAACGACCATTTTTTTCTCAAATTAAATGTTTTGATTCAAACCACTTCAACAAAACACGACATGTCAATGTTTCTTTTGAATTACAAACTAATGATTCAAAGACATGTGGCCATCTTTTGCCAACATATCAGATCTTCAAGATTACCTTGGTTCAGGTTATCCTCAAACTTTAGCTTGTTTGATTTGAGCTAGGGGGCTTATACGGGCTTACGGTTAATTACGACCCTCATACATCATCATTACGTCATTAAAGAGGATGATATTTTTCCTTCCACTTCAGTCAATGTGTCCAAACTTTGGCCTCCAAGTCATTCTAGTGTTCCATTTGGGTTTCAAATGTTCACTTCTGCATAATGCTTTAGCACTTTAGGAATAATAAGTTGCCGAACTATTTTATGGAGTGGTTACATCTTACCTAAATCACTGACATGGTGACCACCTACAAGACTAAGTTGTACCCAGGGAGATTTTGTCAGAATAGGAGACAGATTAGGTATTTGGTTAGGCCGCCATTCACTGTCCTTTTCTTCTCTCTCTCTCTCTCTCTCTCTCTCTTTCTCTCTCTCTCTTTCTTAGAGTATAAAAACCTTTCAGAAATCCAACATTTGGTAAGATCACAAGTACGTTTACAAATCCTACTGAGCTACTATATTCACTCCGAATCATTATTAACTTAAACATTGGAGGTACAACGAGAAGATAGCCTCGCTTCCTTCTTATTGTTTGCAAGTACATCATCCGTATCATCCTGGTTCACTCCATATTGTTATTCTAAATCGCTCCTAATTGGACAAACAAAATACCTCCTGCAACAATCACTATATTTTATTGTGGTGACCAGGATTCAAGTGAGACGGGATCATCAAGTTCAAACTGGATTGACTAACACAAATTTGCCCAAGGGTCACCTGTAAAATAGATTATGTAAGAGACATGTGGGGGATAGACCCTTGAGTTACCTTCGATGCTCAATTTAGTTAAATGAATAAGAAATTAAGAGTTTTAAAGAGCTCAAGAAGCTTAGGGAGTAGAAAGGAGTATGCTTCTTTTAGGAAAAAATAGGGGTTATTTATACCCAAAAGAAAGAGAAAAACACCTGGGGAGTTGATGCCTTTGGTGTGAAATCTTAGGGTTAATAATACCCTTCGTTTGATTCTTTGGAACTTGCTGAATTAGGTGTAGACTTGACAATTGCAAGAGTAAGCCTGGCATGTGTGCAGGTGCTGCCTATGTAGTCATGTCAATCAAATCATTCAGATGGTACTTTGACGGCACACTTTTAACTTGATTGAGCCAAACGAGGGATAGAATGTTGGTAACTCCTGACTCAGAGGCATAATGCTCCGCTTTATTTATCTTAAGTTTCTTGAAAACTCTTGTGAGGACACAGGGGACCTTAACTGGCTCTTATCACCCGACGTAACTGAGCCAAGTTGAGGCCAAGATAATTAATAAGTGAGATTAGGTTTTGGGAATGAATACATACCCGAACCGATCCAAATTCCATTTGACTTTGGGCAGGCAATATTGGGCCAATATATTGTGAAGCTAGGCCAAAAATAATATTGTGCTAGGCTCAATAATAATTAGCCCACAATAGACAAACCCATAAAAATAAAAACCTGGGACGCCAAGAAATGTTCTCCACACCCATCTAATTCTTCATCATTTGATGTTTCTGTTTCTTCAAAAAGCTAGCTACTTGGATATAGCCAAATATAAATTTTTGCTCTTTTTGAGAAATTATTCAGGATTTTTTTTTGTGGGTATCCAAAACCTTTTCTGAATAGCTATTACACTTTTTCACTTTTATTTTTATACTTCAACAAATACTTTTTTTTAACATTTTCTTTAATATTGTGTTAGAGATATTTTACTAACTTTTATTCACGGGGTTAGACAAATCTAATTTTATTTGGCTTAATCTACGATAGGTTGGTTTTAAAAAAAATAAAGAATAAGAGGCTGAAAATTTTTATTTACTTTTCTTTTCTATTTCGGGTTAATCATTTTTATTTTCTTAAGTTTTAGTGGAGCCAAAAGAAAAAAGGATTTAGCTCCTATTGTTTTTGGAAGCATTTATTATCCTTTATTTTTGGATTAGTTTTTTTTTTATTTTTTTTTCTTAATTTATACTAGGTTGAAATGAACCCAAAAAGAAAATAAAGTATGGCCTTTGCCTTGAGTTCAAACTCTTTTATTTTGCTTTGTTTTTTAATTTGTGTTAATTTTTTCTCATAAACTTATATTAGGTTATGCCAACAAATTGTAAGAAGTAGGCATGCTATTGGAAGCACGTTGAAAAAAAGGGGAAAGCCTTTAATAAATTTATTATTAAGTTGTAATTTTTATTTTTTTACATTTATGGAAATACGGTGAAAATAAAAAAAAAAGATACTAATGTTGTAAAGATACACTATGATGCAATTAATACCTTATTATACAATGACCACTAAATTAAAGGATCTTGTAGTTACAAAGAATATATGACAATTAGCGAGTCAATATGTGCATGAAATTCTTATTAATATAATAAAATTGAATACAAATAGACGTGGTAACCAGAGTAGAAGTGTGAATATGAGGTAGCCAAAGTTGGATTAATGTACGTTAATTCCAAATGAAATTTTTTGTCTTTCTTAAACAGGCACACGTTATTTAGCAATACGTTTGTGGTTAGAATTTGTCAGAGGGTGCAATCTGCATGTTAAAATTGTTGATAAGGGACTTTTGAAAGAGTAAAAGTTGGAGGGGCATTTTGCATTCAACCCCCAAAATAATGTCCTAGGTAAATGGTTCAAATACTACCTTTCATGCTTTGTTTTGCTGCATGCAGTTAAGGTTAGCCTCAAATTTCTCATGATATGCTATTCAACAGTTTGTTTAGTTTTTTTTTTTTTTTTTTTGAAGATAACAGTTTGTTCGAATAATGATACAAAGTCTACGCTTTAGCAAGTGTAGTAACCTGTGAGTGGGGCGACAGCGATGAGACAGTGAATAAGGGTTATTTATGCTGATCCACTTTGGCAATAACTTGTTCATTTTTGTAAAGCAATGCTATCAAAGAAGAGAAAAATGCAAACTATTTGGGGCATTAGATATTTTAGCCCATAAAATGTAAACGAAAACAAATCTAATACTAAATGTTTTAAATTTTCAGTACATTTTAGTCCTGTTGACCGGTTTCACAAAAAATTTAGCAAAATCCACGCTATACTCATGAGCTAGTGACCAAATTTTAAAAAAAATTAAAAAAGGAAAAATATGAATTGACATAATTTGTAATCAAAACTTAATAATTTGAGTAATTAATTTTTACTCAAAAACAAAAGGGGAAAAAAAAGAAAAAAGGTAATAAAACTTGGAAAAGAAATCAACTATTTTCCTCTCCCTCCCTCTCTTCACTCTCCCTCTTCACTCTTAAAGGAAAACTCCAATGCCGTACTTTGAAGAGAAAATCTTCCGAATTTCTTCAAATTTTTAGAGCCATTGAAGAGAAAATTTCTCTTTAAATGTAATAATATAAGTTGATCCGAAAAAAAAAAAAGAGAGACAGAGAGAGAAAATTTTCTCTTTAAAGTATAGTCTAAAGATTTTCTTTTAAGAGTGAAGAAAGAGAGTAGTGGAGAGAGAGAGGGGGAAAAATAGCTGTGTCTCTATGAAGATATGAATTTTTTCCGAGTTTTATTATTTTTTTCTTTTATTTTTTATTTATTTTTTAGTAAAGACTAATTATTTAAATTAGTAATTTTAATTACAAATTATGATAATTAAAAATTTTTAACTTTTTTAAATTTGGTTATCAGCACGTACCACATGACCGAATTCTGATAAGATTTTAAAAAAACCAATCAATAAAACTAAACGTGCTAAAAATTTAAAACATCTGATAGCAACTTTGTTTTCTTTTAAACTTTTATTAATAAAACTGTCGATGCTCCAAACATTTGATAACAAAACAGCTATTTTCTCATCAAAGAATTATATTCGCAAAGCAGTATCTTTTTTTATTAAAATGGAAAAACAGTATAGGGTACATGTATAGCAGTGGCATTTCATCCAGAAATAAGGTGATGCTCCACCACTTTTAAGTGCCTCAGCAAGCCAAAAAAGAACTTATTATAAAGTACAATGAGTACAAGATTTTGCAATCCCCAAAGATTGGTTCTTTATCACCAGAATATTTTGACACAAACAAGATGCACCATTAGATCACATCTAAAACCGAAGTTCTAAAATTTTATAATTGTACAGGCAACACTATATTCATATTCCCGAGGAAGGCTATACAAATATCAGCTGTTGCTTTGATCATTTATCGGGGAACCTCATGTTTCTTCGGATCCCCAATTTCTCAAAAAGCAGTCGCACATATTACGCTAGCCAATTCACACGGTTAGTTCATACAAACGATTTCACGGCCAGAAATATTACATCCGAGAGATCAACAATGGGACAGAGAACGGTGTCTCCTCACCCATGACTGGATGGAACAGATCTAACTCTCCATATCGTTCAAGGACACGCATCCTACAATCTTCAGCAGCCATTAGTCCAGTTGAGTAAGCTCCATGCACAGAACCTGGATAATCCAAACTTGTTGCTTCCCCAGCAAAGAATAAGTTATCGACAGGGATCCTTAACCTCTCATACAGGTCATGGGGTTTACCTACTTTATCATAGCTGTAGGAGCCCAGTGTGTTTTCATCTGTACCCCAATGAGAAACAAGGTACTGGATCTAATACACACCAATTCAAATGTTAGTATTACTAAGAATCTAAGAATAGTTCACACCACCTAATGCAAAATGCACTTGGCTCTTTTCCTGCCTTAGTGTTGCTTTGAGCTTTATCGATGGTATCTAACTATGAGGATATCATACTAATAAAAACAGAAGTTCCTCTGATGAAATCTAAGCACCTAGTCCCGCATAAGAGGTTTTAGAATTAGTTAAACTACTTGTGAGAAAGAAAATTCTGCATATACTAACATGAAAGGTATATCTTCTATGAAGAGAACTGTAATAAACAGAACTTTCAAACCTTGCCTAATTCATGACAGCAATCTGGACAAGAGACACGTATAATAATTTATAGAAAGAATTATCGTATTTCCAAAGAAAACAAAAAATTCTTGCAGAAATGAAGAAAGAAATAAAACATGGCACATTGAACTGCAGCTTTAGAGACTAATGAGTCTGGATGGATGTTTTTTGGAGTGTTTTCTAGAAAACATTACTGTAGTAGTTTTAAAGATTCTTCTCGATAAATGTGTATGTGAGATAAAAAGGTCGTTGAAAAATGTGCATGAAGTTTCTAAAAGACATGTTTCTAAAAAACAATATCAAACAAACACAAAAAGACTAACTTTCTTTTTCCACAACAATAATTCATTATACCAACTTGAAGAAGCAGGGTGAATTATCTGCAGAACTAAGGCAGCATAAGATGTAAAACTACAGAAAAAAGACATTGGCCTAGAACAACAATATCTTCTAGTAAATTATCGGGATGAAAAAGGCATTGGGAATCCATTAATAAAACTGGAGTTAAAAAGATCATTATCACCCCAACCCCCTCCCCATACAAACAATCTATAGTAGTTTGTTATAGTGAAAGAAAATAGCATATGGATATTGAGAAGCCACAATGTGTTGTTACCATAAATAATATACTTAAATTAAAATGCCAGCATAACCCAAAAAATGTTGTTGCAAAAAAGAAACCGAGTGGCAAAATTACCGGTTCCAAAGCGCTGGGAAGGATTCTTTTGAGTTGCATGAAAGCAAAATTGGCAGCAGCCTCATCTGACATTTTCTCAATGTCACGGGCCAATTGCCCTGCAGGCATGTAAACAAGGACAGAATGACCAGTGGCCTTGTGCAGATTAAGAAAGTAACTGCATTTGTAAGAAGTCTCTGCAACCACACCCAAAAACTCTACATTTGGCCAGAACACCTTATCGAAGTGTAGAACTATCTTGTTCTCAATCCCGACGCCAAGTTCATTTATGGCTGCCTCTTTCCACTCTGGTAATCTTGGCTCAAACCTGATACGATTTGATTTTAAAACACCAAGAGGGACGGCAACAATAGCGGCATCTGCTACAAGTGTTCTCCCATCTTCCACAGTTACCTTTACTCCATGGTATCTTCTTACGATTTTTGTAACCCTTTGAGAACATGAAACTAGGAGAGTAAGACACAGAAAAAGATTTGGGAGTAACAGGCAGGAAGTGAAGGGTGGAAAATGGTTAATTCAATATATAAACCTCTTACCTGTGACCCAAACGGATGTCAAGGCCTTTGGCAAGAGTATTTATAACTGGAAGATATCCCCTGACCATAAGCCCATGTCCACCAGGAAGCAATTCCTCCTGCAAAACCGACACACAAGATAAGACAACCTTGAAGGAACAGTCACACCCCCTGTAAATTTTTATCCCTTAATTTCTATGCTAAACAGTCACACCCACTGTAAATATTGATCCCTTAATTTCTATGCTTTCATTTGACTAGCATTAATTTCATGTATCATTAAAAGCAAACTGCAGTAATGTTTCTGCTTTTAGCCAGGCTTCATGCATGTATTTCCAAAGGAATTACTTGAATGAGATAACAACAGATATTTAACCGAATGACATCAAACCAGTGAGAGAACATAGAAATGCTACCTTTCATGTTACTGGAAACTAAATTAGGAAGCTCAATTATTCATTCAGACAACATGAAACGAAAGTGGTGGAGATGGACTTGCTACATGCAAAATGTAAAATACTTTTCCTGGTGTGTTTTAAGATTTGTAGAAAAATTTGATGGGATTGGGGAGCGAGCTGGATTAACCTTCTATTTTGACACAAGAGGAAAACTTTACAGAAATTTAAAAAAAAAAAAAAATCTGTGACTATAAACCAGTGACAATAAGAGTAAATTGAAGTTTTTTGCCAAATGAATTACTACAAACTCTACAGAAAGAAAAGTGACAATATGAGAAAGAGCATTGAGGAGACAAAAAGACCTTCAAAGTTTAAAGGGGGAAACAAAAAAAAAAAAGTATATACAAAACTCAGCAGATTTCGCTGATTGATAATGTAAAAAAGGTAACAAGGGAGTACATGTAAAAAAGGTAACAAGGGAGTACAGCCAAACAACTTTTCAAGTTCCTGTCGTAAACTAAATTATTAAAAAAAAAATTCTTAAGCACCTATACTTCATCAGTATTGGCATATTTCAACAATTGTAAAATTTCAAATTAAGCATCTCTTGGCTCCTTATGCATGGAAGCAAAAGTAATGAAAGCTACTACCAATGATTGAACAACACAAGTTACCCGATAAATGTGGTCTTTTAAGAAACAGAATGCTAAGGCAATTTATAAGGAGAGGTTACCTCGTGCAGAGGATAGTCTGAAGACCGTGATTCCACAATAAAAAATGAAAAGATATTTTCCAACCATCTGTTAAAAAGCTAATTGATTTCATAGGGAGCATCCTGCCATCCGATATCAACTCATGCCACAGGCTTTATGAGCAAATGTCATAACAAGATCTCCGCAAATGAATTCAAGAACTCAACTGATACCAACTCTATTGTTGCATATTGTACAATCCAGGGTGGAAAATAGAGAGGAAGAAAGTGCTAATTGAGAGGAAAGGCCAAAATCCAAAACAAGTGAAGGAAAGAAGGACAAGATGATTTTAATTCAGTCTTCGCCAATAGATGCAAGTTCATCCAGCAGTTAACTTTTTCCTGTATTAAGAAGTTTTTAGTTTTGTGCTAGAGATGGGAAGTTCCGTACAGAGCACATTATCGTGTATAAAAGAGCTTCTCTCTTCTAAACCCACCTCTACCTCCCAAAAACAGGAAAAATGAAACAAAAACTGAATTTTCATTTATCCAAAGGTAAAGTTGATATTTAGTTGTTCATAATATCAACCTTAAACAGAAATTTACTAAAACCAAACACCCACACGACAACAGTTTATTGTTGCACAAACAACGAAAGAACCCAGCAATAGAAGAAAAGGTTAATGTTAAAACCAAGATAGATAAAGGTTAAGGAAAGTTGATGAAATTAACTTGGTCCCAGCATTTTAGTGATATGGTTTCAGCATCTGCAGCAAACCAGCCTTCCATTCTGCATAGGTACCATTGCAACACCTTATGAGCAAGACCCTCCAACCTGTACCACCATGCATTAGAAACTTTAAGTTCTCAACCAAAAAAGAGAAAAGATTTTTAGCATAGGGATTTCAAGTTTGACCTTAAATCTGGCCTTCTGTCAAAAACAATTGAGATGGCATGAGAGATTGGCATATCTTCACTAACTTCTTGCCTCACTAAGTCTGTCTGCACTAGATAAGGAACACAACTCAACATATGTCATGCCAACAAAGCAAAGGATACTGGTGAATTTTGATTTGTACAAGAAACAATTTTCCATTAGTGAAACAATAGAGACCAAACAAAATTTTGCAGCATTCAAAAAGCTTTGATATTCAAAATTCTAATTATGGCCATAAATGGATTCATATAGTACGCAGCACACACATGGAGAGATAGATTAACACAGAGAGAGAGAGAGAGAGAGAGAGAGAGAGAGAGAGAACACATGCCTCCTTCAAAATGCTCTCAAATGTCTCTCCAACCTTGGATACTAAATCCTGAGCAACTTGATTTCCATCCATGTCAAAAAGCGCATAGCTGAATAAAGCAAAAGAAATATGAGCGTTCAAAAAAGGGTCCCATAGCAATTTGAGAAACCTTGAGAGTTGTCATCAAGGCTGTCATTCAGCTTATAAAATACAAATGCTGTGGATAAGTCATGCAGAGAAAGTAAAAAATAGGACAATGAGACAGAAGGAATCAAGTGCCGTATAAAAAAACTAACACAAATCATAAACAGGCAGGCCTTTAGCAAGATTATTAAATGACTTAGTAAACGTATGCAGCCAATATGTGCTTTCCTATATTAAACTTATCCAGATAACAAGTTACAAGGAAAGTCCTAATGATGAATTCCGTTTGCTATAAATTTATTTTTGCTGCTATAAAGAATGCTTGTAAGAAAAGTACAACAAAATAGAAACAACATACAAACCTCTCCAAATCATGGTCATACAAAACCGAGTTATCACCACTCGTACGATAGAGAGGTAATCCTAGTCTACCAATAAGAGGTGCCAGCGGATTCTCTTTGCACACCCCATGTAACCTGAAATAAGACAATGAGGTTTACATTGCAACGAAGAGTGAATGGGCTCTTCCTGGTGGACCCAACAAATTCACATTTCCTATCAAAGAAAAAATACTGAGAGAAGGTGGGTTTTATTTATTTACTCTTTCTTTTTTTTTGTTTTTTTTTTTGTGGGGGGGGGGGGGGGGGGTGGGAATTATCTCATTACCATGATGCACCAAGATCAACTGGAAAACCAAATGAGTAATCAGTGTGAACTCGACCACCTATTCTGTCCCTTGATTCCAACACAGTAACCTACAAATGGATATGCCCTTCATGAGTATTATTCAAGGAAAACAAACCATACCTTTAAAAAGATACAGTCCTTCCTACCTGAAATGAAGCATCATGAAGAGCTCGAGCAGCAGCAATGCCTGCAAAGCCACCACCTATGACAATGACAGATGGTGATGGTGCATGTCTTCTCTCAACACTCGAATAGCAAAGAGCTACAAGAAATGAAAACACACTCAGCTGCTAAGCAAAAGAACAAAAGGAATGAAAACTATCTGCATAAAATAATCTTCAGTAATATCTCCTTACAGAGAGATTCATAAATGGCTACAAATTACATAAATTCCTAGCCATTTAGCCATGTAGCCTGGCAAGCATGTTCAACAATAACAATTCCTTTTCCCTAGATTTTTTACTAGACTTAGGATATAACATTAGATTTCACTCTTCATCCAAACACAGGCATTGTGACTCCATCCCGTACTCTATTTTCATTTCCCTGAAACAATCCTTACAGGAAAGGTCCAATTTCCCATTCTCCCTTCATTTCCTTTAACTCCACATACCTCTTTTCAAGCATAGAGTTGACAACTCCATCGACAAACTCATCTTTGGAGCACATATTAGCTTAGAAACTGTCACTTTAGATGCAGATGGTTCCAGCCAGATAAAGTCATAGATTTAGATGCTTGCTAAGGGGGAACAACAAATACTCAACTTACATTACGGGTAAAGCAGATTACATCACATGATGAACTTGTGAAGATAGTTACTTGATTGCATCATATGTAGTGTTTTCAGAGATTCTTTTGTGCAATACAATAGTAAAAATCAACAGACTCAACGGGCGATCAGAATAAAATCAGCTAAACCAATTTCTTTCATTTTATTTTAATGGATGGAAAACATGACAAGCAGCTGTAATCTACTGTAGAAAGATGATCTGTGAAAGCAGTTCCAAGGTTGGTAGAGCAATCATGATCCAAAATTTTCTTTCACTCTGTACTTGAGTTTGTTGACTTGGGAAAAGGCCAGTAGGTGAATTATCACCAAAGACACCTTAATGGCCATCGATCTCCCATTCTTAACATGAAAATTACAAAATACACTAACAAAGAATACATATACTTTTTTCTCTCTATTTTCTTCGAGGACTGAAACTGAAAATTAAATAGTGTTACAACAGTGAAAGTTCTTTGATCTCTGTTTCTTCCCAACTGTCGGTGGCAAATCCCAACTAACCAAATGACCAAAATAACTTCTTTTCTTCTCCTGTGTTGTTCTATATATAAAACAATTTTTTTGGCACACTTAAACAACAAAATTCATGCTTTTAACTGACAATTAAACTCAAAATGAACAAAAACTTAAAAGAAAGAAAGAGAGGGGGGGGGGGTGAAAACAAACCTCTTTGCAAAAGTGAATTACTCCTCCTGTCTCGTGAAGCCATAAAGAATAAACAAGGATCGAGTAAAACAAAGTAATCTTAATTTGGAGAACCTCAATAATAATAAGGATAAAAGGGATTGAAAATGAAGATTAAAGGGATGAAAAAAGAAAGAAAACTGAGGAGAATAATTGAGAAGAAAGACTAGGAGGAGGGAAAAATAATCGATGGACAAGTGACAATAAAGATCCAGCTTAATTCCCAAGCTCTTCCTCCTCCTCATGCGTATTCCAAACCACCAAAACCTAACCCCCCGGCAACCCACCTTCGCCCTACCTTCTTCTTCTTCTTCTTCTTCTTAAATCTAACAAAAAATCACAAATTCAACCCCCCTAGTGATTTAATTAAGCGATTGATCGATGTAATGAGTAGTGAAATTGCTACTGCTGAAATTATCAAAGGAAGGAAGAATCAGCGTAAGAGAATTTGGGGGAAATGTGTCTATTACTATTAGTGCGTGTGTGTGTGTGAGAGAGAGAAATGAAATGTAGAGAGAGAGAGAGAGAGAGAGAGAGCTGGAGAGCAAGGAAGATGGCTGGTTCCTAATGGTGATGTGTAGGGAAAGAAGAGGGGAAAAATGCGGTTTTATTTATAGGGGTTGGAGCCAAGGCAGGGCAATGACGTCACTGGGGGGGTCCATGCCAGTTTGGTAATGGTGCGTCCTCAAATAAAATATTTTTTAATGTGCACCCCCGCCTTCATTGTTTGACTCCTGGACTTGTTTGTTCGGACCTGGTCGGTGCTGCTGCGGTCGTTTTTGCTGTTAGATTGACGCGATAGATTCCTTCTTTTGTATTTTTTTGCTTTTTATTTGCTCCATCTTTTAATTTGCTTGGGTGAATTGACTGAATTCCATGCTGTTTTTTAAAGAGAAGTTGTATTGGGTCTTTTTTGAAAATTATTTTAAAACATTTTTGTAAAACACGTTTTTTTTTTTTTTTTTGGCAGATTTTCTATATTTCTAGATTTTTTTTTTTTATCTTACATGCATTACATCCACACACACACAAAAAAAAAAAAAAATGCTACAATATAATTCTTCCAATAATATTTCAAAAAAAAAAAAAAAAAATCAAATGGAGCCATTTCGTCTTCTATACCTTGGCTGATCTAGTTTCTACCATGAGCAGCTTTTGTCTCATTTGTTTCAATAATTTGTACATTTTACTATATGTTTTTGTTTGTTAGCATTTTTTGAGAAGGATGGAAGACTTTAAATGTGACAGAATTGAAACACCATGGACAAAAGTAGGATGAAGAAAACGCATGAGACAGTAGCTTATAACTACGCCATAAACCAGACGTATGACCGAGTTTTAACCTTTTCACTATGAATAAGGCACCGTAAGTGATGATGCCGTGTTAATAGTGCAGATTTACTTCTAGATTAAAGCCCACTTCATCCAAAGTCCATAAAAATTCGGTAAAAGATCTATAAATGGATCATTAAGATAACATTTATTTTAAATCATTCATGTTATTCAAATTCATTTCAATTTAAGAGTTTGAAAATCTCTCCCTATTTTACTATTGATATCGCCAGCATCTGTGGTAAGCCAGAATCTCCCCAGAATTTGCCCACTGTCGGGTGACTGAAGCTGAGATACGATGATATCGGGATTTGAGGGAATCCTTCTTCCGTCCCAAACTCAGTTATCCTAGCTTTTCCTGGCCATCCGACCTGTGGGTTTTTCTTCTTTTTCTCCCTGTTCGGCGTTCTTGGTTTCCTCGTCTCTGACTCTTCCTTTTGAGGTGATTTATCACCGTTACCTCGTCACTGGATCTGAAGAGCCTTTTCAGGGTGCATCACCGAATTCTGGAGAAGAAGAAACGATTGTTGTAATTTATTCTAGCAAATCTTTTTAATCTATCTTCCTCCTGTACTATTTCGTACTTTATTGAATGAAAGGCGCAATACTTTTTGTTTCTCTCTTGTGCTTCAATCTCTTTTTCCGAAGCTCAAAGCTTGTTCTTCGGGCAATTAATGAAGTCAACTTGTATAATGATTGTCTGTTCAGCTTGTCTTGTGATTGCCACTTTTAACGAATTTAAACGTTCAAAGTACAAAACTTTTTAACCAAGCGACCACGGCAACTGTAACTTTGTCCAGATTTTTCAAAGAGGAGTTATCTTCGGCACGCCTTACTCGGAATTCTTTAAATAAAACTTGCGTAGCCAAAGAAACTACCTCTTTATCAAGTAGTCGCTATACACCATTCCAAAAGAAAGCCCTTTAAGAGCTTCCTCTTCACCAGAATTGCTCCTTTGACTCATATTTCGACTGCATATTACTTGCCAAGTCTTTAGGTTTATTGCGGGCCTCGGCCAGTTAGTTTCAACTACTTATACAGGACGTCTGGTTGTCCATGACTTGAGCTAAAACGGACTAAAATTTGCTCGGAGGATGCTAACGGTCCTATGCCAATTATGTTGGCTATGAATCATGACCCTATCATCTGCTAGCTTAATTGCCTTTCTGCTGTATGTAGGATCCTGAGTGGTGAAGTTACACATCAGCTCGGTCACGTAATAAACCTCTATTATTTTTCTAAAGTTCGGTACATTACTTCTCTAGAAGTTCTGCTGTTCGAATGCTCGGTTAATCATATTAGAAGACTAAATCTATTTTTGGCTGCTATTTCATCTTCATTAATATTCTGACACTCGTTGTTATTACCGGAGTATGGTTTGTCTTATCTCCCATCTCTTTTACTTCTCTCAGAATAATCACTAAAAAAACACACACAAGCAAGAATCTTAAGAAAAACACTCTTTCTTCTCTCTTCTTTAAAGCAGATCATTAATTGACTTAATCATCGGAGTGTTTATGGAGATTAAATCCCCTTGCATGTGAGTTTCCTTGCTTGATAGGTTAAGATCGTGAACGCTTATATGAAATTTCGAAATTGAAAATTCTACAATTGGCGCCGTCTATGAAAACGAAGTTCTTCTTCTCCGTTTTCCTTCTTGTCATCGGAATTCTACTCGTGAAGTTTTGACGTTATTTTGTTATACCCATGCCTCCTAAGCATCCTGCTAAGAAGGGTATTCTCACTATATGTGAACAGGCACCTATTTTCTCTCATAGGGAACAGCCACACAATCCTCCAATTGCACCATTTGAGCTCCAACAGAATCCTCATGAACTTGTGGAGCAGCAACGCGAAAAATCTCCTTTAGACGAAGACACTATGGCTAAAATGGCTGAGTTGTGAAGGAGAATCCTGATATTTTTGATCAGTTGGTTAGGTTTTTCAAGCAGAAAGGTAAGAAACCTGCTGAATCTTCATCTCGACGATCAGAGTCTCCCCATGATTTGGGTGAGGAATATTATTCAAGACAATCTAAGAGGTCTTATACTGAGCGAACAGATGAGCGTTCGCCGAACAGAAATTTAGTAGAGACCCGTGATGGACGCGCCGACCCAACTGTTAAACCTACTATTCCTTCTTCGAGTGGCAGTCAAGTTTCTCCCTTCATGGCTGAAGTCAACGATGACCGTCTTCTGAACAATTTTAAATTGCCCGATATCTTATATTCTAATGGGAGCAGTGATCCCGAGGACCATGTCTACACATTTACTTCGACATTCACTTTGTATCGAGCCTCTGATGCGATGATGTGCAGAGCTTTCCCTTGTTACCTTACAGGGATGCTAGAAAATGATTTTGGCAACTCGCCCCGAATAGTATTCGAACCTTGGACAAGCTCACTATTAAATTCATAGCTCGATTTGTTTCTTCCAAGCCGTTGAATAAAAAGTTAGCTTCGCTAATGCACTTTCGGCAAAGTACGAATGAGCCTCTCCAGGACTACTTGACTCACTTTACTAATGAATAACTTCAAATCCCTGACCCTAATGAGCAGGTTACTATCATTGCTTTTATTCACGAGTTACTACCAGGTAAATTCACCACACAATTGTAAGAGAAATGTCCTGAGACCTTGTATGAACTTTGGAGGAGGGTAGGTCGGACCATACGGGGAGAGGAAACTAATAAAATGAAGCGAGAATGGCAATCATCAAAGTTTGACAAGAAAGGCCGAGAAGGCAAAACTCGAGATGATGACGCTAATACCTCCTCGGGTCGAGAAAGCACAGATAAACGCAGTGTGTTTGATAGGATAAGTAAAGGAAGATTTGCTTCGAACGCATTGTTGATCCTCTTAATGCCAGCAAGACTGAAGTTCTAGTTGTAATGAAATAGCAAAATTTGGGCAAACAGCCACCCAAGATGGTAGGCAAAAAGAGAAGGAGAAATTCTAACTTGTATTGTGCCTACCACAGGGATATAGGTCATGAGACCGAAAACTGCTATGATCTCAAAAAAGAGATCGAAAATTTGATACAAGGGTATTTGAGACTTTTGTCGAAACAATACCCGAGGACGTTGAGATTATTATCGAAAAGATCGCCGAGATGATCACCGAGGCCCTTGGCAGGGAGATCAGCGAGACAGACAAGATCATCACTGTCATAATGATCAAAGAAATGACAGCCCCTGATCTAGGCGCTGGGGTAGCAGGAGTCATTAATATCATCTTAGGAGGTCCTAGCTTGGAGGACAGTCAAAACTCTAAAAAAAGGACTTATAGACAATTATTTTCGGAAGCCTCCGCGTCTCGTTTTTCAGAAACTCTCTCATATGGACCCAATGATCTTGTTCCCGCAGCTTCAGGGAGTAATGAAGCATTGGTGATTGAAATAGTTACTAATAACTACTTGGTTAAAAAGGTTTACATTGATGTTGGGAGTTTGGTGAATATCATGTATTACAATACTTTCGAACAAATGGACTTAAGACTAGATTGGTTTACACCTATTCGGACTCTACTTGTAAGTTTTGGGGGTCAAGTTATGCATCCCAAAAGGATGATTGTATTATCCACTACCATTGGAAAACACCCCCGTTCTCGAACTTTACAAGTCAATTTCCTTGTCGTCAAAGCAAATACCCCCTACAATATGTTGCTTGGACGCCCAACTTTAAATGCTCTTCGAGCTATCTTCTCTACGTATTATCTGAGCATGAAATTTGCAACACTCGGAGGGATAGCTGAGATGTTTAGTGACGTTCGAATGACGAGAGAGTGTTATACCACCACTTTGTAAGCGGCTTCTTTAGCAGGACCATCTGAGAAAACTAAAAAGACAAAATCCAACAATGATAAGTTTGGTGGAGATTTAGCCCTGATTCTTGATATTTTGGGGACCCCTCTATCCAAGAAGTCACCTCGGCTAGAGATTAGTGATCAGATGGAGAGTGTAGTGTTAGATGAGAAAAATTCTAGTTGTGCGGTCAAGATAGGTCAAGATCTTCCTTCTGAGACCTGAGACTTCTTAACTGACTTGTTAAAAGAATTCAAAGAAATATTTGTTTCGACGGCTAACGATGTCATCGGAATTCCTCCCGAGCTAATGATTTATAAATGGAATATGGACCCACTAGTCAAGCCGGTCCAACAAAGGAAAAAACAATTCGGTCTGAAACGCGGTCAGGCCATTTTGGAAGAAATTGACAAATTGTTGACTGGCAAAATAATACGAGAGGTGCATTATCTTACTTGGTTAGCTAACTCGGTAATGGTTAAAAAACCTAACAGGGGATGGTGAATGTGTGTTGATTACATGAATTTGAATAAGGCTTGTCCAAAGACTGCTACCCTTTGCCCGAATTGATGTGTTGGTTGATTTAGCCACCGGCAACGAGGTGTTTTACTTTTTAGATGCATTTTAAAGGGTATCATCAGATCGGGGTGACCGAGAAAGATCAAGAGAAAATTACCTTCATTACCGATCGTGGAGTCTATTGTTATACCACCAAGCCATTTGGGCTCAAGAATGCTGGAGCTACTTATCAGCATTTGGTAGGATAAAATTTTCCACCACCAAATCGGCAGAGTAATAGAAGTTTATGTTGACGACCTACTTGTTAAGAGTTGAACTGTTGACACCTCCATAGACTACTTAAGTGAAGTGTTCCAAGTATTGAAGGATACCTAAATGATGCTCAACCTTGAAAGATGCATCTTTGCAGTGAAATCCAAAAAGTTCCTCAGGCTACATGATTTCTTCTCGGGGTATAGATTCAAACCTCGACAAAGTCAAAGCCATTCAAGACATGGCTACCCCGACCTATATAAAAGACGTCCAGAGGCTTACTGGTCGGCTAGTAGCACTGAATAGATTCCTCTCAAATTCTGCTCAAAATAGTTTGCCTTTCTTTAAAGCCTTGAAAAAGGCCAACCAGTTTCAATGGACTCTAGAGTGCCAGCAGGCCTTTGACCAGTTGAAGGAGCACTTACAATCTTTGCCAACCTTGGCCTTCCCGACGATTGGAGAGACTCTGTTTTTGTCTCTTGCGGTGGCTTCTGAGGCCATCAGCTGAGTGCTGGTGAAAGAAGAATCGCACATCCAATTCCCGTTTACTATGTTAGCTGAGCTTTGAATGCACCGGAAACCAGATACACTTTGTCGAGAAGCTCATTCTTTGTTTGGTTCATGTCGCTCGACGGTTGAAACTTTACTTCTTGGCTCACCCAGTTTGTGTTCGAACATATCAGTCAATTCAAAAAATTTTAACCAATCCTGATACTTCAGGAAGGTTAGTGAAGTGGGCTGTAGAAGTCAGAGAATATGACATTTCTTACAAACCCCGAAAATCTCTTAAGACCCAAAGTTTGACAGACTTTATTGCTGAAATCACTCTGAAATTGGTATCCGAAGACGCTGTTACTTCGACTGAGGAACTATCCTGGGTACTATATGTAGATGGATCTTCGAAAAAGGACGGCAGCGGAGTTGGGTTATTGTTAGAAAGTTCGGAAGGTTAAAATGTTGTTATTCCCTTCGCTTTGACTTTCAAACTTTTAACAATGAAGTCGAGTACGAAACCCTCATCGCCAGGCTCACTATAGCGCTTCAGGTTAAAAGTTTGTCAGATTCACATTCATAGTGACTTCCAGTTGGTAGTGAACCAAGTTTTGAAGAAATACATAGCCAAGGAACAAAATATGCTTAAAGACTTAGCAAAAGTGAGGCAATTGGTTGCACTTTTCAAAGCTTTTGTCATTTCCAGAATTCCTCGTTCTTCTAATCAGCGAGTTGATGTCCTATCTAAATTGGTCTCGGCTTCATATGCCGAGCTCAATAAATCTATTCTAGTTGAAGTCGTTAAGCAACCTAGTTATCTAGAGCAGGTGGTCTGTGCTATTGACGATTTTGATACTTGGATGAGCCCAATTTTAATTTTTTGACCAAGGTGACTTACCGCCTATTGAAGAACAAGCCCGAAGAGTGCAAAGGGTAGCACCTCAGTATTCCTTAATTGATGGTGTGCTTTACCAAAAATCTTATTCGGGACCTTGGCTGAAATGCATCACTCCTGAAGAGGGCAATCAGATTGTTTTAGACATACATGAAGGCCTTTGTGGAGCCCATACTGGCGCAAGAGCTTTGGCTTAAAAAGCCATTCTTCTAGGTTATTTTTGACCTACAATACATAAAGATTCTGTGAATATTGTGCAAGCTTTTCTTTCATGCTAGGTTAATGCGCCTGAGACTCATCAGCCGACCCATCAGATAGTGTCGATCAGCTCACCTTGGCCTTTCGAACAGTAGGGAACAGATTTTTTGGGACTTTTTCCTCGTGCTCTTGGGAACCATCAGTTTGTCATTGTGACCGTTGACTATTTCACCAAATGGGTTGAAACCAAACCATTATCAACTATTTCGAGAAACGCAGTTCTGAAGTTCTTCTGAAAAAACGTAGTGTGTCGATTCGGTTTACCTCGGATCATCATTTCTGATAATAGTCGACAATTTGCTGAGAATCCTTTCAAGAGTTGGTGTAAAGATTTGAATATTCTGTAGCACTTCACTTCGGTAGGTAACCCTCAGGCAAATGGATAAGTAGAAAATTTCAATTGTACCCTTCTCTGAGGATTAAAGATTCAATTACATCAGCTTGGGTCCAGTTGGTTAGATTATTTGTCCAGTGTTTTATGGGTTATAAAACTACTTCTTGGACATCTACTAATGAGACTTCATTTTTCCTAATATATGGAGCCAAAGCGATCATACTAACGGAGTACCTAATTTCAAGTTTTCGAACTGAAACTTACACCGCCCAAGACAATGAACAAGCTCGACAATTTGATTTAGACTTGCTCGGAGAAAAGCAAGTCTCAGCAGCATTGATGTTAGCTCATTACAAAAATATAATAGTTCGGTATTATAATATTAGAGTCAGAAATTTGTATTTCAAACTAGGAGATCTGATTCTTAGAAAAAACTTGGTAAGTCAAGCCGAGTCTCTTAGAAAATTAACTCCGAAATGGGAAGAACTTTATCGGGTAATAAAGGCCAGCAAAAATGGCTATTATAAATTAGCATACTGAGATGGAATTCCTGTACCTCGAACGTGGTATATCGAGAATCTTAAGTTATATTATCACTGATGTAATAAAAGTACAGAGATATTCCTTTTTTAATATGTTTGTTATTTCACTCTACTTTTATGTTTATGAATTACTATTATTTGAATTCATCAAAAGCATGAAAAAGGAGGGATAATAGTATATTAGATGAATGGATGAATGAAAACAAAATGTCATAAATGTCATATCCAACACTTAAAATTTTTTTTAAAGAAACCTAGTCGAAAAGACTATTATATGGGAAGTCATATTCTATCTCTATTGAAATTTGGTCGGCTTGAGTTTTCGAACTACCATTAGCAGCTTCGACATCGCTACTCTCCCATTTTGCCGGGACGGGCTCTTTGGCACCTAAGACTTCAACTGGGAGGGAATCAACTACTGCTCATTTTGGAGGCTCTTCGGTAATCTGCTCGGTAGTGGGTGACGCGGTAGCAACCAGACTTCGTAAACTTGAAAGAGGGGTTGCGACTTTTTGTTCGGTTTCAAATTCTTCCTTGATTTCATCTAAGTCTTGACCTCGCTTGAAACCTTCGGCAAGGAGATTCACCAACTTGTCCACCTCGAGCTGATAATACTTGTACTTCTAGAGAATCTCTAACTGATCATCACGCATCAGTGCTGCCATATCCATAATAGCTTGAGTTGCCCCAAACAAGAAGCATGGATGATTTAGCACTACCAGGTCATCAGCAAAGTTCTCTGAAGCACGAAATTTTCTTAGCCCCTCTCCTTCAACAACCTGAAGAGCTGTTGTGTATTGTTGAGATCTAAGGAAGGACCTCACTATCTCTTCCCGAGCCTCTTCTCGAGCTGCTTGATTTTTTGAGTTTCGGCTTCGGCTACCCTTTTCATCTCCTCAGCGTAAGCACTTTCCAAAGACTTTGTCCTTACTCTGTAATCTTACAGAGCCTCGTTCTTAGCTGCTCACGGCCTCTTGCCGAGCTTCCTCAAAAGATTCATTCCTTGCTTGTAGCTCCTTCATCGCTTCTTCAGAAGCTTTAAGCTTCCTTTGTAGTCCCTCTGTTTCCGTCTCTCTTATTTTTTCTGATTCTTAGAACCTTGTCAGCGTCTCGGCGATGAAAGTACAAGCCTAAGAAGTTTCAATATTAGTTTTTTAATAAAGTTGTGCAGTATGTTAAAAGACGATTGAGAATACTTACTTCGGCGAGAGAGAGGGTCACCTTTCTGTATAGCTGTTCGGCATTCAGTAATTGGACCTTCTCTACATCTCGGGGTAGGTTGAATTTTTGTTGTAGTTCCAGAGCTACATTTTCCTCTTCGACACTATCTGTTGTGGTTAATTCCCATTGGGACACGAAAGCCTCACCTTTCCCAATGAGGGTCTCCCTCTGGGACTAGAGCACCTGTAACTGTTTCCCCTGTCCGTGCTGACCAAAAGTACCTCAGCCTTTGGGGGCCCTCCCAACTCCTCAGCCAAATCCTGACCCAAAATATTCAACTATTTGAGTTGGTTTCAGGTATTGTTCACACCTCGGGCTCGTGGATGGGAGGTTGAGGTGCTGTCGGGACGACAGCCGAGCTCACTCCCGAGCTCAACCCGACTCTTTACTTCTTTGAAGGACCTGCTTCGTCTCTGGTCTAAGCTCTTTGCCTCTTTTTCTTAAAGGCACCTCCACTCAAGAGCCTATCAGTGAAGCTCAACACTGCAAAACAAGAAAAAATATTAGTTAGCATTCATTGTGTAAAGAGGTGAAGATAAAACTTTACCTTCTTTTCTGAGTCGAGCATGAGTAGATGGAGCCGCCCTGAGGAACTCCTAGCTCGGACTCAAGACCCCCTTGTACCAGCACCAGTTGGAAAATCCCAACTAGTTAATACAAACAAAATTTCATTGAACTATCTAGTTGATATTCTCTTTCTCGAAGAGTCTCCAGGCTAGGAATCTGAGACTTCAGTTCAGCCCTCTCCTACCAAAAGCCTTTGGGGAAGTAGTCATCGAAAATAAAGAAAAATCGTGATTTTCCAACCCTTAATGGAAGAAGGATAATCTGTTGTTATCTTGGGAGCTCCTGCTTCAGGTGCTGAAATAAAATCAACCCTTGACCGTAGCGTGCTTCTTAATAGAATAGAAAGCATCTAAACAGATCAATCGAAACATGAAAAGCTGAGGTGGTTGCATAGTAATTCAAAGCTAACCACTGGTTCGGATGGCAGTTAGGAACGAGCTGAGTAATCCTTAGTCCTCCAATACCGTAGGTTATCTCTAAAGAACCTATTGGATGGATATCCTCAATCCGGCCTTAAATTGATCCACATAAATCGCCACCGAACCATTAGGTGGTTCGTGAGCTCGATCAGTCGAATTAAAAAAATGTGAAATATATTGATGCTGAAAAATATATTTTGTTTTAACCACTCGAGCTGCATCTATTGGAAGAATGGATGCGAACTTCAGCACGTCCCCAAAGTACACCAACGGCAAATTATTGGGATGGTTCAGCATTGCTACTTTGGCGCATCCACAGGCACGTGAGAGTTAAGAGGAATAGAAGGGCTATTAGGAGTTCCGATAGGGGAGGTGCTTTTTTTGGAGTTTACTTCAGTAATCTCTCTCTTTGGAATCCATGTCATTATCCCCTTCAGAGTTTTCAGGGTCCTCGTCTATTATTTTGATGTCAGTGGCTTCGGCGACTTCTTCTCTTGGAGGACCGGCACTGGTTGTTGCTTCTAAGTTCTGAGCCAAAGTTTTGGATCTTTTAGCTTCGGCCCCACTCATTCTCATAATTCAGAATGACTACTTACTGTGACTGCCATACTTATTGTTGATACCTGAATTTGGCTTGTTAGTTTTCTAAAACTTCAGTTCAACTGTTCGAGACGACTAGATCACGATCGACATGTTCGAGAACAAAATTAGAAGGAAGTGAAAAATGAACCCTAAAGATTCCTATTTATAGAAGTAGCTAAATAAACCGTCATAAACTGTCCTCTTGGGATCCGGAGCAGTTACGACTTTTCTCCTCTTTCCTATTAACTGCACACTATTACTCCATCGTGATAAGACGCTGGTGCACACGTCGCATCTGTTAGCAGTTACATTGTCACAATTTAAAATTTTTAAACTTTAAATTCTCATTATTTTCCCTCCTTAAATGAGCATTAGTTCGAACCTCTTTCATTCCACTCGTTTGATTTGAACTAGGGGGGCTTGTGCAGAATCCTGAGTGGCCGAGCTCCACATTAGCTCAGCCACTGTAATAAACCTCCATTATTTATTTCCAACTCGACAAGTTACTTCTCTAGGAGTTTTGCTGCTCGGATACTCGGATGCTTGGTTAATCACATTGAAAGACTAAATCTACTTTCGGCTGCTATTACATCCTCATTAATGTTCTGACACTCGTTGCTATTATCGAAGTATGGTTTGTCTTATCTCCCATCTCTTTTACTTCTCTCAGAATAATCACTAAAAAAAACACACACAAACAAGAATCTTAAGAAAAACACTTTTTCTTCTCTATTCTTTAAGGCAGATCATTAACTGACTTAAGCATCAGAGTGTTTATACGGATTAAATCCCTTTGCATGTGAGTTTTCTTGCTTGACAGATTAAGATCGTGGACGCTTACGTAGAGTTCCAGAATTGAAGATTCTACACTGTATGTTCATCCAAAACTTTTTTTGGGAATATGTAAGATGCTATTTCTAACTTTTTCCTTTGAAGCTAAGTACTTTTAAGACCAACTCTTTTGAAAAGAAGCTAGCTTTACGCCTCTTGCCTTTAGACTAAGGTAAAGAAGGATCCGAATTCGTTGACCGAGTCTTAATAAACAACGTAATAAATATTTCTATAATTTTAAGTTGTTTAGAGCTTAACGATGGAGAGCTAACATGGTTCCCTAGGATAAATTCCCCAATTTTGAATCCTTCTTTGAGCTCCTTTCATCAAGACACTTTGCGTTGCTTTTAGGTTGGCTTTCATAAGCTTAGGGTATCCAAGCTAAATTTTACTAACTTGTATCAGGTCTCATAAGGCTCGGTGGTAAAGATGAGATAGGTCGAACGTCATTGGACATTATAGCAAAACCTCATGTCAAGCCTTTTGAAATGAACTTTCAATGGCCAAAAACATCATGTCCAAGTTCGTTGCAAAATAATTACTTTGAATCATCATTGGCTAGTGCCTATAATAAGGATTACTACATGGGGTCGTACCAACCTCATTTCGTAAAGTCGAATCTTTTTTCGATAATTTTGCTAATGCCGAACTTATTACGTTTGAGTTGAATTGGTGTGGATGACTCTGCATGCCTTCTGCCTGCCTGGTGCAAGGCGAGATTGGTTGACTATGGCTACTTTATTGATGACCTTTCACCACACTTTGCAACTTTCTCATTCTTGAGTTGGATGTGGATGAGTATAAGTCTAAGTTTATTGGAACGAGCTCTTTTTTAGCTGAGCGCATCATTAATAAAATTGCTACAGGTGACTTTGTCATCTTACGTATAACCAATTAGTTAGCTTTTACTCTGATGACCTCAACCGCACTCTTCCTTAGGTCAGGCAGTGATCATTTGCATGATTAATGACTTTATTAGGGGACGTGACTTTCTAACATTACATCCCCCTATGTTCTTATCAACTGCCATAATGATGAACCTCTTTGTGTCCTCAACCGTCGACTGTTGATCTTCAATTTTTCTATAAATGTTAGAGGGTCTTTTGATACGATTTTATTCTATCTTAAAATTCTCTTTTCTAAACTTTTCTCTAAGTTTTTTTTTTCCTTTTCTTGTGAGAGTTTCTACTCTTTTATCATAGCTAGTTCTTCTTCTTCTTACAAAAGAAAAACTCTTGAGGAGGAAACATGTTGTGCGCACGGTTGCATTGCCAAGAAGTTTTGGATTTCAGATTGCAACTCATTGAACTCAAGGCCTCGTTTGATTCGGGAACCAAGGAACCCTTGAAGTGAAGTTGTTTTCCTTTGAATCTACCTTGAGAAGTTGATGGACACCTACGAAGAACTAGATTAAACCAAGTTAAGAGAGTTCAATCGCTTAACCTAATTAACTCTAAAACTTGATCAAAACACAAGAAAAACCCTAAGCCAAATTGGTGGTTGCCACAAACAAATTTGATAAGACTAAGAGTAGTTTTTAATCAACAAAGAACTAAGAGAATTTTCAAAGGTAAATACACAAAATTTCTGAATAATAATTGTTCAAAATTCAAAAATAGCAAGCTTATTTATAGGCATACATGAAACATTCTAGAGTTGTAAAAATAGATTTAACTTTTGTAACTATTTCTAAACAAATAAAACAACCAAAACAAAGTATAAACTAACTAAACTAACTAAGTCTATTACAACTCAAAAACTAAAAAGAAAATATGCCTAAATAAATTAATTGGGCTTGCCGTGTGCATCTAGGCCCATTGGAGCTTCAATTGAACTTCAATTCTTCAATTCTTCTATGTGTGTGGTCTATTAAGCTTCCATCCAAAGTTTGTTTAGCCCAAATCACATTAATGAGTTATGTGGATTGATCCTTTAAACCCAAATGCAAAGTCCCTTCATATGAGTCTAATATTAATCCATGCAATGCATCATTCATTCTCCTAGTCCTTGCTCTAGTTATTGGAACATCTAAGCCTTTATGAATATCTTTTGAATCCTTCAAGTTCGGTTCAACATCCCTAGCATGTCCATCTTCAATAATCCTCACTTGGGACTCATCATTCCCTCCTTCCTCAAAAGGATTCGTCATTGAATCATATACATCAAATAAAGATAAGTCAAAAATATTAGAAGTAGCACTAACATTTCCATACTCATTTGGTAATTCTAATTTGCAGGCATTGTCCCCAATCCTCTCAAGGACTTGAAAGAACCATCTCCTCTTGGGTGAAGTTTAGATTTTCTTTGTTGTGAAAACATTTCTTTCCTCATGTGCACCCAACCCAATCTCCAAGATAACTCTCACATGCCCTTTGTTTGTAACTTTAGCAAAGTGTTCATTCTTTTTCTCAATGTTAGTACGCACCTTTGTATGGAGATTTCCTAATAAATTCAGCTTTTTTTTTGCCTTCCAAATCAAAAACTTCATTAGTAGACAAAGGCAAAATATCCAAAAAAGTCAAGGGATTAAATCCATAAACACATACAAAATAGTGAATGAGAAGCAGTAGAATGAACAAGTCCTATTGTATGCAAACTCAATATGTGGTAAGCATCTTTCCTAATTCTTCAAGCTTCTTTGAATGATTGCATGCAAGAGTGTAGAGAATGTTCTATCAACAACCTCAGTTTGACCATCAGTTTATGGATGTGTAACAATAGAAAATAATAATTTAGTACTAAGTTTACTCTACAAAGTGCACCGAAAATAACTTAAAAACTTAACATCTCTATCACTAACAATGGAACGAGGTAAACCATGCAATCTCACAACTTCTTTGAAGAATAAATCAGATATGTAAGTCGCATCATTAGTCTTAGAACATACAATAAAGTGCGCCATCTTACTAAATCTATCAACAGCAACAAAGATGTTATCTTTACCACTTTGTGACCTTGGTAGACCTAAAACAAAATCCATAGAAATATCTACCCAAAGTTGAGAAGGCACATGCAATGAAGAATACAAATCATGGGGCAATACACAACTTTTGGCTTGTTTGCAAGTCAAACACTTAGCAAAAATTGATTCAATATTATATCACATATTTGGCCAAAAGAAGTGCTCATGCAAAATATGCAAAGTATTTTTAATACTAAAGTGTCACATAAGTCTACCTCCATGAGTCTCCCTTATTAGCAATTCACGCATAGAACACTTAGGCATGCACAATTTATTACTTTTAAATAAGAAACTATCATATCTAAAATAACTACTATGAGCACGTTTCATGCATAAATGCCACATTCTAGAAAATCATCATCATGCTCATATAATTCCTTAATACAATCAAAATTAAGCAACTTAATTTGAACAGTGGTAATAAGAGAATACCGTCTAAACAAAGCATTAGCAACCACATTCTCTTTACCTTATTTGTATTAGATTGTATAAGGAAAGGACTCTATGAATTCCAACCACTTTGCATGTCTTTTGTTGAGCTTACCTTGAGATTTCAAAAATTTTAAGCTCTCATGGTCAAAATAGATCACGAACTCTTTAGTAAATAGATAATGCTACCATGTTTGTAGAGTTCTCACCAATACATAGAGTTCTTTATCATAAGTGAGATAGTTCAAGGTTGGCCCACTTAACTTCTCACTAAAGTAAGCTATGGGTTGAGAATCCTGCATAAGAATAGCACCATATCCTACTCCAGAAGTATCACATTCAACTTCAAACACTTTATTAAAATGAGGCAAACATAAAAGAGATGCGTTAGTTAACTTTTCTTTTAATGTGTCAAATGCCTCTTGGTGTTTGTTTCTCCCACTTAAATACAATATTTTCTTAATAATTCATTTAAAGGTGCAACAATAGTAGAAAAATTATGCACAAACCTTCTATAGAAACTTGCTAAGCCATAAAAGATCTAACATCATTAGCATTCTTAGGTTTAGGCCAATCACATATGGCTTGATCCTTAGACTCATTAACATATACACCTTGACTAGTAACAATAAATCCAAGAAAAACAATGCTTTTCATGCAAAAAGAACACTTTTTAAGTTTGCATAAAGTTGATGCTCACGTAAAACACAAAAAACTTGATGCAAAGTGCTCAACATGATCTTCAAGTGATCTACTATAAACTAGAATGTCATCAAAGTAGACTACCACAAATTTACCAATAAAAGCTCTAAACACATAGTTCAAAAGCCTCATGAATGTACTAGGTGCATTATTCAATCCAAAAGGCATAACTAACTATTCATACAATCCATACTTAGTTTTAAAAGTAGTATTCCATTCATCACCTTATTTCATTCTAATTTGATAATAACGACTTTTAAGATCACTTGATGTTAGAATTGATCTTGGAAGATGATAAAATCGTGAAGATTCCAATTGATTTTGTTTATGGTTCTATAGGTTTGCTTTGTCCCCTATAGATTTGTATACATCGAAGAAGGTTAATTCAAGGCAAAACACCTCCATGTCAAAGTTGTTGGGTTTGAGAAATCCATCGCGGTCTTGAGTTAACGAGTTGCTCACTTGAAAATTCAAGGTTCCTGATCGTCTAGGTATTCCGCATATATCAATTGGGTCTTGATGAGAACAATTCATGGTTGATCATGAAAGGGATGTTCAAGCTTCATTATTGTGTTGTTGATTCACGTACATTTGGGCCTTTTTTTTGGACTCATTGTTCAAGTTATTTTAGTGTATAAGATGGGCCAAGAATTGGAAGTTTTGGTTGTGGATCAATTTAACTACAAAGAAAGCTCACAACCACGAGATCAAAATGTCCATTCATGCAAAAAAGTTGAGCTAATAGATTTTGGATTGCTTGGATGATTTATGGAGTTTCTTTGGGCTGTCCAAAAGCTTTAGGATCAAAGTAGAACTTAATGGGTTATGATTAATTAATCCACGATGGGCATCAATTGATACACGCGGAAGATCGTAGATAGTAAGAAGGCTTAAAAATTCAAGTAAAAGCTTCGAATCTTTTTCGTTGGGATGAACACAACTCAAGAATCAATACCTAAGATTTGATCAAACCAAAAAGAACAAAGTTCTAAGTTAGGGTTTTTGATCTTCAAATCACTCGACAAAATCGGAGGTAAGTTCTTAATCAGCAAAGAACCAAAAGCACTCAATTTGAGAACTCACACTATTATTAATCATCAAAAACACAAATATCCGAAAACTCATTGTTATTCAAAGACGAAAACAAAACAAGACTTAGAAACAAACATAGATGAAGAAATAACAGATCTTGACCTTAGGATAATAAACATGTCTTGATGAATATCATCCTTAAAAACATGAATAAACATGCAAGGACTTCTAACAAGGTAACAATTATACTCAAAAGGAAGAAACAACATATGGGCAGGCTTAAATGAATTAAACGATTTAAATAAATTTGATTTTAACAAACTTGAATGACCCTTAACAAGATGTCTAACCAAAACCCTAGAATGTAGTGAAGAACATGCATGAACAAGCATATAACAAGAATGATTTTCAGAATATGGCAGATTATTTGGCGTCCATTGGCCTTGAAGAATAGGTGTTTTTAGATTTATCATAATAGTCTGGATCTTCCTAAACATGCTAGTGGTTTATTGAGATTGGATTCATTAGGAATTTGCAACTTCAGATTCTTAAAACCTAAAAAGAAGGAGCTTCATATTTGATATTTTTAATCCGATCTATCTTACAGTCTCTTTTGGAGGGATCTTATTTTCTCACCGTCATCTCTTTTTGTTGCTCTTGTAAAGGGAGTAGTTCTCCCTGTTGCTTTGTTTTATTTTTGTATACTTGCTTAAGGTAAAGGGAGTAGTACTCCTAATTTTCTGTGATTTAAATTCATATACTTTTTAAGGTAAGATCTATGTGCCCCTCTATTTTGCAATTTTAATAAAATTTGGAGGGGCTCCCTCCCCCGTTTACGAGGGTTAGCCAGAAAAAAAAAAGAATGATTCTCAAAAGCCAAAACTTTGGTGTTGACAACTTAAAAATCATTATCGTGGCTACCTATAAATTGTGTATAATGACTAAACTAACACAAAATACATTGACAATTACAAGAGTTATGAATATGCCTTGGACAAAAAATATGCACAAGAGTTATAAACACTTAACTTGGAAGCCTTGTAAGTAAATTGGTGGTCACCACAAGTAAACTTGATAAGAGCAACAGTAATTCTTAATCAATAAAGAACCAAAAAAATTTCCAAAGGAAAACACATGAAATTTCTAAATAATACTTGTTCAAAATTCGAAAATAGCAAGCCTATTTATAGGCATACACAAAACATTCTAGAGTCGTAAAAATAGACTTAACTTCTATAGCTATTTCTAAACAAATAAAACTACCAAAACAAAGTATAAACTAACTAAATTAACTAAGTATATTACAACTCAAAAACTAAAAAGAAAATATGCCTAAATAAACTAATTGGGCTGGTCGTGTGCATCTAAGCCTATTGGAGCTTCAATTGGACTTCAATTCTTCAGTCCTTCCATGCATGTCATCCATTAAGCTTCCATCCAATGTTTGTTCAGTCCAAATAACATAATGAGTCATGTGGATTGACCTTTTAAGCCCAAATGCAAAGCCTCTACGTATGAGTCCAATATTAATCCATGCAATGCATTCTTCATTCTCCTAGTCCTTACTCTAGTCATTGAACCATTCAAGCCTTTAAGAATATCTTTTGAGTCCTTCAAATCCGGTCCAACATCCCTAGCACGTCCATCTTCAATGATTCTCACTTGCGACTCATCAAAACTCCTACGGTTGTTTATGAAGGGTCATGTTCGAACCCCAGTCAAAATTCTCCATTTTTTACAAACCTCATAGGCAGCTCTTTATAGAACTTTAATGCAATTCCATTTTTGGATTTTTTTGTCACAAGACCCTACTATTCCTACTTTCCAATTCTACCCTAAGTGGAACTTAGGGATTAATGATCGTTCTGCCAACTATGATATCACCAACGAGTGAATGTCGAAGTCTACTTTGTCCCAAGACGAGATGTATGACAAGGGCTTGTCTACTTCTGCCCTCATTTGCCATTTCTGTGTTTCTATAGTTGCGGTAAGAAGGTTTTATTTGTCAATTTTTTGTTTGAATTTTGAAAATTTCTTATTTGTCGATTTTTCATTTGAATTTTGAAAATTTCCAGACTTGAACGTTTTCTTCGTTTTAATCATTTTATTTTTGTAGGCTCACGCTTTTTCTGCCGAGATTGTGGTTTGGCTAAAGCGAAGAGACGTAGCTTAAAGTAGTAATTGAGTTGCGAGTTGTTCGGGAGGAGAGAGATCGGCTTCTTTCTACAAGTCCTGGCTCTTTATAAATTCTTGCTCCTTCCTTTTTAGGCCTGTCTAAGAAAAATTTTATCAATGGCATTTCTTTGTTGCTTTTATATGTTCGCCTTTTTACAAAGACTTCTTTTCATTATGCTAGGGCTATCTTACCCCTTTGTTTTTGCTAAACCTTACCATAAATTTTGCAAGAAAAACTAGAGTTCGTAGTGGAGAATAAATAATCTTTATAATGAAATAAATAATATATAGTACGAGCACTTTATGGCAAAGTAAAAAAGCTTGAAGAATTGTACTAAACAGTAAATGATGTGTTAATTAGTGAATGAAGAATTTAAACAAACTTCGTAATTGAATCTATTCTGCATTCTATATAGGTAGATGTTTATTTAGTCACTTAGCTTCGGCATGGTAGGCTGAGTTCTTTTCTCAATCACAATTTATCATGAAATTTGTACTCGTTCTAGAGATAATTTCTCGTCTTCAGAGTTTTGATTTTTTAATCAAGGATGAAGAGTTCAAATTTCCCTACGTAGAATTTAGTGAGTAGTCCGAGTTGAATAATCCTGTAATCATGCTCCTAGGGGGTGTTTTCTCCCCATCTTGGGAGTTTACAATCATTAGAGGATCTAAAATGATCTAAGTTTAGCAAGACAACCTGTTTTAGCTCTTGAGGAGTTACTAAGAAGGTGCTCACATTATGACAAAACTTGTTGATAAAAAGCTTCCTACAGAAGCGTAAATGATACATAAGGCCGCCTGATTGGCTCAAATTTTTAGTAACCAATTTATTTCTTAAGGAAATGATCCCCATCTTAGGAATATGATGAGGCCTTAAAGACCAAAATAAAGATTAAAATCTCGACTAAGACTACTCAGTTCTAAATGATTCCTAGGGAAGAAGTTTCCTATTTTAGGAATGCAAGATTTGAAGTTCTTTTTTTTTTGAAGCTTTGACACTTATTGTTTTCATCCGCTGAGCTGTTGTAGGTCCAGCCAAATTCTATCCTTAGTTCAAACATATCACTTCGGCTATACTTTTAACTTGGCCATGTGATGTGATCTTAGAAGTGCTTACAATCTTGATACTTGAACATTCTCATGGAGCAACTCATTTGGACCAAGATGAGATCAAATCATGGTTGATCATGAGGGGAATGTTCAAGCTTTGTGACTGCCATGGTGTAATTTGTGACTTAGGGCCTCTCAATGGACTTGGTGATCAAGCTATTCAAGTGTGTTCATTGGGCCAAGAATTGAAGCTTTGGTTATGGATCAAGTTCAACTACAAAGAATCTTCATAACTTAGTATTTGGGCTACTCAAATGGATACATGGATCATCAAAGCCCAACCGTCCAACCTATATAGCATTAAGTTGAAGATTGAAAGCCCAATATCAAATTGGAGTTGACGTTTTGGTCCTATTGAGCTTTGGAGCTTGGATGACCAGCCCAATTGCATGTTTGGAGGCATTTTTTATCTTTCTAGAACTTAGCTATTTTTGTGTTTTAAGACTTCCAACTTAGTTACAAGCTGTTTTAAGTTAAGTGTTTCAATTAGTTAATGTTTTGGTTTTAGTAGTTGCTTTAATTTCTGAGTTCTAGAATTATCTATGTAACCCTATAAATAGGGGATACTATTCATACAATTTTTGAGATGATTTTATTCATATTATTATTGTAAGTTCTCAAATTGAGAGTTTCTTTGGTTTTCTGCTGATTAAGAACTAGCCCCCGATCTTGTCGAGTGATTCCAAGATCAAAACCCTAGCTTAGAGTTTCTTTCTTGTTTGATTAAGTCCTTTAGAGCAATTAGGTAGGCATATTGAACTCGTTCAAATTGGTCCTATTTGAGCATTTTGAAGGGTCGAAATCCTCCAAGGGAAAATTTGAAACTTCACTTGGATCTTCAAGCAACTCCACGTTCGTCCGCACGTATCACCATGTTATGTCTTCTGATAGGTTACTCCTCCTCGACCTCATTATCATTCCATATCTATCGGGTTAAATGATGTTGACCTAGTTGCTAAGAGAGGGGAGGTTCGTACTTTGCAAGTTTTGGACTACAGTTTTAATACCTCTGCTCAGTTCAACAAGTTGGGGTTGCCAGGGAAGGGCTGACCAGGGTGGAGGCTAAACTCAGGGTCTAGTATCTGGAGGTTATTCCAAAGTTGGATCTTACAAAGGAAAGGATTTAGCTCAGGTGAGTCGTACCCATATCTTCTTCTAATTTGGTAACCCGGATTTCTTTTAGAATTGGCCATAAGCTTGACTAGTTTGAGTTAGTGATTTCTTCAAATCTCATGAGATTAGATTTTTTAGCAGGCCGCTTTTGGCAACTTAAATTGTTGTTACAATTTTCACTAGCCATCTCTACCAATCTCAGTTACTATGACTGGACTAAACCACCGCTTGTCTTCCCATAGATAGCTAGGTTGATTTTCCCCTAGGGCGCTGCCTTTCTAAGGGTTTGTATTAGTAAAACTCTAGAGAATGACAGGGCCTTTGCAGGCAAGAGTTAATATCACAGACCATTAACAGGCTTGATTTTCCAAAACTACAAAGGGCCAAGTCTTGTTGAATCATAGAGTGTTGAATTTACCACAATCCTACTCAGGAATTTCTCGTCTTTGGAGTTTTCACAGATTATAGAATTCAGGTGTGCCGTGATAATTCGAACCTTGAAAAGCTAGCAGTTTTAGCAAAGTTTAGACATCCCTAAAAAGGATCTCCTAAAGTAGTATCTCATCTTTGGAGTTCGATAGAGAGTTTTTTCCTATAGAGCTTCGAGCTAGCTTATGACTATGCATGACTTTGTGCATCTTCATATGGTAGTGTCTCAGTGGGATAAGCATTAGATTCTCACAAACGGTGCCAATTGTTGATTCCCTTATTTTGGGCAGTTTTAGTTGAAGTAATCGGGTCTTGTTTCTTTGATCACTTGCAAAAGAAAATGAGTAAGAAACACTTGAGGGCATGGCCCCAAAGTGTCTCTGATGCTTAAGTCAGTTTTTTGAATGAGAAAATGCATCAGAAGGCTTAAAAGAAAAGTAGTGAGTATGGAGGTATTGGAAGCACACCTTACAAGTGAATGGATGAGGGGTTTATGTATCAGTTCAAAGGTAAATGTAGCCGTAAAAAGGAGTGATATAGTCTAGCAACCTAAGAGAGGTAGGTCGTGATGTTCAGCTGATAGGACACATTATCCAAATGTTAGGACCGCCATTTGATATACCTGAGTTACCTCGATATAAGAGTTTGACACTGTCTTATCACTTTTTTCCTTGCAAACAACCCACTCCTTAAAGAACCCAAATATGCCGAAGCATTACTTGGTCTGGGATAACTCAAAAATGAAATAGTGTTGCCTCAGTTCTGCTAATAATGGAGGGTTGATATGAGCAATATGCCATAATCCCAAAAAGGGGTTATAAGTCAAGCTCAGTTGAGGCCAAGTTGGTAGATCTATAGCTATCAACAGTTTTTGAGTTAAACAATTATCCTAGATGGGCTTTAATTTTTTCTCATTAAACTATATTGTGGTGACTAGGCTTGTTCTCGGTATAATATATCTTGTGCGTTTTATTGAGCTTTTATATCAGGGTGGCCCAATATTTTATCAGTGGGCTAGGCTGTTAAAATTAGCCTCATCAATTCATGTTGATCAAATTCAATTCAATTTAAGGGTTTGGAAATCTTTGCCTATTTTACTATTGATATTAGCTTAAGCATCAAAGTGTAGTAGGGGATGTTTTACTACTAATATTGGTATATAGCATAAGAGTTTAAATGGGAGAAATGTCCCGATATCAGAATGTAACCATGAGAAAAGTCTTGCTTCTTTCTGCAGGACAAAGAGTTAGAGAACAAGTGCTTACCAAAATCTAACCCAGGAGCGTAAAGTAACAAGATAGATCGCCAACCTAACAAGATAGAGATGAAAGGTATCAAAGAGCAATCCAACCCAGTAGTGGAAGATACCAACATGGAGAAAAAGGCCCAAGACAAAGAGTTAAGGTCTGTTTCATTTATAGACGGGATGAGATGAGATGACTCATCCACGGATTATGTATTTTAAGATGAGATGGAATGACTCATCCTCAGATTATGAATCCTTAGACAAGTCATCCTTAAATTAATAGTCCCAATTATCCTAATGTTAAGTTGATACTAGATTTGATGGGATATTTTACAAAATAATGTTAATGTGTGTTTTGTTGGGAATTGAATTTCAGTTTTACTAAGCTAAATATTCAAAATTTATAATATTATTTTTATTTGGTAATAGTAGTTGTGCATGATAGTAGATAGTCATTATAGTGTACGGTGATAGATGATAGTGGTGGTATTATATGGTAATGCTAGTAGTGGTGCTTTATGGTAGTAATGTACAGTAATAGTAGATGATGGCGCACCCTATTTAAAGGTGATGATGCACAATGGTGGTGATGTTGTTGTATAGTAGTGGTAATAGTGGCGTTCGGTGGTGGTAGTGGTGTTGCATAGTGGTAAATGGTGGTAGTGGTACAAAATAGTAGATGGTGGTATTGCATGATAATGGTGACAGTGGTAGTGATGTTGGCTGACATTGATGATGGTGGTAGTGATAGTAGTAATATGTGGTGGTTGTGGTATTGGTGATAGTAGTTTAATTTGGCGGTGGCGGAAATAGTGGTGCACATGATGTTGATAGGGGCATATTTATCAACAATTTTGTTATCTCATCTAAGAATAATTTCGGGATGACTAATACCACCTCCCTTACGAAATTATTTTATCCCATGCAAAAGGGATTAATTGGGTTAAATAAGATGAATAATTCCATGCTTCAAATGTAGCCAAATATTAGATAACATAGGATTAGTAATCTAATCTTATATCATCCCATGAATCAAATGCACACTTAGAGAACAAGCTAACCCAGAAGCAGAAGTAGCAAAAATGAGCAGAAGCCCCGCTGGGAAACAAAAAAATTACGGTATTTGTCAATGTCTATTTTTTAACATCAGTAGTTAGTCTAGAAATTTGAACCTGAACTGCCTCAAACGAAGTATATGAACCATCCATATCAATTATTGCTAGCGGGGACTAAATTTATGCCGATATTCAATACAAGGGACGAAAAGCAAGATTTGTTTCTTCTTTTTTCTTGCCTCGAGCTTTGCATGATCTATTTTATTAAATATGGCAAGACATAAACAATGTTCAAGGAAATTATTATTTAGACAATTTTGAATTTTCCTTTTATTATCCTTTCGCGAAATAAGTCAAGCTTTATCACCCGACTCTTTTGAAATTCATAGGGCAGCATGAATTTAGGGGTGGCTTAGGTTGACTTTTTGTCCTTTTTTATTTTTGTTTTCCCTTTGCAAGTTAAGTGGTATGAATACGCAGATAGACTCTAAGGTTGAAACTCTTTGTCAAACACATGACATCGCCTTTGGAGCTTATTTTGGTTTCTCTTTATTTTTGGATAAGTTGGCAATTGGAGCTTTAGAGAGAGAAGAAAAGCATTTTTTCATTAGGAGTATAGTATTCTTCTGAAATTGATCAAGTTACCTTAATCAAGAACGTTTCCCTAACCAATTATCTTATTGATCGTGATTTGAAAAGATTGCCAACAGGCATAGCAATATAAATTGACCTTATCTTTATTCATTTGTGTAGACAAGGACTTGCAACGCTACATTAACTGTGTCACTTTTATCAGGGACAATGACATGCAGATTAAACATTGTAGAATGGACTTTGATAATTAAAAGTAACATAGAATGCGTGGACATGTGGATGTCCATTATGATGTAATAGCTTTATTATTTGATTAACAATATGAAGATGGGTACCTGCAGTGGGTCCTTTGAATGTGCTTCCACAGTAATATCATAAAGAAATCTAACTTTTGTCAAATCCAATTAATATCAAAACCAAAAGCACAACACTTGTGCTTCCATGCAACTGTTGACGTATAGTCACTGGCTGACGCACATTATTATGCCTAATTAAGTAGGCACATCTATAATCAAATAAAAAAGAAGATTCTACATATATTTTTCAATGTTAACATTGGAAAGAAATTATCTTCACGTCATATAATTTCCTTCATGTTACATGAAGTGTTGAATTTTACTTCAAATCGATAAGCAGGTCAAGAATGACGGATTGGTCGAGATTTGTCACCTATACTAACTTTGACCGTCATATACAGATTGTGCATTACATCTTAATTTCTGTCAGTCCTATAAAATCTTTGAACCTTGTGAATATGTAACAAGTCTTAGTGCAATTTCGGCACATAATTATACCCACATAGGAGTCCCTTGATTGTGTTGGCTATCAAGAAGTGTAATTAGAGAGGTTACAAATTAATGACACTAGGTGGTGACGCTGTTAAAACAATTAATTATAAAATACAAAGTTTTTGTGCCTTTAAAAAGTTGTAGACAATAGAAAAGAGCTTTAACTTTTTATGTTCAATATTTCATGTTTCTTGCATGTTGCATATTACTTTTTTTTTATCAGGTATTCGACGTTCTTGCCTACCCTAACTTATTCTAGGGAATGGTCCAACTAGATCTGAGGGACCAATAGAGATTAAACCACAATTGGATCAAACAAAGCACTATAGTGCTTCTCTAAATTTTCTATCAAGTTATCAACTACAGGTAGGGTTAGAACCCCTAACCTGCAGCAAGGGGGAGCTTTTTAAGTGCTCCCCGGCTTGATGGCTTGCCTGTTGCATATTACGTTTAATGCTGTAAACGAATCGAACCATTTACGAACACGACTAGGCTCAACTCGTGAAAGTTCGATTTCGCCTCATTTATAAAGCTAAATGAGTTAAGTTCGAACACAAATTTTGACTCGTTTAATAAACAGGCGAGTTCGAACTCGCTTGTTTAATAAACGAACAAGAGTTTGAGCATGAGATACTCGACTTAGCTCAGTTCGAATAACACTTTTATACTTATTTGAACTGAGTTATTTGCAAACAAAACTCGACTCGGCTAGTGAAAGCTCGAGTTCGGCTCGTTCATATAGCTAAACGAGCCAAGTTCGAACACAAATTTTAGCTCGTTTAATAAATGAGTTTGGTTTAGCTCAACTAGTTTATTAAACAAGTACGAGCTCAAATCTGGAATACTCGGCTCGGCTCGACTCGGCTCGTTTACAGCTCTAATTACGTTGTACCACAAGGTTGCTTATTCAAATATAGATTAGGTTGATTGCCTAGAATAGCATGTTCAACAACAAGCTTTTCCATTTTTCTTGGATCTCCTTTTGTTTGGGAGATTCTCAAGTGGACTGGGTCCACAGCTCCACTTGTGAACCTTATGGTTTAAAAGAGTGCCAAGTAAGTAAAGTGATACATGCTGATGCTAGAAAATAATGTAAGGATGCTTTTATAACTTTATTTAAAATCACAAAGTCCACAAATGGGGGCCATAGACTGGGTCCATTTAAAACTGGAATCTCTTTTGTAGATGATTCTTGGTTAACCTAATTATTTTATAATTTGGATTGATTACAAATCATTTTTGGTTTGGAATGGACCGATTTTTTATTATTTTTTTATTTTTCTTACCCACCCTTAACGTTTTTACTCAATAATACATCTGATACATCTGTTCAAGTTTTAATTCAAATCTCTCCTATATTGAAGTATAATTACATCCCTTTTTGGAGAAGTGGAATTATAGTCGAGGTGATAAAAAAGAAAGTTTAAGCTGTCCGCTTTTAATAAGATATATTTTTAATCTCTTCCACCCCAAAACAGGAAATGAAAAATATTAAAAATGGGTTTCCTATATGTATGGTGAGGGATGGAAAGACGATTGTTTAACGATATTCTTAACATGTAAGTAGGAACTCTTCTGCAATGATAATGATATCCTGCTCTTTGATTCCTTGAAGAACCAAATACTAGGAAAGCTATGAAGTTGTTGTTTGCTTTTTCGTGTCGTCCTCCTCTTTGTTATCCTTTAGTTACTTAGCCACGGTCCAATACATGCTCTAAGCTATTTCCCCTATTCTTATAATTCAAGGCTACTTTTTGAAATTGTCTTGTGTCTTGCAACAACCTAAAGTATTGTACTGTGCTACAGGACGCGACAAGAAATAATAATAATTTGTTTGAGAAAAAGCAATAAGTTGTTAACTAATCTTATTAGTTTTTTACAAAGCAAATTTATATGTTTCCGCAACCTAACTAACTCTGAGTCATCATAATAATTTTTCAATCTATAAATCATAACCGTCCAGTTTATGTACGTATTAGTGATGCCAGTAAGTTTCATTAGAGATAAATAAGTATAAGGACGACACAAGAAAGCCTAAATCGATAATGAATATTTTGCGTATGCCCTTAATCTAGGGGTAAAAATTATTGTTATTATTATTCATAAAAGGTTGTGAGTTTTGATTTCAGTGATAATATAATTCAACGTTTTCAAATCGTAACACAGATCATGTATGTGAAATTTACTGCAGTCTTACTAGAATCTTATCAGTACAAGTGAGTCCTTTTTCACCGTCCTAAATTTACTAGGAACGAGGATTTGAGTAAGAACTTCAACTCTGAAAAGAACAGAAGATAGGTGCGGGGGAAAAAAACAATTCTCTCATACTTTAATCATAACTATTTTCCAGCCAAGTATTGAGCAAGGAACAAAATTACGAAAAGTGAGGGGTAGCAATGAGGGGACCATATATATTCTTATAAATGATGGGGACTTGAAAAGCTTGCAAATTGAGATTTTTCTGTGCATGAAATGAAATAATAAAGAATGAAGCGACTTGTAATTAATATCGACCAACCACGCATGTGAACCATGCGGCCCGGCAAACACATGGCAATTGAATAAGATATCTTATTTCCCTCCATTAAATGTCGAGTGCGAAAGGGAATATATTATTTATATTAGATTAGGCTAAAAAGTTACTAAAAGAAAAGGCAATAAGACAAAAAAAAAAAAAAATGAAAAGTTACTAAATCATTTCATCATAAGCTTATATACTGTCTATAAGTTTTCAATATAAATGGTGCGGTGTTAATGCAAAGGTCGCTGTGGATATTACAATAGAAGTGTAGATTTAACTCTTAACAAAAATCTTTCTGTTCGTCTGTTTTCTGCATCATGGTCCCCTCACTCTTTTCCTTCGTTCTTATGTTAATATGGTTTTCCTGTTGGAGAAATGATATTTCAGTGACAGGAAATCTTTTATTGGTACTTTAGTGTGATTTAGCTGTACATAAATCTTTTATTGGTCAATCTCTTTGTTTATTTTTTTTAGCAAGATATATATATAATCTAAAATATGGAGTGAAACCAATACAAACAGTTTACAACATGATTATTTCTTCTTCTTTTTTTATAAAGAAAACTAAGCAGAAATAGTGGAATACAAACGGATTCCCACTAAGAATACAAACTAACTCAGAAATAGGTAGGATAAATACTATAGGATAAATACTAAGTAGAAATAAATACTAATACATAATTAGACTAGACTCGCTTATAAACTTGAATCCAGGACCCCCAGTGGGCGTTTGTTGGTCTGTTTTAACGACAAGAAATGAAGTTTTACGAGATTCTTGAAATTGCAATGTACGTTTGCATCAATTTCTCTGGAATTGTGATGTTCTAGAGTTACAAACTTCCCAGAGGTATTAAAATCGGCCACCAAATATTAGTAATTTTGGTGGCCCGAATTTCGTTTGGGCCTGACTTTGGGGTCCAAAGTGAACCGACTGGCCCAAATACGCTTAAGGGCTATATGCAAAAAAGATTAAGTGAGAAACATATGAGCGATACGTTCTTAAAGTGTCTCCGATGCTTAAGTTAGTATGTATCTAAGATGGACAAAAAATAATGGAACTTGGAAGACTTAAAATGCTTAAGAGATTGCATACCTATTTGAGGGCAATATGGGGGTATTTATACTCAAAGGAAAGAGAAAACATCTGGGGAGCTTTTGGTGTGACAACTTAAGGTTAATAATGTTCCTATGCCTTGGAACTTATTACATTGGCTGGTGATAATACCAGAACAATTATTAGCTTCCAGAGCAAATATTTATTTGAAGGACAACTTTGCCCTTTTATAATCAACATTCATTAATTCAATTTCTCAATATTCTAGAATTCCTCCTCTTATTCTCTCAGTTTCTTCATAATACTTTCTTCTATCGCGGTTATTATCCTTCTAGAATCACTCTTCCTCCTCTCTTCAACCTCTCTTCTCATCTTAGCCATCTGTTTATAGTTTAAGTATCAACATTAAAATTTCTAGACAAAAAAGAAAATAATAATAATAATCAAAATTCTGGAAAATTTTAGGATTCTCACATATTGGGCAATGATTTGGTCAATTTCCAATTGGTTTTGATAGATCGAAAAGGTGATGTTTAGGAAGAAAGTAACGGACCCAAAGTAGTTAGCAGTATTAATACTTTTATATTGCTGGTTCGTGTGAAATGACATCAACAGAGGAGTCAAAGTATTCATCGAAGGCATCGTTCCCGATGCTAATCCACAACCCATTGCCTCTCCATAATTATTATCATTCCCTTCAATTCAATTCACTGTTCTTGCAAGAAGAGGCGTCCTTAAATTCATTATCTTTCAATTTTCTAAAACCAACCCATAAAAAAAATCAAAAAGTCAAGAAGAAGAAACAAATGGATTTAATACATAACTATTGCCAAGAATCTGTGGAGAGAAAAGAAGACGCTGGGCTTCTACAGTCACGGAAACTGATTGAAGAGTCCTTTACGGATGAAAGTTTTAGTTTGTGGGCAGAGAAAAAGTTGAGAGGGATGATGCTAAACAAGGCAAAGTTGTCCTTCAAATGAATATTTGCTCTGGAAGCTAATAATTGATCTGGCATTATCATCAGCCTATTACATTAGGTATAGATTTTAACAATTGTATAGTCATGTCAATTAAATCACTCACGTGGTGCTTCCATGGCATGCTTTTAACTTGATTAACTCAGACGAGAGACAAGACGTTAGTCACTTTTAACTTAGGGGTATGACCCTCAAATTTTGTCTTAAGTTTCCTCGAGACTTCTTGTAAGAACACAGGGCAACCTTAATTGGCTCTTATCATCCGTCATCATTAATTTTAGTATAAGCCAACGGCCGACCGACCCAACGTAAGAAGGACCAGAATTCAGAAAGAATCAAGGACATGAGGTGATTCCAGTGGACCTTGTGCCATACAATCATTGAGAGAACACATTGTGGGTCAAATTGTGATTAATTCATTATGACTGGACCCGAAACAATGCAAGATTGGGTTACTTAGATTTGCTCTCCACAGTAATCATTTGACATTCACGAGATTAACCGTTGATCCTAACATTCATTTCAATGCATTTTTCAGAATCCTAGTATCAAATTTTGCATTAGGAAAAACACCCCAATGTTTTGTTGGTAAGTTGAAATTATTTTCCAATTTTGAGAAAAATAAAATAAGCCCTTCTTAAAGGCTTAAATCTTGGGACTCTCAAATCGGAAGAAATAAAACTTCCAAGAAATTCTTAAAAAATATTTGAACTCTTACCTCTTTTAGCTTTATAAAAATAAAATTTATTTAATTCTTTCTCAAGTTTATTTGTCGGGCAGCTTTTTCTTGAAAGCATATAAAAATCTTTAGGAGCCCATTGACTGATAAAAAAGAAGGTAACTAAAATATTCTTACATGTATGTAATTCATAGGAACTAAACTTTTTTTATTAAATAAAGAGTTACATTTGTGAATTTAATATGAAATAAATACTTAGTTATTTATTTGTAATACTTTACAATATTTCAAAAATTCTAACAACATCCTAATTTAAAATTTAAAAGGTAAATTATAAAATACCTCTATGTGGTATCACTCTCAACCACATAGCCTCTTTATCTTTTTAATATAACCATATAACTCTATGTGATTTTATGTGATATGGAAAATGGACGCAATCAATAATCCGTCACGAAATATTCCCGAAACATTCCATATCTGTATCTACTTATGTAGAATATTCCGTAGCATTGAGTTTGTTACACGCGCATAGTACAAAATATTTTGTTTATTTTCTACATTTTATAAAATTACAAGACAGTTATGTGGTTATATTGAAAGACAGAGAAATTATGTGGTCGAAAATGATACCATAACAAGATATTTTGTAATATTCCCAAATTTAAATTGTGCAGTTTATCTCACTAACACATGAAGCGTCATTCTCCGGGTAAAATCATAATCTTAATAAGCTACTAATTGGTCCGTAGTTTGAGGTTCCTACTTCCTTGGTTTTATGTCAGAGATTTTGTTTCAGAATCCGCATGGACTATGTGTAAGTATTAACTTGCAAAAATGAGTCCTCAAATCATACCTCAACTTATAAGACAATTGATCAGTTAATTGTGAAATTCTTTTTTTTTTTTTTTATCAACGATAATTGTGAAATTCTTAGTTCCAGTTTTCTTATCCCTTTGTAAGCCTTAGTATCATTTTTTTGTTATCTCTTTGTAAGGCTTAGCGAAAAAACAACTAAGAAAAATGGTTTTATGTCAGATTTTTTCTTATCACGTGGTCTTGTATTTGCTCACAACATGTGGTTCCTACTTCCTTCGCTAGCTTTATGTCAGATTTTTTTTTCCAAGAATCTGCAGGAACTATATGTCATTTTACAAAAAAGACAAGTATAAAAGGAGCCATGTTAATCACGTGCTCTTTTTGTCTAAAAGATGGAACCAATAGAAATCAATATATAGCTTTTTCCATGTTATGCTTGTCGGTGCACCACCCTCCATAATCAAGAATTTGCTTTCTCTTTTTTTTTTTCTTTTTTTTTTTTGGGCCACCGAAAGCAAAGACAATGAAGAAAATGTTGGTTGTGTACTAAAGTGAATTTAATTCTAAGGTTATATTTTATGTTTATTGTCAAGTGATTAAAAGCCTAAGAGTCACACACAATAGAACTAATTCTTAAATTAAATTGATTAAAGTAATTATATGATAATTAAGGATTAATTTGCATAATAATTAATCCTAAGTGGCATTAATAAATAAAGCAATTTTAGTGATAAAAAATTTTCTTTTTTGAAAGTAAATTTATTTAGTATCTTATCTTGATTGACGAGATATCCTGATAATAATTGACATCCTTACCTTAACTAATGGGATATCATAAGATATCAATTGATAACATATTGTCTGTTATCAAGTCCAGAAAATTGCTTTATATTTAATAAGTTGCTAACGCTAAAACATGACACAAGACAAAAAGGATTTTTTTTCCCTTTTGTTGTTTGGTTTTCATCATATTGGTGGTGTGTCAAATGGACCTAACATATTGCATTGATATTGATCAATCATGATAAAGATCCTGAAAAGGTGTTTGTATGGATAACTCAGAGGCCATACATGAGTGCGGTTGTGATTTTCATTGCTTTGTCATTGACATCTCTGTCCAATTTGACTAGTGTAGACACCAAATTTTGACATATCGCTCATTTTCTAACATTGGCGGACTTTTTTCTACTATTTCGAGTCAAATCCTAATTTTTGAGTAAAAATAACACAGTCAGCAATTTTGGAGGGGAGGGGGGATAATAATTTTTAGCACGTAAATATTTTTCAGCACGTAAATATTTTGTACTTTCATACATGTTTTTAAATTTTCGTGATTTTTTTGGATTTAACTGATATTTTTTTTCGTTCATTTCATTCAGTGTAATGGCAAAATGGTCATTTCGTTTCAGTGAGCATCATTTTTGCCACTTCGGGTCTCAAATTCATTTTTTTAGACTCTTAAGCATGTTTCTAAATTTTTATGACTTTTTTGGGGTACATTGCTTTTTTTTTCTGGCAAATATTCTATTCAGAGGCAAAATGGTCATTTGTGCACGCAAATGTGTTTTTTGACCGAATTTTTTATTTAACAAAATTTGTTATTACCTTTTTTTCTTTCACTTTTTGGTGTTTTTTTAAAAAGTCATGATATTTTTAATTTTAATTTTAATTTTAATTTAATCTTTTGTTCCATAATTATTTTAGGTTAAAATAGTAATTTTTGTTGCTAGGGGCATTGTAGAAACCAAATTTTGATACATCATTTATTTTCTAACGTCTATTTTTGGGGTCAAATTTTAATTTTTGAGCAAAAAAGGCAAAGTCAACTATTACGGGGGTCAAAACAGTAATTTTTAATCGTAAATATTTTTTAATAATTTCAGAGGTTTAAATTCATTTTTTGTACTTTTATACATATTTTTTAATTTTTGTGATTTTTCATATTTAATTGATGTTTTTCTGCATATTTTGACAGTTCAAGGACAAAATGATAATTTCGCCTCGCGAACACCATTTTTCCTCATTTCAGGTCCCAAATTTATTTTTCTTACTTTTTAAGCACGTTTCTGAATTTTCTTGATTTTTTTCAGGGTCAATTGCTATTTTTTTTGCAAATACTACATTCAGGGGCAAAATAGTCATTTCACATCCAAAACACATGTTTGTCAAGTTTTTGGGGTTCCTAAAATCATTTTTAGGTTTTTGAGCCTATTTTTAATTTTTCATAATTTTTTGGGATCATTTTTTATTTTTTTTGTAAATACTGAATTTAGGGAGTAAGGTGGTAATTTTGCATAGGAATTTATTTTTTGCCCGATTTTCTTAATAAATTTATTATTTGCACTTTCTTTGCTATTTTCTATTTTTGGATGTTTTAAAAAGGTCATGACATTTTTTTTAATTTTTTAGTCTTAAGTTTTAAGTTCAAATTTAATTTTTATGGGTCAAAAGTCATTTTTAGGGACAAAAAAGGTAATTTTCATTGTTAAGGACGTTTTGGTCTTTTACTCATTTATTGGAAGATAAGTCTTTTGTGCATTATAAATAACCCATTTTTTGAGGAGAAAAAAGGGAAGAAAAAAAAAAAGCTTAGAGAGAGTTTTTAATTTTTAGTTTTTAATTTTATCTATTATACCAAAAACACAAAAAACACACATTTTTTCTTACATGTATATCCAAGTTTTCACCAAGAACACCAAAAACACATACTAGGATTTAGTTTATCTTCAAGCCTACACCTAAAACACCTAGAACACACACTAATACATCTTCAAGCCTACATTTAGAACACCTAGAATACACAGTATATTTTTTAATACATATTCAAACCTACACCTAGAACACGAAAAACACATATTAAATCCCAAGACCATCTCACACACTTCACACATTTCTCTCTCACACATTTCCCACATAAACTTACTTTCTCTCTCACACACTACACACACTGCTCATAAAACAGATCCACTCACATTCACACACCGCACACACATTCACATGCATCAGTTCCACATAATCACTCACTCACACAGAGTTCACTCTCTCTTACACACACAGTCACTATTTCACACACAATCTTACAACACAAACGGTTCACACACATACATACACTCCAGTACACAATCAGCTCACAAACATAGTGATTCAGGCGCTTAAAAACACACACAAGCACAAAATCACAATCAAGCATCCACAGTTATACACACACTCACACACACACCGCACTCACATACACCACAGTCACACACATAGTAATTTCACAAACAACACACACACTTACACACACAATAGTTTCACACACTAACACACGTTCACAAACACAACATACAAACACATGCTACACACACATTCACGTAGATTCAAATACACACAACCACATTCAATCACGCAGTCATAAACACACACGCCATCACACACAGATACACATTCACAGGAACAAACACAATCAACGTCTCCTCCCCCAGCCTGCTAACAAAACCACGAGTGAGTATTGCGTGCACCACGCGCGCCACGTGGCGTGCCACGTGGTGCACTAGAACCAATCACACGTACAAGGTATGACCCACCATTGCCACATGGCGATAAATTATGGGTTCTAGTACACCACGTGACAATGCACGTGGTGTATTATATACTTTTCCACAAAACCACACCTTCACCGACATCCTTTTCCCCACCAGCAAAAACAAACCACTTTATCCACCAAACCTCAATCTAAATCTGTCCGTCATTTACCCAAATCACAACCAACAATAACCCAAGCCATCCTGGAGACAGCCATCCATCAACCAAAAAACACACCACCATAGCCACATTTTACTGTCTTCCCCTGAATTCACAACCGCACACAGTGTCCTCAATAACCACCATCATCACCTTCCAACCATCTGCCCTCATTGGACTTCAAGCCACTAGTCAACCAAAAATGATCCGTCACAACCACCAACAGTTACATTTTAGCCTAAATTCAACAACGGCAGTCACATAAAATGTCAATCAAATCACACCTCCACCTTCTACCACCATCCCTTCGCTTGCCCATAACCTGCAAAAAGTAGAAACAGACACCAAAACTTCACCTGTCAAACCACCTTGAACCTCTTAGATTGCACCACCGCTAATTTCCACCCATTGCCACACCGTAGCCCTCCAATTCTCACCTACAACCACCACATCAAATCAGAACCATTTTTGCTTCCCCCCACCACTGCCCAATAGCACGGTCACACCAGTGCCATCAGCCCCAATTTCAACCACACGTTTCCCACAATCGTAGCAACTCCACCTCAAGACCACCGCCATCGTCAGTTCAAGCAACCACACCATCGTTGCCAATCATCATCACCGAGTTTTGCCCCTTGAATACAGGTAAGTAGCTTTGCTTTTTTTTTTTCCCTCTCTAATCTCTGTTATATAGTCTTCCATTGACAAAAGGTTGCATGGATATCATTTGATTTGTGACGAATTTGACTTTGGAATTGAGGATTTGGAGAACTAGATCTGTGAGGAAACTTCATTGCTAGGATAAAAATTAGAAAGAGAGAAAAAAGAGAGATACAGGCGGAGAGAAAGAGGAAAGAAAAGAGAAGACATGCGAGATAGGAAGAGCAAGAGAGTTGGAATTGAGAGAGCAGAGAGAAAAAAGACGAGAAAGAAGAGAAAAAGAAAGAACAATCGGAGAGCAGGAGAAAAGAGAAAGAAAGAACAAGAAAAGTGAGAATGAGAAAGACCGAAGAAAGAAGAATCAGAAAGAACCAGAAAAGGAAAGACAGTGGGGAAGAAAAAAAAAGAAAATAGAGAGAGAGAGAGAGAGAGAGAACTGGAGAGAAAAAGAGAGAAGAACAGAGAGATTTTAGAGAGAAGAAGATAGGATTTTGGGACAGACGGTTTTGGGTTAAGGAAGAAAACAACAATGGGTTTGGTGGTTTTTCCCTTAATATCTTTTTTTTTTATTGTGTTTAGCTTCTTTAATTTCAGTATTTTAATTAGTGCTCAACCTGTTTTAGTTAGTTAATTCAGTTATTTAACTTAGTAATTGAGTCATTTTTAGTTAATTAATTTAGTTGAACTCAGTTAGCATTTTCCTATTTTTTAGTTACTTTATTTATAGTGCACCTTTGCATGTCAGTCTGGAAATTGTTTGATTTTTCCAGGTTTAGTTTTATTTATACAGTTTATTTCTTTCTCATTTTTACTTAATTGGATTTTCTCTTATTTGTTTCCTAATTTGGTTAAGCTTGGCTACTAATTGGGCATTTAATTTACCTAATTCAGTTTGTTTGGTTATTGGTTTTAGTAATATATAGCTTAAGTTTTCGTTAGGCAATTTTATTATGTTGCAAACATTTATGTATTGGCCCCTTAAGTTTGGGTGTGGTTAGTATGCCATGGAGCATTATTTCTATTCATGCATTTAAACTTTTAAATTTTATATTTTGACCCCCAGATTTCTGTTTCCTTTTAATTAAGTCCTATGAATTACAATCATGCTTTTTCACTTGCTGGAATTTATATTTGTAACCTCACATTGACGTAATTTGTCAATTATGCCCTACTCTTGCTAAAATTTGTTGTTTTGTCTCCCTAAGTTACTTTAATTTTGCATTTCTACCCCTTTAGATTTTGTGAATTTCTAATTTTTATAGAAATTTGCTTGTAGTCTCCTTAGTTTCACAGAATTTATATGTTATCTTAATTTTGCTAGGGTTTCATATTTTGGCTTTTATTTGTTTATATCAAGTTACCTTGACATGTTTTTTTGTGTTTTTAAGCATTTGTACCGGGTCTTCAAAGAGGCATCCCTATTCCTCATGAATTTCTCTTTATGTGCTTTAATGTGCCCTTATGTGATTTTTTTATGCATTTTTCTTCATATATTTCTTATTTTACATGCTTTTGTGTATTTATTTTCTTTATTTTATTTGATTTTTTCAATTTTATTATTTGGCAAAAATGTACTATTTTTTGTATTTAGCTAGTCAATGTAATAACATAAAAAATATTCCTCATATTTTTAGCAAAATTTGATATTTCGATAGCAAGTGTAATAGATAGGTCATTTTTGCTTCTTCCCCTTCAAGTTGTAAGCCAAATCCCAATGTAATAGTTAGGGCTTATGTGCTTTCGCATGGTTATGTGCTTTCGCATGGTTATGTGCTTTCGCATGCTTATGTGCTTATTTGTTTTATCGTTTTCCTTTTAGGATTTGCATCTAGATATCATGCTTACGTGTTATGTGCTCTTACGTGCTCCTATGTGTCTTTATATGTTTATTTGCTTTCGATTTCTGCTTTAATTCGTGTTTTTATTAGTTTATTGTTTCGTCACCACACTAGTCCAACGTTAGTTGTGGCTTTATCGCTTTTCCGCTAGTCCAACGCTAATGGGAATCCCTAGAAAAGGTTAGTCCAATGCTAGACCCTTAGGTCATCTTAGTGATGGTTTCACTCTTGTGTGCATTTCATATGATTTCATACACTAATTTTTAGGGATTTTTCATTTTTGCATTATTTTTGTATATATTTTATTATTACTATCTAATTTTAGTATTTGATAGTGCATGACATTTAGGTTGCATTTCACTTAGAAGTTAGGTCATTTTGTGTGTTCCGACTCAAAGTAGTCATCTTCTTACGTGAGAAGTGGTGGATTGACAGGCCGTTTTCCCCTCCGTGAATAAAAAAACATTAGTCACGAGTTAATAGTCCCCGCACCCGTTCTGTTGCATTCTCACTCTCTTTGACACTTACTATTTATAATATTTTTCTTTCCGGTTAACATTTCATTTTGCATATACACTCGTGACTCCCTCAAAGTCTCGACTCGAGTTTCGCAATTAATGCGATAATTCCGACCAAGTTTCGACGGAACATTTTAACCCTCTCGATACCACATTTAGATTTAGGATTTGCATTCATTTAGATACATCCAAACACGATAGAGTTTAGGGTTAATTTAGAAAAATTTGATTAAACCTCGCAACTAGTTTCGGCTAGGTTGCAAGGGTGCCTTAGACCTGAGCCTTTGCCTTCCCTTTCTTCAAATGTGACTCTCGGACCTTTTTTACTTGTTTTTTTGCATAAATCAGAGTCGAAAAAGGGTTTTTAAATATTTTTTCTAAATTTTATTTTTTGATTTGTTAAACGATTTTTAGGGTGACTTGGTACACCCTAACTCAATACCAAGTGGCGACTCCATTTTTCTAAAATAAAGCCCCTTTTCAAAATTAATTGGCCAAAACTGTCACATTTTTAGTCCCGGCCCTATTTTGTTTTTTAAAATACTATTTTTTTCTAAATAAACACTCTTTCACCAAAAACTCAATTTTTTCTCACACACGGGCATGATTTTTTCGAAAACCTATCTTTTCAAAAGAGGTTATCAGACCAAACTGCCTTTTTGGGTCGTGACAGTCAACGACCCACCGTGCGTCATTTCGTGACGCGACAGATTTTGGCGACTCTACTGGGGATCACTAGTGAGTCTGAGCACTAGGTTTAATTACTTTTCCCTTCTTTAACCCTTCTATACTATCGCGTTTAAATGTTAGAATTGCATTTTTATTTTTTTTAGGTTTATAGGGTTGTTTTTGCATTTCACACACTTCGTCTCTTGTCTATGTGATGTATGGTTTAATTATCTTTGCTATTCGACCGTGCTTACTTTTGGGAAGGGAGTCAGTTACCGTTAGAGCCCACTCGTATTAGCATTATATTCCCTCCTCTCATAAGGGGCACTCCATACGTGCATCGATACTTTTTACCCTTTTTTTTTCTTTTTTTTGGTAGTTGCCACCCACCTATCCGTTTAGGACTTGGACCGAACTGCCTAGACATACGGCCATCACATTCGTGCATGTAGCGGTGTCTAGGAAATCACTCAAACCACTGATTGGGGACCCTTGGAATTGACGGACTTGTTACTTTTAGGTCCCTAAGTCTGAAGGTTCGGGAACCTTAAGCCGTATCGCAAGCTTGATCCACTTGGGTATGTGACCGTGGCATGACGTGCACGTAACATTGTCTAGGAGATAACTTAAACTCTTGGCTTAAGTCTACAATTCTAGAGATTTGGGCTTTGAAAATCGATTCGCTTGAACATATGGCCGTGGCCTGACGTGCGGGTAGTGGTGTCCAAGGGATCACTCGAACCACCGACCTGGGATCTTTGGAATTGACGTACCTATAACTTTTTGGACCTCTCAGTCTGAAGGTTCAGGAAGCGAAGCCTTGTCGAGTCTAGATGCATTAGTGAATCCAACCTCATGCATCCATGTAGAAAGAGCCTAGGGTAGAGTCAGTCTTACCCTATTAGGTACACCAGCAGCGAGAGAAGGGAATCCACCCCTCTTTATTTTTCTGTTGTACAATTTACTGCTATTTATTTTATCAATGTGTTATGTGATATTTGTTGAATAAACTAACAAACTCTCTCTCATTCTTTAATTGTATTCACAACCATAGAATAAAGAGCCCTGTCATGGTGCTCTCGTAGGAAGCCAACCCTTTTTGGCATATTTAAATTTCTGTCTTACCACTAATTTCTTCGAGAAAAATAGAAATGAGATTTTCATAAATTTTTAGAAATCACATTTAGTTGCAAACAAAATACCCGAGGGTTCAATCAATTGTAAAATTTTAAAATTCTGAAAATCTATTTTTCAACTTGTATATTCTTGAATAAGAGTTGTGATTTCAAATCTTTTTCAAAATTCACCCATATTTGTTGTACCTGTCAGTTTTATCCAAGCTAATTTTTCTCAGAATCAATAAATGTACCAAAATGGTCAAACTTTTGCATAGTTTGCATTTATCTTTTTTCAAAGAAATTAATGTGTCATTTTTGCTGTATCCCCCACTCTCCCATCCTACATTACACAAAAAATGATTTTAAAACATATTTCATCATGCTTTAATAAACTGACATTTTTACTTGTCTGTTCCTAGACAAAGTCATGATTTTTTTATTTTCTTTCAATGTTGTGTCCCATAACCTCCTAGGGTTTGATTTTTCAATCAAATAAATTTGAAATCAATAATCCTATGTATAGTTTATTTGCCATCTTTCTTGGGGAAATTATGCATCATTATTAGAATAAAAATTTTAGAACATTTTGCATTACTTTAATAAACTGGAATCATGTATAAACCTTAGAGGGAATGCCATTTCGGGAATCCCATGATAGGAAAGCCATTTTTTTGTCTTGGGTACTTAACCCTAAAAGACATATACATTTATATTTTTGGTAAATCCTGATGGGTGAGATCCTAGATAAGGTAATACGAGCAGAATGGAGGCATCTTTTCTCGGTGGATCTTGCTCATTTTCGATTAAAAATGGGGGTCTCACCCTAAAGGATTGCATTTCATGTTAGGCTTACCCTTGGCATAATAAGGGCTCCCCCTGGTACATGCATCTATTTTTGTTTTTACTTATACTAATTTTGATTTTTTTCATTTTTACAGGTCCTCTAATGGAGGCAGTAAAATAAGAATGACATCTGATACATATTTGATCTTACATTCGAGTATTTTTAAATTATGGTCTAATTCCAAATAAACCGCCACATTCTTGAGACCCATAAGGCCATCAAAAACATGAGTACTATCGAAGGATCATGGACGACCGATTTTTTAGAATTGATAGTGCCTAGAACCTAGATAGGCGAGTTTGATTAGGATAAGCAATGTGATAAATGAAATGGTATTTCATAGCCAGACAATGGTTCATTTTAGATGTACTAAGAATAGAAATAATTTGGTAACAATTCTCTTTTTGTAAATTTAAGATTGCCTTATGTTCACAATTCTTTCTCAGATGAAGTGTTAAACAAGCTGCTGTCGCGCCCCATTTTTCGAAAGGGAAATAAATGAGTGTTAGATGTTTGGAAAAAAGAAAAGGAAGAATTAAATGTGATTTTATTTATTGGAAAAGAAGTGTATGTTTTTGTAAAAATAATTTTTAGAAAATACTTTATAAAAGATAATTCGATAAAATGTGACAAACAGATGCTTTATTTTGAAAACAAAAGATAAGGGCCTAAAATGGGACTTTGAAAATGCGACGGTTTTTTGGGCCCGAAAATAGAGTCTGAAAAGGGTTTTTTAGTGAAAAAGGAGTCGCCACTTGGTATGGAGTTTTGGGTGTACCAAGTCACCCGAAAATATTTTATAAAAGGTAAGAAAACTAAGAATGATTTTTAAGAAAATGATTTTTGGAAAAATATAGGAAAGACAAGAAAAACCCTTTTAGACGACTCCAGGTCTTTGAAAAAACAAGAGAAAAAGGTTCGGGAGTCACAGTTGAAGAAAGGGAAGGCAAAGGCTCGCGCCTAAGGCACCCTTTCAACCTAGCCGAAACTAGTTGCGAGGTTTAGTCTAAATTTTCCTAATATAACCCTAAGATTTTATCGCATTTGGATGCAACTATATGAATGCAAATCTAGGTCCTAAAAATGGGTATCGTTAAGGGACAAAATGTTCCATTGAGATTTAGTCGGAATTACCGCATTAATTGCGAAACCCGAATGTAGACCTCGACGGAGTCACGAGTTTAGGTGCAAAAATGGAATGCAAAAGAAAAGGAAAATAGTAGTATAGATAGTAAGTGAACAAAGAAAGTAGGGATGCAACATAACGGGTACGGGGAACGAATGGACTCGTGACTAACTGTTCCTACTCACGGAGGGGGGAACGACATGTACGCCATCGCTTCCCACGTGAGTAGATGACTATTTCTAGTCAAATCACACAAATGACCTAAAATTCTATGTGTGGTGGAATCTAAATGTTATGCACTAAACATATGTTTAAAAATAGATAATAAATGATAGAGTATATATATATATAAATCATACAAAATGGAAAAAGGCCTAAAACAGAAAAAATGTGTGTGAAATGGCATGGAATGAACACGCGAGAAATAATCCTAATACTAAAATGACCTAAAGGCTTAGCATTGGACTAGCCTATTTTTCTATACATTCTCCGCTAGCGTTGGACTAGCGAAGAAATCGAAATTGGCCACAACTAGCGTTGGACTAGTGCGGTGACGATACATATATAAAACAATAAAGCAAGTAAGTAATTAAATAAAGCCTAGATTAAAGCAATAATCATGTAAAAACAAATATTAGCACATAGGAGCACATAACACATAGGCATAATATTCTAGATGCAAAATCCTAGGAAAAACGAATAAAACACATAAGCACATAGCACACATAGCACACAAAACCTAACTATTACACCGGAGAAGCCTAATTACAATCTAAAATGGAAAAGATAATCAAAATAGCCTATCTAACCTACCTATTACATTTTCTAACTAAAATACAAAAATTTTTGTTAACTAGATATAAACTATCTATTACATTAACTATCTAAATACAGAAATTTTGCTAAATAGAATATTACCTATCTATTACATTTTTTGAATAATCAAGATTAAATTCAAATAAACAACATGGCATAAATAAATAAATAAACACTCACACATGGATAAAAATTATAAGCACAAAGATACATGAAAACACATAGAAAAACACATTGGAGCACGTAGGAGCACATAAAAAGAAATTAAAAGGGTAATCGAGGTACCTCCCGTTCGAGGACTCGGTACAAATTGCTACTAAATGAGCAAACATGTTAAAAATACCACTATTTAATAAATAAACTACTAATTAAATAATTCCATACCAATCACCATGAACATGCTATGATAATTCAAACAACTATAGCAATAATAGACAAAATTAAAATAATAATAATTAAATATTTAGAAAAGAATGAAAATTGTTTAAGTAAAAATAAATAAGTGCATAAATAAATAAAGTAAAACAAGGAAAATGAATAAGTAAAAAAAAATAGTAGAAGATAAAACACAATAATACATACTTAAACTTTTAACACCCAAATGAAAATTATCAAAATAACTAAAAGGGAAATAGAGAAACTAATTTGAACATTAATTAGACTAACAAGACCCAATTTTAGAACATTAATTATAAGTTTGATAAAAATAAAAATAAAAATAAAAAAAATAAAATGTGAAAAGAAATAATTAAAAACTTTGAGGACTTAATTAAGTCTCCTTTTTTTTGGCAAAAATAAAATATTATAAGGTTTGGATTAAAAATGAAAATTTGAGCAATATTCTAGAGTAAAAAAATGTAATTTGCAACAAGCAAAAGGGTAAAATTATAATTTTTAACCCTAATTAAGGTAATGACATAGTTTACAACAAATTTAAAGGATAAAATATAATTTTCAGCAAGTATAATGCCCAAAAATAAAATTTACAGCAATATTTAAAGCCAAGAATATAATTTCAGCAAAGTCATTAAATAATACATAATTTACAGCAATGTATAGGGTCAATTTGCAATTTTCAGCTATATAAAAGAGCTAAAATAAAAATTCCAGCAACTATAAGTATTAAAATACAAATTCCAGCAACAAATAAAAGACTAAAAATACAATTTCTAACAATTAATAGAGGTATTAAAACAAATTCCAGCAACATAAAGGACCAAAATATAAATTCCAGCAACAATAGGGGGCCAAAAATAAAATTCCAGCAAGTATAATAACTCAAATAAAATTCCAGCAAGGTTGGGAGGGATAAAAATGAAATTCCAGCAAGTATTCTAAGGCAAAATAGAATTTCCAGCAATGTTGGGGGTACAAAATAAAATTCCAGCAAGTTCAAATATGCAAAATACAATTTCCAACAATTTTTTTAAAACCAAATTACAATTTTAAGCAAACATTTAAGGTTCAATTTGTAAATTATAGCTACATTAAACACCAATTTGCAATATCCAACAATAAAAGGGGGTCAAACGATATTTTCAAAAATATTTAGGGGTGAAAATGTAATTTCAGAAAAGTATAGGGGTCACAATATAATTTTATAAAAATATAGGGGTCAAAATGAAAAATTAAAAATAGTAGGGGCCAAAATTATAATTATATAAAAGTTGGGGACCTAAATGCAATTAATTGAGACCTAATTGAAAAGAAAATAAAATTATGGGGGTCAATCTACAATAAACAGAAACTTAAATGCACAAATTATAAATTCCCAGGGCCACAGTAGCATTAATGAAAGTATAAGGACTATAAAATAAATACTTATTATTAATTAAAAATAAATTAAAGAAACTAACTAATCAAAACGACGTAGTTTTGAGTGAAACTACGTCAAAACGACGTAGTTTCACTAAAAAACTTTTTTTTTTTATACCCGGTTTTCAGTTTTCCCCTTTTTTTTTCTTTTCTTTTTCTTTTTTTCTTTCTTTCTTTTCTTTTCTTTCTTTCTTTTTCTTTTTCTCTCTTCTTTCTCCCCTGGTCCGTCTTCCCCGCCCGGTTCTGTTCTCTCCCCTCTCTCGATCTCACTTTCTCTCTCTCGCGGATTTCCGGTCTCACTCTCTCTGTCTCTCTCTACTTTCGGTCCATCATCCCTCGGTCTCTCGGTCCCTCTCTCGGTCTTCTCTCACTCGATTTTCTTTCTTCCAAAATCATACCCAAAATCCTAAAATCAAGCTCTAAATCAATTCGATTAAGAATCTATATAACATCCATTCATCTGACTTTGCTGATTAAATGAGAAAATAAAATAAATAAAGCAGAGGCCGAAGCATGTTCACCTGATTTGGAGAAGGTGGGAGCGGCGATTTCAGGTGGCGGACGGCGGGGCTGGTAGTGAGCCTTCGGTGGTGGTGGTGATGGCTGTCCAGTGGTTGTTGCTGTTGTTGTTGTTGTTTTTCTTGTTTTTCTTTTTTTTTTAATTTTATTTGCAGGTGATAATTTGGGCTGTTCGATTGTGCAAGTGTGTGATTGATGTGAGTATGTGCGCTAGTGTGTTTGTGCTGCTGGTGAGTGTTTGTGTGTGTGTTCCGTGTGTAATGTGTCTGTGTATCGTGTGTGCGTTTGGCTGTGAAATTGGTGTCTGGTGCGTGCGAGTGTGTTTGCTGATGTATGTGCAGGTGTGTGTTCGACTGTGTGTTTTGTGTGTGCCGTGTGCTATGTCTGTGTGCGTGAGTGAACTGGTGTGTGTGTGTGTGTGAACTGGTGTGTGTGTGTGATGTGGTGTGGTAGAGTGTGTAAATGTGCAGGTGTGTTTGTGCCTGTGGGATGAATTTGCAGGGAAAAGGACCAAGAGGGAGGGGCGAGTATGCAGGTGTGTGTGTTCGAATGAATTGAGAGTGCAGGTGTGTGTTTTTGTGAATTGAAAGCCGAGAGAAGTGAGGTGAGAAAGTGCAAAATGGGGCTGTGTGCAGGTGGTGAGGAACGTGAGGGGATGTCTAGGAAGGAAGATGAAATGTGTAGTGTGAGAGGAGAGAAATGTGTGTGCCGGTGTAGTGAGGGTGAGAGTCAAGATTGAAGTCTAATGTCTGTGTATTGTGTGTGAGTTTTTGTTGCAAAGAGGGAGGGGTCCGAGAGGCAAGTGTAGGGGGTGTGTGCAGGTGAGTGAAAGTGAATTGTGTTAAGGCTGAGAGAAGAGAGTGAGGTGAGGTGGAAGTGAGGTGTGTGAATGTTGCAGTTCTGAGAGAGCCGAGAGAGTAGAATGGGAGGGAGAGGGAGGAATGGTGAGTGTGTGTCTGTGAGTTGGTGTATGTGTGTGGCAGAGGGAAAAACAGAGAGATTGAGAGAATGGTGAGTGAAAAAAAGCAAGCCAAAATCTCCAAAATATCTGCTGATTGAGTGTGAAAATGGGAGGGTGATGGGATTGAACATAGAGTAGTTGTGATGATGAAGAAATTGGGGTATGGTTGCTTGCTAGGGTAGTTGAAAATGGAGCTGTTTTGACAGCTGAAGCAGCCATGCTGCTACTGTAGCAGGCTGCAAAACGCAGCCTGCTGCAACTCTTTTTTTTTTTTTTAAGATATTTGGTAAAGGACATAATAATAATAATAATAATAATAATAATAATAATAATAATAATAATAATAAAGTAAAATAAAAATAAAATAACATATGGACTCCTTAGAATGAAATAGAAATAAAATAAAATGAAACTAAAGCTAAAACTAAAATTCAGCATTAGTAGAAAAAGAAATTCAATAATAATAAAAATTAAAAATTTTTAAAATTAATTCATCATTAGAAAAACATATCATAGACAACAAGATATCATTTGAAATAAGTATCAAATAGTCTTAAAAATATTAAATATATATATACCTTTTCACATAAAATCTATATTTCACACAAAGAATTCTTAAGTAAAGGTGCATTAGAAAACGTGACATAATATGATAAAAATTATGAAAATCACAAAAATACTAAATGACTTTTAAGAATCACAAAAATTTTACACAAAATATATTATCCCATGAAATACATATACTAAAATTTTCACTTAAAAATTTTTAAGATTAACGCATTCTTGGGAAATGTGCCCTTAATAAATAAAAAGACAAAAATTAAATAAATACTAAACGACCTCTAAAAATTATGAGATTTTTGCGAAAAATTTATAAATATAAAAAAAATGCATATATAAAATTTTTTACTTGGAAAATTCTCATAAAAAAAGTGCATTGAAAAACGTGCCATTAAGCTTAAAATACTAAAATTTTGAATAAATAATAAATGACTCCAAAAAATCATTAAAAGTTATAAATAATGATAAAAATAGTAAAATTGTATATTTAGGAAATAAAATAAAATAAAATAGTATTTATGTTGTGGAATTACCATTTCGCCCCTGATGTGACGAATTAGTCATAATATGCACGAAAATTGTAATCGACCCCCGAAAATCAAAAAAATACCCCCTAAATGAAGTAACGCACACATATATTTATAAGAGGTGTGTCAAAATTTGGTGTCTACAGCTGCTTTCTCAAATTTGTTTGTAACATTTGATTTTCCCTTCATGTCTTGCATTTAGGTTTTTGAAAAGGTTTTCTTCAAATCTTTTTGTTATATTGAGCAAATAATTATTTCATGAGTCCTCGAAATAAATCACATTTTTTCTCAAAACCTAATGCTAGATTTGTGTAATTGTAAGATTTTCTTTTTTGATGAGTTAATGCAAGTTCAAATTGAATAAAAAAAAAAAAAGGAAGCATCTTCCTGTTTGTTATGTATGTTTTGATAGTGAAAATAAATACCCATGATCTTTGGATGTTATCTTACTTGAAACTGATAAATAGTGCAAATTGTTAATGAGAATTGGAGTGATATCGAAGAGGAATAAGGATTTTATGTTAAGGATTTTGAACAAATACGAAAATGAAGCCAAGCCTAACCTAGAAGGGATAGAAGCTATCAACATTGATACTAAGGCAGGGATCAAGGAAGTTTGAATAAGTAGATCCTTCAGTTACAAAGGCTCAAAAAAGATGTGAATAGTTTCTTAAAAGCATAAATTCAATTGGTAAGAATGATTGTTTAGATTTTTGTTCGTGAGCATTCAAATCATTAAGAAAGAGGACCAGTGAATTGACAAAGCAAGTCTGTATGTATGTTTGGGGAATTTAAGCACAATAAAAGAACAAACATGCAGGGGATGCCATTTCAACCAATTCACAAGGGAAGTTTTATTGTTTCATGTCCACAATTTCTTATTCACCTTTAGAATGTGTTATATAAGTTATTGTGAGGTTAAGCTAGGGGATGTCACATACTTGTGAGTTATGGCTTGCAATCTTGATTTTTGTCTGATTCCCCTACTGGTTGAAATTACTTTATGCGCTTTGGCAAATGCTTTCTTCAAGTATTAAGAAATGATTATTATATGGTTTGGATTTTTGTTCTTATAGAAAGTATATCTTATAAAGTGGTTAGAATTATGTCTAAAATTTTGCACGTTTGATAAAAATTTCTCTTTTTTACTTAATTTCACATGTTAAAAGTTGATTTTGGTCAATTGGTGCAATTATATAATTTATGATGTAAAAGTCATTATGGGAAATTTTATAAAAAAAATGATGAATGAAAAAATAAGAAAAAGAAAAAGAAAAAGGATGATATAACTTTTTTCTACTCCAAAGGTTCTTGTGCTTAGCAACCGGCAATTTTCATAAAAAAATGTCAACTTTCACGTCAAACAGTACTTGAATTATGAGTAATGCATTGCAAATTTGAGTAAGTAAATTCTTGAGTAACTAGGGACCTTTATGGCCAATGTCGGTTTTCGCTTCAAAAGGCACTCTCATATCCTGAGTGACTAGTTCAATATTACAAAGTTCCCCTCAAGAAAAAATGAAATTGATCATAGACATGTGATGCTCTTTGGTTGATCGTACGATTCATTTACGTATGAAATCCAGTAAGATGAAGAAATTCAGTAGAATTTGTTTAATTGTGATATAATTCCTTCTCCTTTACTTGATATTATGAGTATTAAAGATAAGACAATAAATTGCATAATGATTATTTACTCGGTCTTGAGGAAATACATTTTAGAATGCATATATGTGATTCCAATTATTGAATCATTAGTTGATCTAGCATTTTTCAAATAATTCGAGGACAAGCAATAATTTAATTGTGGGGGAATTGACAAATGCCAAAATTATGCTTCTAAATTGTGTGTTTTAGTGTGAATCTAACTCATTTTGTATATTTTTCATTCGAATTTAAAATTTTAAGGCTATAATAATTTGAGCAGATTGACACACAAGCTTTTGAAATTTTTGCAGGCTAAGGACATTCAAACAGATTGGATCAGTTGGAGCACGGCCTTTCTGTAACGCCCTAGAAATTCACATCAAAACCCTTTTAATTCATGTTATGTCCATTAGTAGAAAGAAAAAAAAAAGAAAGAGAGAAAAGAAAAGAAAAGGAAAACCGAAATGTATTTTATAAGGAGATTTCTTTTATTTAAGGTTTAGTATTAATCTTTGATTCATTAGTGGAAAGATTACTTGAGTTAATTAGGTTAACTAAATGAGATTCTTTTATGATTAAGTGAGACACCTAAGTACCTAATTGGGATTAATTTCATTGGACCATTAGTTTATATTAGTGTTTAATATTGACTAACTTATTCTACTATTTTCTAGTCTTTTGACCAATTGAATTTTAGCTCAATTTTACTCAAAAATTTCACTTATTCTCTTACTTTCTTTTCTTTCTTCTTGGCCGAATTTTCTTCTTCTTTTCTCTCCTCATGACCGGCTCCCTCTTCTCTATTTCTTTTCATTTCTGCTTTAATTTTGTGCCATAAAGTTGTTAATTACTAGAAGATAAATAATTAAAATTATCACCAATCAAACTTAACCAAGTTAGCCAACTTTTCATTAAAAGCATACAATTTCACATGACTCTTGTCTTGCCCTAATTGGTCATTCTCTCTCTCTACTCTCCCTTGTTTTTCATTTTCTTGGAGTTCTCTCTCCAAATCTTGGGCAATTTCACCATAGAAAGTGAGCTTTTCTTCTTCCTAAGCAAGATTCTAAGCTTGTTTAAGGTACCTACTATGAACTTTTCCTACTAATTTCAAGTTTTAATTAGTCTTTTGTCCAAGTTTAAATCTAGATTCTTGTTATTACTACTTGAAGAATTTAGTTAGAAATGAAGATTTACTTGCTAGATAAAGTGTTCTTATGCTTAGATAGACTAGTAGATAACATTTAAACCTTGAAATTTTATGCATTATATATTGCTTGGATGAAGAAACTTGGGCTTGAAACTTGAATTTTGAGTGGAATTTTGAATGGAATTGAGTTTGAATTGAATTTAAAAGTTGTAGAAGTTGTTGAAATTGGGTTGGATGGCTGATTTTCTTGCAGGAAAAAAATTTTGGGTTAGTCTGATTTTAAGGGGAAATGCTGCCAAAATTTTTGTAGAAATAAGAAGGAAAAAATGGTAGATGAAATTTCTAACCTAGAATATGTTAAATTTAGAGAATTTGGTGTGCAGAAATTTTTAGAAAATCATCTATTGATGAATTGAATTTTTTCTAGGACGGGAAAACCCTAAAGCCAAAACCCTAAATCTAAAACCCCTAAACCCTAGGGTAAAACCCTAAGCTCTAAAAACCCTAGAAATGAAACCCTAGAAATAATTGGGTTATTTCTTGAATTTTCTTGCTAATTTACGTAGGGTTTTAATCGGGTTTTCATCAGATTATTTCTTTTAAATTTCAGGACTTGAAAGTGAATCTCGACTTTTTACGAAATATTTTCTAGGCATTTCAGGTGAGTGTCTCTATGTGTGCATGATGCATGAAATGCTTTGTCGTAGTTGATAATATTATATTAAGAAATATTATGTTATGCTTGTAAATGATATGTTATGACATGTGTTATTTGAGGAAAGATGTGTACTTTATCACATCTATTCCGCAATGTGTTACACGCTTTCATTATCCAACGTGTTACTTGTGCATGAGACTTCTGTGACTAATTTCACCGTTACTTCACGGAGAGTCAACCCGGACAGGCTTGGGAGGATATAAGGTGTTGGGTGTTTTAGGGCGTGATGTTCTTTCCCTTATGAGTTGTGAATCCTCAAAGAGGCCAACTCCGGATTGAACTTTCTTGCGTGTTGGTGGAAATCATGTATATTGTGACATGTAAACTTCTTGATGTTACTTGTACCTTTAAATTAAGTAATATGAATATATTTTATTTTATTCTATTTTATTTCATTTTATTTGGAGTTAAGCACGCGTGCATGTTCTGAGTGAGTGCTCGACTTGAGTCCTGGCGAGAGCTAGGCAGGCAGTTCGCTAAGCCCTTTAGTGTGCCTCTGGGTAAGGTGGGGCTGTCACACTTTCTCATTAAAAAGGAAAAGAGGAGAAGCATCACTGTGTTCTAACAGAATTAGATGGTTGGATATCTCCCTGGATCGTTAATTCTGATCGAAAAGAAGGCCTTTTCATTTGATTTAGTAAATTTTCTTTTAAAAATTGTTACAAAAGAGACAGATTAAAATCAGGCCTTTTTTCTCTTCCTTAAACATTTTTTTCCCCTAGTTTATCCTTTTGAGCTTCAGAATATTTGATTTTTCGTTTCACAACCCATTTGAAGGTCACACTCCCACACTGGGGCAATTTTGTCATAATTTCGTCCCATAATTGAGGCAAATTTTATTTCAATTTGTGTTTCCAAGCAAAAAAAAAAAAAAGAAAAAAGGAGACAATTGAAAGAGAAAGCTTGAAAAAGTAGTAAAACTGGGGCAAATATTCTTTGAAAAATAAAAAGAAAATGGAGAAAGAACCTCAAAAGCAAGTATCAATGCTGGGTGAAAAGGTTGGAAACTACCGAAATTAGGGCAAATTTCTTTGGAAATGTGACCTCAAGATATTTAAAACCTTCATAATTTCTGCTTTCTAACCTCAACATTTTCAGCACATTACATGACCCTATTACAAAAAGCCGAGAATGTTATTGACTTTCGTCTGTATTTTGTGATAATTTTTGAAAGAAAATTTGCAAATCAAATGTGGCATATGATATTGATACATCTATCCCAAAGCCATCAAGGAAAGATTACCTTACTGATGCCAAATATTTTTCGAGTACTAATCTGTTTTAATGAAAAGGGAAAATCTCATCTCAAATTTGGCTACCGCCGTTCATTTCTTCCTTTGAAGTCAGGTAATTCGGAAGGACACTATGGTTAGCGATATACGACAGTTGAAGGCTCACCAGTGAAAAGTTATTATGCCAACATTAGATTTCATTTGGAAATTGGCGACTACAGTTATTTGAGGTTTCTTGTTTGTATAGAACATTTGTGGCAATGTCAGAATTCGAATGGGAATGATATCCAATGATCAAAAGGCATCTTTTAAACCAGCATTTCAAAATCAATTTTTTTAAAAAAATATTCATTTAATTGTATTTTATTTAATCTTTGAGCATTTCGTGTTGTTTATTGTGTAAAATTTATTTTACATTGTTGCATGTGAAGTATTTTCTGACCAATTTATGTTTTGAAAAATTTAACATTTGCTTTGTTTGAATTTGAAATAAAAGCAAAGGCAATCCTAAATTTATCAAAAGTCAAAGTCGTACATGAATTGCAAGACTATTTGGAGGATTTGATCTAAATCATTAATTGGAGGCCGTTAAATTTAGAAAACATGCAGAAAGTCAAGCAAGAGACCATATCAAAGGTTCGAGATGGAAATACTCATGTTTATATGTGCTAGTGGAGTCAAGGGACTGTCAAGTAGTTGTATCACTATTGCTATTATCGGTGCTTTGCTCTTTTTGCAGGTGTGATCACACCATCTTCAAATAAGGCCTTCGGTAAGGATAAAAATTTGGGTAATTGATGGTTTGATCAAGGGCATAATCCAATTCAAAGATTGATTTTAAAGTTGACACTGGGCAAAATTTTTTGAGAAAAAATTTGATTTTAAGATTGATTTGGATGCTTCATGATTGAAGCAAAATTTAATTCAAAAATTGATTTCAAAATTAACACTAGGGCAAAATTTTTTGAAAAAAATTTTGATTTTAAGATTGATTTGGATGCTTCGTGCTTGAGAATTTTTTTTTTAAAATACTGATTTATAATAGGGAAAATTTTTTTGGAAAGATTGAGTTTAAATGGAAATTTGATATTTTTACATGGCACCAAATCTGTCAAAAAATGATTTCAAGTCAGTTTAATGCTATACACTGGGGCAAAACAAAAAAAATTTTTTTGAGTTGATTTGGATGTAATGTTTGACAGTTGTTTTTAAATTTTCTTTTGTCTTAAAACTTCTCTATGCATTTTGTCCAGCAGCCTGGACCTTATTTTGTTCTTTTTAGTTTGACAGTCTATACCCCTGCATTTCATTCTTTAGTTTATCGTCATACATTCATGCATTTAGTCCAGCAACCTGGACCACATCATGTTTAATGTTTCCAAATTGACACTTGTTCAGCATTTGTTCATCATATTGCTTATTGTTTTGATTTTGTCTAACATGTCACACATTTTTTACTTTTCTATTAAGTCCTAACTCGTTCGTTGAGCCCCAACTCGTCTGTTGAGTTTTATTACTATTATGTTCCAACTAGTCAGTTGGATTCTGACTCGTCCGTTGGATTTACTTTTCTATTAAGTCCCAATTCGTCCGTTGGGTTTTAATTATTTCTGTTATGTTTCAACTCGTCTGTTAGACTCCAACTCGTCCGTTGGGTTTAATTTTCTGTTAAGTCCCAACTCGTCTGTTCGGTTTTAACTTCTGTTATATTTCAACTCATCTATTGGACTTCAACTAGTTCATTGGGTTTTAATTTATGTTATGTTCTAACTCGTCCATTGGAGCCTAACTCGTCCGTTGGGTTTATTTTTCTGTTAATTCCCAACTCGTCTGTTAAGTTTTAATTTCTATTATGTTCCAACTTGTCTATTGCATCCCAACTCGTCCGTTGGGTTTTATTTTCTGTTATGTTCCAACTTATCTGTTAGACTCCAACTCGTCCGTTGGGTTTACTTTCTATTTATTTGAGTCTGACATTCCAAACTCTACATTTTCGTTCATATTCATACGTTCATTTGTCAATCCGTACCCCATTTGTAAATTTTATTTTTCTAAATTTTCATTTACCAAAGTAATTATCTAGTATATGTCTAACATACTGCATTTTGTTTTAATGTATCTAATAGTTTGCATATTGTGTTTTCATTTCACCTACCTTTATCTTCAGTTCTCAATAGGTTCAATTGTAACATTGGGTACCAGTTTTTATCTTTAGTTCTCGGTAGGCTCAATCTTCTATTCTTAAAAAAAATACAAAAAGAAGAAAAAGAGAAAAAAAGAAAAAGGAAAAAGAGAAAAATCAATTTTTGAGTTAAGTTGAATGCTATGTTCAATATTTATTTAAATTTTTCAGTGTCTTACATTTTTATATGCATTTATTTTGTTTAGCAGCCTGGACCTGCTTTCTGCATTTAGTTTTTGAATTTATTTTGTCTAACAACCTAGGCACCGCTTTCTGCATTTAATTTATGAATTTATTTTATCCAACAACCTGGGCACCGTTTTCTGTATTTAGTTTATAAATTTATTTTATCCAGTAGTTTAGGCACTGCTTTTTGCATTTAGTTTATGAATTTATTTTGTCTAACAGCCTAGGTATCGCTTTTTGCATTTACTTTATGAATTTATTTTATCCAATAGCTTGGGCACCGCTTTCTGCATTTATTTTATGAATTTATTTTGTCCAGCAGCTTGGACACCGCTTTCTGCATTTTAATTTATGAATTTATTTTGTCGAACAGTTTGGGCACCACTTTTTGCATTTACTTTATTAATCTATTTTGTCTAATAGTTTGGGCATCGCTTTCTGCATTTTACTTTATGAATTTATTTTGTCCAATAGTTTGGGCACCGCTTTTTGCATTTACTTTATGAATTTATTTTGTCTAACAGTTTGGGCACCGCTTTCTACTTTTTAATTTATGAACTTATTTTGTCCAACAATTTGGGCACTGCTTTATGCATTTACTTTATTAATTTATTTTGTCCAACAGTTTGGGCTCCGCTTTCTGCGTTTTACTTTATGAATTTATTTTGTCAAACAGCCTGCACTCGCTTTCTGTCTATTCAACTTTGGCAGCCCAAACTTTACATTCATTAACCTTGGTAGCCTAAGATCATGCATTCGTCCAGCAGTTTGATCGGCATCTGTTTATTTACATTTTCAAGTTGACAGTTCAACTTTGCATTTATCAACCTTGGCAGCCCAAGGTCATGCATCCGTCCAGCAGTTTGGTCGACATCTGTTTATTTACATTTTCAAGTTTGGTAGCCCAGGCCTTGCATTGCAGTTTATGATTTCTAACAGTTCCGGATCATTCATTTATATTTTCAAGTTGGCAGCCCAACTTTACATTCATCAACTTTGGCAACCTAAGGTCATACATCCGTCTAGCAGCTTGTTTGACATCTGTTTATTTATATTTCAAATTTGATAGCCCAAACTTGCATTCATCAACTTTGGTATCTCAAGGTCATGCATTCGTCTAACAGCCTGGTCGGCATCTGTTTATTTACATTTCAAGTTGGTAGCCTAACTTTGTAGTCATCGACCTTGGCAGCCCAAGGTCATGCATTTGTTCAGCAGCTTGAACGGTATATATTTATTTACTTTTTCAAGTGTAGTAGCCCAGACATTGCATTTGACTTATTAGTAATTATTTTGTCTAGCAACCTGGATTCATCTTTAGTCTATCAGTTCAAGTATTTTATTTTATCTTGCAATCTTTACCGTTTTATGTTATCTTTGTTTAACAGTTCAAAAGTCGTAGTTCCTTCTCTCTTTCGATCACAAGTTTCGAAAATTTTTAATTCTTACATTACTATTTGCAGTTGTGTTTTGAATCCATAGTTTACTTGCGTCTGAATTACGTTTGACCTGATTCCCTTCATCGGAATACATAGACAGCTCCTAGAGAGTTCGGTCGCATGTTTTTCTATATTTATGTGTTCATTGGTTTTAGTGCATCACATCCTCATATTGTGCATGTTTACATTTGCATTTATTTTCATATTTAGATAAGTCAAAATTTGGTATTGTTTACGTTTTTGTATAAAATTTCTGCGAGATTCCCGATAAAGAGGCAAACTGTAGATATCAAATTTTGATATACCATTTATTTTCTGACGTTAGGGGGTATTTTTTTTCTATTTTTTGGGTCAAATTCTGATTTTTGAGCAAAAAAGGCAAAGTCAACTATTTCGGGGTCAAAATAGTAATTTTTAATTGTAAATATATTTCATTAGTTGCGGGAGGTTTAAATTTATTTTTATACTTTTATACACATTTTTAAACTTTTGTAATTTTCAGATTTAATTGATGTTTTTCCGTATATTTTGACAGTTCAGGGGCAAATGGTAATTTCACCTTACGAACACTATTTTTGCTCATTTCGAACCTCAAATTTATTTTTCTTACTCTTTAAGCATGTTTCTAAATTTTACTGATTTTTTCATGGCTAATTGTTATTTTTTCTGCAAATACTGCGTTAAGGGGCAAAATAGTCATTTCACATCCAAAACACATATTTGTCAAGTTTTTGGAGTTTCTAAAATCATTTTTAAGTTTTTTAGCGTATTTTTAATTTTTGGTAATTTTTTGAGATCATTTTTTATTTTGTTGTAAATGCTGGATTTAGGGAGTAAGGTGGTATTTTGCATAGGAATTTATTTTTTGCCCGATTTTTTTAATAAATATATTATATGCACTTTCTTTGTTTTTTTAATTTTTTGGATGTTTTAAAAAGGTCATGATATTTTTTTAATTTTTTAGTCTTAAGTTTTAATTTTAAATTTAATTTTTGTGGGTCAAAAGTCAATTTTAGGGACAAAAAGGTAATTTTCATTGTTAGGGACGTTTTTTATTTTTAATCATTTCTATGCACTATAAATAGCTTATTTTTAGAGGAGAAAAAAGGGAAGAAAAAAAAATCTAAAGAGAGTTTTTAATTTTTAGTTTTTAGTTTTATCTATTACATCAGGAACACAAAAAACACACTTTTTTCTAGATATATCTCCAAGATTTCACCAAGAACACATACTAGACTTTAGTTTATCTTCAAACATACACCTAAAATACCTAAAACACACACTAGTACATGTTCAAACCTACACTTAGAACACCTAGAACACACAGTATATTTTTTAATACATCTTCAAGCCTACGCCAAAAATACTAAGAATGCATATTAAATTCCAAGACCGTCTTACACACTTCACATATTTCTCTCTCACACACTTCCCACAACTCACACACACTTCCCACATAAACTCACTTTCTCTCTCACACACTACACACACTGCTCATAAAACAAATCCACTCACATTCACACACCTCACACACATTCACATACATCAGTTCCACATAATCACTCACTCACACATAGTTCACTCTCTCTTACACACACAGAGTCACCATTTCACACACAATCTTACAACACAAATAGTTCACACACAGACATACACTCCAGCACACAATCAGCTCACAAACATAGTTCTTCAGGCGCTTAAACACACACACACAAGCACAAAATCACAATCAAGCATCCACAGTCATACACACACTCACACACACACCCCACTCACATACACCACAATCGCACACACAGTAGTTTCACACACTAACACGCGTTCACAAATACAACATACAGACACATGCTACACACATATTAACACAGATTCAAACACATACAACCACATTCAATCGCACAGTCATAAACACACATGCCCATCACACACAAATACACACGCACAGGAACAAACACAATCAATGTCTCCTCCCCCAGCCTACACACAAAGCCACGCTTTCACCGACATCCTTTTCCCCACCTGCAAAACAAAAGCAGCAAACCATTCTACCTACCAAACCTCAATCTAAATTTGCCCGTCATTTACCCAATTCACAACCAACAATAACCCAACCCATCCTAGAGACAGCCTTCCATCAAACAAAAAACACACCACCACAACCACATTTCACTGTCTTCCCCTGAATTCACAACCGCACAAAGTGTTCTCAATAACCACCATCATCACCTTCCAACCACATGTCCTCATCAGCTTCAAGCCACTGGTCAACCAAAAACGATTCGTCATAGCCACCAACAGTCACATTTTAGCCTCAATTCAACAATGGCAATCACAGAAAATATCAATCAAATCACACCTCCACCTTCTACCACCATCCCTTCGCTTGCCCATAACCTGCAAAAATAGAAACAGACACCAAAACCTCACTAGTCAAATCATCTTGAACCTCTTAGATTGCACCATCGCTAATTACCACCCATAGCCACATCGTAGCCCTCCAATTCCTCACCTACAACCAGCACATCAAAATCAGAATCATTTCCCCTTCCCCCCACCACCGCCTAACAACAGGGTCACACTAGCGCCATCAGCCCCAATTTCAACCACACGCTCCCCACAATCGCAGCAACTCCACCTCAAGACCACCGCCACCGTCATTTCAAGCAACCACACCATCGTTGCCAGTCATCATCACCGAGTTTTGCCCCTTGAATATAGGTAAGTAGCTTTGCTTTTTTTTTTTCCCTCTCTAATCTCTGTTATATAGTCTTCCATTGAAAAAAGGTTGCATGGATATCATTTGATTTGTGATCAATTTGAATTTGGAATCGAGGATTTGAAGAACCAGATCTATGAGGAAACTTCATTGCTAGGATAAAAACTAGAAAGGGAGAAAAAAGATAGATACAGGCGGAGAGGAAGAGGAAATAAAAGAGAAGACATGTGAGATAGGGAGAGCAAGAGAGCTGGAATTGAGAGAGCAGAGAGAAAAAAGACGAGAAAGACGAGAGGAAGCAAGAAGAATCGGAGAGCAGGAGAAAAGAGAAAGAAAGGAAAAGAAAAGTGAAAATGAGAAAGACAAAAGAAAGAAGAATCGGAGAGAACCAGAAAAGGAAAGACGGTGGGGAAGAAAACAAAAGAAAATAGAGAGAGAGAGAGAGAGAGAGAGAGAGAGAGAGAGAGAGAGAGAGAGAGAGAGAGAGAGAAGAACAGAGAGATTTTAGAGAGAAGAAGACAGGATTTTGGGGGAGACGGGTTTGGGTTAAGGAAGAAAACAACAATGGGTTTGGGGGTTTTTCTCTTAATATCTTTTTTTTATTGTGTTTAGCTTCTTTAATTCCAGTATTTTAATTAGTGCTCAACCTGTTTTAGTTAGTTAATTCAATTATTTAGCTTAGTAATTGAGTCATTTTTAGTTAATTAATTTAGTTGAACTCAGTTAGCATTTTCCTATTTTTTAGTTACTTCATTTATAGTGCACCTTTGCATGTTAGTCTAGTATTTGTTTGATTTTTCCAACTTTAGTTTTATTTATTCAGTTTATTTCTTTCTTATTTTTACTTAATTGGATTTTCTCTTATTTGTTTCCTAATCTGCTTAAGCTTGGCTACTAATTGGGCATTTAATTTACCTAATTTAGTTTGTTTGGTTATTGGTTTTAGTAATATATAGCTTAAGTTTTCATTAGGCAATTTTATTATGTTGCAAACATTTATGTATTGGCCCCTTAAGTTTGGGTGTGCATAGAGCATTATTTCTGTGCATGCATTCAAACTTTTTAATTTTATAATTTGACCCCCAGATTTCTGTTTCCTTTTAATTAAGTCCTATGAATTACAATCATGCTTTTTCACTTGCTGGAATTTACATTTGTAACCTCACATTGACGTAATTTGTCAATTATGCTCCACTTTTGCTAAAATTTATTGTTTTGTCCCTCCAAGTTACTTTAATTTTGCATTTCTACCCCTTTAGATTTTGTGAATTTCTAATTTTTATACTCTGAGCTTTATAGAAATTTGCTTGTAGTCTCCTTAGTTTCACAGAATTTATATGTTATCTTAATTTTGCTAGGTTTTCATATTTGGATTTTATTTGTTTATATCAAGATACATTGACATGTTTTTTTTTTCTGTTTTTAAGCATTTGTACCGGGTTTTCAAAGAGATATCCCTATTCCTCATGAATTTCTCTTTATGTGCTTTAATGTGCGCTTATGTGATTTTTTATACATTTTTCTTCATATATTTCTTATTTTACATGCTTTTGTGTATTTATTTCCTTTATGTTATTTGATTTTTCCAATTTTATTATTTGGCAAAAATGTACTATTTTTTGTATTTAACTAGTCAATGTAATAACATAAAAAATATTCCTCATATTTTTAGCAAAATTTGATATTTCAATAGCAAGTGTAATAGATAAGTCATTTTTGCTTCTTCCCCTTCAAGTTGTAAGCCAAATCCCAATGTAATAGTTAGGGCTTATGTGCTTTGGCATGCTTATGTGCTTATTTGTTTTATCGCTTTCCTTTTAGGATTTGCATCTAGATATCATGCTTACGTGTTATGTGCTCTTACGTGCTCCTATGTGTCTTTATATGTTTATTTGCTTTCGATTTATGCTTTATTGCTTTAATTCATGTTTTTATCAGTTTGTTGTTTCGTTACCACACTAGTCCAACGCTAGTTGTGGCTTTATCACTTTTCCGCTAGTCCAACGCTAGTGGGAATCCCTAGAAAAGACTAATCCAATGCTAGACCCTTAAGCTATCTTAGTGATAGTTTCACTCTCGTGTGCATTTCATATGATTTCATACACTAATTTTTAGGAATTTTTTATTTTTGCATGATTTTTGTATATATTTTATTATTGCTATCTATTTTTAGCATTTGATAGTGCATGACATCTAGGTTGCATTTTACTTAGAAGTTAGGTCATTTCGTGTGTTCCGACTCGAAGTAGTCGTCTTCTTACGTAAGAAGCGGTGGATTGACAAGTCGTTCCCCCCTCTGTGAGTAGAAAAATATCAGTCACGAGTTAATAGTCCCCATACCCGTTTTGTTGCATTCCCACTCTCTTTGACACTTATTATCCATAGTATTTTTCTTTCCCGTTAGCATTTCGTTTTGCATATACACTCGTGACTCCCTCGAAGTCTTGACTCGAGTTTCACAATTAATACGATAATTTCGACCAAGTCTCGATGGAACATTTTGACCCTCTCGATACCACATTTAGATTTAGGATTTGCATTTATTTAGATACATTCAAATACGATAGAGTTTAGGGTTAATTTAGAAAAATTTGATTAAACCTCCCAACTAGTTTCGGATAGGTTGAAAGGATGCCTTAGGCGCGAGCCTTTACCTTTCCTTTCTTCAAATGTGACTTCCGGACATTTTTCTTTTGTTTTTTCGTAGACCGGAGTCGAAAAGGGTTTTTAAATGTTTTTCCAAAATTTTATTTTTTGATTTGTTAAATGATTTTTCGGGTGACTTGGTACACCCTAACTCAATACCAAATGGCGACCCCATTTTTTCTAAAATAAAACCCTTTTTCAAAATCAGTTGGCCAAAATTATCGCATTTTTTGTCCCGGTTCTCTTTTGTTTTTTAAAATACCATTTTTTCTAAATAAACACTCTTTCACCAAAAACTCAATTTTTTCTCACACGCGCGCGCGGTTTTTTCGAAAACCTATCTATTCGCAAAGGGTCACTAAACTAGACCACCTTTTTGGGGCGCTACAGTCAATAACCCCACCGTGCATTATTTCGGGACGCGACAGGCATTTTAGTCATTTTCTCATTTCTGGGAGGATAAGACTTTCTTACATTATAAATAACCTATCTGGGATTGAATAAGGAAAGAGAAAAAAAGAAAAGCTTGGAGAGATTTTTTATTTTTTTTTTACACTACATGTACTACCCCAAGAACACACATTACATTTTTAGTACATCTTCAACCTTTCACAAAGAACACTAACAACATGCACTACATTTTTAGTACATTTTCAACCTTTTACCAAAAATACCAAGAACACATACAAAGCAATTAGTTCATCTTCATACAAACACACACCACACACCAAGAACACGCACTCAAAACACACACCACACCAAGAACACACACTACTTCACACACAGTTCACACAACCATTCCCCCATTTCACACACACACACAAACACACTTTAGCTTCTCTCTCACACACTACACACACTGTCACCTCTCACACACAATTCACACACGACTGCTCACACACAACTTCACACAATTTCATACACTTCACACGTTCACACACAATTTCACATTCCAATCACACACACCAAACACACACTCATGCATTCACAGTCATAATTTATACACAGTGACGCACACACATATACACACTGGTACACACATATCACGTACAGATCACAAGTTCCAGCCATTAATTACACCAAAAAGAAAGCACGCTTTCGATTGTATTAACAAGAATCAGGCCCCAGAACTACGTTTTCTACCTTTGGCCTATCACCACCACAAAGCCACCCACAGTCAGTAACACCAACCATCCAAAATGCCTCCAATTACCACCCAAATCAACAGCGAACCACTACAAACATCCACCAGTTCAAAAGCCCACCAATTAGCCACTTGATTCACCACTCAATTCTAGCTCCATGCCTCACTACCGAACCACCTAGTCAGTCACCTTATCGCTATCTTCACCATACAAAGTCACCACCACTACCACTCTGTCCTTATCATTACCATCCCACAAATAAGTTTTCTCTACCTCTCAACAACAACCCAAATAGTCAAGGCAAAATCAACATCTAACAATCACCTGCAGCCCCCAAACAAGCAGAAAAAACATCACAGCATCGTTATCAGCCCCATTTCACCAATTCTTTCACCTGCAATTGTAATCACAAAATCACCACGCAATCCCTTGAACCACTAATATCTCTATCGCCTCTCAGCCAAAATCAGTCATCCAGGCCTCTACAAAATCACCCATAATCCAAAAAACCCAAGCAGATAAGGTCCACAGAAAAGCAACCAGCAACTAAACCACCAGCAACTCCACTATCTGTACCAACACCTTTCCAAGCCAACCCCAATCAAAACGGTTATCACCCACCGTACACGCATCCAATTGCAGCCCTCAAACTACTGCTTTCACTACCATTCTCCACCTTCCCTCTACTAGCCATTTAAACCAATAGCCACCTGCAAATGATCCTAATTCATCTGTTCACCACTACCCTTGAAACTATCCCAATTGCCATCAGAAAAATCACCAGTCAGCCTCCGTCCTCTCTTCCTATGTTGCTAATACCACCATTCCAAGTCATCAGACCCACCCAAAACTCATCAACCCACTCAACTAGCTCACAACTACCACAACCAACCAGCCCACAGCTCCTCCTCTAAACTGCCGAATTCAACTTCCAAAAAACCCCGATCCAAGACCACCACCTCCCAAGCTACACACAACTACCCCCTCTATTGCCAATCCCAATCATTTGCAACAATCATGTGCACCACTATGAGGACAGCAATAGCCCACTATCGTTACTAGAAGCACCATCGTTAGCTAGCCTCTATCTCCCGAACTAGGTAAACCCATTTGTCACCAGATGCTTGTTCTTGTGCTTGAATTGTGATATAATCTGAATAAAGAAGGGATGAATTTTGAGTTCTCGAGTAATTACAGATATGGGAGTTAAATTGTGAATTAGAAATTGGGGGATTTTTCGGTTTTTTGGAGAGGACAATTGGAGAACGAGAGAGAGTGACAGAAAGAGAGAAGACGAGAAGGAGTAGAGAGAGAGAACTAGAAAGATCAGAGAGAAAGAAAAGAAAAAGGAGATGAGAAGAGAAAGAGAAAGAACGAGAGCTGGAGGCGTGAGAAGAGAAAAGAGAAAAAGAGAAGTAGGGAAAAAGAGTAGAGAGCTGGAAAATGGAGAGAAAAGGAACAAGAGCAGTGGGATTTCAGGTAGAGCGAGAGAGAGGGAGAAATTACAAGAGTGAAAGAGCAAAAGATAAAGAGAGAATCAAAAGGGAGAAAAGAGGGAAAGAAACAAGAGAAAAATAGAGAGTGAGTGAATGAGTGAAAGAAGGAAATTGGGACTTGGGGAAGACGAGAGCCAAATCTGGAGTTGGGATTTTGATTTAGGTGAGGAGTTTGATCCTCTTAGAAGATGGTTTCGGTTTAAAGAAACCGAATTTGGAAAATTTGGATCTTTATTTATTATCTTGGTTAATTTGAGTTAATTGGTTAAGGGATTTTTGTTTGAAATGTGGGATTTTTCTATAGTAATGGGTCTTAATTTGTCTGATTGTTTGTTTTAGTTCTTCAATTAATTTGTTTTTATTTAGTTTAATTCAATTAGTTTTTCTAGTTAATCAAGTTCGTATAGTTAATTGATTGAGCATCTTGTTTTGTTTCCCTTTTATTTGTCTTATTTAATTTTGGTTTGATTTAACTGATTATTATTCATTTTGGGCTAATTAAGTTAGTTAATTAGTGGTCTAATTTTGCTTTGTCACTTTATCGTAATAGATATTTATTTGTTCTTAGCCTTTATTTTTTGGTTTTATTTACTATGTCTTGAGCATTTTTCAATTTTTGCATTTAGGTCCATTCATATTACATATTAAACCCCCCCCCCCCAAATTTTACTTTTATTTCAATTAAGTCCCATGGTTTGCAATTTTACCCATATCTGTTGGAATTATGTGTTTCCTCCCCCTTACCTAGTTTAATTTATTGTGCCCCCATGCTTACTAGAATTTATTATTTGGCCCTAGGTTTTGTTTGAATTTGATTTTTAAGCCCTTAGTTTAATAGAATTTGCATTTTACTCCTAATTTGTTAGAATTTTCATGCTTTTGTGATTTATTTTATTAAATAGTGGTACCTTTAACGCTAATGTTCTTAGTATTTAGTACTGGGTCTTCAAATAGAGGTACCCCTATTCCTCGTTAATTTCTTCTTGCGTGGTCCAATGTGCTTCTAAGTGATTTTTTTATGCATTTTCTTCATGTGCTTCTTATTTTACATACTTTTTTTTTGCGTATTTATTTACTTTGTGCTATTTAGTTTTGAATTTTATTATTTGGCAAAAATGTAATAGATGGCTAGATGTTACTATTTTTGCAAGATTATTGTATTAGTTAGCTAATGTAATAGTTAGATTACTTTCCTTTCACATTTAAAAAAATATTTGTGTATTTAGATAGCAAGTGTAATAGATAGACCATTTTTATTTTTTCCCCCTTAAAATGTAGCTCAATCCACTTGATGTAATAGTTAGGGTCTATGTGCCTTTTGTATGCTTATGTGCTTATTTGTTTTATTGCTTTCAGTAGGACTTTTGCATCTAGATATCATGTTTACATGTTATATGCTTCTATGTGATTTATATGCTCCCATATGTTTATTTACTTCAATTATGCTTTTATTCCTGCTTAATTTGTGACGTCACCACATTAGTCCAATGCTAATTGTGGCTTTTTATCACTTCTCGGCTAGTCCAACACTAGAGAAGAACGTTTAGAAAATGGGCCAGTCCAACGCTAGACCCTTAGGTTATTTTGCATTATTTCACCCTTTGCATGCTTTTTTTTCTCACTTCACGCACTTTTCCTTTTTTATTAGGTTTTCTCATTTTGCATGGTTTTTACATATATCATCATCATCATCATCATCATCATCATCATCATTATTATTAGTGTTTATTTTTACATATGTTGGATGGATGGCATTTAGAGTACATTTCACTTAATTTTAGGTCATTTGTGTGCTTCGACTAAAAGTAGTCACCTCCTTACGTGGGAAGCAATGGTGTAACATGTCGTTTCCCCCTCCGTGAGTAAGAAACAATCAGTCACAAGTTTCTTAGCTCCTCGTACCCATTATATTGCATATCCACTTTCTTTGATCACTTACTATCTATATTACTATTTCCCCTTCTTTTTGCATCCCATTCTACATTCACACTCATGACTCCCTCGAGATCTCGCCTCAAGTTTTACAATTAATGTGATAATCTCGATCAAGCCTCAACGGGATATTCCGATCATCCCAATACCCACTCTAGGGTTAGGACTTGCTTCCAATTAGATACATCTAAATGCGATAGAGTTTAGGGTTACTTTAGAAAAATTTGATTAAACCTCGCAACTAGTCTCGGCTAGGTAGAAAGAGTACCTTAGGTGCGAGCATTTTCCTTCCCTTTCTTCAAATATGACTCCAGGACCGTTTTCTCCTATTTTTTTCGTAGACCGAAGTAGGACAAGAATTTTCAAATATTTTTCTAAAATTTTATTTTGTTTTGCTAAATGATTTTTCGGGTGACTTGGTACACCTTAACTTAATACCAATGGCGACTCTATTTTTTAATAAAAAAACCCTTTTTCTAACTATTTGGCCAAAACTATCGCATTTTTTAGCCTCGGTCTTCTTTTGTTTTTCAAAATACCATTTTCTCCAAAAATACACTTTTTTACTAAAAATCTGACTTTTTTTTTTTACACATGCACGATTTTTCCAAAACTTTCTTTTCAAAAAAGTTCACTGGACCGGACCCTTTTTTTGGAGCGTGACAACTAGCAACATCCCCAAAAAGTGTGTTCTTGTTCTATATAAATGATCAAAAGATCATGGATTGGAATAAATTTTTGAAATTTTGCTACTTCAATATTGTTATTGATATGTTAATTCCCTTGCACTGGTATTCAATCAACGTGTTATGATTTTTCTATATTTAACATACCATCATGAATGATTATTTATATGTATATGTGATTTTGATGATGAATTTAAGAAGTTATATTTTGAAAATCTTATACAAAATATTTATACTATTTGTTGCATGAAGAGAGATCGACTGAAAATTTTGTTATCTAGAAGACTTTTCTTTGGAAACTGTACAATGAAAGAAATTTCAAGTTGGAATTTTGTTGCTAGGAATTGTTCTAGGCAGACATATTGACTGTAGGGAACAATTTCCGACCGAAAAATTATAGAAAAAAAATTTTTCTAGGCAAGACTGATAGCTAAAATGGCTACCAGCATAGTTGGCAGCATGCGACAAAAATGCATCCAACCGCGTGTGTGTCAAAAAAGTTCTGGTTATGGCCAGAGCAAAACCAAGCTGGTCAAGAATAATTTCCAATAGAATACTTCTTCGTCGACAGCCAACATAGCTGCCAACATCGTCGGCGACATGCGACTAGAGCTCATTTGGTCATGCATGCTAGAAAATTTCTAGCTGCAACTGCAGTAAAAGGGGGCTAGTTGTGACTAAAAAAGGTTGGCCGCCTAATCGAAGAAGAAGCCACATAACTAGAATGGTTCTAATTGATGACCAGAACCATTCTGGTGGCAGAAGACAGCAACTAGCTAGAGTTTGTCTAGCTAGATGGAAAAGGTTCTGGCAGAAGCTGCCACAGAAGAAAACAAAATTTTGAGGGAGAAGGGTTGTGACCGCATGCAATTTTGGCTTGGAAACCCTGGCCAAAAACCACATCTTTGAGCAACATTCTAAACCAAACAAAAAAGAAATTCTGCTAGACCCTAAAAAAAAAAATTTGCTAGACCCTATTTTTCTATCTCTTTTTGTTAGCTGGCTCAATAATTTTGTTTAACTATTTTTAACTCAAAAACTTCTCAAATGATTGAATTAAATTATTATATGATTATAATTAGTATAGATATAGTTTCATGACTGGTAATTTATATATTCATTTATTTGATTACTATGTTATATGTGACTTATATTTGATAAAATGATAACAATTTGTTTAATTGCATATGGTATGATCAATTTGACCAAATATATGTTGTCATATATGATATATGTGAATTATAAGCTTATGATTTATCCTCAATAAAATATTAAATCATAATAGTTGTAGCACCCTAGAAAATGCACATACAAGAGACATTTTTTTTTCTTATTTAGGGTTAAAGTGTTAATCCTTGATTTATTAGTCGGGAGATTTCTTGAGTTAATTAGGTTAATTAACTAAGATTTTCATTATTAAGCAAGGACATTTAAGCACTACATTTAGAATAATTTTACTTGACCATTTAATTTATATTAGTGTTTAAATTTTGCTTAGCTTATTCTATTATTCTCTAGCCTTTTTACTACTTGAATTTTAGCTCAATTTTACTCAAAAATTTCACTTATTTTCTTGCTTTATTTTCTTTTCCCTTAGCTGAAATTTTTCTCTTTCTTTTCTTTTTCTTTTTGGCCGAAAATTCTTTTTCTTTTTCTTTCCCCTTAGGGCCGGTTTCTCTCTCTCTATTTTTACTCTCTTTTTGCTTTAATAATTTGTGTCCTATTATTGCTTATATTAAGTGATAAGAGTTAATGATCTCCACCAATCAAATTAATCCAAGTAGCTACTCTTGCATTTAAAGACCAACTTTTTTGCTTTACTCTTGTGAGATTTTAATTGGTTGCACTTTCCTCCATTATTCTTCTATTTCTTTTATACTTTCTTGACTGAATTCTCTCCCATTTTCTTCCTCCCTCTTGGCCGAACTCTCTAGACCTCTCTCTACCCTCTCTTGTTCTTCATTTTCTTGAAGCTTTCCTTCCAATTTTAGACAAACTCCACCATAGAAAGTGAGCTTTTCTTCTTCCTAAGCATAGTTCTAAGCTTGTTTAAGGTATGTACTATGAACTCTTACTATTAATTTCAAGTTTTATTTAGGTTTTTGTTCAAGTTTTATATAAACAGTCATGCTGGACCAGCTTTAGTAAAACTTTCATAACTTGATGTAGATAACTTGGATTCGAGTGATTCTTGTTGTTTTAGAAACTAGATTGATAGGGCTTTCCAACGGTGTAAAGCTTGCACTGTGGTTCATTGTGTATTAATCGCAGAAAGTTTGCAAAGTTGGCTGGAAATTTGATTCTGCGTAAAACAGTTTTGATGATGAGTCAAATTGAGGGCTAATTTTGAACCTGTTCTAGTTGGAATTTTAAGTGATGATCTTCACGAAAGTTGTAGCCCTATAAACGTACTTTCAAACCATGTAATCACAATTCCCTGGTTCTTGGTGGATTGACACCCACAAGGGCACGAAGTTGGCTGAAAATCAACCCTGTGCAGATTTGGGTGATTATTCTTGGAGTAGGAATTTTGAATTTGAGTGGAATCTTGATTGAATTTGAGTTTAAATTGAACATAGAAGTTGTAGAACATGTTGAAATGGATTGGGTGGTTGATTTTTCATGCAGGGAAAAATTTGGGTTAGTCCGATTTAAGGGGAAATGCTGCCGAAATTTCGGTAGAATTAAAAGAAGAAAAATGGATAAGTGAAATTTTAAGCCTAGAATGTGTTCAATTGAGGGAAATTTAGGTGCAGGAATTTTTAGAAATGATCTAGTGATAGATTAAGTTTCTTAGAATAAGTAAAACCCTAAACCCTAGAAACCCTAAAACCAAAACCCTAGAAGTAAGTGGGGTATTTTCTTGACTTTTTCTTACTAAATTTACTAGGGTTTTAATTGAGTTTTTATGTTATTATTTCTTTTAAATTTCAGGGTCCGAAAACGCATCACGACCATTTTACGAGATATTTTCTTAGGCATTTCAAGGTGAGTGTCTTTATGTGTGCATGATGCATGTAATGTGCTATTTCCATTTTGTAAATATTATGCCATGACTGCAATCGCTATGTGATTAAATGTGCTACTTGAGGAAAGATGTGTACTTTATCGCATCTATTCCGCAACGTGTTACCTGCTTTCATTACCCAATGTGTTACTTGTGCTTGAGACGTCCGTGACTAACTTCACCGTTATTTCACGGATGGTCAACCCGGCTGCACGTGGGAGGACATAAGGTGTTGGGTGTTTTAGGGTTTGATGTTCTTTCCCTTTTGAGTTGTGAATCCTCAAAGAGGCCAACTCCGGATTGAACCTGCTTGCTTGTTGGCCCTCCAGGGTTGAGAATATCTCCCTGGATGTGGTAGCCTGTACGGAGGTTATAAGGTGAACGGTGGTTAGGGTTCTTGCTTGCTTGCTTGATAATACTGGCATGACTCTTGATACAGACTTGAGCTATTATCTCAGTCCTAACATCGTGATTTCATGGTCAGTGCATGCTCTTCCTGCGGTTAAGCTTGCTTCCGTAGATGAGCCCCGTATCCGCCATTGACTATTTGTTAATTGAAATGTTCATAACTTGTCTACTTAAATTGTCAATTATTTTGTTCAATAAAATAATAGATTTGTGGTATGATTGCATGACTCCGATACTCACTGGGCTATTATAGCTCATTCCATTTTATTTGTTTTCCTTACTCAGGTTTCCTGAAAAATTAAAGCTGGAACGACTGATTTTGAGTATGCTAGATGTCTTCGTTATTGTAATAGCCAAACTGTATTAGGCTATCTTTGTGAAAAAAATCATGTATATTATGACACGTAAACTTTTGATGTGAATTGTACTTTATGTTGAATAAAATGAGTGTATTTTATTTATTCCATTTTATTTTAGTTTATTTTATTTTAAGTTAAGTACGCTCGGACGTTTGTGTGAGTGCGTGAATCGAGACCTGGCGAGAGCTAGGCAGGCAGTCCGCTAAGCCCTTTGGTGCGCCTTTGGGTAAGGTGGGGTTGTCACAATAGTGCCTTCTATTATTATAGTTTAAACAATTCTTATTAGGGCAACTTATTGACCTAACTCAAGATTGTTCTATAAAGAATGTGTTTCTACTGTAGACACCAAATTTTGACACACATTTTATAAAAATATGCGTATTACTTTATTTAGGGGTTATTATGATTTTCAGGGGCTAATTATAATTTTTTTGTGTATATTACGTCTAATTTGTCGTGTCAGGGGCAAAATGGTAATTTCACCATGTAAATATTAGTTTATTTTATTTTATTTCTTAAATACATTGATTTTACTATTTTTATCATTATTTATGATTTTAATGATTTTTAGGAGTCATTCATCATTTATTTAAAATTTTAGTATTTTTTAATTTAATGGCACGTTTCCCAATGCATTCTTTTTATGAGAATTTTTCAAGTGAATTTATTTATGCATAGCTCATATATTCATGAATTTTCCGTATAAATTTCATGATTTTTAGAAATTTTTAATATTTATTTTAATACTTTATTATTATTATTTGTTATTATTATTTTTCTATTAATCGCACATTTTAATGATATGTTAATTTTTAAATTTTTGCAGTAAATTTTATTTATTCGTTTTTTCAGTATTTTTCTTAGTGATTCTAGAGATCCCAATATATTTTATTTTATTATATTTCACTTGTGTTCCTTTACTTCTTCCTAAAAAAAAAAAAAAAAAAAAAAAGAGAAAGAGCAGGCTGCATTTGCAGCCTGCTGCTACTGTAGCAGCATGGGAGCTGCCATCAGAGCAGCCCCATGCCATCATCACAACTCTCCCCAACTCCCCTGCATTTCAGCAGATTTGAGGGGATTTGGGGAGATGGATTTTCTTCCCCTTCTACACACTCAACCTCACTCTCTTCTCACTCGATTTCCCTCTTGCATCCCCTCCCTCGGCTTTCTCTTGCAGCACAGATATCAGAAGCACACACACATCCCCTGCATACCTCACCTCACTCTTTTCTCTCTCGGTACTTGACACAATCCTCACTACACTTCACTGGCACAAAAAAATTCACTCCATTTTTCCCTGTAAATTCTGCACTCACAGCTCACAGCAACACACACTCGACCCTTTCCCTGCACAATTCACAGGCACACCTCACACACCAACACCACACGCTACACACACCTAGACCTCACTCACACTCACCTGCACAAAGCTCTTCCATTCACCTGCACTCTCAACTCACCAGACATTCCCCACTTCCACTTGCACAACACAAGCCCCACTCTCCTCTCACTTTTCCACTGATCTGCACACAATTGCACCTCACTTCACCAGAAACACGCACAACACACACTCACCTGCATTCACACACTCGCACAGAACACACGCACAACACACACTCACCTGCATTCACACACTCGCATAGAACACACGCACAACACACACTCACCTGCATTCACTCACAACTCACACAGACACACAAACACACACATCACGCGCCACATTCACAGATTGCAGCAAAACACATCTCACTCACATTCAAGCACGTTACACACCCCTGCATACACAATTCCAGCACACACAACACACAAACAAAACACATTCATACCCACACACACGCACACACCTGCATCTCACTCACAATTGCAGCACACACACACACATCAGCCCACACATACACACACCTGCACAAAATCAGCATAAAAAAAAAAAAACAACAACAACAGCAGCAGCAACAACAGTCAACACCAGACGCCACCACCTCCACCAGTGACGCCACCGGAAACCACCATCCTCACCATTTCTCCCCCCCTAAATCAGGTAAAGTTCTTGACTATTCCTTTAATTTGGTCCTATAAAATGTTTAATATGTGAAAATTTTGGGTGCCCCCGATAGATATAGGATGATTTGAACATAGAAGGGTGGGAAATTGGATTGTTTAATAGTAAAAAAAAAAAAAAAGGGGAAATCGAAAACAGAGAGAGAAATAGAGAGTGAGAGCCGGAAAAGAAAAAAAAAAGACCGAGAGAAAGAGAGAGGGAGAGACTACAGAGAGAAGTCCGGAGAGAGATTCCGGCGAGAGAGAGAGAGAGTGAGCCGGACGGCGAGAGGGAAGAAGACGGACCAGGGGGGAAAAGAACCAGGCGAGGAAGAGAGAAAAGAAAGAAGAAGAAAGAAGAAGAAAGAAAGAAAGAAAGAAAAGAAAGAGAAAGAAAGAAAAGAGAGAAAAAGAGAAAAGAAAAAAAGAAAAAAATCTGGGAAAACGTTAAAAAAAAAAAAAAGTTTTTAGTGAAACTACGTCGTTTTGACGTAGTTTCACTCAAAACTACGTCGTTTTGGTTAGTTTAGTTTTTTTAATTTATTTTTAATTAATAATAGATATTTATTTTATAGTCCTTATGCTTTCATTAATGCTACTGTGGCCCCGAAATTTTCTGATTTGTGCATTTAAGTTTCTGTTTTTTATAGATTGACCCCCATAATTTTATTTTCTTTGCAATTAGGTCCCGATTAATTGCATTTAGGTCCCCCAACTTTTAGATATTTATAATTTTTGCCCCTGCACTATTTAATTTCTATTTTTGACCCCTACATTTCTCGGTAATTACATTCTAACCCCTAGATTTTGTTGAAATTGCATTTTTACCCTCTGATATTTATGAAAATTGCAATTTTGCCTCCCAAACTTGCTGTTATTATATTTAAAGCTTTAAACGTTGCTGAAAATTGCATTTTGGCCCTTATACATTGCTGGAAATTCTATTTTTGCCCTAGGATATTGCTGGAATTTTACATTTTCACCCCTCAAGTAGCTAGAACTTGAATTTTAGCCTTGAATGTTTGCTGGAATTGTATTCTTTACTCTCCAAGTTGCTGGAATTATATTTTTAGCTTTAAGTATTGCTGGAATTTTTGTTTTTGGACATTATAGTTGCTGAAAATTATGTTTTAGCCTTTAAATTCATTGTAAACTATGTCATTACCGTAAGTAGGGTTTAAAAATTATAATTTTACCTTTTTACTTGTTGCAAATTACATTTTCACTTTAGAATATTGCTTAAATTTTTCACTTTTAATTCAAATCTTATAATATTTTATTTTTGCAAAAAAAAATATTAATTAAAATTAGTTAAGTCCTCAAAGCTTTAAATTATTTCTTTTTACATTTTCTTTATTTATTTTTATCAAACTTATAATTAATGTTCTAAAATGGGGTCTTGTTAGTCTAATTAATGTGCAAATTAGTTTCCTTTATTTTCATTTTAGTTATTTTAATAATCATTATTTGGGGTGTTAAAAGTTTAAGTACATATTATTGTATTTTATCTTCTATTATTGTTATTTCTTTATTTTTGTTGTTTTGCTTTATTTACCTATTTACTTATTTATTTTTACTTAAACAATTTTCATTTTTCTTCCTAAATAATTAATTATTATTATCATTATTTTCTTTCTTTTACTTTGTTTATTATTGCTATGATTGTTTGAATTATCGTGGTATGTTCATAGTGATCGGTAGGAAATTATTCAATTAGTAGTTTATTTATTTAAATAGTGGTATTTTTGACAAGTTTGTTCATTTTAGTAGCAATTTGTACCGGGTCTTCGAATAGGAGGTACCTCTATTACCTTTTTTATTATTCTTTATGTGCTTTTCCGTGCTCCTATGTGTTTTTCTATGTGTTTTTATGTATTTTGTGCTTATAATTTTATCCATGTGCGAGTGTTTATTTATTTATGTCGTATTATTTACTCGAATTTAATTGTTGATTATTCAAAAATGTAATAGATAGGTAATATTCTATTTAGTAAAAATTTTTTATTTAGGTAGTTAATGTAATAGATAGTTTATGTGTTATCTATTTAACAAAAATCTTATGTATTTTAGATAGAAAAATGTAATAGATAGGTTAGATAGGATATCTTTTATTCGCTTTCCATTTTTAGATTGTAATTAGGTTATTCTCCGGTGTAATAGTTAGGGCTTTGCGTGCTATGTGTGCTATGTGCTTATGTGTTTTATCCGCTTTCTTTAGGATTTTGCATCTAGAATATCATGTTTATGTGTTATGTGCTCCTATGTGCTATTATTTGCTTTTATGTGATTATTGCTTTAATACATGCTTTATTTATTTACTTGCTTTAATTATATATGTGTATCGTCGCCACACTAGTCCAAAGCTAGTTGTGGTTAATTCCGGTTTCTTCGCTAGTCCAACGCTAGCGGAGAACTTATAGAAAATAGGCTAGTCCAATGCTAAGCCTTTAGGTCATTTTAGCATTAGGAACATTTTTCGTATGCATTTCATGACATTTCACACACATTTTATCTTTTTAGGCTTTTCCCATTTTCTATGAGTTTTTTTATACATATACTTTATAACTTATTACTTATTTTAACATCTATTTGGTGCATAACTTTTGGATTCCACTACACATAGAATCTTAGGTCATTTGCGTGATTTTGACTAAGAAATAGTCATCTACTCACGTGGGAAGCGATGGCGTACATGTCGTTCTCCCCTCCGTGAGTAGAAACAGTTAGTCACGAGCCCATTTCGTCTCCCGTACCCGTTATGTTGCATCCCTACTTTCTTTGTTCACTTACTATCTATACTACTATTTTTCTTTTCTTTTGCATTCCATTTTTGCACCTATACTCGTGACTCCGTCGAGGTCTACATTCGGGTTTCGCAATTAATGCGATAATTCCGACTAAACCTCAATGGAACATTTGGTCCCTTAACGATATCCATTTTAGGACTAGATTTGCATTCATATAGTTGCATCCAAATGCGATAAAATTTTAGGGTTATATTAGGAAAATTTAGACTAAACCTCGCAACTAGTTTCGGCTAGGTTGAAAGGGTGCCTTAGGCACGAGCCTTTGCCTTCCCTTTCTTCAACTGTGACTCCCGAACCTTTTTCTCTTGTTTTCAAAGACCTGGAGTCGTCTAAAAGGGTTTTCTTGTTTTTTCCTATATTTTTTCCAAAAATCATTTCCTTAAAAAATCATTCTTAATTTTCTTACCTTTTATAAAATATTTTCGGGTGACTTGGTACACCAAAACTCAATACCAAGTGGCGACTCCTTTTTTACTAAAAAACCCTTTTTAGACTCTATTTTCGGGCCCAAAAACCGTCGCATTTCCAAAAGTCCCATTTTAGGCCCTTTTCATTTGCTTTCAAAAATAAAGTATTTCACGTCTTTTGTACAATATTTTCTAAAAATCATTTTACAAATACCTATCCTCTTTTCCCAACAAATAAACACAACAACGCATTTTAATTTTCCTTTTTCCAACTAACACATTCACCACCCTTATTATCATTTTATTATTTTCCTTTTTCGAAAAATGGGGCGCGACATCTACTATGAGATAAGATCTTTAAATAATTGGTATGATTTAACATAAGGCTCGATACTTATTGAACTAATTCAAGATTAAATGTCTTTGAGGCAAAAAGTTAGGGGACATATGTGATGTATATCAATAATTGATAGCCTCACTAACTAGGAATTACAGAAGTTATAACTGGCAATATTACTTGTTGAAATTATTTTTGATTTGTTGAGCTAATTCAAGATTAAAAATAATCGAAATAGGATTCTAGCCCATAAGAATTTTATAAAAATTCTTGAATTAATTATGAGTAATATTGATTTGGACAAAGTAGTAGGAGCAAAACCAAAATTTATTTTATGTTCATATATAGTTTTTATTTTTGTTTTGCTTATTGCATAAAAATGAATTATTATTTTGTCTTTATTTTCATGTTGTAGAAAATGAATAATAACATGAATCCGTGTAATATTATATTTGACAACAAGCCCATTGGCACAAATTTCATGGATTGGGTTCAAAATCTAAGAATTTTTTTAGGTATAAGAAGTTGTTTTATGTCCTTGAGAACTACATTCCTGTGGAGCCCGCTGATGATGTAGATAAAGCAATCAAGAGTGCATATTAGAAATTGTATGTTGTGTCATGCTGGCATCCATGAGTCCTAAGTTGCATGAGTCCTAAGCTGCAAAACATAATAAAGATATTAATACTTTTACGATGGTTCATCATTTGTAGGTATTGTATCACAAAAGATCTAGGAATGAGAGAATTGACATTTCACACAAACTTTCTCATTGCAAGATAGCAACAGGGGCTTCAGCATCTACTCATGTACTGAAGATGATAGGTCTCATTAAAAAAATGAAAGAAATTGGGTTTTGTATTGTATCATCAATTAAGTGTTCACTTGATACTAGAATCCCTACTTCCAAGTTTTTCAAATTTCGTGATAAATTTCAACTTTAATAAAGTGGAGACCTCAACGCTGCCTAAATCATGCTTAAGACAATAGAGGGTTCAATTAAAAAAGAAAAAGGAAATGCCGTGTTGGTCGAACCTTCTAAGAAAAGGAAGTTCAAATCTGACCTTAAGAAGACCAAAAAGAAGGCTCCCAAACCAACACTTAAAAATAAGAAGACAAAAATCCAAAGGGCACTCGCTACCACTGTGGTCAAGATGGACATTAGAAAAGGAAATGTAAGGCTTACGTAAATTTTTATAATTGGAATAAATCTTTCTTAATTCTAAATTTGATTCTTGAGTATTAGATACTAAATATGGATCTTGTGTGTATGTGTTTGTATGTGTGTGTGTATATTTTTGGCAAACCCTGTACATCAGGGGGACTCTAGCCCTAATTTTATTAATAAATTCATACTGGATCTTTTGTGTGTGTGTGTGTGTAAAAATTTAGGAGGTGTTTGATAACACAACTTAGTGCTGAAAATTAATGTATTAAGAGCTTTTTAAATTCAGTGTGTTGGATAATGAAATTCTTTTATCACTTAATACATTAAGCACTTATATTTAATTTGTGTACAAAATATTAAGTGAAAATTTTCACTTAATTTGTTGAATTTTGATACTCTTCCCCTCCTCCTATTACACACACACACATACACACACTTATTCTCACACACTCACCCATGCACACACATACACATACTCTTTATCACGTGCGCAATCTCTCTCTCTCTCTCTTACACATACACACACACTTTCACACAAATACACATATTCTCTCTGTAGACACCAAATTTTGACACACCTTTTGTAAAAAATATGTGTGTTACTTTATTTTAGGGGCATATTTTTTATTTTTTGGGGGTCGAGTACAATTTTCGCGTATTATATCTAATTCGTCACATTAGGGGCAAAATGGTAATTTCACCATGTAAATATTAATTTATTTTATTTTATTTCCTAAATACATAATTTTACTATTTTTATCATTATTTATGATTTTAATAATTTTTAGGAGTCATTCATTATTTATTTTAAATTTTTGTATTTTTTTTATTCAATGGCACGTTTTCCAATACGCTATTTTTATGAGAATTTTCAAGTGAAAAAATTTTATATATGCATTTTGAATACTCATAAATTTTTTGTAAAAATCTCATAATTTTTAGATATCGTTTAGTATTTATTTAATTTTTGTCTTTTTATTTATCAAAGGCACGTTTCCCAAGAATGTGTTAATCTTAAAATTTTTTGAGTGAAAATTATACTATATGTGCTTTATGTGATAATGTATGTTGGGTAAGATTTCTGTAATGTCATTTATTAATTTTCATAAATTTTATAATTTTTTGCTATATTTAGATCACATTTTCCAATGCATTTTTTATTATTTAAAAATTTTCTTTATAAGAATTTTGCATGTGTGCATTTCATAAATTTTATGTAAAGAAAATTTTCATAATTTATTTATTTATTTATTTATCTTAAAGACCATTTGTTATTTATTTAAATTGTATTTTTCTAACGTAGAATTAACTTTTAATTTGTTATACTGAATTTTTCTTTTTTCCTTCTTATAATGTTGTATTTCAATTTTAATGTATAATTTAAAAGAGTGCAAGTAGTTTTTTATTTTATTTTATTTTATTTTTATTTTTTTTATTTTTCTTTGTTTTCTTCATTAAATATTTTAAAAAAAAGAAAAAAAAAGAAAGAAAAAAAAGATGAACAGCAGCAACAGCGTTGCTACTGCTGTTTGTGTTCTGCCATGGCTGAGGGCAGCCATACTTCTTCCCATCCTAACCTACCAACTTCACTCTCTAATCCCATCAATCATTTCTCACCTAAACTACCAAATTTTCAGAGCTTTTGACAAAAAAAAAAAAAATCTGCACACACACTCACCATTCTCTTCTTCTCTTCACTCACAGACAGACATTTCCTCACCTCCTTACTTCCCTCTCGGATCCCTCCCTCTCTACAAAAAAAAAACACACACACAACACACAAACACATTAGACTCCACCTACACACACCCAATTCTCTCCCTCAATCTCTTCCCTCACTTGACTTGCACACAGGCACACACATCCTCCCCCTCTCGGCTCAAGCTTCACCCAACCAAACAACACACAGGCACGCAATTTCCCCCCTGCACCTTCACCACACAGGCACACACACAAACCTGCACCTCACAGCTCACAATCACAGCTCATACACATCCCTACAAGAAAGAACACAACACTCACAGACAACAAAAACACACACCACACTAGCACAACCCTCTCTCGGCCTTCCCTCTCTGCACCTTCACCACACTCACTTCCACCTGCAAACACACAGCTCACACACCAGACGCCTCACTTCCACCTTCCCTCACCAGAACACAAGCACAGACACACACAAATTCACTCACTCTCTCGGCCAAACACACATACACATTACACACACTACACACCTCCACATTACAAACAAACACACAACGCACAAGCATCACTACACACCTGCACATTCAAACCACAAAATCACACCTGCAAAACAAATAACACACACCAGAAGCTACACACGCACACATACACGTATCACCAAGAGCACCACCATCGTTCAACATCAATTCCTGCAAAACCAGCCATCAAATATCCCTTGAATCGCCACCATCAAGCATAAAAAATCCAGCCATAACCGTGGCCTTGCTCCTCCACAGCCACGGCCCACCATTTCGGCTAGTCACCAGGTCGCCTTCATTGGACTACCACGGCACATTCATCAAATTCTTTCGCCATAAATCTGGTAAAATTCTTTGACCCCCCTCCTTTCCTTTTCTATTATCCGAAATTTTATTTGGATTTCATTGTTGAGGATTGAAATTTGATTGAGAAATTAGGGCTTAAATTCTTGGTTTTGAGAGATCTCAGGTAGGAATGTTGAGAAATTGATCAAAGTGAAGAACATAAAGAAAAAAATAAAAAAACAAAAAAAAAGAAGAAAAAGGAAGAGAAAGTTCAACAGAAAAGAGACTGAGAGGGAGAGGGGCGGAGAGCGAAGAGAAGAGAGAGAGACGGAGAGTGAGACCTGCGAGAGAGAAGTCCGGACAGTGAGGAGAAGAGACCGGACGGCGAGACGGGGGGGGAGAACAGAATCGAGGAGGGGGAAAGAAGAAAAGAAATCTGGAAGAAGAAAGAAGGAAAAAGAAGAAAAGAAAGAAAGAAGAAAAGAAGGAAAAAGAAGAAAAGAAAAAAAAAGAAGAAGAAAACGAAAACAAACGAAAATCGGTAAAAAAAAAAAATGTGTTAAGCAAAACTACGTCGTTTCGGCATGAAACGACGTAGTTTTGACTAGTTGCTTTTATTTATTTATTATTTATTATTATTTTAGCAAATTTTGTATTTACGTTTTGCCCCCTCAAGTTTTAATTATTTGATTATGCCTGTTAATACTTTTAGTTTACTTCAATTAAGTCCTTATTTATTTAAGTTAACCCCCTAGAATTTGTAGTTCCTTTTCAATTATGTCCAGAATAATTGCAATTTAGTTTTAAACTTGCTGAAAATTATATTTCCCCTTTTAGCTCTGTCAGAAAATTGCTATTTTAGTCCCTCATGTCTGCTGAAATTACATTTTTATCCTGGATGTTGCTGGAAACTTATAAATTTGGCCCCTCTCTGTTGCTAAAAATTATATTTTTACCCCCCAAACCTTGCTAGAATTTTATTTTTGCCATTATATTTAGCTGGAATTACTTTATTGCCCCCCAACATTGCTGGAAATTCTATTTTTGCCCTAGAATGCTTGCTGGAATTTTATTTTTGTCCCCCCCCCCATCTTGCTGGAATTTTATTTAAGTCACTATACTTTGCTGAAATTTTTATTTTGGCCCCCTATTGCTGTTGGAATTCATATTTTAGTCCTTTGTGTTGCTGGAATTTGTTTTAAAACCTCCATTAACTGTTGAAAATTGTATTTTAGTCTTTTATTTGTGCTGGAATTTATATTCTAATACTTATAGCTGCTGGAATTTTTTATTTTAGCCCTTTTATATAGCTGGATATTGCAATTTGGCCCTATACATTGCTGTAAATTATGTATTATTTAATGACTTTGCTGAAATTATATTCTTGGCCTTAAGTATTGCTGGAAATTTTTATTTTTTGGGCATTATACTTGCAGAAAATTATATTTTAGCCTTTAAATTTGTTGTAAACTATGTCATTACCTTAATTAGGGTTTAAAATTATAATTTTACCCTTTTGTTTGTTGTAAATTACATTTTTACTTTAGAATGTTGCCTAACTTTCCATTTTTAATCCAAATCTTATAATATTTTATTTTTTCCAAAAAGAAAAAAATTAAAATTAGTTAAGTCCTCAAAGATTTAAATTATTTCTATTCACATTTTCTTTATTTATTTTATCAAATTTATAATTGATGTTCTAAAATTGGGTCTTGTTAGTCTAATTAATGTTCAAATTAGTTTCTATATTTCCCTTTTAGTTATTTTGATAATTTTCATTTGGGTGTTAAAAGTTTAAGTATGTATTATTGTGTTTTATCTTCTACTATTTTTTTTTTACTTATTCATTTTCCTTGTTTTACTTTATTTATTTATGCACTTATTTATTTTTACTTAAACAATTTTCATTCTTTTCTAAACACTTAATTATTATTATTTTAATTTTGTCTATTATTGCTATAATTGTTTGAATTATCATAGCATGTTCATGGTGATTGGTATGGAATTATTTAATTAGTAGTTTATTTATTAAATAGTGGTATTTTTAACATGTTTGTTCATTTAGTAGCAATTTGTACCGAGTTTACGAACGGGAGGTATCTCGATTACCCTTTTAATTTCTTTTTACGTGCTCCTACATGCTCCTACGTGTTTTTCTATGTGCTTTCATGTATCTTTGTACTTATAGTTTCTGTTTATCCATGTGTGAGTATTTATTTATTTATGTCATTGTTGTTTATTTGAATTTAATTTTTGATTATTCAAAGAAATGTAATAGATAGGTAATATTCTATTTAGCAAAATTTCTGTATTTAGATAGTTAATGTAATAGATAGTTTATATCTAGTTAACAAAAACTTTTGTATTTTAGTTAGAAAATGTAATAGATAGGTTAGATAGGCTACTTTGATTATCGTTTCCATTTTAGATTGTAATTAGGCTTCTCCGGTGTAATAGTTAGGTTTTTGTGTGCTATGTGCTTATGTGTTTTATTTGCTTTCTTTAAGAATTTGCATCTAGAATATCATGCTTCTGTGTTATGTGCTTCTATGTGCTATTATGTGCTTTTATGTGATTATTGCTTCAATCTATGCTTTATTTATTTATTTGCTTTATTATTATATATGTGCATCATCGCCGCACTAGTCCAACGCTAGTTGTGGTTAATTTCGGCTTCTTCGCTAGTCCAACACTAGCGGAGAATTTATAGAAAAATAGACTAATCCAATGCTAGACCTTTAGGTCATTTTAGTTTTAGAATCATTTCTCGTGTGCATTTCATTTCACACACATTTTTATCTTTTTTTAGGCCTTTTCCATTTTGTATGATTTTTATATACTTTATCACTTATTATCTATTTTCAACATCTATCTAGTGCATAACATTTAGATTCCACTACACATAGAATTTTAGGTCATTTGTTGATTTTTGGCTAAGAAACAGTCATCTACTCACGTGTGAAGCGATGGCGTACATGTCGTTCCCCTCTCCGTGAGCAGAAACATCTAGTCACGAGTTCGTTAGTTCCCCGTACCCGTTATGTTTGCATTCCCACTTTCTTTTTTCACTTACTATCTATATTACTATTTTTCTTTCCTTTTGCATTTCGTTTTGCATCTATACTCGTGACTCCATCGAGGTCTAGACTCGGGTTTCGCAATTAATGCGGTAATTCCGACTAAACCGCAATGGAACATTTTGTCCATTAACGACCCACTTTTAGGACTAGATTTGCATTCATATAGTTGCATCCAAATGCGATAAAATCTTAGGGTTATATTAGGAAAATTTAGACTAAACCTCGCAACTAGTTTCGGCTAGGTTGAAAGGGTGCCTTAGGCGCGAGCCTTTGCCTTCCCTTTCTTCAACTGTGACTCCCGAACCTTTTTCTCTTGTTTTCAAAGACCTGGAGTCGTCTAAAAGGGTTTTTCTTGTTTTTCCTTATATTTTTCCAAAAATCATTTCTTTAAATAAATCATTCTTAATTTTCTTACCTTTTATAAAATATTTTCGGGTGACTTGGTACACCAAAACTCAATACCAAGTGGCGACTCCTTTTTCACTAAATAACCCTTTTTAGACTCTATTTTCGGGCCCAAAAACCGTCGCATTTTCAAAGTCCCATTTTAGGCCCTTTTTCTTTTATTTTAAAAATAAAGCATTTGTTTGTCACATTTTTATCGAATCATCTTTTACAAAGCATTTTCTAAAAATTATTTTTTTACAAAAATTTACACGCTTCTTTTTCCAATAAATAAAATCACATTTAATTCTTCATTTTTCTTTTTCCCGACCTCACTCACACATTTATTTTCCTTTTCGAAAAATGGGGCGCGACACTCTCTCCTTTCGTCTCTCACACACACACATACAGACACACACACACTCTCTCTCTTTCTCCCCACACAGTTTATCTTGCATACATGTACATACTTTCTTGCACATATACTTTACACGCACATATGCACACACATACTTTCACATATATATTTTTATCTCTCATATACATGTGCACATATTTTAATTTTTCTCCTTCTCACATACTTACATACATTTTTTACATATATACACATACTTTATCTCTCACACATAAATACACTTATCCGTCTATTTCTCACAAACAAACAATATCTTTCTTTCTCATATACATTATTAATAAATTATTTTAAATTTTTAAGATAAAATAATTATATTTATGAGGGGAGATATTTAAATTCAGTGCATATATTCAGTTAATTATCAAACAGGTAAAACTTAATTAATTCAAGCAACTTAATATTTTCAGCACTTAAATTTCAGACTTCAGAATTTCAGATTTCAGATTTTAGTTTTCAGTTTTAACAAACAGCACCTCAGGGTCTAAAAGATAAGTAGAAAGTTGACTAAAGGAGAAATGGACCTACATATTGTAAATGTTGATGCTTTAGCTGTAGGATATATAGCCTTTCTTTACCTAGCAGATTGATTCTAAATTTGAAGAATTATTATTTCATTCCACCACATGTCAAAAACATTATTTTTATTTTATGTTTGGACATTCATAGGGCTGCAATAATGTAAAAGTATAAATGTTGTTCTTTTTATCGTGATGATGTTTTTTATGGTGCTAGTTATTTGAATAATGGTCTATATATATACTTGATCTAGACAATCCTATTTTCAAATAAACACAAGAAACCAAAAATAGTAATTTTAGAGATTCTTATCTCTGGCATTGTAGACTTGGTTGTATAAATGAGAAGCACATAAATAAATTGCATAAGGATTTTTTGGAGATCATTTATCATTTGACACATGCAAATCTTAGTTTTTAGTAAAAAAAATTGAACAAATCATCCTTTATGGGAAAAGGTGTAACGCCTACTGAATTACTGAATCTCATACATGATAATGTATGTGGACCAATATCAATTCAAGCTAGAGGAGGTTTTTCATACTTCCTTACTTTCACTGATGACTTCTTTGTTGAAGTATAAATTTGAAATTTTTGAAAAATTCAAAGAGTACAAAAGTGAAAATGGAATTCTTAAAGATGTCAAGATTCTCTCAAAGAAAACTATAATTTATGAATGGATTCCTTCATATACACCATTTTTAAATGGTGTATCTGAAAGAAGAAATCAAACATCAGTAGACATGGTTCGTTCCATGATAAGTCATGCAATTCTACTCAAATCATTTTGGAAATATACCTCAAGTTGCCCCATATCTTTTAAATCATGGTCCATCTAAAACTATAGATTCTATCTCATATAAAATATGGTACAAGAAAAAAAACCAAATCTTAAACATATAAAGATTTAGAGATGTCCAACATTTGTTAAAAGAGTATAATTAGATAAGTTTGAATCAATACTAGATAAATGCTATTTTATGGGGTATCCAAAATAGACTTTTGGATATTACTTCTATAATTCAATTAACAAAAGGTATTTGTTTACAACATGCCACATTTATCAAAAAAGAGTTTATTTTTAAAAAAGTTAATGGAAGTAGTATAGAATTTGAAGAAGTTCTTGAATCACAAACTGGAGAGAGTAGCTGCTAATTCTCAGAAGATTCAGGCCATTCAAAACTGGCCTCTGCCTACTACTGTCAGGAGCTAAAGGGATTTCTTGGGCTAACTGGGTACTACTGATAGGTTCATCAGAGACTACGGTAAACTAGCCAGGCATTCAACATATCTCCTCTTAAAAAAATTCTTTTGTTTGGACAGATCAGGCCATTTCTTCTCTTAACCAGTCCAAATCTGCAATGGCCCAACTATCTGTATTGGGCTTACCTAACTTCTCTAAGGAGTTCATCATAGAAACAGATGCCTCTAACCAAGGCATAGGGGCTATATTGACACAAGAGGGCAGACCTATTACTTTTTTTAGTAAGGCATTAACTGCCAAACACCAGGGTTATCTGTATACGAAAAGGAGATGCTTGCAATGGTAAATGCAGTGCAAATGGAAAGCATACTTATTAGGAGGACACTTTATAATAAAGACTGATCACCAAAGCCTCAAATATGTCATGGAGCAGAAAATATCAACACTAGCTCAACAAAAATGGTTGGCAAAATTAATAGGATACGACTATGAAGTTCATGTACAAAAAGATGTGTGAAAACATAGCTGCGAATGATCTTTCCAGATATTCATTTGGTGAACCGACTCACTTTGACCTTCATCAACACTACCCTATTAACTGAAATCCAACAATCTTGATAGAATGATGTGGAACTGTAGAAAATCTTGTAGAAAGTAACTATTGCAGAAAGTAATATATACAAGTAGTACACTTGCGCAAACCAACAATTGAGGAGAAAAGACAAATTGGTTATGGGAGCATATCAGAATCTTAAGAGGAGAATCATATAATTATGGCAATCTAGTAGGTGCAGGAGGTCACTCGGGTATTCAAGTGACTTACAAGAAGCTGAAGGCAGTGTTCTTATAGATATCAAATTTGAGACACTATTTATTTTTCAAATATTGGGAGCATGTTTATATTTTTTGGGTCAAATTCTAATTTTTCAATAAAAAGGGGGGAACAAAATCAAGTAATTTCGGGAGGCAAAATAGTAATTTTCCACTAGTAAATGTTTTTCCATTAGTTTTGGAACTTTTAAATTCATATTTTGTACTTTCATTCGTATTTTTTAAATTTTTATGATTTTTTCGGGTTTAACTTGGTATTTTTCTGCATTTCACCAGCATAGGAGCAAAATGGTAATTTCGCCTCGCAAATACCATTTTCGCCCATTTTTAGTACTAAATTTATTTTTCAAGTTTTTAAGTATGTTTTTAAATTTTTTTAATTTTTTCAGGGACTATCGCTATTTTTTCTGTAAATATCGCGTTTAGGGACAAAATTATCATTTCATATTTCAAACGCATTTTTCACCAATTTTTGAATGTTAAATTTATTTTCTATGATTTTAAGCTCAATTTTAATTTTTGATAATTTTTCGAGGCTAATTGATATTTTTTATATATTTTGACAGTACAGGGGCAAAATAGTTATTTCGCCTCCTGAACATATTTTTAGCCATTTTTGGGCCCCAAATTCATTTTAAGTCTTTTAAGCATGTTTTTAAATTTTTCTAACTTTTTTCAGGGTGAATTGCTATTAATAAATTTATTATTTATGTTTTTCTTAATTTTTTTCATTTTTGTGTTTTAGGGAGAGAACATAGATTTTAATTTTTTGGTAGGGGTAAAGTTGTAATTTTGGTCATCAGGGGCGTTTTGGTCTTTTATTTATTTCTTGGAAGATAAAATCTTTTGTTGCACTATAAATACCTCCACTTGAGGGTTAAAAAATGGGGGAAAAATGAAAAAGTCTAAAGAGAGTTTTTAGTTTTTAGTTACTCCAAGAATACCAAAAACACACTTTTTCCTACATGTATCTTCAAGTTTTCACCAAGAACATTTACTAGGTTTTAGTACATCTTCAAGCCTATACTTAAAACACCTAGAACACACACTAGCACATTTTCAAACCTACACCTAGAACACCTAGAACACACACTAGTACATCTTCAAGCCTACACCTAGAACATCAAGAACACACACTAGTTAATCTCACATGCTATTTCACTTTCTCTCTAACGCACTACACACTCTCCCATACATTTCTTACACTTTCTCTCTCACACACATCACATACTTGCACACGTTCACACACATACCTCTAGTCCCAAACTCACATACTCACACACTCACACATTGCTCATGCAGTCACACACGACTCACATACTCACACACATTCACACATTCTGTAGACACAGCACGCTCAAACACACACCTATCTCACACACACTCACATCTCACAGACATTCATATACACAACTTTACAGAAACATAGTCACACACATTCATACAGCTCACACACAACCACACACGTTAACACACACATTAATCTTCAGTCACAAACACACACTCATCAATCAAGCACAGACATACACACCCAATCTAAATGCCTGTTTCCTCCTCCCTCCCTCATCACCGATTCCACTACTAGCAACAGAGCAACCACTTGAAACCACAAACCAGTCAAACTTCATCACCACAATCCAATCACCCAATGATATCCCATACACACAAACCACAATCAATACCCACTCCGGCAACCCCCACTAGCTGAGCAATCTAGTAACAACCAGCAACTTCCCTTCGTCCATCAACTGCATTAGTTTCAATCTAAGCACTAGTCCATCAATTAATCACTAACACCACAGCCTTCTGTCACTCACCTGATCAACCATAACTACCACAGCAATCCAAAGCCCCACATGACAAACCCTCACCTCCATCCATTACCCCCCAGAACCACCGCCCACAGTTTCCCCTACCTGCAATACCAAACAAACACAAAGACCCATCCTCAATCACAATACCTCAACTCAAACAATTCCAATCATCACCTCCTTATTGCTATCAGAAATCTAGACCCACCAATCATCTCCATCACCAATCTCCCCTGACATCTCTAAGAACCCAACAAGTCACCCACTACCAGAACCCCAATTCACCAAATCAACACACACACACACACTAAGCTATGAGAAAGACTGGGACAACACACAATCAGCATCCACAAATCAGATAGCCACTAGTAGCCTATTGAAACTGTTTGAAATCAGCATCTACCTTTCTCCCTTAAGCCACCAAATAAACCTAATCACCATCGTGGGCAGCAAAGCCACTATCACCTAAATCACACACATAGATATGTTACCTAATTCATAACCAAATAATCAATGCCTAGTTACCAAATTAGTATTTCCACAGTCCGTGATACTTACAATCCACCCCCAACAGCACCAATGACCAGCACAAGCACCACCGCCCCATCCTCTACTCATCAACTACAAAGGCAGTCATCACCGCCAGCTGCCGTCAGCTCCATTGCGTCCACCCTCACTGTCCCCAACCAGGTAATTCTTGAATCCTCACTCAATCCCTTCAAATGGCATCCGTGTGTGATTTTTATGTGCTATTGTTAATAGTTTTGTGATGCTTTGGGCTGATTTGGGAAGTAGATTGAAGCGACTTGTAGAATTGGAAAATCGATTTTGTCAGGGATAGAAACAGAGCGAGACACAGACAAGGGTGAGAATGAAGAGAGAAATTCGAGAATAGAGAGGGAAGATAGAGAGAAAGCAAAGAGAAAGAGAAAGAACTGAGAAAAGAACATTCTGGAAAATTGAGGGAGAAAGATGAGAGAAATAAGGAGAAGTAGGAAGAGAAAAATAGAGGAGAGGAAGAGAGGCAAGAGAGAACACGGCAGAAAAGAAGAAAAGAAGGTGAGAAAAGACAAAAAAAGAAAAAAAGAAAAAGCAAGAGAGAGACTAGAGACGGAGGAAGAAAGAGGGAGAGAAGAAACGGTGAGAAGAAGGAAAAGAAGAAGAGAAAGACCAGAAAGAGGAAAAAGGAAAGATGAGAGAGATTGAGAGAGAGCTGGAACAGAGATTGAGAGAGATGAAGAGGAGAGAAAAATGGAAATTTGGGGAATTTAGTTAAAAAAAATTGATTTTTTTTTAATTTGGTTCTAATTCATCCAGGTTTTTGTTGACTTATCAATTTTGGAATTGTCCCTCTTTTGTTTATTTGTTCTTAACTACTTAATTAGATAATTTGATTCATTAATTTAGTGTTATTTAGTTAATATTTTGTCTTTTGGATTATTTTATAATAAGCAAGTATTTTGGTTATAATTCCTATTTTATTGCATATTTTCAATTGGCCCCGAAATTGTTATATGGCATGCAATTAAGTCCCCCACGATTGTAAATTGACCCTCTAGATTTTACTTTCTTTCAATTAGGTCCTATATCCTTGCAATTTGGCCCCATATTGCTGCAATTTGTCAATGATGTCCCACTTGGGCTAAAATTTTATTTTTGCCCCCTACTTAGCTTTAATTTACAATTATGTCCCATACTTGTTTAAATTTGTGATTTGGCCTCTAGTTTTGCTTGAGACTCCATTTTATTCCCCTAGCCTTGATAGGACTTATATTTTACACCCCAATTTTGCTTTAATTTTCAATTACATTTTTACCCCCTAGACTTGTGTAAAATTTTAATTTCACCCCTTTGGTTAGTTGGATTTCCAATTTTACCCTCGAGACCCTTAGAGTTTAAAATTTTTCTTTTAGCCCCTTAGTGTAAAAGTATTTACATTTTATCATAATTTTTTAGAATTTTATATTTTATGACTTCTTTAAATAATGGTATCGTTAACGTATTTGCTCTTGTTCTTAGCATTTTGTACCGGAGTCTTTCGAGAGATATCCCTATTTCTCGTTAATCTCTCTTTATATGCTTCAATAGTGCCATTATGTGACTTTTATGGATTTTTCTTCATATACTTCTTATTTTACATTTTTTTGGCGTATTTATTTTATGTTGTTTAATTTCGAACTTTATTATTTTGGCAAAAATGTAATATTTTGTATTTAGCTTAGTCAATGTAATAATTAGGTTACATTTTGTATTTTTACAAATATTTGTGTATTTTATATAGTAAGTGTAATAGATAGGTTATTTTACTTTCCCTCTTTTAATTGTAAGCTAAATTCCCCTGGTGTAATAGTTAGGGCTCGTGTGCCTTAGTGTGCTTATGTGCTTACTTGTTTTATCGATTTCCTTAGGATCTTTGCATTTAGATATTATGCCTACGTGTTATGTGTTTCCTACTTGACCTTATATGTCTTTATGCGTTTAATTTTCTTTTGATTCATGTTTACTATTTAATTCATATTTTATGTTATTTCGTCACCACATTTGTCCAACGTTAGTTGTGGCTTTGTCGTTTCCCCGCTAGTTCAACGCTAGTGGGAATCCCTAGAAAGGGTTGGTCCAACGTTAGACCCTTAGGGCATTTTAGTGCTAGGTGCACTCAAGTGCATGTTACATCATTTCATACACTATTCTTTTTTTTTAGTTTTTCATCATTTTGCATGATTTTATAGTATGTATGTAATCATCATTATTATCTACTTTTAAGCATTTGATAGTGTATGACATCTAGGTTGCATTGCACTTAGAAGTTAGGTCATTTTGTGTGATCCGACTTAGAAATAGTCATCTACTTATGTGGGAAGCGGTAGATTGATAGGCCGTTGCCCCCCTCTGTGAGTAGAAAAAGTCAAGTCACGAGTTGTTAGTATCCCGTACCCAGTTATGTTGCATCCCCACTTTCTTGGACACTTACTATCTATACTGTTTTCCTTTTTTTTTTTTTTTGCATTCTATTTTGCATTCACACTTGTGACTCCCTCGAGGTCTCGATTTGAGTTTTGCAGTTAATGCGATAATTCAGACCAAGCCTGGACGGAACATTTTGACCCTTCCTATACTCACATTTAGATTTAGGATTTGCATTCATATAAATACATCTGAACGCGATAGAATTTAGGGGTTAATTTAGAAAATCTTGATTAAACCTCGCTATTAGCCTCGGCTAGGTAGAAAGGGTGTCTTAGGCGTGAGTCTTTGCCTTCCCTTTCTTCAAATGTGATTTCCGGACCTTTTTCTCTTGTTTTTTTCGTAGACCGAAGTTGATAAAGGCTTTTTAAACATATTTAAAAATTTTATTTTTGTTTTTGTCAAACGATTTTTGGGTGACTTGGTACACCCTAAGTCAATACCAAGTGGCGACTCCATTTTTTAAAATAAAACCCTTTTTCAAAATTAGTTGGCCAAAATTGTCGCACTTTTAGCCCTGACCTTATTTTCTTTTAAAATACTATTTTTCCAAAATAACATTTTTTTACTAAAAACTCGATTTTTTCACACACGCACAGTTTTTTCAAAAACTTATCTTTTTGAAAAGAGTCATCGGATTAGACTATCTTTTCAGGGTGCGACAGTCAACTACCCCCTAGTATTTCATCGATTTCGGAACGCGATAGTTCTATTGGAAGAGGTTACACCAACAGGTAGCAGAAGTAGTGATTGCTTGTGAGATGTGCCAGAGGAACAAACCTGATCTTAGTGCATATCCAGGACTTTTACAGCCACTCCCTGTGCCCACTAAGATCTGGACTAAAGTATCCATGGACTTTATAGAAGGGTTGCCATGTCACATGGAAAGGAGGTGATAATGGTGGTTGTGGATAGGTTGAGCTAATATGCCCATTTCATGGCATTACCTCATCCACATATAGCATTAATGGTAGCACAGCCCTTCTTGGATAATGTTTATAAGCTTCATGGTATGCCAGAGTCCATAGTAAGCAACAGAGGTTCTGTATTCATCAACCACTTCTGGAGGGAGTTGTTCAAATTGCAGAGAGTTCAACTTCAATTTTCTACAGCGTACCACTCGCAAACTGACAAGTAGACTAAAGTTGTCAACATGTGCCTAGAAAATTACTTGAGATGCATGACTAGAAACCATCCCAAGGAATGGTTCTCATGGTTACCACTTGTTGAGTATTAGTACAATACCAATTTCCTCTCAGCTATTCAAACCACACCCTTTCATGTTGTCTATGGACAACCTCCACCGTTCCATCTTCCCTACCTAGCTGGCACTTTCACAATAGAGAGCGTGGACAGAAGTTTGGCAACAAGAGAGAGGTTGAGTCACCAATTGAAACATAACCTGCATCAAGCTCAGCATAAAATGAAGCAGTTAGCTGATTGCCATCGGAAGGATAGGGAGTTCAATGTTGAAGATCATGGCTTATGTCAAGCTGCAACCTTATAGGCAGCATTCTATGAAGAAATTCACCTGCCATAAACTATACCCTAGATGCTTTGGACCTTTTCCTATCATAGCTCGAATCGGAAAGGTTGCATATAGACTAGCAGTTACCCCCTCAAGCTAAGATTCATGCCACTTTCCATGTGTCTTAGCTAAAGAAGAAAATTGGAGAATCTCACGTTCCACTGCAGCTTCCTTGCAAGAGTGAATGAACAAGGAAAACTATTGATGGAACCAATGGAGATATTGGATAGAAGGCTAGAGAAAAGTGTAAACGAAACTAGTCACACAGGTTTTGGTCAGATAGAGCAATTCGTTTCCAAAAGATTCCACTTGGGAATACTTGCAGGATCTATAGTAGAGATTTCCTTCATTTTGTCCTTGAGGACAAGGACAATTTTAAAGGAGGGGCGAATTGATAGTAAGTGAAGTAGAAAACGATGTTGTTAGTGATAATTGTAAATGTAACCCAAAAATGATGTCGTTTGTAGAAGGCTAAGTAACCAAATAACACACATGTGGCACAATGTTGATTGGAGGAGAAGCTGGTTAGGGTAGTTAGTTGGTTGGTGAGAAGGTTTTGAATAAAAGGGAAAGAAACTAAATTGTAAATGAGCTGAAAAATTCTCATTATAATCTTTCTTCTTCAGTTTTCTCTTTCAATAAAGTTTTGTTCTATTCCTTTAGCCAACGAAAGGTGTTCTTGTTTTCTCTTTTTTCCTTGCATTGGAAAGGGATTTTCTGCCTTCTGTAACAATTTTCCAAGCAATTTTGCCTATAAAAGCTTGATTTGGCAAACTAGTTGATCTCAATTCCAGACCTCCAATAAACTTTGATGTGCAAATCGAGTCCCTTGATTTCCAATGTATTCCCTATCCTTCACTATTTGTTTACCATATAAATTTTGTAATATTCTTATCAATCGTTGAGCCATATTAACTGGTAATTCAAACATTGATAATGTATACAGCGCAATTAAAGATAATGCATGTTTGACCAAAATAACACGAACCATGAGAGATCATGATGACGATTGAAAACTTTGATATACGCAAAGCAATTTATTCCTTCTATGACTAAATAACTGGGACTTCTTCTTAGCAAAAATTCAAGTCTATACCCAAATATACACCAATCTCCTGTCTCACAGGAATGTTAAAAGTGGTGATACCATAAACCTTGTCTCATCTTTAGCATTAGCACTAAGAATCAAAGTGGACTTATTTTTGTTGATAAGCTAGCCTGAAACATGTGCATAGGCAATTCAAGACCTCGTTCAATTTAGTAGCTACTTGAGATGATGCCACAAAAATTTAAAAAAAAATGCAGTGATTAGCAAACATATATAAAATGAGAAATTCTCATCCCACCTCTTGAAATTGCTATTCCAGGTGATTTCATTGCCATACGCATTGCATAAAACTGATGACAATGTGTGTTGATTAAGGATAAATAAGAAAGTTGATCATGGACATTCTTGCATCAATCCTCTTGTCGGGGTAAAGCAATCTGACAGCTATCCATTCACAGAGACAGAAAATGTAATTGTAGAAATACAATCTCGAATGAGAATTCTCCATTTCTTCGAAAACCCATTTTAAGCAAAACTTGATTGAGGAAAGACCATGACATCTTGCCATACGCCTTACTCATGTCTAACTTGAGAGTTGCCTATTTTTCTTTGCCTTTCTTTCTTCTTCCTCAAATATTCCACTATCTCATGCATGATAAGTACATTGTTGACTCTTGCTTTGCTTGGAAATTTAACAAATTGAGATCTTAGGAAACTTTTGGAACAATATTATTGGCCAAGTCTCACAACTATAAAATCACCAAAAGTAATACATTTTCCTTAGTTCAATAAAAAAGTAAAATGATATTGTATTCATTTTTTCTATATAAATAAATAATCATTTATATATTAAATCTAAGAAATTACAGTCAAATCTAGTGGTAGCATAAACACTGATTTACTGACCGATTTTGAATTCATTTTAGAATTTTGAAATATGTAATTCAATAAATCGATTGATATTTTAATATATACCGAATTCAAAGGTCAAATTCAAATTGGTATTCAGATAGAGGAATTTTTAATTCGGTATTACCGATTTCAAATTTAATTTAATAAATTATATGTGCGTGTGTAATTAGATATATAAATTCAACATATATAGTTAAATATGACTAAGTATAATCTTTATAATTAAAAAAATCTAATGCAATTAGAACCTTAAAGTATAATTGAAGTGGTCTAATTCATATAATCAAGTACACACAATAAGCACAACTTATTTTAAACTTTAATTATAAAGGGTTATATACAGATTTATGAATAATAAATTGTAGTGATTACAATATACCCTTAATATACCCTTACAAGTATATATAAATATTTATATATTAATAAATAACTTGTATTTACACACACACACACACACACAATATATACAAAGTTATCAATTATCAAATGTGACTATTTAATATATATTGAAATTTTATACTTATATAGTATACTACTTAAAATTTGTAACAATAAGTTTCACTTTTTTGATCTTTCATTAAAGACGATTTGTTAATTAATGATAATTGATTATGGATTATTTAATTGGACAATACTTATTGGGGCTAATATATATTTTTGTTTATACTTATTGGACAATACTTATCTAGGAGTATAATTGCTGGGTCAAATTTTTGTTCAAACCAACAATTTCAATTGGTAATTAGCTAAATACCGAATTAGAACTATGAAATTGAATTCAATAATTTTGAATTTGAAATTGAAATTGGTCGGTATTTTTGCTATACCAAATCTACTGAATTTATTTTACCAAATTTACTGAATTTATTTTACCAAATTACCGAATTAACGACCGAGTCATGCCCCTACCATACAAAACATCATTGAAGATTAGGTGTGTGAAAATAAAATAAGATAAAAATTATAAAACAGAAAAAATCCAATCAGCTCAGTCTGAAAAAATAGGGTCGTCAATTTGAAAATAGTTCAGACACCCAAATATATATAGTGTTTGTGTACGTTTTATGATTTTAAAAAATCACGATTATCTAAATCGGTCCATGTACAAGGGTTTATTTTTTATTAAAATATTACTCTATAATTTATGTTAACGAATATGTCTTGATGCCTTTTAAGAAGTGGCGTAGGTAGAAACAAGTGAATGACATGATTATGTGATATGGAACGTTCAATAATGTGATCTAAAATTTTTAAAAACTATAAGAATGTTCTTTGGTAATGATTTTTAAAATTTTTATTTATTAGTATCGATTTGTTGGATACGATTTCTTCTATAATTTGAACAAGTGTTACGTGTAACAAACTTAAAATATTATTTTCATTGTTAATCTAATTTTTGGACAAAGAATATTGTGTGTTTAAATTTTTTATTTCAAATTCAATACTGTTCGGCTAACTTGCATACCGGAATCTGTTCAATCGATGAACAGGTTAACTAATTAATTTTGGTTGGAAGGGCAGAATATAAATAATATTATTGAATTGGTACAAACAAATAGAATGGAGTCAAATTTCAAATTGATTGGTTCCCCTTGCATTGCAGCCCTAATGAGGATCTGAGACAACTCAATTGGACGAAAGAAACAAGGATTGTCGGCCCATTTATGGGCCTCACGATTGCAAAATCTAAGAACATGTACAACATTTTTCTATCTACACCATTTTCCAACAACTTCATCAGCTTCACCAATTCACACCAATTCCCCTCCACTCTGTTTCTTCTAGTCTGACATTCAAAGCCATAATTACAAATTTGACGGACAAGCAATTAGAAAGAGCGCTCGTTGCCACTTTTGCCTCTGCCACACATGTGGGCATCGTCGTGGTAGAAGAAGTATTTCACTTGCATTATGGCCTTTTTCGGTTCTTTTTGAACCTTACGATTGTGGGTTTCAAACAGTTAATCCAATCTTATTTTGGCATCAACGGCAGGCCTTATATGGATGGATGATATTCTTTGCCCATTTTTGCCTGACCGCGGTGGTATGTGATTCAAGCTTGATCGGTTTTTTTTTTTTTTTTTTTGGTCCAACTTTTGCACCAACACCTATGGGACCTTCCACTCCCTGTCCTATTATTCTTTTGGGAAGACCAAGATAGACGAAGGATTAGTAATGGCAGTATCTCGAGTGTGACATTCAGTTTAGACAACTAAAGTTCCACAAATTTCTCGGAGAAAATCTAATTTTGGGTTTTGCTGGGAAGTAAATTTTGATGAGCATAAATTTCATAATTTAATAAAAGTATTCATGTAAATTTTCATTTGGCTAAAAGTTTTGATTTGGATGCAATATTTGGGGTGATTAAGAATGAGGAACTTGTTACTAAAAAGAGCAAGTGGTTAATTATTAGAGTAAAAAGAAAACGTCGTGGATGAAAATTTTTCAGGTGACTCAGACTCTCTCAACAATGAAAGAAACATTAGTGATGATGGGTTGAAGACTCAACATTCTCAAATCCAGTAAATTATTGATTGGGTTGATAATGTGGATTTTATTGGTATTGAGAAATTATTTGAAGATAGAGAATTGAATAATAATAAGACTTTGTTTTCTGGAGTTGATAAATTATTTGAAAAATGTGGTAGTGGATTTTTGGAACTTTCTTGAGGTGAAAATTTTGTCAATAAAGAAGATTATAATTTTATTGGTGATTTTTATGAGTTGTGGTGGTACAATGATGAATGGATTTGTACGAGTAAATATTTTGATCATGAAAAGTAGACTGAAACATTATTTGTGAAGTATAAAACTCGTCCACTGTCGCATGTTAAGATGAATGTCAGTTACAGGGTGTTATAAATTATGCACACAGCAATCGAAATTTGAATGGAGATTTATGCTGGTGATGGAATCGGACTTGATTCAATGGAGAACTTGATTTAAGAGAGACAAAGTTGGAATAATTAAATCAAGCTTTAAATATTCCTATTTGGTTTCTTAGTCGTTTTTAATTTGTAGTAGAATAATTTATTTGACGACTACTTGTATTGGGTATTTTTTGTCTATTAAGTTTAGTTGGTTATAAATAGAGTACTTTTTAGTCCAATTTGTTAGAGAGTCTCAAAGAGCCTAAAGTGATTCCAAAGAGTTCATAGAATTTTTATTGTATAAGATATTAATAATATTGTGAGTCTTTTTATTATTCTTCCACGTATATTTTGTTGTGATTAATTTGCCATCAAATTTGTAATTAAGTGAGTTAATATTTTAACCCATCATTATATGTTTTTGAAAAACGTAAGAGAAACATTTCGTTAATTCAAAGATCAGATACAACTGAGGCATGCTGTCTGACTAAATTTGCTAAATTATGCACTTCTAAGACCTCAGCTCTAGAACATTTAACAAGAAAGACAACATTACGACAGAGCAATGATATGTTTCAGAACAGACACAGATATATTTGCTTTATCCGGTCTCCGAAGCTGTATTAGAATAGACAAGCAATCCGAGAAGAGAATGACCTTTCCCATCTGAAGCTCTGCTGCTGCTTGAAGTCCCGAAAGACAAGCTAATGCCTCAGCCTGAGGTATGTTTTTCCTGCTGATCTTTTACGTGGATAAGAACCACCCTAGTGAAAAAGTTAACAACAAATGATATGCAAGTCAACAACAAATGTTTCTCACTTTGTTCTCTTGAGTATGTTCAGGTTTATTTTCCTAATTTCTTTGAAACTATTCTGGAGAAGATCGAATGTCTTTTTATCCTTGTCTTCTTGTTCTATGAATGTTTTTAACGAGGATAATTCATACTGTTGTAACGCATGGAATGACACAATATTAATAATCCAATTGGTATCATCTACTGAACCAAACGACGTTAATCATTAATGAGATGTAGGTAACCTGTGTTATTCTTATTTCTATTGCTTAGAATAATGCCCGTCCACTTGGAAATTTCTTATGTAAACTCGATTCAATACCTCTACAAGAAATGGACTAGCTATTAATAATATAGGCGAATATTTGAATTGAAAACTATGAAAAAGAAATAATCCGAGGTTAAGAACTCAAAATTATAGAAGTTCTAAAATCAACTTACAAATTAAATAATTGAGGAAAATTAATCACTGTAATACCCAAGACCTTAGAGGGTCCTTTTAGTCATTTATCTTTGGGTGGAAAATGTTAAAACCTTCTTTCCCTCATTTCATCTCAATTTTCTCTTCTTTCCTTTTTCTTATTTCTCCCTCACGGTTTTCTCTCTTCTTCCATCTTCTCTTCCTTGCTTTCTCTCTCTCTCTCTCTCTCTCTCTCACTTCCAAAGAAGAAGGGAACTTTGGAACTTCAACCCAACTTCCTATTTAAGGCATTTTTCTTCCAAACTCTACTCTTTATGGATTTTCTCTATCTTAGTAACTAGGGTAATTAGTGCATAATTAGAAGATTATAGAGTTGTTTATGCCCCTATGAGTTTATGCTTTTTGGTAGTAGTGAGTGTGTGTGAGTTGGAGGGTTGATTTATGGTGGGTTTGAGTGAAAAGTTTGGAGGGATTAATGTATGATTGTGGTGGTGAGTTATGATTTGTGAAGTGTATTGTGTATATATGATGTTTTCTTGACTTATTGTACCATTTGGAGTTGGATTGAGTGTTTGGATTGTGATTTGTGAAGTTTGGATAGTTGAATGTTGATAGATGGTGTTTCAGGCTTGTGTTTGGGTATTTTCGAGTGCCAGCCATGGCACCAGCCGCGTCACGGGTGGAAACCGTGGCTGGAAGGAGCAGCTTTCTGTTCGCGGCCGTGGCCTTGTCCGCGCCGCGGATGGTGAGCCGCGGGTCGCAGTAGGCGAGCAATAGCCGCGGCTTCGTTTTCCCCACCCGCGGTTGAGCCTTTGCAGGCGAGCCGCGGGTGACTTCTTTTGATCCGCGGGCGCGGATCGGTCTTTCCTCACCATTTCGTTTTGCTTTATGTCCTAGATTTAGAGTTAAGCTTCAATTGTGGTTTCTTCACAGGATTAGTGTGTAATTAATTGTTTGATTATGTGTTTTAGGTGAAGACGGTAATAGTATCTTGGATTAATTGATTAGCTTGGATTGAGGTAAGTGGTACCTGTATCCTTTATACTTTTGAAAATGTATTTGTCAGAATGATATTTTATAAACTATTTTGCATATGTAAAATGGCATGAGTATGTATATGTTAATGATTTCCATGGATATGTAAATGTGGTCAAATATGAATGAATGAATGTTTTGTGATCGAGCTCTAGTGTAGAGTAATTATTGACGGGACTAGTTCCTTAAATTGATGTTTGATGTTTGATCTTTGACCTGCGCTAACCGGGGAGTGTTAGCTTATTGTTTTGAACCGTGTTAACCGGAGTTATAGTTAACAACTGGATATCCAGGGTCAATGTGCTTTATTACTTGAGCTCTTTCTTTAGTATCTATATGAAATGTTATGTGGGCTACATTTATTTGAACGAATTATGATTAAAGTGATGATTATTTGAATGATAGCATGTATATGTAAATGTAACGTACTCAGGCCAATAAAGTGATACCTGTACTACTTACTGGGTGAGTTTTCACTCACCCCTTTGTTTTTATACGCAGAGAAGGATGGTTTTGGATTCAAGGATTGGGATTAGCTATTGGAGCCTTTGCCTTAGAAGATGTGGGGTAAGGCTAGAAGTGGTAGTAGATTTTATTTGTTAGTATTTGGTATGTTAAATTAGGATTTATTGTGGAATTCTAGAATGTTAGAACCTTGGTTGTGTATTAGAAGGTTGAAGGTTATTATTTTAAGAATTGTAATATTTGAGATTAATGTATTCTTTAATTTGGATATTTGGGATCGATGTTTATCTTTATTTGTTATTTGGGATAATTTATTTAGATGTTTTGATCTTTTGAGCCTTGTGCCTTAGCGTAATCTAGGCATGGCGGTGCCACGTCTCGGGGCGCGGGGCATGACAATCACAGACAAAAATATATGAGAGTAAAAAAATAAAATAAAGTCATAATATTATTAGCACCTCAAACCAATAGAAACCGTAAAGAAGACTCAAGTAATCTCAAATACTCTTGATAAACTTCTTCACTCCCTTGACTCTTTAGAGTCTCAATTAAACTACCAAATAAATTACTAAAATATTAAATAAAAACTACAAAAAAATTGACCATAATAAAATTAAAAATAGATAGATATTTGTAGGCTTGATTTATCGATAGAAGCACACAAATCCTAGGATAAGATCCAACTAAAACCCAATGTTTGTAGCACAAGACAACTCCCAAAGGAATGTATTGAACAATTAGATGATAAATTAACCAAGTTCTTGAGTAATTTGACTCAAATCGAACCTGCCGAATAAAACCAAGCTATGGAATTGGGAAGCTAGATGTAAATCAAACCCGTTTGGAAAGATTCTAACTTTTGAACAACAAGACTTCAATCAAACTTGATTCTAACTTTTGCAAAAGTAAATCTAGTTCAAACGAGTTGATAGGGACATAAACTATAAGGTTGTAGATTACCACAAGTTGCCTTGATAAAGTCTTGATTTAGTTTTTTTCACAAATAACCAAGAAGAATTCTCTCAAAGACAAACTCAAATTTTATTCATCATCAAAACTTATGAAAAGTAGTATATAAGATAGCCTTATATAGGCAAAAACATACCTAGAAACCTAAAAGAATAATCTACAAACAAGTTAAAACTAAAACAAATACCTACAAAGTCGCAAAAAAAATATAAGAATATGACAAGAACCTGCGACTTGAAACAATGTAAAATCTGTGAAAGTATTCTCCTCGTACTAAAATCTATGGACACTCGCAGATTGTACTGGCAAATTTTCTCTGATGAGAATCCATGGCTAGAATCCGTGGACAAATTTTACTCGTGGATTCTCTCTGATGAGAATCCATATCTCGATCTGCGGCCATTTACTTTATAATCTGCAGACAGATTATTGGTTATGATTTTCCAAGTATTGCCTTCATGTTTTGAGCACTCTAAGCCCTCCATAACACCAAGGTAAGTGGTGGTTTCTTTCTTGTGGATTATTCTCTGAGTATTCTTCTTCGAAACCGCAACTGTATGGACCGCTAGATTATGGATCTTTGATGGATGGTCCTCCACCTCTTTATGTCATGATTAGAACAATTCAAATCCTCACGAACACGTTAAAAATTGATTAATCTTGGTAATGCATCTTGTACATATTCTTGTAATGTCATTTCCATGATTAATCCTTGAGAATTCCGCTCCAAACACATGGATTTTGCCCTTATCACAAGACCTCCAATTTCATGTGAATCTTTTTGTGAATGGTTGTAGCTAGGGCCATCTAGGATGATATCATTTATTATTCTAACATTACCTCCCTTAAATCAAAGTATTCATTGATTCAAATAAAATGGCATTACGAGTATGAATATCCATTGAATATTCTATTGTTGTAAGCATGATGTGTTATATTTTGTAATTGACTTTCATATTCACTAATGGACAAATCTTGTACTTTAATTTCTCACCTAATTTTCTGGAATAAAATATTTACTCGTATAAACTCATTCATCATCGAAAGCACCATAATTTCTCTTATGGGGATCACCAACATAAATCGCCCAAAACAAAAAAATCATAACCTTTGACTTTGTGAAATTTTTACCATCAAATAATCAAAATTTTCACTGTCACAAGCTACAGATAATTTATCCATTCCAATAAAATAAAGTTTTATCCTCAAAAAAATCCTTGTCTTCAACTAATGTCTCAAATCCAATAAAATCTACATTGTCAAACTCAACAATTTCATTAATTTTATAATTCGAAGTGTTCAATCCAACATTAACAATTTTAGGATCAATTTTTCTATTACGATTGAGAGATATCGAGACAACAAAAGTATCTTCATCAATAATTTCTCATTCTTTTTTAACCAAATAAAATTTTTTTTCTTAGTGACAATTCTTTATTATCAATTTTCCCAACTAATATATCCAAATTAAAACTTTCAACCAATTTAAAGTCTACATGAATGCTTTTAGTAAATTTATCCTCATCAAAATTTATCTCTCACCAATAACCAAACTGAGTTTTTTTTTTTTTAACAAATTGGCAAAATTTATATCTCTCCATTTATTTGAGGTACACGAGAATAGAGAAAAATTTTGACTATATATTTTCCTACTTATTGATTTGAACACAATCATGAAAAATAATTTTTCTTCTTTTCCTGAATTTCTTCTAATGAATGATGGATTGAATTCCAACAAGAATACAGTTTAAATCACATCGTTTGAAATATTTTTGCATTATTTTTTTTGCAATTATGTTATTCCTTATCTCCTAGAATAAATGTACAAAATTTTAAATTTTTTTCTATTGATTAAATTCCTGTTGATCATGATAGTACAAAAATTTGATTACTTAGATAAATAAATTATTCCCTCATTTTGTAGTTTTTCTAGCCTCCTTGGATGATAATTGAATCAAACCCTTCAATTTCGTAACACGGCAGCAATTAACAATTGTGACAAAATCCTTTACTCATCTCTCTCTCAACATCCATAATGAATTTGACAATTTAGGATAATGTTGTGGCATAATCTTCAGTATTGGAATAACATAGGACCAATCTTGAGGTCTAACTTTGGTATTTGTATACTTCCAAGCAAATTTTGGGTCCATGACACCCCAGGAAATAATTTGGAGATGATTGTTGAATTTCGGGGCACCATGATTAATCATTTTGAGATAATATCTATGAGATTTATGTCTTATTTCATTAGGATTGAGGTTTTTCATATCGTGATATCTTTATTTCTTAAAGGAAATACTGTAGATGATATTTTGTAGTTCAAGATCAATGGAGCTAACCCAATTTTGAATCCAACTAAGAAAAAAATAAACATTGACTAAGGAAGATACTAGTAGATTTGTGGATCTTACATACGAGAAAAGTTTGGTAAAGATTTAGAAATATTTGACTTCAATAAGATTATGTATCATGTTTAGTGTATCATGTTTAGTGTTTTTTTCATTAGTAAGTTTATGGAGAATCCACGTTAATCATACATATAGGCAACAAAGACGATCTTGAATTACGTCAATGGTACTAAAAGAGATGGTATTTCTTATTTAAACTATAATCCAATTGAGTTTTTATGGACATAGAGATAGTGAATATACATATGATATTATTGAAAGAAAGAGTAGTCTAGGTTATGTGTTTTTTACTGGCTCAAGGGTACTTTCTTGGAATTCTAAGAAGTAACGAGTCATAGCATTTTCTACAGCAAAAGCGGTGTATATTGTAGTAGCTAATAGTGTTACTCAAGCATTGTGTTTAAGACAGATACTTGGTATTTTACAGCACAAGTAAGAAGGTCCCACAAGGATTTACCGTGACAGTAAATTAGCAATTGAATTATCTAAGAATCCAATTTTACATTGTCGTAGTAAGCACGTTGAGATCAAATACCACTTTATACATAAGTTGGCTCATGACAAGGGGATTAAGTTGATTATTATTAGATTAAAGTATAAGTGGCAAATATTTCGGAAGGCTTTAAAAGCAAAATATTCTTGAAGTTGAAGAAAACGTTGGATATTTCCGTAATTGAGGAGATAGTTTAAGGAAAGCTACATAAGGGGATAAAAATACCTAATCTTTTATACTTTAGTCTTTTTTATATTAAGTTAGTGAGCAATATGTTATTTCTTTGTCAGCTGAATTGATCACATTGTAGAGTTATAGAGTTTAGGTATAAAAGTCTCTGTATTTGTTCTTTTCTTATAGTAGCCAGACATAAGTTTGAGAAATTAAAAAGCCCTCTATTATTTTTCTTGTAATTTTTTGCCTAAATACTTGTAGGTTTTATCCATCTAATTAATTTGGATCCATCAACCTTTAATAATGGTTTTACACTGTTATCATATAAACACATACTCCTTAGATTTAGCTTGGTTAAATATGATCTAATTAAGGAACTTCCAAAATCAAACATAAGCTAATACACCATGCCTAATGTCGTCCTTAAAGCTAAATCTTTGTTCCTTTTCCTTTTTATACATAAAAAATGTAAATCTTTCTCATCCATAGGATAACACAACATTGCGTCTTCAAAGCTTAAGTTACTTTTGCTATTGCTTTTATATTTTTGTCTCACAAACAAATAATTTAGTCTTTAGTCACATAGTGTACCAACAGCTTTAGTTATTTTCACACTATGGTTATGATAAAACAAAAATTCATTAAGTTACGCCATTTTTAACATATGATTTTTTGGCAAATCCAACTAGTCATCTTGTTCAAGTGGGGGAGGTTTGATTAGAGCACACGACCGATGGCCAGTTTGAGGCATCAATCCTTTTCCACCTCTCAACATCAAGAAAAAGATGGAAGGAAAGGATATATGCAAGGAAGAGTTTGGCCCCGCACACCATATTTTGAGTGGCTAATATCGAATATGTTATCCACCAGTGTTCCTTGGATATCCAAGTGGACCACGTTCTGAGTTGAATTCTTGTCTTGTTGTTGCTGTAAACACCACTTGCTTTAGATTAACTCTATAATTGGACCAAAGGCCAACATGTCGGAGCACCAAAAATCATGAATGGTTCGATACGAATGTAAGATCATGTTTTGCATGAGGTTCATTATTTGTTTTGGAGATCTGCTCTCTACAGTCTCCACTCTCTAATTCCAACTTGTAAAAGTTTAAATCAATACCATAAGTTGTACTGTCTCACATTCCATGTCAAAAAGATGTGAGATATTTGATTGATTAATAGTAGTGTTAGAAAAAATTGCCCAGATTTTTTGAGTAGTAGGAGTGTGAATGAGTTGAGTTACTATTTGCTCAGTCAATTGTTTGACTCTAACTCAGAGTTGACTGAACTCCAGCTGAATTCAGTGGGCTCGCTAAGCTTGACTAGTCGATATCGAGCATATTGATATTCTATTTGAGTGCTCATCAAACTATTTGAGGATACATAATATTTTTTTAAAATTTAAATTTATCAAAATGTCCATCTTATGCATGTCTCTCTCTCTCTCTCTCTCTCTCTCTCTCTCTCGTCTATTTAGTTCTTCACAAGCTATTGCTTTCTGAGTCCTGGCCTGTTCATCACCGTCATGTTATGCTCTCTCCCCTCCCACTAGAGTCTAGATCTATTCTCTACTGTTTTTATTCTCTTAGTCTTTTTCTCCAATTGCAACATAGAATTCGTGTGTGGTTAGAAGAGGTAAGAGCTGCCTCTAGTTAGAGGAGGAAAGAGCAATCTTGGGCTCTACCCGCTTGGCTACTATCTGATAATTTTTGGTCCTTTTTTTTACTTCTTTATGATGTATGAATTGAGGGGATTCTACTGGTGTAGATTCTTTAGTCTTGGTGATGATTTAAGGTGGAAGATCGGAATGTTTGCTAATGATAGCGTACTATTTGCAAAATTGGAGGATCAGAATGTCTGACAAATGTTGGAGATTCTAGATGACTATAAAAAAGTATCGGGACAAAAGGTAAATATGATGAAATCCAGAATATATTGCGGTAAAAATGTAACCCTTCAGTAGAAGGAAGAGTAGGCTGAGACTCTGGGTTGTTCAATCTAATGAAGGTAAAGGAGATCGAAGAATGAAAAATTTTCATTTGTGAAAGACAAAGTTTGGAAAAAACTAAAAGGGTGGATGGAAGAGGTTCTCTCATAAGCAAGAAGAGAGATATTAATTAAAGTTGCCGGCACAGGCAATGCCAACATATCTTATGTCCTATTTCAAGCTAACAAAAACCATATGTGATGAGATAAAGTCATGGTGAGGAAGTTCTAGTGGGGACATAATGGTTGTGAAAGGAAAACAAGGTAGATGAGTTGGAAGAGATTTTGTTGAAGAAAAGATGAGAGAGGCAGGGGTATTAGAGACTTAGAAGCATTTAACTTGTAGCAAAACGAGGCTAGAGGCTATTAAAGAACCAAACTCACTAGCAACAAAGACCTTGATGGCAAAGTACTTCCCAAACTCAAACTTCAAAATTACCCAGAAAGGATCAAGGCCATCATTTCTTTGGAGAGCATATTGGAAGCTAGGGAACAACTAGTGCGTGTAATTTGATGGAGAATAGGCAATGGCAAATAAGTAAATGTATAGGAGGAACCATGGATTCCCAAACCATAAACCTTGGAGTATCTCAACTCAAAAAGGAGTTATGGCCTGAGGCAAGAGTTTGTGACCTCGCTGAGTATGTAATTGGCCAATGGAGAACTCAATCGTTGCAGTGCCTATTTTTGGAGTATGAATTGGAGTAGATTCAAAAAATTTCCCTCACCTTGGTGGCCTCAGGATAAAATAGTATGGTATTATACAAAAAATGGATTGTTCAAAGTAAAATTAGGTTATCAGTTGGCAATGAACTTGAAGAGGCAAGCAACAAATGAAGGTTCATTATCTATAGGTAGGAAGGAGCATTGGTTATGGAAGAATTGTGGCAAATGGAAATCTCCCCAAGAGTCAAAATTGTAATGAAGAAAGAGTATGAAAAAATATTTTTTATATATTACTTTCACAAATGATACAAATACCCTGTTTATAGGGGTATACAAGTAGATAATATAATGAATCTAGACAAATTGAATCTAATCTATCCAAATCTTATCAAATCTAATATTTTCTTATTCTAATCTATGATTTGAAGTTTAAATATCATATTTACAACTCATAACACTCCCCCTCAAGTTGTAGAAAATTTTGATTGATATAGCTTTTGTCAGTATGTCCGCCAACTGATCCTTTGACTTGACAAATAGAAGCTGCATCACCTAGTCTTCAATATTCTGTTTTATAAAGCGTCGATCCACTTCAATGTGTTTTGTGCGATCATGTTGAATTGGATTATGATTGATATCGATGGTTGTTTTGTTATCACAATGCAAATTCGTTTGTGAACTAGGAGAGAAATCGATATCAGTTATCAATTTCTTAAGAAACAGAAGTTCGCACATAGCCTTAGCCATTCCTCTGAACTCAGCCTCTACACTAGACAATGCCGCCACTACCTTTTGTCGCTTACTCCTCCAAGTAACTAGATTGCAATCAACAAAGGTGAAGTTTCCTTATGTCAATTTTTGATCAATAGCATCTCCGGCCCAATTGGCATCAATGTAACCATCAATATTGAAATGGTTGTTCTTAGAAAATAGAAGATCTTTTCCTAGAGAACCCTTGAAATATCGAAGAATCCATATCACAGCCTCTATATGTTGATTACTAGGATAATCCATGAATCGACTGATTACACTAAAAGCATAGGCAATATCAGAACGAGTGTGAGATAGATAGATCAGCTTACCAACTAACCTCTGATATCATTCTTTATCAGTCGGCTTCTGATCTAAATATTCTTTAAGCCTGTGATTCAAATAATTGGTGTTTTAACCTATTTACAGTCTAGTAATCTAGCTTTAGCCAAGAGATCAAGTACATATTTCCGTTGAGATAGGAATATATCTTGTGATGGTCTTGCCACCTCAATTCTCAAAAAAATTTGAGATTTTTCAAGTTTTTCATCTCGAACTCAGCTGCTAGTTGATCTTGTAGATTAGAAATCTCTTTTTCATCATCTCCTGTGATAATTATATTATCAACATAGATTATTAGAGCCATTACCTTTCCAAGCTGATACTTTAAGAACAAAGTGTGATCTTCGTTATTTTGTCAATATCCATATTTCTTTATGGCCAAGGTAAATTGGCCAAACTAAGCACGCGATGATTGTTTTAATTCATAAAGAGCTTTTTGCAACTTGCATACGACATTTCCATTTGGAGAAATAGTGTACCCTAGTGAAATATTTTTGTACACCTTCTCCTCAAGATCACCACGTAAGAAGGCATTCTTTACATCGAACTGATGTAACGGCCAATCAAGATTAGCTGCAAGAGATAGCAAGACTCTGATAGTATTCAATTTTGCCACCGATGAGAAAGTTTTCTAATAATAAATGTCATATGTTTGTGTATAAACCTTCACCACAAGTCGTGATTATATCGATGAATTGATCCATTAGCTTTGTATTTAATTGTAAAAACTCATTTGCATCCTACATTCTTATTTTCTTCAATCAGTGGGACTAAAGTCCACATGTCCATTTTTTTGGAGTGCTAACATTTCATCTTTAATGGCTTAAGTCCACTTTAGATCACTGAATGCATCTTGTACTCCAGTTGAAATTTTGACTGATGATACATTATGCACAAAAGCCTCTAAGGATTCAAATAGCCTATGAGTAGACACATAATTGGCAATGAAATATTTAGACTTTTTTCCAATGGCATTTGAAGAGTATCGATTCAGTGATTTTCTATGATTATTTCTATCAAGTAGTACATATATAACAGATGAACTTAAATCAGTAATCGGTGAAGATATGACAGGAGTCCTTACTTTAGTAATATTCTTAAGAGAAGATCGATCAGCTACTATATCAGCTGCTTCAGTCGATGTATCAGCAACAACTCTCTGAAAGTCATCAGAAGCTTTATTGATACGCACATGGTTGCGTGAGACCAAGAATGCCTTGAAAATAGGTTGAACAACTCGAATGCTTGACTCCTTTGAAACCTGTCCTAAAGACTCCAAGAATCACGAATTGGTTGCTTTGAAGATTATCCAATCTCGTTGAATGTCCTCCCTTTAGAATTTGCTTCTAGACCCCTAACCAACTTGTGGATTAGATTCCTAGTGGACAAATCCTAAAAGACTGAAAACAAACCAATTGAACAAACTCTAAGCTAGAAACTTGAAACTTAACAAAATCTCTTCGTTAAGAAACAAGGGTAGTTCTTAATCACCAAAGAACTTAAGAGCAATCTCTTCACGAGAAAACACACAATTTTATTAACTCAAAAATCACACATAAATTCGGATGAACAGTAGCATCCCTTATATAGGGTACAAAAAGTGAGAATAAGAAATAAAAGACTACTTGGAAACTAACTTAAACACTAGTTGTAATCTATCACAAATGGTAACTACTAAAGATTACAACTTGTACTCAAAGTAACCTATTAAAACATAAACTTAAACACTTAAAAGCTTCCAAAAATCACTGTTCATGCCTATGTTTAGTGGCCTTGGGCTGAACAATTCTCAAGCCCATCAAACACGACCCATTGGACCTCTACAAGTGCCTTAAGCCTTGATACACCTCATGGACTACTTGAATAGGCTGGATAGCTTGTGTAGCTCTACTAAATCCTTCTTTATATGTACTCTTGATCCACAACCAAAAGATCATATTGTGGCCCAAGTGTCCAAATTGCTCAATATAATCTCCAAGTCCAAGCTCAAGCATAAACTCACGGACAACTCTTGGACAGCTTGCATACAAGATAAATGTCTCCTCAAGCTTGCATCGAGCTACTTGATCAACAACTCCATGATTAGCACGTGTGACTTGTATAGGCATCCTTGGAATCCTATCATTCCTCCTTCCTCGTGAAGATTCATCCTCGAATCGCCTATACCATAAATACAAATATAAGCATCATAGAAAACTTGACTTGAATCAAAGTGTGTACCTTGCAAGACTAGCTCATGTAGCAACTTGATACTCTCATCAATGCACTTAAAGAAATCAACACCATGAGGGTCATACTCAAGTAAGCAAATTGCACGACTTAGAGCATGCCTTAAAACAACAAACTCCCTTCTATGTGCATAATCTCTAAAAACATGTACTAAAATCAACAAGTATGAACTAGATGTAGTGGAAACTTGTGACAAACTAACACAAAAACAAAATAAACTCCACAAACTAGGATAATCAAAAGACGACTCAACATAGTTTTCAACTTCAAAACTCATACTTTGAAGGAAACAAATTAGACACTCTATGCAATGGATATGGAAAAACAGTAAAACATACTAATATAACCTTCTTTAGCAACATATGAACAAAGAAAACAAGTAAACACTCTACACTTCATCATGCAACGAACATTCACGACTACTTATAACAAGAAAAACACTTGGATAGATTGCAAAAACATGAAATTTAACAAGTGCTAACAGAACAATGATGCACATGCATACTAAAATCTCAGTGAAAGAAACAACAAATAGAATGCATGCAAATCTAAACTCATATTAATCCCATCAATGCAAGATGAAAGAACATGTAACAACAACATAAAAAAATCTAATTCATGCTAGTCTAACACAAAACAGAATGCATGTTGCAAATTAAAGCAAATTAAGTGTAAAACGTAATCAAAGTCAACCAAACAAATATTAAAAACATAACCAGAAAGTAAACCAAAAACTTCTAAATGATCACAACTTAGAAATTCCTTCCACCAATCTAGCAAAGTTAACAAATTATTCTCAATGGTGGAAACATGAAAACAAGTCCTTGTGTCCATCGGCTTCTCCTTGGAAATCGTTGGAACCTCCTTGCTAAATGAACACTCAATTGCAGTTGCAAACTTCACATCAAAACAACACATGTGTGGCATCCTTTCTTGAAAGACATTCTGCAAAATCACAACAAAAACACTAGGAAAAGAATAGGTTAAGTGAGTTAGCAAAATAGCTTTCTTCTTTAGAGTACATTGGTACAAGAGAATTTGCCCTCACAAGTAGAACATTCTTGCACTTACTAACTCCCTCATGCTTTTTAGAAGTTTCGCCCCTCAAACTTTTCCTATTTTCACTCTTTTCTTTGTTCTCATCTTACATTCCTCAACTATTCTAAGTTGATCCTTGTATGCTTCAGTTGGACCTTAAAGGTTTCAAGATGATACTCCTCTTGTCCCAAATGAATGAACACAGTGTTTTTAGTATCCATTATAGGTCACCTTCCTATCGAATTGCCATAGGACATCCCAATATAATATGACATGCTTGCATTGGAGCTACATCACATAAGGACTTCATCTTCATATTTTCCTATGGCAAATGACACCACAACTTGTTTTGTTACTTTTAAATCACCAGTATCAGTCATCCATTGCAAGTAGTATGACCTTGGATGCTTCATGGTTGGCAATTGCAACTTCTCTACAAACAAAGTACTAGCAATGTTAGTACAACAACCACTATCCACAATAACATTACATACCTTGTTTTGCACGACACATCTCGTAGTGAAAGATTTGTTCCCTATGCATCTTTTCATCCTCTTCCTTCAGGCTGGATGTCTAGTGTTTTGCATGTGATCAAGGCCTCTCCATAAGGTGGTTCCAATTCATCCGCACCATACTCTTCTTCAACTAATGGAGGCATATCATCATCACTTGATTGTTCACTCTCCAGCATCTCCATTATCTAGCACAATCATCGCCCTTTTACTTGCGCATTGGGCAGCTACGTGGCCATAACCTTGACACTTAAAACACTTAATGTCCCTTTGACGCGTTGGAGCTTCATTCTTACCCTTAGGTTGAGGTTTTGATGAAGACGACTCACCCTTGCCTTTCTCCATTAAAGACATGTCAGACTTAGTTTTCACAAAATCTCGTCGCTTTTGTGTTGCTTGTTCATCCCTTTTGTCACGAGCATCTTTCCATGGAAACCTAGTTGAAGTACCAGCCATACCTCGCCCTCTCCTAGATTTGAGTTGCCTTTCAATTTTCTCAGCTTTTTCCACCAAGTCTTTGAGCTCCACAGTAGTGTTGCAACTCCACAATTTTAGCAATCTCAGGATTGAGACCATCAATGAATCGAGCCATAGTTGCTTCTTCATCCTCATGAACATCACCTCGTATCATCAACATCTCCATCTCTTTGTGATATTCATCAACGGACATCGACCCTTCTGTGAGTTGTTGAAGCCTCCTATGTAGATCCCTTGCATAATGTCTAGGAAATGAAAATGTTTCCTCAAGATGGTCTTCATCTCTCTCCAAGTACTAATTGCAAGGCTCGTCATATCTCCTCCTCGTCTTAACTAGTTGGTCCCACCATACACTAAGCATATTCAACAAATTTCCACAGCAACTAGTTAGGACTTTCTTTGCTTCAGGAGTAATTATGCACATTGAAAACATGATCCACCTTTCGTTCCCATTCAAGATAAGCTTCAAGGATCATTCATGCCGTTGAATGGGGAAATTTTCATCTTTATACTACCAAGATTGCTATCTTGATGGTGTTGAACCTTCCTCCCTCGTCGAGTGATTATGTCATCATACTCGGATGCTTCATCTCCATGATTCTCCTCATTCACCAGATTCCTCGTAACCCTAGTTTGGGCTTTAAAAGCAGACTCCATGCCTTCCATTCTAGCATTCATTTGAGCCAATTGCTCTTGCATAGCTTGCCACATGGACTTCATGTCAAAGTTTTGCTCTACACTGTCATTAGACATGATGAATAAACTAGCAAGAAAGATCGTTAATAATATAGAGAAAATAAAGAAGAATATGTGAAACACTCCCTTAGTGTTTGGCACTTGCTTCCCTCAAGTAGATTGGCTTTTACCCTCGAATGAGCTCACCACTAAGCCTTTACCACTCTTGAGATCACGTCTATATGCCCTTTGATGAAGAGCCTGCTCAATTGTCCTCAACAAAAATAAAGTTAATGTAATCACGAAGAGTAATCAAGAAAATCGAATGATTAGAGTGAGTTTGTTCTCAAGAATTTCAAAGAAGATAGGTGACACAAGATTTAGACTCAAGAAGATACAATTAGAAGTCCTTATTGTGTGGTATCTTGTGTGGAAAATCTTGATTTTCAAAACTTTCTTGAAGAAAATAGTATTCTTGTGAAAAAAATAAAAACTACTTTTCAAAGAAAAACAAGCACACACAAGAATAAAACTTTCCTTATTCAAAGCCACTCCACACTTTCCTTTTTCTTTTTCCTTTCAAACAACCTAGAATTTTTAAAGGAATTGGTTGACTTTCCTTTTCCTCAATCTCGCAAGCCAATTTAGTTGGAAGATTCCTTTTTCCTTAGCTCACACAGATCCAATGCAATTGGAGTCAAAGCTGGTTAATCACGGATGTCAACTTGTCTTGCTTTCCTTTTACTCCCAAGTTCACAGGTTTCTGCACTTTAGAATTAGGAAAGCTGCTTGTTTCCTTTTAAACCAAAACTAGGACAGCGTTGTTCTTTCTCTTAGGAAATTCGTATGAGCTGGAAAATCAAGAAAAAAACTGCTGCTCGATCAAGAACAAATATTCCAGCAAGCTATTCTTCCAGAAAACAACAATTCCAGCTTATCAAACTCTTCAAGAAAAACAATTTCCAGCAAGTCTTCTTCCAGAAAATAAATTCCAGCAAGTCAAAATTACCAAGAAACTCAAGAATTTTGTCTTCTTTGATTCAAGAACTCACAAGGTAAGTTCAAGAACGTCAAGAAACTTCACAAAACAACAAGAAAACAATTCAATCAAATTATGTTAAGGCTTTTTCTACCCCTTCTTTGCACGCCTCGTTCACTTTTTTTTTGTATCTGCACTGGCTCTTTACTATTTCCAAGTGCAAGCCTTTTTTTTTTTTAAATCAAACAGCAGCAAAATACTTTCAAGAAAATTTATTTGTGGCTTTTAAGACCCAAAAACTTGTTTTCTTGAAAAGTTTTAACACAAGAATTAATCAAGAAAATAAAGAAAACAGTCAAGATAACCAAAATATCACACAAATACCTTAGAATTCTTGATTCGAAAACAATCAAGAATGACTTTAAGACCCTAGAACAATTTATGATGACACTAGAACATGCTAAAATAGCAGGAAAACAACACAAAAAACAAGAGAAACATGGCTGGAATTAACAAGAAAATTTGGACAGATTAGATAACACAAGAAACGACACAAGACGCAAGCACAAGAAGAACAATTGATACAAAAATTAAAAGAAGGGATATATCTAAATTTTCCAAAGGAAAAATTGGATTGAAGAACTTGAAATTTTCAAGGAAGATGGCTCTGATACCACTTGATATGCACATGGTTACGCGAGACCAAGAATGCCTTGAAAATAGGTTGAACAACTCGAATGCTTGACTCTTTGAAACATGTCCTAAGACTCCAAGAATCACGAATTGGATTGCTTTGAAGATTATCCAATCTCAGTTGAATGTCCTCCTTTAGAATTTGCTCTAGACCCCTTATCAACTTGTGGATTAGAATTCCTAGTGGACAAATCTAAAAGACTGAAAACAAACCAATTGAACAAACTCTAAGCTAGAAACTTGAAACTTAACAAAATCTCTTCGTTAAGAAACAAGGGTAGCTTCTTAATCATCAAAGAACTAAGAGCAATCTCTTCACAAGAAAACACATAATTTTATTAACTCAAAAATCACATAAATTCGGATGAACAGTAGCATCCCTTATATAGGGTACAAAAAGTGAGAATAAGGAAATAAAAGACTATTTGGAAACTAACTTAAACACTAGTTGTAATCTATCACAAATGTAAACTACTAAAGATTACAACTTGTACTCAAAGTAACCTATTAAAACATAAACTTAAACACTTAAAAGCTTCCAAAAGTCACTAGTTCATGCCATGTTTAGTAGCCTTGGGCTGAAACAATTCTCAAGTCCATCAAACACGACCCATTGGACCTCCTACAAGTGCCTTAAGCCTTGGTACACCTCATAGACTACTTGAATAGGCTAGATAGCTTGTGTAGCTCTACTAAATCCTTCTTTATATGTACTCTTGATCCACAACCTAAAAGATCATATTATGGTCCAAGTGTCCAAATTGCTCAATATAATCTCCAACTCCAAGCTCAAGCACTAAACTCATGGACAACTCTTGAACAGCTTGAATACAAGATAAATGTCTCCTCAAGCTTGTATCGAGCTACTTGATCAACAACTCCATGATTAGCAGTTGTGATTTATATAGGCATCCTTGGAATCCTATCATTTAGACATCGGAGTCTTTTCATCCTTAGTCATGAGTAAATTGACATGGTTGATTTGTATCGGCACCCAAAAGATTCTCAGTTGTTGGGAAATTAGTATTGGTATTTGGCCATGATGGCCATACTAATCCCGACCAATTCTGTTCTTCTTTATTCTTTATCTCCTTCTGAAGTGAAAAATTAGATACTGATTATGAAAAGAATATCTCCGATTCCAAGAATGTGACATCCATTGTTTCATACATCTTCTTGATGACTGGATCATGACAATGATAACCCTTCTTATGTATAGCATATCATAAGAAAACACATCTAACGACACAAGAGTCCAATTTGCTACACTGATTTTTGTGCAAATGGACAAAAACCACACAACCATCATAGATAGAGCTTGCAATAGAGTCTAAAAATCAATGGCTTTTGAGGGCATCTTGTTCAGAAGATATACTACTATGGTAACGCATCAGACCAATATCAACGAGAAACTTTTGCACCTACCAGCAAGGCACATGTTGTCTCAAGTATGCGTCGATTTTTTCTTTCAGCCACTCAATTTTGCTGTGAAGTTTGAGTGTAGGATGTTTTGTATATAAGACTATTAGTATTGATAAAATCGTAAAATAGTCAATTGTCATACTCACTGCCATTATCAGATTGTAAAACCTTGATTGTAGTTGAAAATTGAGTATGAATCATTGTGTAAAAAATTTGAAGGTATCAAATACTTCACTTTTATTCTTCAACAAATACAACCAAGTAATCTGAACACAATCATCTATGAAGGTTATAAACTACCGAATTCCTATAGATAAAGTAATTAGCGAGGGTCTCTAGACATCGAAATGCACTAAACCATAAAGAACATTACATCGACTCAAGCTGATTAGATATGGAACTCAATCACTTTTTGCTAGAATGCATATGTCACATTTCAAATCAGCAACTTGTATCTTCAGGAATAATTTGGGAAATACACGTCTCATATAACCAAAAGATGGATGTCCTAGTTGTTGACACCATAACTAGATCTCTCGCTCTTTATTTCTTGCGGTGCTTTTCATCCGATTTACCCGTACTGAAATCATTCATGTAGTATAAACCCTCTCTCCTAGTACTATTACCAATTATCTCCTTGGTAAGAATATCTGTTAGAGAGCTAAAATGTCATATATATTATATTTAATTTTCCTTATTTTGGTCAAAGATTGCATTTAATATTTTTATTTATACACTTTTTGATATTTGACCTGAATGTAGGAAATTGAGGAGAAAAGGCTTTAATATTGCAAAATTTTCAGAAGACTTTGTCTGATAGAGCGTAACCACGGTCTACTCATGTTGAGGTGCAGAAATTGTGAATGTGAATTTGGTAGAAGGCTACAATTGGAAGGCCCCACTTTTCTTATTTTGATGAATCTTATTGGAAGGAATTCTTTATTGGTAAGAATTGGAAACAAAAAACAAAAAGGAAAGACGTTGACTTGGGGAAGGAACCAAAGATTAAAAGGAAAGAAATTGAATTTTGGAAGAAAACAAAGAAAGAAGGAAACGTGAAGGAAAAGGGGAAGAAAAAGAACAAAAACATCTGCAAGTCTTCCTACAAAAAGAACGCAGCTTCAATAATCTTCGAGTCTTCTTTAGTTTTAGTTTTTCTCTCTTTTTCTCTCTAAAACAAATTATTGTAATTTGCTTTTGGAATTTGAAGTTGTAATACGCGGCTAGATGTTTCATTGTAGTTGAAGGATAATTGAAGTTATGGTTCTTCTGTGAAATCTAATTATTTTTAATTGTTTTCCGCATTTATGAGTATTTATCTATTTTCTATTTAAATTCAAGGTGATTGTGTTCATTCTTGTGTGATTATTTTGCCAATTAAATAACTGATCACTATTTAATTATCAGATAATCTAAAGCCATCTAAAACGTCAAATCCGTAATTGTTTGATAGTTTTAGTATTGTGGCGAGTGATTAATTCAATTGTAATAGAAACTTTTAGATTATATCACGGGAATAGAATAATCTAATTTAACAAAGCCTCTTAGGTATTTGCTGGTTAGAATTGGTGACTTTTCTAGTTTTAAAGCTATTGAATAATTGAATTCCTAAGGTCTTACCTAGGGTTATTATCTGATTAAGGAATGTAATTAACGGTCTTACCTTGGTTATCGACTACAGTAAGGAAAGGCAGGTTGTTAGAAGCTTCTCAACAACCATAACCAATTTATTCGTGAACGTAGGAATTTATCTTTGCATCGAGGATCAGTTAAATTGAACCAGAGTGGATATTAACCCTTTGACTAGAATCTAGGTTTTATTTGATTTTTTTAACTTAATTTTGTGTTTTTGAGTTTTTTTAAGTTTAAATTTCTTTAGTTTAATTATTCTTCAAACCCCCCATTGTTGTGAATTGAAATAAATAAATCGACCAGTCCCTGTAGATATGACCCTACTCATTACTACACTTCATTTTATTTTTATTATAGTAGAAATTTTATTTTTGCTGATTTGACATCCAACAATATCTTGAAGAAGACAAAAAGTTGCGTACATAGCACTAACACAATTAAGATCGTCTATGATTTGACTCACAAACAATAACTAATTTGACAGAGAGGGAATTATTAAGGTGTTAGGTAAAAGAAGTGATAATGATAAAATAACAATTCCAGCCCCTGTAGCTGGATACTAAACACTATTAGCATTAGAAATCATTGATTGTCTCGGCTGAGTGATGCATGAGAAATCATTTAGATCAATAGTCAAATGATCTGTAGCTCCTGAATCGACTATCCAGCCATTATCCCATTGATCAGGGCTATGATTACCTCGATGTAGGCAAGCTGTTGCGGTATCAACATAAGACAACTGTGCAACATTAAACACTATGGTTGATGTCATTGGATCGGTAGATACTATTGCTACTCTCCCAGAATTCTCATTTTGAGGTGTAGAAGTCGACCGATCAACTTGTCAATTTCGTCCTTTACATTCCTTCAACTAGGTTGGATACCCATGTAACTTGAAACACTTGTCCAGAGTATGCCTTTTTTTTGTGCAATGACTACAGTTGTTTTCTTTAATCAGTGCTTTGGTTTGAGAAAGCATAATCAACTCATCTTTTACTTTCTTAAATGCCATAATAGAGTCGATTTTGTCTTCACCCCTTGTCAGCATTATCGATTTTCTGCTTTCTTTGCATCGAACATAGGCATATGCCTCTTCCCTTTTGGAAATGGTTTCATTCACAGCACATCACTGCGAATCTTATCCAGTCGATCATCTAACTCGTCAAGAAAGATATATACTTTCTTTTTCTGTATTAGAGAGTTATATCTACCGATATCAACAGCACACTCCATTGGGTTAGGCCAACGAAAATCAATTTCTCTCCATAAGCCTTGGAGGTTGTTGTAATATTTCTTAATCAGTCCTCTAGCTTGTCTCATTCTAGTCACCTTCCTCCGCAGATCACACAGTTGGAATATATTTGCCCCATCGAAGTATGTTATAGCAACATCATCCCAAATTGCCTTTGCATTGAAGAAACGAATGAAGTTACCAATCAAGAATGGGTCCATGTTATTTATCAGCCATCCTTTCACAATCGAGTCTTCAATCTGCCACTATTGATATGCAACATCTATTGGTGAAGGTTGAGAAATTTCACCATTGATATATTTCAATTTGTCCTTGCCTGACAAATACATTTTGACAACCTAGGACCATAAGGCATAGTTGGTATCATCCAACTTTATGCCAATATTGACCGTGGATGAATCATTGGTTGGTGTAGTCTTCTAACTCCTATGTAAGACTTCTGCCATTCGTAGAGTCAAGTCTTGTAAAATAAAGGCAACATCACTATGTTGCACCATTTCAGATGATGTTGCCCCATTTCAGATGATGTTGCCATGGTTCTTGATCTATAGTTCTATCCGACATTCAATGATTCTTGCTCTGATACCATGTAAAGAAGAACGAGTATGAAAAATATTTTTTGTATATCGCTTTCACAAATGATACAAATAGCCTATTATAGGTGTATCCAAGTAAAGAATACAATGAATCTAGACAAGTTGAATCTAATCTATTCAAATCTTATCTAATTTAATTTTATCTTATCCTAATCTATGATTTAAAATTTAAATACCATATTTATAATTCATAATAAAAATGTTTTTGTGGGGAGCTTGCAATGGATACTAGCAACTGGGTAGAATATCCAGTTCAAAATGAGGACATGTAGGAGGGGATGCATGAGATGTTGAAGTGAACTTGAACTGTTAAGCATATTTTCTTTAAATGTGAAGGGGCAAAGGAAGTATGAAAAAAAGTGGAAGATATCATTGAATCTATGCATGGAAGGGCCAAGAGCTTTAAGGACCATTTTGCTACAAGAAATAAGAAGAAATGAAGAGGCAGAATTAATAGTTGTGATTACATTACTTATCTGGAAGCGTAAGAATGAAAAAAAAAATCTTTGAAGAGACAAAGAATGGTGCAAAACAAGTTAGTAGCTAAGGTCCTTGGCTAGGTGTTCCAAGCGACACAAGCAAAGAAAGCTAGTAAACAATCAATGTTGAGTGTAAATAGAAGCCACCTACAGAAAGTCATCTAAAGTAGTATGTGGATGCAACTTTAAACAATAAAGGGACTGGAATAAGAGTAATAGTTAGAGGATGTAGATGAGAGATTGAAGTTGTGATGATAGAGAATGTCTTACAATGTTTAAATGTAGAACATGCTGAGACACTTGCAATCTAAAAGCCTTTGGAGTGGGCTAAAGATTTTGGCTTAACTCTCTTTATTTTTGAAGGGGCTGCTCTATGCATAGTAAAGAAGATCAACAGCATGCATGGTAAGCTATCAATGACAAGACACATCATTGATGGAATCAGAGAATATCAAAGAATTTCAAGTAGTGCAAACATGTCAGGTTAACAAAACAAACAATAGGTTGGCTTATGAGGCTTTTAGATTAGCTCTTTTTATTAAGGGCAAAATGTATGGTTTATATCCAAAATTTTGTACTGCATGCAACAATGTACGATTCATCTTAATTAGAATTGTTATTCGAATCGAGCTGTTCGTAAACATAGCTCAGTTCGGCTCATGAAAGCTCGAGTTCGGCTCATTCGTATAGCTAAATAAGCCGAGCTCGAACAAGAAATTGAGCTCGTTTATTAAATGAGCGAATACGAGGCTTGTTCGCGAACGCTCATTTGTGTTTGTGAACAAGGGGCAATAATGTCTTTTCACTCTTATTCTCCATACCTTAATTGACTAAACGAGCTCGTTTATGTTCGCAAACGCTTTTTCACTTGTTTTTGTTAAAAGAGCCGAGCTTATACGAGCTCGTTAGAGCTCGGTTTGTTGGTATTAAACGAACTGAGCTCATTCGAGTTCAGCTCTTTAGTGTTAATGGAGCCAAGCTAAGCTTGAACAAAAAATTTGGCTCGTTTAATAAACGAACCGAGTCGGGACGAGCTTGTTTGTTTATTAAACGAGCTCGAGTTCGAACGCCAAATACTCGGTTCGACTCGGCTCGAATAACACCTCTAATCTTAATGAAATTCTCTACTTTGAGTCAAAAAGAAGGGGGAAATTTGAGTACATGAGGAGAAAGAAGACTTAGATAAACGGATTATTAATCTAAGTTAACAGTTTCTTATAGTCGCGTCAATTGATAGTCGGGAATGTATTAGTAGAGAACTGTGCTCAGCTCGTCCAAAGCCTACACCTACAAACAAAACAATCGCTTAGGATACGTGTCTCTCATTGGAATATTCCGATGCTTAAGTTATTATCAAATCAAGTTTCTTAGTAGATTCAGAGAGCTAAATGTCACGATCCGACTCTACTTTGATGCTAAAGACGAAATTTAGTGGGAAGATGGCAAGAAAGCTCTATAATCGTACAAAGCATTTGGTCAAAGAACATTCTACAACAAGAGATATTTAGCCGACTCAAAGAAGATTCGAGAATTAGCTAGTAAGAATGACATAATCTAGCTAGTTGTAGAATATTCTCGAAAATTACCAATGTAAAGAAAAATTTCATAGAGCCTAGAACATTCCATCTAAATTTCTAGATTCTTGTAGCCTAGAAAGATCTAGAGAACTAATTGTGGCTACATATTTTGGAAGGCCAACAAGTATAAATAGGTCGCCCACCTCATTTGTGCACAACAAATTGAGAGTAAATATAAACTCAAGCATTCCCAAACACTCTTCTGTGCTCAAGTGCTCTTCTAAGTTCCTAAACTTCTCTTTTATCTAAAGTGTTCTTAATTCTCTTTCTACGCACTCAAAGGCTAACTTAGCATCTTCCATAGCAAGATTGTCTAAGTGTTGCACAAGTTAAAGAATTCACCTCGTGACATAAAGATACTAATAATGAGTCTATTTGGATTGCATTTTTCTGAATTTTTTGGGAAAGCTTTTTGAAATTGTGTTTGGATTGGTATAAATTTTTTGAACAGAAAGTGGTTAATTCTCTTCCTATACACTTAAAAGCTTACTTAGCGTCTTCCATAGCAATTGTCTAAGTGCCGCACGGGTTAAAGAATTCACTCCATGACATAAAGCTACTAATAATGAGCATGTTTGGATTGCATTTTTTTTTAATTTTTTGGGAGAGCTTTTTGAAATTGTATTTGGATTGATGTAAATTTTTTGAACGAAAACTGGTTGATGTAAAAATCTCTATTCTTTTTTTTTTTTAACAAAAAGTGGTTGATGTGACAAGCTTTTACAACAAGACAAAAGAGGTCAATATGTCAGACATGAAAAGCAAACACAATAAAAGTGGAGCTTACATTTTTGCTTTTCTCACCCTTCTTCCCCCCTTCATCCCAAACTCCCATAGTTGGACTCAACTTCCATGAACCTCTCCTGGTTAGATTTGGCACCAAGCATCACAGATTGAGTCAATAATTGCGGTCACGAGTTTGGGCTTGTTGAGGGCTTCAAGTCGGCACCAGGTTTACAGCGAGAAGAGATGCGGATGCCTGCTTTCGATGGGAAACGGTGCTAGAGAAGGCCTGGTTGAAAAGGAAACAAAAGGGCCAAGGTGGGTTGAAGAATAAAGTTCCACATTGTGATTGACACAATGGTTTCATTCTAGCCATGATTGTTTGTACAATTTGTTGGTAAATTTCTTTGATTGTGATTTATTGAGCTGGTTAATGTATAAAAGTGTTTATGTTGGCTATAAAGGGGGAGGGGGTTTTTAGTGACAGATTGTAAGGGACATTGGCCACCAGTGCTCACTCTCAATTTCATCTTCCAAATTAATATTGTATTAAAAATTGCCAATGGAAGCTGGTTTCTTGTTCAGCGTCCAAAGCCCTGTGTTCGGTATTTTAAAGCTACGTTTATTGGGACTTATCTTAATTGTCATGCTTTTTTCAATTTTTCTAAATAAATTTTGGAAAAAAAAATTGCTTGCTTTCAACCATAATCGTTAAAATGATGTCTAAGTAGTTAGAAAATTATTTGAACCATCTAAACACTTTTTCACAATAACAATTCACTTAGCAAACAAAGTTAATTCCAAAAAAATTTTCACAATCCAAATACTTTTTCACCTTTTCAAAAGAACCAACAAAAATCCTCCAAATAATTACCCGAATAATTCTCCAAATAATGCATATTCAAGCTGAGCCAATAATTCTTACATATCTTAACTTCATATATATTGGGAGTATTTATACTTTTGGATTCTCCATAGAATAAATATCCATGCGAATGATAGTATATTAAGTTGGTATATAATCATGATTGTTTAAGTCTACTAACATGTATCACTTCACTATAAAAGAATAAATTATAGAACATGTCACAAGGGGTATATGGCATTTTAAAAGATATATCTCAATGGGGTCGTTTGTCATGCATGAAAATTTTGTGAAGAAAAGGAATAAGTTAGAGAAAAACGGCAGAGTATCTTTCCTTTGGTTATGACTCTTGAAAATTTTACTTACTCTCGTAGGACCTTTTCTTTTGAGGGGTGTTTGATAATTCCACTTAATACTGAAAATTAATACATTAAGTGCTTTTTGAATTCAACACGTTTGATAACAAAATTCCTTTGTCACTTAATACAATAAGCACTTATTTAATTTATACACAAAATTTTAAGTGAAAAATTTTCACTTAATTTGCTAAATTTTGAATACATGTAGTATTCTTTTTCTCCTCCACACACGCACTCTCACACTCTTACCGATGCACACACATATACAAACGTATTCTTTCACGCACACATTTATGCACGCGCATACACACACACACACTCAACACACATGCAATCATCTTTGTGCAGATTTATGCACATACACACACACACTCAACACACACACAATCACCGTTGTCAGCGCACACATAAATTTTTTTCCCTCACACATGCAATAACATAAGCTTTCTTTTTATCACATATGCACACTCTTTTTTACATGCACAATCCCTCTCTCACACATGCGTGCACACACTTTGATAAAAATACACACATTCTCTCCCTCTCTCACACATACAAACATACACACGCAAGCACGCATGCATGCATGCACACACAATCCCTACATACGCAGTTTTTCTCACACAGATTCACATATTTTCTTGCACATGCACTCTCACGTGTATACATACATACATAAGTATATTATTTTTTCTCACTTCCACACATATATTTTCTCTTTCACAAACTTCACACACTTTTGTACGTATACATTTTCTACACTTCTACACTTTAACACATATCCACATACTTTCACATACATTCTCACACACAATTCACTTATCCTTTATCTCTCTCAAAGAAATAATATCTTTCTTCATTATGCATATTATTATTTCAACTTTTTATGATAAAATAATTATATTTACAAAGTGAAATATATAAATTCAGTGCATTAATTCAGTTAATTATCAAATAGGTACAATTTTATCAATTCAGTAACTTAATATTTTCAATACTTAAATTTCAGATTTCATATTTCAAACTTCAAACTTCACTTTTACCAAACAACACCTAACTCTCAATGCAAGTAAAAAAGACTATTTCCGTTTTTATGTGAATTGGCTACAATTTGTTCTACGTAAAAGATTTGGCTTTGAAATTCAAAAATTAAAATTGCATTATATGGAGGGAATGATAAAAATCAAATACATTTTAAAGAGGAAATGTAATAAACTGTACGACACTGCATGAAAATAAAACGTTAACATGCAAAATAAAAAAAGTCAATAGCTTATATAGTGATCGTCTAAACAATTATATTTAAAGTCGAAAATTACAATTTGACTTGAATAAAATGAAAACTAGAATGAGAAGAGTAGGGACACATGTCTTCCTCAAAATCATTGCCGTGTGCTCATTCAAATTGCCACGTGTAAAGATTAGACCATAAATGTGTTGTGGACAATAGCTATTATTCATTGAAAATGTAACCAATCAAAATAAGGCAAGTGCTACCATACTATTAATTAATAACTTCATCCAAAGAACTATAAAAAAAGATTTGCAACACTATTTGGTAATGATTTTAATCTCAATTTCTAATTACTTTTTTTTTTAACTTATACGCTCTTAGGTAATTGATCTTATTGCAGTTACGTATTTTTGTTATACCTATTCATCTTTGACTTAAGCATTGCAACTATCTCACGGATCTCAAATCCTAGGTCGTAACTTCATATGTACTAATTCGTACCAGTCTATTTATCCAACATAAGGCTACTATTTAAATTGTGGTTACTCATTAAGATCTGAGCTAGGCTTCCTTATTTCCCCATTAACATGTCTGCCTAGTTTGGGAGGAGGGAAAGAGAAACAAAAGAAAGGATTTAGAGAAAGGAAATGATTTTTTTTTTTTTTTTGGAGTTTTAAGTGAGAAAGAAATAAAGAGATTATGGAAGAAATAGAAAGAAAGATGCTTAAGTAAATTTACCAAAATTTTTTTTTCAATATTACTCAATAAATCCCTTTTATTTCTTAATCTTCCAAACAATTTGAACAGAAACTTATATCCTTTCCTTTCTTTTCTTTGTTTTATTTTTTTTCTAACTTTTCTTTCCTATCATCAACTCTCAAACTAACTATTAGTTAGCAAGAGTACATTTGTGTTTTATCAGGTTCTGAAATTTTATCTGTACTCCACTGAGGATGAACTTTTGTAAATATTTTGCATCTAAACTTTTGAAGGAATTTCCTTTCTTCTTTTTTGGTGTTATCAATCTTTAGAAGAAAGGGGGAATGAAGAATCGGGAAAAGGTACAGGAAAAAGTAAAAATTTAACTATTGTTCTCAAACAAGGAACAAAGACTCCTGACAACCAAGCGCTCTACGATTCTTGAGATAATTGCGTAAAACCTTGAATATCGGTAAGGCCAAGAAAAACAGAAGGAATACTCGTGTCAATGAATCGTTTTCTTGCTGTGAGCAATTCTCTCCTGCTCCACAGTTGGGACCTTGGGAATAAAATTTGCACGTGTTCGCAATTACTCTCATCAGCTAGCTAAATTGAAGTCCCTCTACCATATCGGCTTAACTTCCTATACACAAAAGTAAGCAGCACCTGGCTGAAGTTCATCCAGAAGAGGTCCCATTGCAATTGCTAGATGGTGGTGGCATGTGATTATGCTGTGCTGTATTGGCACCAAAACTGAAAATGTTCATGTGCTGCAAAGCAAGACAACAACAGCATGTCAGTTGTTACTAATAGATGGCCGAAGTTTGTCATTCTTACATGTGTGTGTATGTGCCAGTGTAATCCAAGTGGTTTAACTGAGACACAAATGTAGACAAACCTGGGAAGCATTTTGCAGAGGGTGGAATGCCGTGTAATTGGCATATTGTTCGGCAAATTTTGAATTTGCCAACTGATTATGATAGTTAATGGGATTCAACATTGTGGTTTGGAAGAGTGCTGCTCGATTTGGTAATGTTGCTTGATCGACCAGTGGCAACCTTGGAAAATGCATTGGGTTGTGAACCGAAGGTATTGGCAGTGGGCCTATTCCCATTCCTAACCGGGACAAATAGTGCTGGACGCCAGGAAACATCATTGGTGCCATCCCACTTCCCATCCACATTATCTGAAAGCATACATACAGTAAAGCAATAGCTTTTGTAGCATGCAATGATTGACTGACACTTAATGTGCTTGTGCTATTTGTGAAATGTGCATACCTGAAGTTGCAGCTGAAGTGATTTCATGTATTCTATTGCTTCATCTAGCATTGATGCTTTGTCTGTCTGGGAAACAGTAAGTATATGCGAAGAATAAAAACTCTATAGTGTCACAGAAACATCACTGCTTCTGTTTAAGCTTTCAATTCGTAGCGTTAACAGCAGAAAGCAAAGGAACAGAAGTCTTCAAATCAGTGAAACTTATTTATACGCTATATAGGCACATAGACCTTTTTTGTTTCCTAGCATTTATTATTGTCCTGTGGTTAACTATAACTTGTTCTACCTTTAACATTTCTCCTTACAAGAAAACTATTTCGATATATAAAGATAAAAAAAGGAAAATTTTACCACAAAAATATGCTTTTAATTTTTTGACAATCACTTTAAAGCAGTTCCCGAGAAACCAAAGCCTGCACTTATAGACCATAAGGGGCAACAATGTGTAGGATGGTCATAGAAATTTCTTTTTTTTTTTTTCACATATAATATCTAGGGATTAAATTTCCTAAACTATCCTTGTTTAGGTTAGTGTTTGTATCTGAGATCTATTCTGTATTAATCTTGTTATATTGAAATGTCTAGATACATATAATATTTTCCAGGAAAGAAAAAAAAAAAAACTATGTTGAGTCTTCAGTATAATCTTGTGATGTTAAAATGTCTAGATACATAGAAAATTCTGCAGAAAAACCGATAGGTGAAAAGTGCAATATAGAAATCACCAACCAAGTTTCAGACACCTGCAAATAGAACAGAAAGGAAAAGCAAGGAAAGATAGGCAAACGAAACAAAGGCTTTTTTGAACTTCACTGAGAGCGTGGGTGTTTGATAACAGCTTAACTAAGAAGCAGAAATCTAGACTGAAGACAGAGAACTGCATGCTCACCTTGTTGGAGCGAGGGAGGAGCTCCTGCAAAGCCCTCATCTTCTCATTGATTCTGTCCCTCCGTCTCTGCACCATAAGTAATTGGTACATGTTCCTTAAACGTTTTCCAATGATTCTATTCAATTTTGGCATTTGTAGTCATGGAAACCTACCCTTTCTGAGAGATTATGGACTTCAGCAGCCCGGCTTTTGCGCGAACTCCCAGATTTTAAGGATTGTTTCTTTTTTGCAGCTGACTCCAATTCATCATCCTGCAGTATGAATAAAACAACAGCATAAATATTTTATCCCTAGCCATTTTCTAGGCTTGAAGCAATAACAAGATGATGCAGACGAAACTTACCTTACTTTGGCATTCCGAATCTTCTGCTAATCCTCTGCTTTTCCTTTTATGGGAATTAGTACCAGTGGATTGGTTACATGTTCTTCCAAAACTAAAACCTGAGTCACCAGAAGAAGACGATGTAATTGCAGTTTCCATTGTCTCCGTTTGAAGTCTGTCACTTTGAGAGCTCAGTTTGCCAACATGATCTTTGGCCACATCTGCAGATAAACCTCCATCACCAATCCCGCAACTCGAAACCCGGCTTGTATCAGCATGATCATTTACCACTTGATTGCTGCCACAGTGGCTCGAGCCAACCGTCTTCACAGAATACTCTTTTATATCTCTTCCTCCCGCACTCCTATTGCTACCTCCCTTATTTAAAGGTCTGAAATCTGCCTTGGGAGATAAAGGGATATCAGCAATTTTGCTAATTCCTCCTCCTAAATGGGTATCACGTTGCTGAGCAGAGTCGAAGGCGTGAAAGGGCGGAGGCAACGACAGATTTGAGGAAAAATTAGCAGAATTTGTATTATTAGGTAGCGAGACCCGGTGGTTGACTTCTGATGATGCACAAATTTTGCTAGACTTGTAATCCTCAAATTTCGTAATGCATTTATCAGACTCGTTTAGACCCTCCACCGGATTTGAAAGCGGAAATTCAGATAAGAAGTTAGAGGAGAAATCCTTCTCAAAGGGATCATCAACATGGTAGTCAATCCAGGAGACTGTCTCAGTATCTTGAATCAAACCAGTAGGAGGATTCTCACAAGAGCCCTCACCTACACTGCCCCTGGTTATTGATTGATCCTGATTGTGTTTGTTAATCAGCCTGGAATCAATTTGTTGTTCAGGCAGCCATGGTTTTGGCCGATGATGATGATGGTGAGTTTGGGAGTGCAGCACAACTTGTCCATTTTCCCACAAGAGCTCTACTAGCTCCCTGTCCAATCTGTAGTATTTAGCAATCTAAATTATTTTTATTTCTCAAACAATCATCAAACATATGTTAATTAAAAACAACTATTCTTCATACTAGGTAGCACTAAAATAACATAGATAAAAGGAAACTAGTATCATGTTCTCTAAGAGAAGAAGAAAAAACTACTAATTTGATGATGAGTAGTTACCCGAGGGACTTATTCTTCAGAGTGGGCACAGGGATTTCGGCACCGGTATTCCAATCCGGAAAGCAGGGATTCATGGCTAAGTTCTGACTTGATAAAAGGACGCAAAGGACAAAATCAAGTACAAAAATTCTATTTAAAAAAAAACAACAAATGCAGTTGAGGATCACTACTACTAGTCGATTTTGGAAACACAACTGACCACTAGTATTATATTAACTGATTCCCTTTTAAAGAAAGCGGAAATGACTGAAACTCACGCCATTAGGTAGTGCTGCAAAGTGTACACTTGCTAAAAGAAGCAAGATTAATAAAATATTGAAACATTGAAGAAAGCCCACCTGAATAAAAAACAAAAACAAAAAAAATGTAGTTTGTGGTGCTTGGGTCATTCAGAGAAAGGAGAAGGGATCACTGAAGAAACAATTATTCTTCCAGTCCAGAATCTATCCATCCATCTATCTACCAACTAGTGTAGGAAAGGGGAGAATAATGAGCCTGTCATTTTCTCAAGTCCCACTCCTCATTTTACTAGTACTTATCTCTTAAGCAGTATTTTTTTTTTCTCTCTCCTTTCTAAATATTAGACTCTGGAGACACTTAAATCTAATAGTAATTGCCCTTCAACTTAGGAGCCTTAAAGTTAGGCCAATCCATTGCAAGAAGGCTTGAAGGCATTTCTTCTTTTTTTTAGCTCCCTCCCTCTTTTTATGAAAGACTTTTGACTTTTGGGGTAGAACTCACTTGGTTTGGACCCCATAAAATCAGTGTTTTCAAATTAGGACCGGACCGGTTGGTTCGACCGGTTAAATTGCGAACCTGCCAAGCTTTCGGTCCGGTCCACCATGAAAGCCGAAATGTACAAAAGAATCGGTTCAACCATGCGAACCGCAACAAACTGTTGAACCATCAAACCGTCGATTTTTTAATTTTGAAATTTTAAAATTTTTTTTTTTAAAGAATGTAAGTGAGAGGTCCCAGCAAGAATCGAACTGGGGACCTCTCACTTTTGAGAGCAACGTCCAACCACCACACCTGCTCTTCGTTGTTTGTCTTTTCTTATGAATCATTTTATTCTTTCTTTTAGTTTCCTTTATTATAATTTGTAACAATATTAATTGGTTCTTACATTTCTAGTTTCCATTAATCATGTTTAATGAATATGATTGATTCTTGCTTTTTTTGTTTCTTTGTTTTCTTTAATGAATTTAATTGATTCTTGCTTTTTTAGTTTCTTTGTTTTCTTTAATGAATTTAATTGATTCTTGCTTTTTTAGTTTCTTTGTTTTCTTTAATGAATTTAATTGATTCTTACTTTTTTTTCTTTGTTTCATTTATTAGTCATGTTTAATAATATTAATTGATTCTTACATTTTTAGTTTGGCATCTAAATTCATTATATTCAAGAAATCTCGAATTTACTTTTACTAAAATCTCACATGCTAAGATTAGTCCTTTTATCTAAATTGTTTAATTATTCATTTATGCCTAAAACATTCTCCTAATTAAAACTTTAAATCTATATTTTTGTAATCATTTGTTTATATTTTTTAATTATGGTTAATCATTATTCAATAACTAATTGAGGTGACTGGACTTGCATAGTAAAAATTTTATAAAATATTCTATGTCTATAACAATTAAATTAACAAAGAAAATGCCATTACAAGTATAAAACATATAATAACTATAAAAAAGTAAGTGTATCGGGAAAAAAATACGGATAAAACATATACTTTAAAATTCACCATTAAAGTACATTATTATATTTTTAAATATTTTAAATTACAGAATTGAACATTCTAAATTATTAAATCATATTTGTTGCTTGTTTTCACATTCTCCACTCTTTTAATACCATCAAGACTTATTTTTCAATGTAAAATTTAAATTTATTTTTAATACCAAATAATACAATTAACTTTGTATATAGGCTGGTTCAAGTAAATGTAAATTTTTAAAATAAAAAATGTTCTTTTGCCCTATTTTTTAATGAAGGTTCGCATACGCAAATGATTTTCAAATTTTAATTTAATTATCTTACTATTAGTTTAATTGAGGTGACTGGAATTGCATAGGAAAAGATTTAAGTCCATCGGTGCTGTTATATTTGTGCTGAAATTGGACTTGCTAAAATTGGACTTCTATATTTGTGTTGAACTTTTTGGCTTTTTTAGGTAAATTGAAGAAGTTGTCAAGGTAGTGATATTCATCGGTGCTGTTGGCTTGTGATGACAATGGAGGGATTTTATTCTTGAAATTTTGAAATTTGAGCAGTAGTTATAAATTTGATGATGAAAATGATAATAATCAGTACTTAGACTTCTTGGTACTTGTTTTATGAATCCTTTTAAGTATGTGTGACATGTACTTTAATAAGCATTTGAATTATACTTATTAGTCTTATTTATGTTTGTAATGATTTTATGAAAAAACTTGTGATATATGCATGATTTTTTAGACTTCAACTATCATTTTTAGGAATTTTTTTTATACGATTGTTGAGGGAAAAAAATGGTTGAACCACTGGCCCAACCGATCCGACCGGTCAACCTTGAACCTCGCCTCTTCCGGTTCAATGGCCAGTCCGGTTCTAAAAACATTGCATAAAATTCAAGTGGCTTGCAAAAGTTGATATTTGGTTTCTATGACGACGATTGTGACGTCAACAAAGCTTTACATATGGCTGTAGATTACCGGCTCTAGTTGCATCTGTGGGACCTATATTGGGATTGCAGCCATTAGCTGGCTGAGATCTACTACAACTAATACTCCCCAATCGGATAAAAAGTTCTGCGGATCTAATTTTGCAAAACCTGTTGACACGTGTTAGCTAACCTCTGTACAATCTATTGTTGGAGAACTGTAAAAAGTTAAGAAGAAAAGGATGTATTTATGTCAATGTTGATACCCAACTTTTTTGTCAGCCGCAATCTATTTGTTTCAGTTTTAACATGAGTTGAGCCTGTATTCAACTGACCTACTCCCAAACATAGATCAATTGGATGCGTAAAAGTTCGAGTTCAGTTTATTTATATTGTTGAACGAACCGAACTGAAATAAAAAGTTAAGCTCATTTACTAAATGAACGAATATGAATACTCTTCACGAACACTTATTTGCATTTACCAGCATGGATAGTATTGTATTTTCACATCATTTTCAAAATAAAACATTTGATCTCAATCGAACTTAGTTTTATCGTATAAAAAAACCAAGTTCGATTGAGTTCGGTTTGTTTGTGTAAATGAACTGAGCTCAATCGAGCTTGATTTATTTGTATTAAACAAGCCGAGCTCATTCGAACTTATTTGAGCTCGATTCATTTGTGTAAAACAAGTCGAATTTGAGTTCAATCTCAAGCTTATTGTTGTATTTGACGAACCGGATTCAAACACAAATATTACCTCATTTAATAATCGAGCCAAGCTGAGCTTATTCGTTTATTAAATGAACAGAATCTGAATAGAGAGTATTCAGCTCGTTAAAAGCTTTAATTGCGAGAAAAATAGAAGAATATTTTTTATTGAATTATGTTTTACAACTCTACATAACATGTCTATATATAGGCCAAACACATTAACTTATTCCAACTGTGATTACTACACAAGAGCCTACAATTAGGAAATATATACATATAATAGTTAGGTAATTAACATACAAACAATAGGAAAGTAACATATGTTAACATCCCTCCTCAAACTCAGGATGGTTAAGCACAAACCAATTTGAGTTTGAAAAGTAGATCATCGAAACGACCAGGTGAATGAGCCTTAGTAAAAATATAAGTAGTTTAATTGTTGGAGGACACAGAATGTAAATGCATATTACCACGAATAACATGCTAACGAATGAAATGACAGTCATATCCAATATACTTAGTACACTCATGAAAGACATCACTATGAGCAATATGAATAGCACTTCGATTGTCACAACACAAAAATGTAGCAGAAGTATGTGAAACTCCCATATCTTCTAGCAACCAACGAAGCCAAACAAGGTCTTGTGTAGCATTAGCAAGTGCATGATATTTAGCTTCACTACTGGAATGAGCAAAAATAAGAAAATCACCAAGAGAAAAAATAGAAGCTAATATAGACCACTTATCAATAGGATCCCTTGACCAATCAGCACTACAATAGGCATGTAACTCGAGTCAATATGACATAAGAAATGTAATCCATGAAAAAGAATACCCCTAATATATCGTAGTATGTGAATAATAATAGCATAATGAGTGGTCCGTGCAGCAGTCATAAATTAACTGTACAACATGAACAACAAATGCAATGTATGGTTGGTGATAGTAAGATAGACTAAACTACCAACAAACTATCAATATAATATAGGATCATGGACAGGAGAACCATCTTGACTAGTAAAATCAGCATTAGTCTCAATAGAAGTGGACACAATCTTGCTATTAGTTAAACCAGCTCGAACAAGACTATCCATGGCATACTTGGTTTGGGTAAAATAATAACCATATGAATTGGTGAAAACCTCAAGCCCTAATAAGTAATTCAAAATGTCAAGATCTTTCATTTCAAAGTGTTGATGAAGGTATTTTTTCAAATCAATGATTCCATTCGCATCAGCTCCAGTAATAATCATGTCATTGATGTAGACCAGAAGTAGAATACTACTATGATCAATAGTTCTGCATAATAGAATTGAATCGTAAGGACTTGAAAAAAAATCTAAATTTGGAGCCAATGGAACTGAAGTTTGAAAACCAAGTCTGAGGAGCTTGTTTAAGTCCATAAATAGCTAGACGGAAGTTTAATTATTTGGTGGATGAGAATAGCCAGGTGGCGACATCATATATAGGTCCTCTATGAGATCACCATGGAGAAAAGTATTTTTGACATTTATTTGAAGTAGCTGCCATTGTTTAACTTCAGTAATAGCAAGTAAGTGACGAACAAAAGTAAGTCAGGCAACAAGAGCAAAGGTCTCTTCATAATCAATTTCATATTCCTAAGTAAATCCTTTTGCCACTAGATGAGCTTTGTAGCTATTTATAGTTCTATCTTGGTGAGTCTTGATTTTATAAATCTACTTGGAACCCACAACAAATTTACCTGAAGGTAGATCAATCAGATTCCAAGTATTCATCTTTTCTAGTGCTTGTAATTCATCTAACATAGCTTGTTGCCAAACAAGATTAAAGCACGTCTATTGATAGGGTGTAGATTCACCATGTAAAGACAAGATAGTAGAAAAACAATGAAAATCTCGAAGTTGAGTAGATGATTCTTTTACCTGCTCAAACCTATGAAGAATAGGTTGAGTAATAGGAGGAGATATGGGAGACACTTTAGGGGCAAGATCCCAATTGGGGAAGCCTCTTGGGAATCGTGCAAGTCACCATGATCATATTCTGATGAAGTTGATAAATGCTTGTTGGAACTATTCTCTTTAGGAAAAAGATCAATGGATGGATTGGTAAAGAAATTTAATGAAGAATTAGAAGGGAGATAAAATTTTGATACATAAGAGAACATTTTATGTTCTCAAAAGACGACATGATCAGAAATACATAGTCTCTTGGACTGAGGATCCCAACATCTATAAACTTTATGTTCAATCCTATACCCTAGAAAACAACATAATTGAGCTCAAGATTCTAGATTAGTATGTTCATAAGACTGAAGAAGAACAAAACATGCACAATAAAAAACTTTAAGTTGTGTATAATCAAGAGGAGTTCCATGAAGATGTTCAAAAGGAATTTGATTGTTGATGACAGAAAATGGAACTTTATTAATTGTAAAAACAATTGTGACAATGGCTTTACCCAAAAATGCTTAGGACAATAATAGGAAATAATCAAGGCACCTATTATGTCTCGAATGTGTCAATGCTTAAGTTTAGCAAGCCGTTCTTTTGGGAAGTAACAGGACATGACCTATTTACCACAATGCCATTTTGATGAAGCAAATGAATCAAGGATGTTTCCTTGTACTCCATGGCATTGTCTATACGAAGAATTTTTTATGACATTAGAAAATTGAATTTTGACCATATGGTCAAAATCAGGATAAACTTTTTGCAATTCAAATTTTTTACAAAGAAGATATACCCATGTATAATGAGAAAAATCATCAACAGACATAACAAAATATTTTGATCCTTCCATGATAGTAATGGGAGAAGGTCTCCAAATATCAGAATGAACAATTTCAAAAGGTGTACTAGAAACATAATCACTTTTATTAAAAGGTAAAGCATGACGCTTAGCAAGTTGACAAGGAAGACACTCAAAATGTTGATCAGTAATAAGACCTAAATGACCAAGATCATGACCATAATTACACTCTTGAAGTTCATTTGATCCTATGGAAGATGCTGTAACAAGAACAGTGTCAGAAAAATTTGTGCCAGCATGGATACAGTATTACAACCCAAGATCTTGAGAGAGCGAAGACGAGTTTCTTCAAAAATGATTTCTGAAGGAGATTCTGATGGCATTGAACTTGGAAGGCAGCATAGAGTTGAGTTCTGGCAATGGTGCATGGAAATTACCAACGGAAGATGATTAGAAAACGTGAAAAAAGAATTCGGGGTTTTCAAAGAAAAAAACTTGAAGATGAACTTAAAGAAAAGCTAACAAAATACAAAGGATTGTGACTCTAATATCATGTGTGAAAATGGAAGAATATTTTTTTATAGAATTGTGTTTTATAATTGTCACACCTCGTGCTCGGGATATAACACCGCCGTGACTAGGCTAAATTGAGTCACAAGGCTCAAAAGGTCAAAGCGTCTAACATAAAAATCCCAACTATTACATAATAAAGCTATAACAACATCCCAAATTGAATAAGTATAAAAAATCACAAGTATCGTAAGCACAATGTCATTCCATATTATAACCATCAATTCGTTACATACTTAATTCCCAAAAGTCTATCATATTCACTAAGGTCTTATCCTAACAAAAGAGAGTACAAACATAGTCTAAAAGGATAAATACAAGCCATTACTAGCTTACTGACATTTAATCTCCTTGCATACTCTGAGCATCAGCACATTCCCCTGCCACACAATCATCAAGCACTGCATAACAACAATGAAGAGGTGAGTGACAAAATCACTCAGTAAGTGGCAAAAGCATCACCTTGTGGCTTGAAGGTGTCATACATATAGCTACTGTTCAAAACACATAGATAATAGCTCATATAAGTACGAAGGAGCTACACAATGCACAATTAGTCACGAATCCAATATCAAATATTAAAACGGGACAATGCATTCAAACAAAGCATTATTGCATTCAAACAAAGGCTCAATTCATTCAAACAAAGTCCTGGATATCCAATCATTCACTGTAACCCGATTGCCCGGTCATACTAACTTTTACCTAGTCAGTTCGGTCATACTGACTTTAACCCGGTCAGCTCGGTCATACTGACTTTAACCCGACCAGTTCGGTCCTACTGACTACCACTCGATCAGCTCGGTCCAAACATATAACATTGTACATACATTCATTTCATTGTCCAAATAATTCATTTAACAATTCGTTATTTGATAATTCATTTGTATCACATATATTATCAAGTTATAGTAAAATGGGAACATAATCACAATCAAGCTATTTACTTTAGCAAATAGGATTCCAAAGTAATCATACTTAGCAATAACTAATTTCCAAAATTCAAGGGATACAAGTCCTACTTACCTCGATCCAAGCTAACTTAATACTTCACAAAACGTCAGCCATGTTCCTCGCCTAAAACATACAAATAAACATCCAATTATACACTAACTTTACCAAGAAATCATAATTGAAACTCAAACTTGGACTTAGAACGTAGAATGAAACAAAACGGTTAAAAACTGAGGTGATCCGCGAGTGGACCCTTCTGATCAGCGCCCGCAGATCCAAACGAACCAGCCGCGGCTCACTGCAGGGGCTGAGCAACGGCCTCTGGTCGCGGCTAGGCTTTAGCCCTGCTTGCGGCTTGGTCGTCAGAGACTAGCCGCGAGCTCCAACTCTTGAGTCGCGGTTGCGGCTCACTCGGTCCTCACCCGCGGCTCGTCCATCAGAGACTTGCCACAAGCGCGAGCCAGGTGAGCCCTGGCCGCGTCTCATCCATCTTCGTCACGTCTCACCTGCGAAATCTGCAGATTTTCCCTTTTACACACACAAGCTTCAATCCATCCAAACCCAACACAATCCAATCAACAATCCAACCCCAAAATGGCATAATAAGGCAATATAACATCTCATTACACTCATTACACTTCATATATCATAAATACAAGTCATAAATCATACATTGGCCCTAAATGTTCTTCACCCACATTCTTCCTAAATCAACCACACAATTAACATATATACACTACAAACACTTAGCACATGATCATTAAAGCACAAGAGATTCTAAAACTTCCATTAATCATCCACTAATCACACTACTTCTATAATAAACCAAGGCCCAAGAAATATGAAGTAAAATTTGGGAATTTACCTTGAGTAGGGAGTTGGGTAAAAGGCTCAAGGTCTCCTCTTCTTGCTTCCCTATGAGAATAATGTGCTCCACTTTCTTCTTCAAGAAAGAGTACAGATTTGAGAGAGAGGAAAAGAGAAAAAGAGAGCTAGTAGAGAGAGATAGAGGAGGAAGAAAAATGGAGGAGAAAGAAAACCTAAATCTTTTAGGCAAAAATAAACTTCCCTAAATTGCAAGTTAGTCCCTCATCATTTTGCTAATTACATCATCACCCCAAATCATGTCAAATTACCTAATTGCCCCAGAAGGTCATTGGTATTACAATAATTGTAGCTAACATATCATGTGTCAAAGACAGTAACCTGTTCTATCTATGATCGCTACACAAGAACTTACTATTAGGAAATATACACGTATAACAATTAGATAATTAACTTACAAACAATATAAAGCCGACATATGTTCAATTTGAAAATTAACATATGTTAACATTTATAGTGTAAAAGTTGAGTGTTAATAATAATAATAAAAAAAATACAGTGCCTCGTGCCCATATTAATAAAAAATAAAAACGTAATTTTTTTTTTACCTACCTCCCTTGTAGTTTAATCTAATGTCAATTTATTCCCTCTGTCGCGCCCCATTTTTCGAAAAGGAAATAATGATATGATAGATAATAGGTAGATAGTAGATATAATAGGTGAGATAGTGTGGTGAGTCGGAAAATGAAAAGGAAGTGTTAAATGTGGTTGTGTTTATTTGGGAAAAGAAGCATGTAAATTTTGTAAAAAATAATTTTTGGAAAATACGTTGTAAAAGATGATTCGATAAAAATGTGACGAACAAATGCTTTATTTTTAAAATAAAAGAAAAAGGGCCTACAATGGGACTTTGAAAATGCGACGGTTTTTGGGCCCGAAAATAGAGTCTAAAAAGGGTTTTTTAGTGAAAAAGAAGTCGCCACTTGGTATTGAGTTTTGGTGTACCAAGTCACCCGAAAATATTTTATAAAAGGTAAGAAAATAAAAAATGATTTATTTAAAGAAATGGTTTTTGAAAAAAATAAGGAAAAACAAGAAAACCCTTTTAGATGACTCCAGGTCTTTGGAAAACAAGAGAAAAAGGTTCGAGAGTCACAGTTGAAGAAAGGGAAGGCAAAGGCTCGCGCCTAAGGCACCCTTTCAACCTAGCCGAAACTAGTTGCGAGGTTTAGTCTAAATTTTCCTAGTATAACCCTAAGATTTTATCGCATTTGAATGTAACTATATGAGTGCAAATCTAGTCCTAAAAATGGGTATCGTTAAGGGACAAAATGTTCCATTGAGGTTTAGTCGGAATTATCGCATTAATTGCGAAATCCGAATGTAGACCTCGACGGAGTCACGAGTATAGGTGCAAAAATGGAATGCAAAGAAAAAAAGAAAATAGTAGTATAGATAATAAGTGAACAAAGAAAGTAGGGATGCAACAAAATGGGTACGGGGGACAAATGGACTCGTGACTAACTATTCCTACTCACGGAGGGGGGAACGACATGTACGCCATCGCTTCCCACGTGAGTAGATGACTATTTCTAGTCAAATCACACAAATGACCTAAAATTCTATGTGTAGTGGAATCTAAATATTATGCACTAGAATAAATGTTAAAATAGATAATAAATGATAAAATATATATAGAAAATTATATAAAAATGGAAAAGGCCTAAAAAGAGAAAATGTGTGTGTAATGATCATGAAATGTACACAAGAAATAATCCTAATACTAAAATGACCTAAAGGCTTAGCATTGGACTAGCCTATTTTTCTATACATTCTCCGCTAGCAGTTGGACTAGCGAAGAAATCGAAATTGGCCACAACTAGCGTTGGACTAGTGTGGGGACGATACATATATAAAACAATAAAGCAAGTAAGTAATTAAATAAAGCCTAGATTAAAGCAATGATCATGTAAAAACAAATATTAGCACATAGGAGCACATAACACATAGGCATAATATTCTAGATGTAAAATACTAGGGAAACGAATAAAACACATAAGCACATAGCACACATAGCATACAAAACCTAACTATTACACCGGAGAAGCCTAATTACAATTTAAAATGGAAAAGATAATCAAAATAGCCTATCTAACCTACCTATTACATTTTCTAACTAAAATACAAAAATTTTTGTTAACTAGATATAAACTTATCTATTACATTAACTATCTAAATACAGAAATTTTGCTAAATAGAATATTACCTATCTATTACATTTTTTTGAATAATCAAGATTAAATTCAAATAAACAACATGGCATAAATAAATAAATAAACACTCACACATGGATAAAAATTATAAGCACAAAGATACATGAAAACACATAGAAAAATACATTGGAGCACGTAGGAGCACATAAAAAGAAATTAAAAGGGTAATCGAGGTACCTCCCGTTCGAGGACTCGGTACAAATTGCTACTAAATGAGCAAACATGTTAAAAATACCATTGTTTGATAAATAAACTACTAATTAAATAATTCCATACCGATCACCATGAACAAGCTATGATAATTCAAACAACTACAGCAATAATAGACAAAATTAAAATAATAATAATTAAATATTTAGAAAAGAATGAAGATTGTTTAAGTAGAAATAAATAAGTGCATAAATAAATAAAGTAAAACAAGGAAAATGAATAAGTAAAAAATAGTAGAAGATAAAACACAATAATACATACTTAAACTTTTAACACCCAAATGAAAATTATCAAAATAACTAAAAGGGAAATAGAGAAACTAATTTGAACATTAATTAGACTAACAAGATCCAATTTTAGAATATTAATTATAAATTTGATAAAATAGATAAAAAAAATGTGAAAAGAAATAATTTAAAGCTTTGAGGACTTAACTAATTTTAATTAATATATTTTTTGGCAAAAATAAAATATCATAATATTTGGATTAAAAAGAGAAATTTGGGCAATATTATAGAGTGAAAATGTAATTTATAACAAACTAAAGGGTAAAATTATAATTTCAAACCATAGTTAAGATAATAATATAATTTACAACAAATTTAAAGGCTAAAATATAATTTCCAGCAAGTATAATGCCAAAAATAAAAATTTCCAGCAATATTTAAGGCCAAGAATACAATTTCAGCAAAATCATTAAGTAATACATAATTTACAGCAAATATTTAAAGGCAAAAATGTAATTTCAGCAAGTATAGTGATTTAAATAAAATTCCAGCAAGGTTGGAGGGACAAAAATAAAATTCCAGCAAGCATTCTAGGGCAAAGAAAGAATTTCCAGCAATGTTGGGGAACAAAATAAAATTCCAGCAAGCATTCTAGGGAATTAGAACCAAATTCCAGCAACATAAAGTTTTAAAAATGAAATTCCAGCAACTTAGGAACTAAATTACAATTTCTAACAATTAATGGAGGTATTAAAATAAATTCCAGCAACATAAAGGATCAAAATATAAATTCCAGCAACAATAGGGACTAAATTACAATTTCTAACAATTAATGGAGGTATTAAAACAAATTCCAGCCACATAAAGGATCAAAATATAAATTCCAGCAACAATAGGGGGCCAAAAATAAAATTTCAGCAAGTATTCTAAGGCAAAAATAGAATTTCCAGCAATGTAGAAGGGCCAAGATGCAATTTTCAGCAACATTTAAAGCCTAAAGTATAATAACAGCAAGCTTGGGAGGTAAAATTGCAATTTCCATAAATATCAGAGGGTAAAAATGTAATTCCAGCAAAATCTAGGGGTCAGAATGTAATTACCGAGAAATATAGGGGTCAAAAATGGAAACTGAAAAATACAGGGGCAAAAATTATAATTATCTAAAAGTTGGGGGACCTAAATGCAATTAATCGGGACCTAATCGAAAAGAAAATAAAATTATAGGGGTCAATCTATAATAAACAGAAACTTAAACGCACAAATCAAAAAATTTTTATGGCCACAGTAGCATTAATGAAAGTACAACAACTATAAAATAAATAACTATTATTAATTAAAATAAATTAAAAAAACTAAACTAATCAAAATGACGTAGTTTTGAGTGAAACTACGTCAAAACGACGTAGTTTCACTAAAATTATTTCTTTTCTTTTTTTTTTATACCGGTTTCAGTTTTTTTTTCTTTCTTTCTTTTTTTTTTCTTTCTTTCTTTTCTTTCTTTTTCTCTCTTTTCTTTTCTTCTTCTTCTTTTCTCTCTTCCAGATTTCTTCTTCTCTCTTTCTTCCTTCCCCCCCTGGTTCTTCCTCTCGATCTGTTCTCCCTTCCCCCCCCGGTTCCATTCTCTCCGTCCGGTTCTCTCTCCCCTCTCTCTTCGCCTCACCGGTGTGACTCTCTCTCTCATAGGTCTCTCTCTCTCTCTCTTCCCTCGCCGGAGCTCTCTCCGTTCTCTCTCTCTAGTCTTTTTTTTTGTTTTTTTTTTTTAAAAAACCAAAATCCCTAAGTTACAAGAATAGCAATCTTCACTTAATTCCATCACAATCAGACACTTATATGTAAAATTTATGGGCTTTTGTGCTACAAAAAGAAACAAATTGAAGTATGGATTGAGAGTTACCTGGATTCGGAGGTGGTTGAGGTGGAGAAAGGCAGTGGCGGCCTCCGGCGGGCTGAACGGTGGCTTGGTAGTGGTGGTGCGCTGGTGGTCCGGTGGTGGCGAGAATTGCAGTGGCGGTGGTGGATTGATGTTGGTTTTTCCTTTTTTTTTTTTTTGAGCAGATGGTGTGCGTGTGTTTGCAGGTGTGTTGTGTGTGTGTGTTCAGGGGTGCGTTTGTGTGTGTGTGTGAATTCTTTGTGAATGTTTGGTCGTCTGGATTGTGTGTTTGTGTGTGCAGTGAAATGTGTGTGTGCCTGTGTTGTTTTTGGGTGCAGTGCAGGTGAATGTGAAACTGGTGTGTGTGCAGGGGTGTAGTGGAATGTGTGTTTTATGTGTTTGTTTTGTGGAGTGTGAATGAAACTAGTGTGTGTGTGTGAAATCCGTGTGTAGTGTGTGAGTTTGTGGATGGCTGTGAGTGTAAGTGAGGTTGATGTAATTCATAGAGGGAAATGTGAGAGTTTACAGGTTTTTGTGAGTCCAGGGAAGAAGGAGAGGGGGAGTGAATTTGTGTGCGTCTGTGAGTGAAAGTGAGTGTTGCAGGTGTGTTTAGTGTGTGTTCTGTGTGTTTTGTGGCTGATTATGTGTACAGTGTGTGCTTCTGCAGGTATGTAAGTGGTGTGTGTTTTGGCTGAGAAAGCAGGATGAGAAGGAGAGGAAGAGGTCAAGTGTGTGTGTTGTTTCGTGAGTCTGGCGAGGGAGTGTAGATGAAATTGTGTGCAGATGAGAGTTGTGTGTTAATTGTGTACTTTTTATTTGATAAAACAACAAAACAATCCCCTAAAATCTGGTAGATTGAGTGTAAAATGGGGGAGAAGGTGGAGTTGGTGGCAGGAGGATGGTGTTTGCAGAAGCAACAACAGCAGCAACGCTGCTGCTGTTCTAGTCACTTTCAGTTTTTTTTTTTTTTTTGAAAGAGAAGAAAATAAAGAAATTGAAAGTAAAATAAAATAAAATAAAACTACTTCAACTTCTTTTTTTTATATATAAAATAAAAAATAAAAAAAATAAAAAATGAAATACAACATTATAAGAAGGAAAAAATAAAATTTAGTGTAACAAATGAAAGGTTAATTCAACATTAGAAAAATACAACTTAAAATAAATACCAAATGGTCTTTTTTTCTTTTTTTTTTGAAAAATAAAAATACAATAAATTTCCTTTTTTTTTAACATAAAATTTATAAAATGCTCATAGGCAAAATTCTCATAAAGAAAATTTTAAATAAAAAGTGCATCGGAAAATGTGATCTAAATATGACAAAATTGTAAAATTTATGAAAATTAATAAATGACATCACAAAAATCTTACACAACGTATATTATCACATAAAGCACGTATGGTATAATTTTCGTTCCAAAATTTTAAGATTAACGCATTCTTGGGAAACGTGCCCTTAATAGACGAAGAAGACAAAAAATAAATAAATACTAAATGACTTCTAAAAATCATGTAATTTTTACAGAAAATTTATAAATATACAAAATACATATATGAAATTTTTCACTTAAAAATTATCGTAAAATAGTGCATTGGAAAGCGTGCCGTTGAATAAAAAATACTAAAATTTTAAATAAATAATAAATGACTCACGAAAATCATTAAAATCATAAATAATGATAAAAATAGTAAAATTATGTATTTAGGAAATAAAATAAAATAAATTAATATTTACATGGTGAAATTACCATTTTGCCCCTGATAATCTAATTAGACATAATATACACAAAAATTATAATTGACCCTTGAAAATAAAAAATACCCCCTAAATAAAGTAACACACATATTTTTACCAAAAGTGTATCAAAATTTGGTGTCTACACCCTCTAGATTTAGATATTATGTAAACAATGTCCTTCTAGTACTTTTAGTTAACTGCAAAACCCCAGAATATTTTGATTCACCAAAACAAAGTATGAGATTAATCTCACATTGAAGTTTGAAGTTTTAATGATCGATATTATATAACTAAACAATTCCAATTTTAATAAAGACGATGAGAACATTACAACAAACGTATAATCTAATAAAATAAATGAATCGTCTCCCAAGGGAAGAAACAAAAGAAAATCATATTCATTTCTTTTTTTAATTAGTCTAAAAATTTATTATTTAATTATTCAAAATTTCGTCAACTCAAGAATTATTATAATTCATTCCAAGTTGTATTTTATTGGCTAAAGTATAAAAAAGTGCCAACATATGTTAATTTACCAATTTCATATGCTGTAATTGAATTAAGAGCATACAGTAAGAAGGAAAGGCTACAGTAAAAAGTGTATTACGATTTTACATGAAGGATGTAGCAAATAATTTTTATACAAAGATTTGTCCGATAACCACTTCTTTTTGGCGGGAAAAAAAAAAAAGCACATATAGTGCATTGGTTGGTTTCCGGTGGCCCAAAAATGTAACAACGATTGGGTAGATACATTGACTTTGGAGTAATATGGTTTAACATTTTTATTGCATTTATTTTGAGCGATTAGTTGTTTTTTCATTTATTCAAATGTAATATTTCAATTAAAAAAGGAATTAAAACTATAAAGTTTCAATTGTTAAATCAAGTAAAGCGACGGGCCAGATATAAGATTTTAGTTCTCCCAATTGATAAAATAGTTGTGAGTCACCCACTTTCATTAATTCCTTAATTTTTTTTCTTTTTTATTCATCACCGTGAGTATTTGGTCTTGAACCTACTAATCCCACAGAACCTGATCATAGCAGGTCCGGCTGATGCCCAGAAGTTCAACAGCGAGATTCGAACTGGTGACGTCGGGGTAACTACCCCTTGGACAACACGAGTTGAGCTTCCCCGCGTGGGCCATTAACCCTTTAATTGAAGAGGGATCTTGTTACCTTTCCTTCGTACTTCTCCAGCTACTACATGAGGAAGAAAGAAGAAAACCAGTAACAAATCCATGCATAAACATCAATAATTGGTGAGTTGGTTGTTGCAAAAGTTCTTAATTACAAAACTGAAAACGAAATAAATTTTTGAGACTATCAAATGTAGGCGAAAGCATCTACTCTATCAATCATGCACATATTGCCATAACACAATTAACCAATAAGACACGCATGTTATTTTCAACATCACAGTGTCTGTAATTAAGTTGTGATTACATCTATTCGAGTAAAGCTAATAGTAATAAACAGCAGCTTCACATAGCACTATTAGCCAACAAGGCACTATTGCCCTGTTGACATACAGCATTCAACATCATGTTTCTTCACATAACCCTACTGCAGGCAAGCAAAACAAATACAAATAATAAGCTGGTAACATTCACAGCTTCTCTACTGGGAAACCTATAACAGGTTTTATTTCTGATGCCAATGACCGAAGCTCGTCTATTTGCTCAGTAGTGAGTCTCCAACCAAGTGCACCAGCGAACTCCTTGGCTTGTTCTGCATTTTTGGCCCCCGGGATCGGAACAACATTCTCTTGGGCTATCAACCAATTGAGAACAACCTGTTTAGCGGAATAAAGCTAATAGTTATCTTCAAATCAATCACGAACCGTTAGATAGAGAGTTCAAACCTATAAAAGTCTTGTTTTTTGATCTGTTCAGATATGTCACAGAAATATAAAAGAACAAAATTATATTTCTTCTAGTTAGAAAAAAGAAAGACAAAAGAGCAAAAGAAGAACAATAATTAATCTGCTGTCAGAATCTTATTTGGAGCATTTTACTTATAGACATGAATAACTGGAATGAAGATTTTCTGATGCATACAAAAAGGATTCTACTATATTTAACATCCAAGACACTAACAAGCACCTGACTCTCAGTCTAACTTGTTGAATTATTTTACTTCATGGTGCTAGATACTGTTAGGTTAATTCAAATATGAAACAGTTAATTGAGAAGATTTTGAGCATTGTTTGAGCTGACTGTGAGAGGAATATAGAAAAGAGAAAAATATAATTAAATCACACTAGATATTGACAAGGAACCTGAGTTGGCGTTCTGCTGTAGGCCTCTCCTATCTCCTGTATTCTGGTTATTAGAGGTTGTAGCTGCAGCGGCAAAGAAGTATTAATACTAGTACCAGTTTTGTTTAAGTAATTTTCACACGCAAAGTAGCTTACTTTAGTTAAGAACTCAGGAGTATAAATCCGGCCTCGAGGACCAGAAGGAGGATTTTCTGGGGTATACTTCCCTGTCAGTACACCTGCACAAGTTGGAAAATCCAAACCCAGTTTTTTAGATATGAATTTCAAGTTAAGCATTCATGTCCTTGGATAAATTTCAAGTTTGAAAATTTGAGTTTTAAAATAACCTTGGTAAGATAACCAAAGTTGGTTCTTAATTAAAAACTAATTTTACCATGCATTCTTGCCCAGTAATTCTCAGTGCAGTACTACGTTCATTGACACTGATGCCGGCTAGCAAGTAATTACTATAGAAGACTCTCCGAGGAATTTACAACATTGACAATAACAAAGTTATCAGTTATTCCTCAGGACCCTCTGTCTTCTTCCATAGTCTCGTCTTCTTAGCAATATATCTCTTTTGGGAGATTATAGTTTCAATTTGGATCACTAGTTCAATCTCTAAGAACTAGTTCTCTCAAAGATTCATTATAAAAAAGGAATTAGCTTACTTCTTGTTTGAACTGGCTTTATTTGAATCATCAAGTTTTCGGATTTGATAGATCATATTTGGATGGTATCCCAGGAGTTGGCTTTTGATATGATAAGAACTGTGTTCTTTGATGAAGCCTTTGGAACCCGAGATAAGGAAAGCAGAAAGAAATATCAAATTTTTTGGCCACTAAGACTTCTGAAGTTTAAAGATATCTCTTTTGATTTCCAAAAAACGGATCATGACATTTATATTGTAGAATTTTTGATGGTATGCATAAAAAATAAACAAGAACAATCATGAGGTAGTAACAAAAATGAGGCATTGCCTGAAAAATATCGCTATTTCTTGAGTGAAGGATCAGGACTCAAATATATCACAGTTTATTCCACCAAAAAAAAAAAAAAGTTGATGTCCAAACCCAAAGATTTAAAAGCAAATCTTTTTTTAATGCAAATATCATGACATATGGCATCCGGTGTGTAGAGTGAGATTAATATGTAAATGTTTCTTGCACTTCTGCAGTTATAGAGGATGAGATTTTATGTTCTCATAAAAATGTAATGGTCATCAGGTATAACTTCACTTGAGAAGGGAAGATATACAACAGTATGGCCAAGCAGATTTTGAGGAAATTAAATTGTGGAGGAAGCAACAACTGCCATAAAGCATCAAATACAGAGAATATCCAGAACTCAAACTACTACAGTTTGGAGTAAACGCTCTGGCAGCTCAAGAAGTCAGAGTTTCTGAGGCTTATAATGTGGTAGAAGAAGGGTTTGTACTTTTTCCATTATCTGTTGGTGGGGGCAACGTTATTATGTCTAGTTCTGTATTTGTAATACCTAGCCGAATTTGAATCAGCACAAATGCAATAATAAGTGCTTTTTCTTTTGTGAATTCTATTTCAGAAGGAACCTGATGAACTCATCCTTCTATACAACTTGCTTTTATTGTTTGGACAACCTGATGGTTGAGCAACAGTTACCATGCACCACGGACATATGAGGTCACTAGTGTAACTTATGGGATGCCAGTATTGAATGCTATAACCGATATTGGATACCTAGACATAAAAGAAGTAATCATTTACCTTGAGCAATAGGCGAATATGCAATCAGAGCGACACCAAGTTCATCACAGGCTGCCTTGACGCCATTTTCCTCTGGAACTCTATATATGAGACTGTAATTAACTTGGTTCGACGCCAGTGGGATGCCTCTTTTTTTAAGTCGCTCATATGCATCACGAAGACGCTTCTCTGAAATAAAAATGGTGCTAAGAAGCATAGGCTTTTGAATCTAATTGTAATAAATAGGCCCTAGTTCCCCAGTTAATGGATGATGCACATGTAGGGGTACACTTGTGAGTGTAAAGGGGACAATGAGGCAATACAAAGATCTGCGAACTTAATAATGACTAGATAAAATAAGTAATATACCACCATAATTAGATACTCCGACAGCCTTCACAAGGCCTTGTTCCACAGCATCTCCTAGACCATCAATATATCCTGCAAAATGATTTTTTGTAGATTAGAATCGTTCTGAAATTGAAATAAGTTATCTTTCACAAGTTTCATGAACAATGTTTAAATGAAAGAATTCTTAATTGAAACTAACCTTCATTTCCCCATATGCCAGGCCTGAACAAATATTCAGAAACACATCCATATCAACATATGGTAGTCAAGAGTAATGCAAAACCTACTCACAAAATCAACTTGTTCATGTGCCAGATCTCACTGGAGATATAAAAGTAGATAATAAACCTAGTCATCTATCTTTTGTTCCCCAGTTGTATGGTGATCTGATTGTGAAACAAAATCAAATATAAATAAAACTGGAGCTAGGGAAGCAGACCAGTGAAGCTGGTAAAGTTCAACTGATGACAGTCCAAGTCGGTAAAGGGAATCCTTAAGAGCAGAGAGGACACTTTGACGACCAAACCTCCATGGGAGCGCTGCAAATTTGGTTGCAACTGCAACTTCCACTTCAGGATTCCTCTCTTTCCTTTCCTTGATGAACCTTCATTAATATGAAAAATTTAGTTTGAACAAACAGAAAAAAAGACTTACAAAACTGTATTTCCTTGATGGATATAATAAGCACAAAAAACAAGTCACAACCAAGACTTTAAAGGCTAAGTGGAGTGGAGATCAGGGGTTCGAACCCTGCCTCCCATTAAAAATACAAATGTGCACCCATTGGGTCCAATAGTAATTCAGTCCCCATCGCTCCCCCATGCCCAATTGGGCTTCTCCCATAGAATAGGTTAGGAGTAGGATCGAATACTGTTGATGATTGACAAAAAAAAGTCATAACTAACCTTCCTAGTAGTGTTTCAGAATTTATGGCACCAAAAGAGACCTGAAAGTAGAAAAGTTCACTAAATTCAGATATAGATAATTCTACCTATGTAATTGAGAAAATATGAGTGACAGCAGAAATCCCACCCTTGAGCCATAAACTTCAGCAGTGTCAAAGAATGTAATGCCACAATCAATACTCTCATCAAAAGCTCCCTTAGCAGCCTTCATCTTTCTGTCTGTCAGCGTTCAGAGAAAAAGAGTATCTTGAGTACTAAAAATGAACCAGAACAGAGGATAAGAAAAAGATATGCATGGAGATCAACAAAACTCGCCATTGCAGTTATGAGTGTCAGTGTGTCTATACATGCATTAGTAAGAAAGACCACCATTCTGGAACAACTCCAATGGAAGAAATGGAAAAGATAGGAGGTCGTATCAAATTTACACCCCACACTAAAATTGTAACTATTCTGCTGCTTGTATTGTAAATAGCAACTAAATTGCTTGATTTACTGTTTTCTGCAGTAGCTATAGTGGATTGGATTCCCCGGATTAATTAAAGAAATATCACATAACATTATCTAAAGAAATGATACATAACACGCACAAACACAAGTGTGTGTGTGATGGGGCCCTCTTCGAAATGGTGAATCAAGTTTTATAGCGAATAAAGTTATGAACTACTGATTACTGCGAGTTTTCGGTACTTGCTTCTTACTACCTAATAAAATTGCCCAAATACCCCGAACTCAATAATTTCATCCTACTAGTAATTGATACCGAAAAACTACCTTTACGAATAACAAATGCAATCATCAGCACAAAAATAAACATACCATCCCATTCAAAGTTGTTCCAGTAGCTGGTATCACCCCAAGACCAAGCCCCAATCCCAAGCCTAGTCACCTTCAACTCCGAACCTCCCAACCTCACCTTGTCTTCCTCGGTTTTTACAGCAACTGCATCCTTGGACGCAACAGCTCTCACTCTCATGGCTGTCCTCTGACTAAAACCACCACACAAGAAGCATACACTGCTGAAATACAGAGCCATGGTAGCTCAGCACAGTCAAGAAATGTCGAAAATGGGATTCGCACTATTCCAAGTTTTGGCTTTGGGAAATTCTCACAATTACTGCAGTTTTTCTTTGCTTCTACTGAACGAGAGGGAGCCATATAAAGTGTTGTCCTGTTTACTTCATTCATTCTTGTACACAAAAAAAGAAAAAAAAAAAAAAAAGCGATAAAACTGATCAAAGTCTTGACAAAATGCCGCTTTTGGTGCGCTGTCAAGGAAATACGGGGCTGGATCTGGAGCTTCAGTAATTATCATCATAATTGTTGGGGAAAATCGCGCTGTATTTATATGTATATATTATAATATAATAAATGTTGACTTTAGGACAATGATGACCAATTGGGAATTACTATCATTCGTTACAAAAACCACAAAATTTTCTAATTTTGAAGCAACATTAAATCTCCACAAATTATTACAAATTATTTATTCCAACTTTCAAAATTAAATAAGAGAATTACATAAAAGCAATCTCCTCTAGTAATTATTGTGAGGTTCCAGCACCGTCAGGAAGGGTACACTGTCTTCAATTTGTACACGTCTAACTTTTAGGAATTTCCAGTAGGGGTTGTATGATTTTACAAATTTGTTTAGAGGACATGGTTCTTGCATATTTATTGCTAACGTGAGATGCTCTTTAAAATGGTATAATTGGGATCTGGAGCTACTTTTTACCACCCCAAGCTTAAATTAGAAGTGTTATTTCTACCACTTAGATATTGACAAATCTTTGCATCTATGGAATAGGAAAAATTTGGTACTTTCAAACGCAGTTGCAGTTGATTCTACACACTGCGGATTGAACAAAAGGTTGTGGCTGAATTAAATGTCCAAGTATATGAATCTCCACATCTTTGTCCTGATCATCGGGGATTGGATTGGATTGGGTTGGGATTCCCTCCTTGTCCTTGACGCACCGAGCCACTGAATGGCTGTACTGAGAGGTTTGAGCGGGGCTGTTGATATGCAATTTCTTTGCCTTTGTTATTGTCACACTGAATATTCCCACGGTCGGCTGTCATTGTCGCAGTATTGCAAAGGAATCAAAGTTCAGGAAATCAGGTTCCAAAGACTAACACCAAATGTGGATGCTAACAAAATGAAAATTGACCTATTCAAAATAAAATAAAATAAAAATAAACGACCAAAATGGTTCCTCACATTTGAAAACACTCTTTTATGGTCCCTCACATTTAGAACAGTGTCCCTTACCTTTAACGAATGTACCAATTTGATTTGAGCGTCTTTTTTTGGGTCAAATTTCCAACTAAAAGTTGTACTCCCTATTCATGTACACATAATTTTACAATTAAAATGAAAAATCAAAGAAACCAACCCTCCCCCCCCCCCCCCCGCGGCGGGGCAACAAGGGTGACAGAAGTTTTTTAAATGGATAAAGAGGATAAATGTTTTACATAATTTCTAATAAAGGCAAAAACTATTTTGATTGTAAAAGTAAAATTTATTATTTTAAATTGATAGAAGTCCATATCCCTATTATGCTGTAACGAGTACTTCAATTTATATAGAGAAAAGGTCTTCTATTGTTCTTCTCTTGCCCACCATTCTCCAAACTTCAAAAATAAAAAGCTATCTTCAAGTTTGCAACCTCAAACTCTACCATCAAAACTGGAGGAATTTTTGCAATTAATTTTTATGTTAATTGTTATATCAATTTTGTAGAACTTTCATAAATTTTTAGCACAAGTTGTCCCCAATTCATGAACTGGTAAGAGATAGGAAAAATATTTTATTACATGTCCATAACTATTAATTCCCTACTTGGGTTCTAACATGCCAAACTACTCCTTAAATCATCTTATTGTGTGCACTTCCACGTTTAAAAGATTCCTAAGTAATAAATTTGACTAGTGCTTAGTGACATAAAAATAGGATAGTGATCGATAATTTATTGACGAAATTACTATTTAAACTATTTATGTTACTAGTGAGTGTAAAGCAAATATCATTACATCAAAGGGGCAATTATAAAACATTAAACCAAAAATTTTTTTTTTGTGCTTTACATAATAAGATAAGCTTTGCATATTATATATTCCATGTTGATGATTCAATTTGTTCGTTATATTCTTTATATTCTTATCCACATGTTGGAGTCAAACCTGAGTTACAACTTGTTATGTCCATCAGACTTGAGATACAACTTATTATGTCCTTATAAACAGAGAATGACATGATTAAATAAAAGTTCTAATTTTATTTCGTTTCTACTAACTATCAAGTTTGTAAATGTTATCACATTTTGACAAGATAGTATGCAGGGTTGGGTAGCAAAACGTAGTGTAGAATAAACAATCAAACACACACAAAATAAAAGGGACAAAAGATTTATGTGGTTTGGTAATTAGCCTACGTCCAATTGGAGAAGAGAAGAAAATTTCACTAAAGGATATAAATACAGTCTCTTAACACTTTATCTTCCTTACACGTTTTCTCTATCTAACTCCCACTCAATAAAGAACTAGTTAAGAAAAAACTCTAACCGTCTCACAATTGTTCTCTCTTTCTTATGCTCACACACATACACTATAAATAATTATATTTATAAGATTTACAAAGACTTGGGCTTTGGCCCTCAACAATGAGGGTCATAACCCAATAATCTCCCCCTCTTGAATTAGTTGGAGGGATCTTTCAACTTCACCTTGTACCTCCCTCTAGGTAAAGCTCCATAAACCTCCACATCTTCTAAGAAGCTCACTGTCTTCTTGATCTTATTGGTTCCTTTGCTTTTAGACTTCACATACACTGTATGTCCATTCAAGCAACAAATATTCTTCCCATCTTTTTTTCTTTGAAGAATCAACTTGTCACCTTTATATACTTTGCACCACTTTCTAATACCAAAGTACTTGAACCACTTGATGTTAACTCACCCAAAGAAACTATATTAACATCACTAGTAGGAATGTACCTAATTCACATCTCGAACAATCTAGACAATACCGTCCTAAAGCGTTAGGTGAATGGTCTCCACACCTTCAACCTTCTACTTCTCTTTGTTCCCCAATTCGATATGGCCAAGATCTCCATTAGTGCATAAAGTATCAAGCATGGACTTGTCTCTACAGATATGGTGTGAAGCAGCAGAATCCAATACTCAACAAGATCCACTCTCTGTTGATCATCACGTACAAAACTATTACTTGCTGCCAAAAGGAACTCACCATTATTGTTCTCAATCACATTGGTGCAGTCCTCAGTAGCATCTTCAATTTTCAACTGTCCTTTTACATTCTCTTGTAATTGCTTTAGCCTATTCAAGTTCTGTCTCATCTTTTGGCAACGTGGCCAAACTCTCCACAATAATGGGAATCCACCTCTGCCAAATCTGTAGTCCTTGATCTTTCATGTGGACCATTTCTATTCTTTATTTGGTTCCTCCCCCATCAAAAATCTGTACAGCTAGCATTTGATCTCTCCTGTAAGAGTTATCACATCTCATCATCCGTGCATCCTCTCTTAACATTGAAATAACTTCATCCAAAGTCAATGTTTTTCTACTTACTAACACTGTTTACACCAAGAGCTTGTATGATCCAAACAACGTAGTTAGTAATAGCAATGCTTGCTCCTCATCTTGCAACTTGTCTCCAGTATTCAATAGTTGACATACTAAATGATTAAAATTATTAATGTGATCATGGAGATTACCTCCCTCATCCATCCTTAGTGTGTACAACTCCATCTCTAAGCAAAGCCTAATCATCAATGCATTTGATGCATAAATACTCTCAAGTTTGTCCCACAAAGCCTTTGGTGAAGTCTTATTCAACACATTGAACTTAATTTGAGGTGCTAATGCTAATCAAATCGTGCTAATTGCTTTTCTCTGAATATTCTTCTAAATCTCATCTTTCATATATGTTGGTTTTTCTTCTAATAAGGCCTGATCAAGGCCTTGTTGTACCAACCAATCCTCAAGTGTGCTTTGCCAGAGCATGAAATTCATTTTACCATCAAACATTGAAATTTCAAACTTTGGAGTACTAGTCACATGATCACACAATTTTATCAAACCAAAAATAAAGATGAAATTTGAGAAAATAGACTTAAAAAATCAAATTAGAATGCCAAAATTACTTGGGAAGACCTGTAGTCAATTTTGATCAATGGTCAAAGTCAACTAGGTCAAAAGTCAAAGTCAATTCAATCAACGGGTAAGCAGTGTGGTCAACAGGTCAACAGATCAACAATCATAGCAAGTCAACAAATCTGATGGCTCTGGACTCATAGGGCGCGCAGCAACTCTAAGCACCCAACCACACCAAATCACTAGGGCTTCTTCCAAATGCAGGACGAATCCAACCTCACCCAAAACGGAGACGGCAAGTGTGCTTCACTCTGACAGAATTCGATGATAATTTTTGGTGAGCAAGTAGATCATGAAGAGCTTTATTCAATGGTGATGGACTTTTTGGTGAAAGTGGCTAGAATGGCACAAACGATGAGGCAAACATATCTGACTTTTGTTGGAGAGTGATGCAAATTCCAGCAACCAAATCTAGTGATCGTTTGCAGATAGGTAGATCTCGAGATGTAGATTTTAGTAATATTAACATCTTCCTCTAACTCTTCCGAAAATTCCTCAAATCAACAAAGTTGCTCTTCTTTTAACTAGCTCTACTACCAGTGTTGAGCAACGAAATGTAGTGCAAAATAAACAATCAACTACACACAAAATAAAAGGACATAGGATTTGTGGTTCGGCAGTTAGCCTACATCCACGGTTGGTGAAGAGAAGAAAATTTCACTAGAAGATATGAATAGTTTCTCAACACTCTATTTTTCTCACATTTTTTTTCTCTTTATTAACTCTTCCTCAGTAAAGAACTCGCTAAGAGAAAACTCTAACACAATGGTTCTCTTTTTCTTACTGCACGGACACATACACAATAATAATTATATTTATAGGGTTTATAAAAACTTGGGCTTGCACCATCTAACCTAATAGTATGCACAGTATAGGAGCAACGAGAGGCCCCCCAGTTTAGTTACCCTTTTTCCCTAAGACCCCTTCTTGCAATAGAATAGGATTTTAATCCTCCTTATGATAGAATAGAATTAAAAAAAAAAATTAGACAAGAGACAAACCGAAAATATGGAAGAAAGAAACTTAAGAACTGTTGGGACAATTTGAAAAAGGACTAGGGATATTGGAAAACAAAGCTAAAAATTGATATTGGATATGGGTGGGATCACGACAAGCAAACTATTGACGCTAGTGATGTGTGGTGGCGAGACAAGACAAAGGTAAATAATATCAAGATCAAATTAATATATTTAAATTTTATATTTTTATTACCATATATATGTTTATATATTGTGCTATTGTATGTAGTTGATTCCTGAATATGCAAAATTTTGTGAGAAAGGAATTCCATTGCCAGATCAATCACGCATTCTATTTGATAAGGTATATGCAAGTGGAGATTCAATATGGACACCTAATTCAAGTGTGCTACCACAACATGATTGAGGATGAGACTGATGAGAGTGATAGTTCACATTCATATGTAGCTGATCTTGCACAAGAGAGTATGACTTCTATAAATGCTAGTGGCACCAAAAAGAGGAAAAAAGTTTCAAAAAATGCAGCCAAACAAGTGAGTAAAAAAAATTTTAGCTGCTACCAAACTAAGAAAATCATTGGACTATATTGTAGAGGTTGTAGACTAGCTCAGCTACAGTTGCAAGTATTAAAGGAGGTACACAAAGAACTAGTATTACTAAGGTGCTTCAATTGTTTGTTAAACTTCTAGGTGTCAAAGAAAGAGATCCACTATATATGCCTTCTTGCAACCTATTCTTAAAACTTGCTTACAAAGGGATGTTTTTTGCCCATAAGAGTAATAAGGTATTGTTGCAGTGGTTGCAAATGTAGTTTACTCCATCCTTTTGATTTCTTTAGAGATTGTTAGAGAGTTGGTGGATGTTATTACAATGTTAAATAGATTTTGTTGTTGATTGGAGTTTATTTTTCTAATTACTTTAGTGGATTGTACAAATTAAGTAGATCTTACAATTTAGGATTTTCTAGCTACTCTTAATGGAAGATTGTGTAAATTTTGACAAGTATTATGGTTTTTGTTGAGCATTGTTACTAAACCTTTTATGTTTTAATTGATATTTTGCTATTGTTGGTTATGATTACATGCGTAGTTGAAAATTTTTTTGGCTGCTTCAAGTAAGAATTTCTTCTTCTTTTTTTTATCTTTATAATTTGTGGTGGGGTTTCTACAACTATAGCAATTGGGAAAAGAGATTTTGATATCTTGTGGTGGGGTCTCTTCTTTTAAGTTTTAATTGATATTTTGCTATTGTTGGTTATGATTCTATAATTCTCTTTCGATAATTTTTGTTTTTTGAAGGGAAAAGAGATCTTAATTTATTAGATCATTAGAAACAACATAAAGGAGGAAAAGCATCCTACCAAATTTGTTTATGTTCACCATGTGTCACGCCCCGTGCCCAAGACTGTGGCACTTGCTATGTCCTAAGACTACGTTAGAACACAAGGCTAAATGATACAAAACATTAAACATTCAACCATAGCTTAATGCAAGAATACTAATGGCCCAAGAGATTGTCATTCCATTCATTCCAAAACATACACTATCTGTTTATAATTTCATTGCCCCATCAACAAAAATAATTGGGGATCACATGTATAATCTAATCTATACAAAAAATATGACTATACAATGAATAATCTCAAAAATAACTTCATCTACGTCTATATTAAGTTATGACTATGAGGTCCAAAAGTGTTCCCAACCTTCTTCTATGAAATCATCACCTGCCAGTTACAAACATAGTGTGAGTGATAAATCACCCAGTAAGTAGCAAAAGGATCTCTTTAGGGCTTTAGCTTGTTACACATACATATATAGTTTTCAATTCAAATCAAAGTTCATCATCATTCATAAGATATGTGGTCAACTCATAAACAATTACAATTCAAACATAAACATAGATCCATTCAATAAGAGCTCAAGTAGTTAGTGGACAAATGACCCTGGATATCCAGTTGTTAACTATAATCCGGTTAACACGGTTCAAAACCAACTACCACCCGGTTGGTCTGGTTAAAAAATTTTACTACAAACACCAAAGTTAAAGAACTATTCTCGTCATAATCCATTTCACATACGAGAGCTCAAATCCAAAGTCATTTACACAATAATTAGACCACATGTAACATTTTATAGTAAAACCAACATATATCCAAACTCAAGCCCAATTATAGGTAAACTAACATTTCAAATCATTTAGGTTGTCAAAATATTTTTCAAATGGTAAAGAGATGCAAGTACTACTTATCTCGAATAAAGACTAGTTCAAATAATTTGAGTAGGAAAAATCACCGTCGTCGCCTATAATATACAAATAAACACTTAATCATACACTCATTCTATCAAGAAATCATAACTGAGACTTAAATCTAACTTAACATGCAAAACGAAACAAAGAAGAGCAAAACTGGTGTGATCCGCGGCATCAACCATGATGCGACTCACGCCGCCGCTGACTAACAATAACTAGCCGCGGCACGGTTGACAGCGCGGCTCGGGATAGGCACTGGGGCATCCCATCAGCGGTGTTATCCGCGGCGCAGGTGACGCCACGGATGGCTCCAGAGGATCACCCCCAACGAGCCGTGGCCTCATCTGTGGCACGAATGGTACCACGAATGAGCCCAGGCAACGCGATCTGCAACTCCTGCAGCACCCAAAACCAAATCTAACCCTTCCCAATTCAATCCAATGCAATCTAAGCACCAAAACAATTCCAGAATGGTATAATCAAGCAATAACAAAGTATGTAAAGCTCAAAATGCTCATGATTAACAACACAACCAAAATCATACCTACTCCCTCAAATTCTTATTCTTCTACATCACACACTCACCATCAACTTCACATACACACACTTACAACAGGCATAACTTAAATGCTAAACACAAAAGACCCAAAGATTCAACAATCACCCATCCAAACTTCCCGTTCCCACACAAATCAAATCAAAGGGAATAGAGTTCGTTTTGAGGGCAATTACCTTGGGTATAATCTTCAAAACTCCTTCTACTTGCTTCTCCTTGAGAGTTAGGCTCCAACACACCTTCTTCAAGAGGATAAAAGAGAAATGGAGAGACGAGTTTAGAGAGAGAGAGAGAAGAGAAAATTTGGAAGAGAAGAGAAAATTTGGAGAAGGAGAGGAAAATGAAGAAAAAAGAAAATTGCCCTAACTCTTTTGGTAAAGAAATCAAACTTACACAATTTGAAATCTAGTCCTTCAAAACTTTTATCATTCAAAAAGACCCAAAAGGTTCAAATTAAAAATATGCCCATGAGGGCCTTAATATTACACCATGCTTAGCAAAGCCCATGTCCCACACCATTCTCACTCGATATTCATTTGGTGTTGATTAATTTGAACTGAATCTACATGCTATGTTACTTACATCAATCACAACTCTATTCTGAAGTACAAAGATTAAAATGCAAGAACAAAGGAATGGATGCTATTTTTATCCGCTTTGGTTAAATTAGGATAATCTAGCTAAATCGTTGTTGTTTATCTGAGTCTGGATTGTCATTCCGTAATTAGACAGATGAATTTCCTACTTCCCTGAAGGCACACAAATTTACGTCCACAATGTTTGACAGTCTTGAAGTTGATCGACTAGACTGGCAACTATTAGAGCTCAGTGCACGGATGGACAAAATTGAGCAATTCGTCATCTGCAAATGTCTGGAATTTTGTTGTGAGTGATTTATCATCTGTAAATGCCCAGAATGGTGCTCTTCTTCTGTATTCCTGAAGCAATTAATGAATGAAATAGCCTTTGCCCACAAATCTTTTGCATCTAACGCCTTTAGTAGATGTCTATTTTCATACATTGACATATGTCCATAGATGATGATGGCAATGAAGGAAGCAATTCCAACAATGAGGAAAAGGCTCCAAAAACTAGTTGAGTCCTAGACTGTGTGATGATACCATATTGCTTTGTTCTGAACATGTAGTGTGCTCCCCAAACAAGTCATTTTCTATCCTAGCTATTTTGTCCCCTTCCGTAAGGTTTAGGACTGCTCTTGATATATCAGTATGTTAGTAAATCAATATGCCAACAAACAATTTGACGCAGCGGAATTTAAAATTAATTTCTAAACAGGATCATTGATTATCTATACAAAAACGAGAACGTACCTTTTAATAACGTAATTAAACAAATTAACCTGATCAAAGATACGCAATATAAACCACAGCCGCACACGTGTCCGGCCTCTAAGGTATCCACATGAACACCTTCTTGGGATCCTCTTCAGGATTGATCAACACCAAGTGAATATGCTAGATCTACTTGACACGTCTGTAACGTGAAGAAAATTGTATAAAGAAAAACTATTTTTCCTCTCTAAGTTTCTAGCGCTATATTGTATGTTGTCGTGTCAAATCTTGGTGTTTAAAACTTATTTATAGAGCAATAATTAAGTATTCTTGTCCAACAAGAATTCAGTAATAGGTAACCCTTACCTATTAAGATATTTTACTAAATAAGATATTTAGTAGGTTTTAATTTCCTTAAAAAAGAAATTATTCCACCACTATAATTCCTCTATTTATTAATAAGCCCTTAGGATTAATTATCTCACAAATTAATACCATAATTATCACATAATTATTTAAATCAATTTAACCCAAGAATTAGTTCTATTGTGTGTGACCCTTTAGGTTACTAATCACTTGGCAATAAATATAAATTATAATCTTAGAATTAATTGGCTTTAGTACAAAACCCACAAGGTACAAGTGGAGAACCAATTGGGAAGGCCTGCAGATTTTTACAAGTAGCAGATTTGAGTGGAATCAAGCATAAGAATCACATCATTCACTTATGAAAAAGCCAATCTAAAAAAATGTTGCCGAATCCATTTACTAGGCGGTAGAGAAAGAGAGAGAGATCATACAAAGCCAAACCCATCGCTCTTAATTATAGGTGTAACCATGGTGTACTTTGAGCAATGTTTTAAGAGGAAAAGCTTCATGTAAGGTATTTCATCAACAGCAGCTCCGATACCACCATGTGCCTTATCCTTGGTAAAGAGTACTTCCAATTCGTCCAAGTTACCATAAGCCTTAAGCCTTGACTCATCAAACTTCTGCTGCTTTAAGAATTCTAACAGAAAAGAGCCCTTTGAGTAGCCTACATTGTCTCCATTCCTTATAAGCTCTTGCACATGAGTGACAGAGGGCTCAAGCTGTTGGACGGTCAACATTGATGATAAGCTGGCTGTGTAACTTTGAGTTAAGATCAGAACTACAAAGCACCATATGGTCACCACGAACCTAGCTATGTTGCCCACTATTTTCTCCCCTGTAGATTATGCAGTGAGAAGACAGGCATATGCAATTTTCAAGTTTCAACAGACTTAAAAGGTGCATAATGCAATTTTCCCTTAGTTCCACATCCCCATTATTATAGCTAGCATAACCAATAGTTAACTGCATTATATTTGGGAAAACTATTAGTATTCGTTCATGGCTGTGCACCTTTATTTACATGATGATGCCCTCACTAATTATTTTATGCCTACATGCTATTGTTGCTTACATATAAGAGAAAAGAAAGGGGGATGATAGATTACTATGAGCAAAGACCAAGGTTGAGAAAGAGAACCAGAAGCCAGTGCCAACTTGGCGTGTACTAGAGCCAGCAAATTCCTCATTAGTCCGATGCTCAAGAATCCAAATCACAAATCCAATAAAAATAAAAAAGCAAGTGCTTATCACCCAAAGGTCCCAAGTCAGTGGCTTCAAGAAAACCCACGCATTCTTTGTCCTTCTGTCTTGGACGGGCACAACCATTGCAATGCCAGATTCAGCGTATGGTTGGGTAAAGTCAACGTAGGTGGACCTGTTGGCTCTAATGGTAATGTCTCCCACGGCAGCATCATAGTTCTGCGCATGATCACTTAAGAATGTGTGATTTCAAAAGAATATGTAAGAAAAATAAAATACCATTTAGATACTGAAACAGAAGATTAAGATGTCACTTTGGCGAGACATCTCTTGCAATTGTCTCACTTGTCTGGTGCACTCCTGGTGCGGATTATGCAAATATAACCAATCTAGAGAGTTGTCCAAAATGATCAAATATAAGAGTTAAACACCCTGAAGTTTATGAGCTAGAAGAATATTAGGATATATTAGCCAGTGGTAATTTATAATTAGGAAAATGAGTAAAACAAATTGTTCCAGAATTGAGAGTGGTTTGGATTGTTGCTACATGATCATTCTTGTCTTCCAGAAACTTGGTGTCATGTTGCGCTAAATACGGTAACGAAGGTAGTCAAGTTGTATTAAAAAAAAAGAGAGAGAATAGTAACCAAACCTTCTATTGCATTTTTCCCACAATATGTTTTAACTTCTTCTTCGATTGATAGCATGAGAAAGAAAAGGAAAGAAGGGAACGAAGAATTAAATATTTTTTTAATCCAAAACGTGGAAAAAGCAGAAGGAAACTAGTTTAATAGATTTATAAAAAAAGGTGCCAAGATTTGTGTTTCTTTTGGCACGAGAACTTCTGTAGTTCTTTCCCACTTCTGCAGTTCTTTCGTTTCCCTTCTTTTTAATACTTTCCTTGCAAAAACTTATTTGATCTAGAGTAAATTAGTGTCATAGACACTAGCTGAAAATAAAATGGACAAGCAACAGATTGTGACTTACCCCAAGATATACTTGATATACCAAGTCATTGTAAGTGCCGGCACTTTCACAGTCAGACTTTGCAAAAGGAATATATTCATAAGGAACATCATATGGCAACATTTTCATTAGAGAATCAAAGACATCTATTGAGTGCCCTGTGACAGTAGTCTTGTTACTGCAAGGATCACTTATATTGACAACAGCATCAGGACCAGTCTCAACCGGGATTCCTATTCTCTACTTCTTCCCATTGGTGGGAATAACCCAACCTTTGGTGCTGAATTAGTATCACCTGGCCAAATAATCCCTTTTAGGTTGGCTTTTGAAGAAGAAGTGTAATTCGGATCTTGCAAATTTTAATGTCCTAGTGATTCCCCTTTCTGGAGTCCAGAATCCAACTCCTCTTTCCCCATTACTGAGGATACTGACAATCTGGAAGTATGAAGATTGTAGTTGCCGGTCAACAACATTGAAAGCCCCCACTGAGGCCATTCAAATTTAGTCCTTGATATTACTTCAGGGAGGTGTTTACCAATTTGAGAGACTGCAGACTCGAAATGGAAGAAACTTAGAGGGCCTAACCTCTTCTGATTCAGTTTTCATAGATAGAGCTTCTTCTACTGCCATTGCAAGTGCATGTAGCTGCATCATATGCCCATAAGCCGAAGTAATTAAGATCAACTATCAGCGTTCGATGAAATTTTCTTTTCCAGCGACTGATGAATTGATTACGCTTTTTCCTTCTTGGAACATAGGGTTTTACTCCTAATACCCCCTGCATTGATTCTTTGACAGAATGATGTAGAAAACTTAGATGATTAGTCATCCCTGTGGTTATGATCCAAGCATATTCTTCAGTCATCATTCCTACCACTTTTGCTTGAGCAAAAAGACGATGGCCAAGAGTGGGAGGCATATGCACAATGAAAACTCTTGTTTGCATTGTCATCAGCTTGTAAAGCTTCTCTAGCAATCTCGTCATCAGTAGCTGATGGATGAATTACACTTCTATAAGGGATGTGAGTCTCAACTTGTTGCAAGGCATCACTCAAGTATGGGATAATTCCTTCTCCAAATTCAGTGTCTACGTAGATTGGAACAGCTGCTCTCCATCCAAAGGCTTTAATGAGGGAACTTATGGCTTGTGCTTGAGATGAGTCATTCAGAGTAGCTCGTACAAAATATTTACTTCTAAGAGAGGAAAGAGAAGGGCTTGTGGCAGAAAATGAAATAATTGGCACCTCAGCTTTCTGTCCTAGGTTTATGACAAAATTGGCTTGCATAGATGTTTGTGGTCCAAGAATAGCTTGCACCTTTGCATCTTCTCATCAGGTCTACAGCTGCAACCATGCGCAAACAAAAGAAACTGAATAACAGGATTTCCTATTTGAGCTTTCAAGATGTGTAAAAAAGGACGAAATACATCTGTTCTAGTTCCGTCTGTCGAACTTAAAAATTACGGTATCTTTAGTTACGAGTAGAACAAATCAGCAAAATGATCGCAAGCACAAATTGGTTTTGAGAGGAAATCAAATCCTTGTTTGTTCTGTCATCTTCTATGCGCTGTTTTTTTTTTTTTTTTGGTGGGGGGGGGGGGGGGGGGGAATAAGAGATCGCAAAGACAGTTCTCTAATATGACTATTCTTAAGCCCAATATATAGCTGATCACACTCCAATAAAACATACCACGACATTCTTTCTTCTGATTACCTTGTACACTTAGTTTTTTTTTTTTTCAAAGAGCAAACAGTTGTTAGATTATATTATACTTAGGGTCAATGGTGAACTAAACCTAAGTTGGGAGCCACAAGCAACACTCATCCAGCTAATTGGTAATTGAATGGTGCACTCATAGAACTTAAATCTAAAGACACTACCTTAACGCTCATCGATGTGAGACAAGGAACACTCATTTTTTACCTCAAGTCAGCATTCACCAATACTTATTTGGCTTTTTTTGTCAAAGATGATGAGCGATGTTGAAGAAGCTAATAGAGAAAGGATGCACCATACATATTATTAGTCCAAATTTGTGGATCAATTCCATTAGATCATTAGCCCAAACAAATCCGTGGCCAGAATTTTGGTAATTCTTGCCTCTCGTAAAATATTTATTGCAATAAATCACGAAATACACCCAATATTATTTTTTATGCACTCCACATCTTCTGTTTAATTTTTTATGATATCCAATTCTATCCAATACCAAATACGTCATATTAGTATGAAACTATACGAAACCTTGTTGTATCATTTCATTTAGTTTCTTTAAGTGGAATAAGGACAACAGATTGCTCGGAGTGCAGTCACTGCAGTTATGGCCAAATCCATAATGATATTTGATAGTATGAAATTTTTATTGAAACTACAAGATACGAAAAGTAGATGGACAGAAAGAGACATTACCTGCCTTAGCAGCTCCAATAACGCTATTGTTGGAGTCCCTCTTATGCAGAACCAGCCTAGTGCTGTAATGACCATGGGAGGCATAAAAATCAGAGAGGGCCATTGAGATACAGCTTGAAGACATCTTCCCTGCCCATGAATTCATGTCAAGAAGCCAAACCCACGTTAACATCTATATTAGTGGTCCGTGCCTCTACCACTTCCTTGGAGAAAATCAACAGAGCTACTAAGAATTGTAGAGAGGAAATTAGATGATCGGTTTGTTTCAGTCCCCACGTCTGAGCAAAAGGCTGAATGTGTGAGCAAGAGAAGAAATGTAGCCGAATATTCTGACGGACAGATGACACTTCTTCATATTGGACTGGAATTTGAACCAGTAAACGTCGCACAAATGCAAATAAAGAACGCGTTGCATTAATTATATCTTGAATTCTTAGTATCTCGCAGGGAATCAAAAGAAAATTCAATGTGTCCCTGCTAGTTTGGATTAGGATCACATCAGCATTATAAATGAGGACACAATAGAAAATTCTCATCACAAACTTTGTATTTTACTGACCATTGAAGTTATTCATAATTATTTTATAGCTCCTGTAAGTAATATGAAAAAAACATAAAACTAAATCAGGTAGATTTCACCATTTCCAATAAAATATTCTAACAATATTTGATTTTGAAATAGTAATTTGCATAACTTGATGAAATTGAAATAATTAACTTTCAAGGTAGTGTTCAATAATAAATTGTGTATTATTTGGTAACTATTGAACATTTTAGATTTGTAATTCATGACATCAACAATGAATTCTAAATGAAGCCCATGGCATGCTTTTCTATTTCTAATTTGATATAAACAATAAAATCCTATATAGTGGGAAAAATACTTGTATACTTCTATACTAAATTAGAAAGACTACAATATCACACATCGATAATATTTTAACTTATAACATTTGTATCACAATCTTAATTATTTTCACTACTAGATCAAGACCTTTTGGCTTAGCTCATGATGTTTCAAATAGTACATCTACTCGCCCAGCAGATGATCAAAACACTAACAAACTTTGGCTTGATTACCGTTTAATTAAACTCAATCGCCGAGGGGGGAAGGGGAGGGCGGGCGGGAAGGAAGAGTTAATGACATATTATAATGTTAAGGGAGAAAAACCCGAAAGAATAAAAGGGACACTTTGAATCATTCGTATTCTAACTTCTGTAAGAGTACGCACCAAAATATGTAGGCAAGCATGCTGTTTTTTAAGGTGTTGATATTAGCACTCAACTTTTTGCTATGACGCTCTGTTTTTATCAGCACCACTATATCTCTACACATAAATATGAAGCAAATAGAACACTAATAAGAAAGAATGCAGTGCTAATATTGCTGACTTCTTTTTCCTTTCTGAAAAAGTAGAAGGAATATTGCAAATTGTGAAGAATGTTTTACCAAGACTCCATCAATATAAAATTGGTGACATAAATGAAATTCAGTAACGGCGTGAAATATTTTCAGAACATCTTTTTCTTCTATTGACTAACGACCAGCAACCTTTGCCTCTTTCCGTGTTTATCATAATCAATTAAAAGGAAATTCATCGACCAAGAAATTTGTAGTTCAAAAGAGAAATTTCAGCGTTGCTAAGTAGTCGTGGCGACAACCTTATGCGTCACGGCATCAAGCTAACAACAGTCATTTTAAGAATTCCACCAGCTTCCTTCAGGAGACGTTTTCAATGGTTAGGAAATCAAACAATTATGTGTATTAATTTGCACTAAATTTGAAATATGCCACGCATTAGCAAATATTGGATGTTACTGAAACATAATATTATACCATATTGCTAATGATAAAATGTACTACCTATGTAATATGTTTTACTTGCTTGAAATACATTTGTATTTTAATGTATATCATCTATATACACAAACAAGTTGTTATTGATGTTCTTGAACTAGGCACTTCTTCGGATAAGCTGACTAGGATATGCAAGTAGACCTGCAAAACAGAATATGTCAGAAACACATGGAGGTAAATCCTACAAAGTAACTCCGATGTTTAAGTTAGTTCTTGAAAAAACTAAATATATTGGGAAGCTTTTCCACGAGTATATTGTGCGTACCTTGTTAATGAAACATAGGGAGATTTATATATTAGAAGAATATAGAGAAAATCATGAAAAGGCGTGTCATAGACTGACACCCTATAAATGACAAGTCAACGGCGTCAGATCGTAGAGTCTATATCACATGTCACATCTATCAAATCATCCTCAGATCATCTCATCTAAGGAGCTCAATAAATGTTTTATGAATTCTTGATTCAGGAATAGTTCGGTCCTTAGGAGAAAACTGGTTGAGATGTTATTATATCCAGGCTAATGTATAGTTCAAGTAATATTAATATCCACAATGCGGGGTCAATCCAATATATCCTTCAGTTGTAAGGACCGATGGTCTAATATACCTGAGTAACATTGATCTAAAAGCTTGTCAAGCTGTCTTATTTTCCTCTATTCATGAGGGACAACCAACACTCTAGGGAGCTCGGGTATTCCAAAGGGTTATCAGCTCGGGACAATAAAAAACATGTCCATGCAGCCTTATCCCAATTGTTAAAGAGGAATAAAGAATTATAAGTCTGACTTGGTTAGAACCAAACCAACCTAACCACCACTAATCGTGCTTACATTACTTAACATCTTTGTTCTGTGGGCTTCGCTTTCACCCTTTGGGCTGCAAAAGGAATCTTGGGAATGTGGCCCAACTAATAAACAGAGATAACTTGCCCTATACAGGGCTATTGCATCTAAACCAGCCCAATATTTAAAAGATTCAAAATATTGTGTTGGGCTAATAAATCTAGCCTCTACATATGACCCCAACTCAGGTGAGAAACTAGAGACGTGCTTTCATACCTAGGCTACCATTTGGTCTTCTGGAACAGGAGTAACGGGTAGTCATTCAATGACTAATTCAATCAATGGTGATTTTATCGAGAAATTTCTCTAATTTCCAAGGAGAATCTAATTCCAAATCTTGAAGAGTCATAATCGAAATGTCACATTCTCTTGCAGACATCTCTTTAATTACTTCTAGTGCTTCTATAAATTCATCTCATTTCAACAGGGTTTTCTCACTTTTTTAACAAAAATGCTCTAAAGTCATGAAATTAGACTTCAGCATTTCCTCTTTAAAAATTCGTCAAAAGGTTATAATCATGAAGGGAAAAGAGATGTTCTTCCATTTTCCTGAAATCATTCAGCTATGAAAGTTTCACGTTGATACGAGCACGGTGGCGCTCATCCCAACCTTAGAAGCTCCACGGATGGATTACACCTATCTAGGCAAATTGAAAGATTTCAAGGGCTCAAATCTTTTCAATAAGTTGTGGACAATCTTCATGCAATCAATCGAGGGATGGTATTCAAGGTTTAGGTAAAAAGTTAAAGGACGTTTGCCATCAAGGATGATTACTTGTGGCTAGATTAATGAAAAGTTGAATGGAAGTGAGCAAATGAATTATGCAATTACAAGAAGAAGCATTGTTGGGAAATTCGAGGCATTCCCACGGTTCATTCCTGCACACGGGAATCTAGGGTGGGAATGGTTAGAGAGTTGGCAAAGAGTGGCAATGGAAAATCTCAAAAAAAAATTCTGATGATTCTTACTCCACATTCTTGTGCACAGGAATGAGAAGTTGGAATGATAAAAAAGTCTCGAGTTTTTTTCCCGCAGCTCCTTCCCTTGCATAAGAATGTGGGGTAGGAACCAATGCATTTTTTTACGGATTTTTAGTGATTTCTCTATTTTTAAAGTGTAACTTTTACATTATTTTAGGTATGATTAGTTATAATTAGTTTGAGAGTATTGATAGGTTTTTAATTACTGATTTATTTCCTTTTTCATTGTATTATGCAACTTTAAGCCTATAAAAGTGGCTGATTACTACGTTAATGAGAGGACATGATATCATATTTTTGAATCAAAAGTTTTGAGTTTTCTCTCAACTAGTTTACCTTTGGTTCTTTGGAACAAAGAACCACTTTTGTTCTTGGCAAGAAAACCTTGTTAAGATCAAGTCTTTGCTTAGGGTTCTTCCAAATTGGTTTACTATTCGTCTTATGAGATTGTCAACTAGGTGTCTATTCCATGAATTGGATAGGAGTTTAGGTTGCATCTTAGAAGGAGAATACCAACAATCTTTGGTGGTATTCCAAGCACCCCAATTCAAGTTGTTCTTGAATTCTTTGGACAGGTGACAAAGGGATCAAGAAGATTGGATTTGTTCCAACGAGATTTTTGGGGAATCTTGAGCGTCTCGCGACTATTGATCGCATCACACGTTTTCCATTATCCTTAATTAGATGGCTTCACGTCTTCCATTACATCAGCTGACTTGAGTTGGACGAAGGTTTAGGTCGAGGCTTGATGTTTTGCGAGAATGGCTTACTAGCTCTTTTGGTAAGCCAATATCTCCCCAGAATTTGCCCACTTTTAGTCGGCAGAGGCTAAGGCTGTTTGATATCGTGATTGGAGAGGAACCATTCTCCCTCATCCTTAGATTAGTTATCCTGGCTGTCTTCATTTGTTTGTGGGGTGCATTTTGCCTTCTTCCACCTTTACCCAATTCTTCAGCCAATTGTCTTCTGGATCGTCACCTCGAGATGGTTTTAACACAAGCATCAGATTCTTGTGATTTGAAGTACTTTCGAAGGATGCACTCTCAAGTAATGAAGGAGAGAATACTTCAAATTTCCATTTTACCAATTCCAACTATTTTTTACAATGTATGTCATTATCTTGTTTAATAGTGTAAAGAACACTTTTTCCTCTTCTTTGGAATCTTGTATTCTGAGCTATCTTCCCAAAGTTGCTATATTATACAGAAATCGATCTTTTTGAGCAATGAATGAAATCTTTTTATTTCAATATTTGCTACTATTGCTCGTCTTGGAATTGTTTCTTTTAATGCATATATAAATACCTGAAATGCATCAATATTACTCTTGTCCTCATTTCCAGAAGAAGGTCAGTGCCACCATGCCTTTTCCTTAATTGTTTTAATTTCAACAAAAGAAAGATTTCAAGACCAATGCTTTCATCCATCCCCCGACTACGCATAACTAGTTAAACTTTATGGGCAATCACCTGGCACTAGCTGAAGCTCATTCAATCTTAATCGTGAAAGTCTGAACTTGTAGTTGAACTTATAAATCAGACCTAAGGTACATCCCAACTATTGCAAGAACGATCATCTTGGTTCAGCCTTTACGATGCTTAAATGGCATTTGTATAGTCGTGTGAATTATATCACTTGGGTGGTGCTTTTAAGGTACACTTTTAACCTGGTTAATTGGGTTTGACAGTTCTTAACTCGGTAGCTTGTGTCCAACTTTTTCTATCCAAGTTCGCCCAAGGTAATATAATAGATTTGAGCTCTTATGGGCCCAGGTGAGGTGACCTAGCTGAATAGATGCAAAATTGAGGTGATTCTGGTCAGCATACCTTCGGTATTAAATCATAAAGTAGATGGATCAAATGCCAAAACTGTATTATTACTATCTTGGTGAACCTTGTTTAAGGAAATCAGATACTGCCTTGTTATAACTATTATCTTAAAGGTCAGGAAGGCCGAAGTGTACCTTTACCCAAATGATAATGGTGCTCTAGATAATGATATCATCTCTATTTATCTTGTCTCAGGTTCAAAGTTGAAGATTCCTTTGAGTAAACTTGTAAAGAAACTAACTTTACGACTTTTGATCTCTAAGAGTTTTGGATCCAACATGGATCAACTTATTTCCGGAGAAGGGCCTTCTCAGCTTGGGTTCAATTCCGTGTTCTTTGTTGTTGAGATTCTATCTTTTTGAAATCGAGTTTTGTTAAAAATGCTTTACCTTATTCCTGAATGACTCTTCATGAGTCGTAAGTTGCCTGAGTACGATTAACCTGGCAATCCCTTCCCAACGCTTGTTCATGTCAAAACACATTAATTACCAAAATCAAATCCTTTTTGGAGGTTTTCTGGCCGAGTTAATGAGACATCATGACCGAGTTTTCCTTATAGCTAATCCAGACTTCCGATGTAATTCAAAACTATCACATCATGATCACCTTATTGTTAGCCCTTAACTAGTTTTCCCAACCTTATCAAGAAACGCACCCAAATTCTTTTGTCAAGCTTATTTGCACATTTCATCTTCCCTAGGTGACCTTCGGCGTGATTTTACAAAGGTGCAACTTTACAGGATCACACTCCCCCACTTTCTCATTAACTATCATAGTAATGACCTCCAATCTCTTACGTTCTTGTTAACTGTCATAATGATGAACCCTTCGTGTTCTCACCCACCGGCGGTTAATCTTCAATCTTTTCTTATAAATAGGAGAGGGTCTTTTGATATGGATATTATTCTATTTACTACATCTTACACTTCCCCCTCTAAGCTTCTTTTCAAGCTCTTTTTACTTTTTTATTAAGTTTCTACTCCCCTTCTGCTATGAGTAGTTCTTTTTTGCACAAAAGAAAAATCCATGAGGAGGAAACCCTTATAGCCATCTATGGGTGTTTGTGTTTCAATGCTAGTTGAAATTCTACTCTTTCGACTAAGCCCATTGGTAGTTTTTTGTGGAACTTTAATGCCGTCCCTTCTCTGTAGTTCCCAGCACAGGACTCCAGTATTTTCGCTTTCCAGTACTACCCTAAGTGGAAGTTAGGGATTAATGACCGCTCTGCCAATTATGACATCACCAAGGAGTGGCTAATGAAGTCTACTTTGCCCCAAGAAGAGATGTATGCCCAAGGCTTGTTTGCTACCAGCCTTTTCCATCATTTTTGCGTTTCTATGGCTGTGGTGATGAAATTCTTTAATTGCCAAATTTTGGTTTAACCATTTGACAATTTATCTTAGGGTGTTTTCATCATCTAATTATTTCTACTTTTTAGGCCCAAGTTTTTTCTGCCGAGATGGTGGCACAGCTAGAGTGAAGGGATGCAGCTTATCATGTTGAGCATAAAGCAAATAGGCTTGAGTTTGAGCTTTCTGAAGCGATGGCTCAGCTAAGACAAGCTGAGAAGGAGAAGGAAAACCTTACTTGATGTCTACATGAAGTAGAAGCTGAACTGCGGGTTGTTCCGGAAGAGAAAGATCGGCTTCTTGCTGGAAGTCCCAGCCTTATGTAAACTTTTACCCTTTCTTCCTCTGGCTTGTATAAAAAATCTTATCAACAAAACTTTTTATTGTTTCTCTTTTTCTCTTGCTGTGTTAGTGCTATCCTACCCTCTATTTTTTCAAATCATCTATAAGAGTGTATGCAAAAACAAGAATTTCATAACATTATAGATAATCCTAATAACAAAGTAACAAAGTTAATGCACTGAATTTGAACAATAAACTATGCATAAGGTAAACAAGAATTTCATAACTTGATAGTACAAAATTTTTATTGAAACTACAAGATACGAAAAGGAGATGGAGAGAAAGAGACATTACCCACATCAGCAGCTCCGATAACACTACTATTATTGGAATCCCTAGTATGCAGAACCAGCCTAGTGTTGTAATGACCATGGGAGGCATAAAATGTTAGAATATTAAAGATATTTAGTGGAGTTATAATCATCAAATCATGTAACATAAAATCATTAGTGGGTATTTTATTCATGTATGTAACTCTTGTCCCACTACTTCTTGTATTTTCACCCCATTAGTTACATGTAACATTCACATCATTATTCTCATGTAACCTTCATCCCACCACTTTGTATGTTACACTCCATTAATCTAATTTTCATCCCACTAATTGGTGAGTTACAGTGCCATTACTAATATGTAACAATATGTAACTCTTACTCCACTATTTGGTGGACTTCATGACCACATTAGTGTTGTGAATTTGTAACATCTCCTCCATTATTTTGGTGATTTCATGAGCCCATTATTGTATGGTGGTTTCATAATTCATTATAGGTTTTAAGAGGTATGTTACAATATTACGGAAGGAAGAAGAAGAGTTATTTGTAGTTATGACTCAGTGATGGGAAGGGGTCCTTTAGCTCACTATAAATAGGACTCTTGGTCCCTCTCTCTACTCATTGGTTCATTGTGAATTCTACCCATCATTTTCTCACAATATTTGGAGAGTTAGGAGAGGGAAGATCAAGAGACTTGATCTTGAAGGTTAAAGGAAGAAAGGAGAGTTAGAGAAAGGATCAAGGAGCTAGTCCAAGAAGTCTTGTAGGAAGAAAGTCTACTTGCAATTGGAATCATCATGGCTCAAGGTATGTTTTATATTTTTTATATGCATAATGTTTTAGTGATTTACAAATCATAACCAAAGATCTTATTCTATAATGCTAACATGTGGTATCAGAGCTTATGGTTGAAGTTTATGATTTGTAAATCCATAAAGTAAAACATATTCTTAATTTATTTGTCCATCAAGTTTTGGACAAAATAATTGAATTCAAGTATTGAGTCTAATTTGTATATAAATGAGAATGTATTATGCTTTACATTCTTATCCTAAGTAATCTATTATGGAACTTGTGGTTTGTACTTTAAATTTTGCAGCCACTTGTTTAGAATACTTCAAAATTATGTCTCACAATTTTAATACTAAACATGAGGTTTATGTTTAGCTCTATTGTAATTCCTCTTCTCATTTATATTCTATTATTCTCATATTTGTGTTTGACATGATTAGTTCAATAATGCCGAAATTTTATATGTGCTTTGAATCAATTGTGTATCTTGTCTTAAATTGAGCCCGAATATGTTGTTTATGATTGGTTTGGACTCATGACATTTTCAAGAACACTAATAAAATTATTTTATTATACTTGAAAATATATGTAGGTCATCATATTTTAACTAAATCAAATAAAGTTGATTTAAAAGTAAGAAGTCACAATTTTTCATATTTGCTTTTGATATGTCATTGTCGCATCCAAAAAAATCGTGAAAGCAAAGGGTACTAGTGGGTTCGTTGAATGTCGCGTCCCGAAAAGACGATCCGGTCTCGGTGACCCTTTCGAAAATAAAGGTTTTGGAAAAACCGTACGTGTGTGAGAAAAATCAAATTTTATTAAAAAAAGTATATTTTAAGAAAAATGATATTTAAAAAAAAAACAAGGCCGGGACTAAAAGTGCGACAGGTTTGGCCAAAAAACTTTTGAAAAAGGGTTTTATTTGAAAAATGGAGTCGCCACTTGATACTGAGTTAGGGTGTACCAAATCACCCGAAAAATCGTTTAACAAAAATAAAAATAAAATTTTTAGAAAAATATTTTAAAACCCTTTTCTGACTTCAGTCTATGAAAAATGAGAGAAAAAAGGTTTAGGAGTCACATTTGAAGAAAGGGAAGGCAAAGGCTTTCGCCTAAGGCACCCTTTCAACCTAGCCGAGGCTAAGTTGCGAGGTTTAATCAAATTTTTCTAAATTAACCCTAGATTCTATCGCGTTTGGATGTATCTAAATGAATGCAAATCTTAAGTCTAAATGTGGGTATCGGGAGGGTCGAATGTCCCGTCAAGGCTTGGTCAGAATTATCGCATTAATTGCGAAACCCGAGTCGAGACCTCGAGGGAGTCACGAGTTTTATGCAAAATGTGATGCAAAAAGAAAAGAAAATAATAATATAGATAATAAGTGGCCGAAAAAAGTGGGAATGCAATATGACGGGTACGGGGACTAATAACTTGTGACTGAATGTTTCTAATCACGGAGGGGGGAACGGCCTGTACGCCACCGCTTCCCACGTGAGTAGACGAATATTTCTATTCGAATCACACAAATGTCCTAAAGTTTAAATAAGATGCAAGCTAAATATCATGCATTTGAAGATGTGTTAAAATAAGTAAATAAATATTAGTAATAATAATAAAAATCATGCAGAATGGAAAGAAAACTAAAGTGTGTGAAATGTAAAATGCACACGAATGCACCTAACACTAAAATGCCCTAAGGGTCTAGCGTTGGACTAGCCCGTTCTAAAAATTTCACTAACGTTGGACTAGCGGGAAAAGAATAAGGCCACAACTAGCGTTGGACTAGTGTGGTGACGGAATACCATAAATCATGAATTTAAACATTAAAGCATGAATTAAAAGTAATTTAAACATATAAAAATATATAAGATCACATAGGAGCACACAACACATAAGCATAATATTCTAGATGCAAAAATCCTAAGTAAAGCGGTAAAAGAAAAAAACATGTAAACACGCAAAAGCAAATAAATCCTAACTATTATACCGGGGGGCTTGATTTACAATTTAAGGGGGAAACTTAAAAATACCCTATCTATTACACTTTCTATCTAATTACACAATTTTTGCTAAATATGAGGAAAATAATCTAACTATTACATTGACTAGCTAAATACAAAAATATTATATTTTTCGTCAAAATAATAAAATTTAAAATTAAATAAAACAAAAACAAAAACAAAAAATAAATAAATACGCAAAAAGTGCAAAAAATAAAAAAACGCATAAAAAATTGCATAAAATATCACATTAAAACACATTGGAGCACATAAAGGAAAAAATTAACGAGAGATAGAGATACCTCTTGAAGACCCGATACTAAATGCTAATAAAATGAATAAACACGTCAAGGTGCCACAATTTAGGTAAAAATAAATTATAAAATGTAAATACTAATAAACTGATAAAAACATAAATTTTTAGTGAACTGGGAGAAAAAATCGCAACTTAAACATAAATTAAGGGGGAGCAAAATCATAAATTTGAACAAATTTAAGTTAAAAGCCATACAGATTAAAGTAAGTGAAGGTAACTTTGCAAATTAAATAAAATTAATGGACGAAATTAGAATCAACAACTTCAAATATCCTAATTGCAATTAATCAATACCTACTTTGAAAGAAATTAAAACTAGGGGGGGTGAATAAAAAATCTTGGAAGTCTCAATGGTATAAAATAATAAAAACTTAGGGGATTTAGAAAAACTGATTAAAAGTCTAGGGACTAAGATATAAATATTTATTATACATAAGATCAATTTAGCAAAAATCCTAAACCCATAACACAAATTCTGAAATCGATACCAGACAAAAAAATCAAAGACTTTTTCCCAAATCATTTTCCTACTCCCAGCAATGAAGAACACTACTCGGGCCCCCCCAAAATTGATTTCTTTCCTACAGAAACTCTATCTTCTGTCAACTATCCATTTCTTACCTATCTCTTTTCCTTTTCTGTCATTTTTCTTCTTCTCCAGTTTTTCTCTTATCTCTCCCTTCTCCGATTTCTTTCTCCCATCTCTCTCTCTCTCTCTCTCTCTCTCTCTCTCTCTCTCTCTTTTCTTTAGCATCTTTCCCGTTCTCTCTCTATCTCTCTTTCTCGTCTAATCTACCTATCTCTCTCCGCTCCATCTCCTTCTACGCCTCTGCTCTCCCTTCTCCGGTCACCCTTTTTCTTTCTCTCTTTTCTTTTCTCCTAGTTCTCTTCAGTTTCTCTTCTCTCCCAGCTTGCTCTTTGCTCTTTCTTTTTCAGATTCACTCTCCCTCTGTTTCTCCAATTTCTCTCTACACCTCCCTCTTTCTTTTCTGTTTCCAGGTTCTCCTTCTCTGTTTCACTCTCGTTCTCTACTCTTCATCTTAGCTGTAAGGCTTCCCCCCAAATCCCCCTTTTGTCATCTTCAGCAAAAATACCCGAAATTTTCTTTCAAAATCATAAATTAAATCCCTAAATCTCTAAATCCTTCAATTCATCAGCAAGCCTTTGCTAATTCAAAGCATATATATACCAATTTATGCCTACTAAATATGTGACTAGACGACAATAAAGAAAAAGCCATGGATTTTTACCTGCACTTGGGATGAATTGAAACATAGTGATGGTGACCTGTTTCGCTGGATAATGGGCTACTGACGAGCTGACCGTTTGGGGAGGCAAAACTGGAGGCGTTTTTCCGACGGCATTAGCTGATAGGACATGCTTGTGGTTCCTTCTTGGTCCGCCGAGACATGTGTGTGGTGGTGGAATTTTCGGTGGTTTTTGCAGGGAATTAATGCAGGTTGAAGAAGGCTTGAACTAGCGGTGATGATTTCTTGACTGTGTGAGTTGAATTGTATTGTTTGGTTGCTTGGGAAGTTACGGGTGAGTTGATTCTGGATTGAGAGGGCTGATATCGATTATGGATGGCTATTGTGACTGTGATTCGGCAGTGGGTAAGCAGGGAGGGCAGTCACAGGCAGTGGATTACCCTACCGTGGCTTGTTGTTTCTTTGATTTGCAGGTTGCATAGCTTGCGGTGAGAGGTTGCTGGAATTGATTTTTTGCTGTTATGGAGGTGGTGTCCTAATAATGGCTTTGGCTATTGTGATTTAGGGCCCTCTTTTCTTTTTTTTTTCTTTTAGGCTGTAGGTTGCTATGGCGTTGGAACTGAGTTGCAGGTGGGTGGCCGTGAATTGTTGGGTTTGTTAGCTTTGCAGGTGGGGAAAAGGGCGTTGGAAACAAGGCTATGATTCTGGCAAATTTTTGGAGAGTTGAGAGGGATAGAGAGGGCTAGTCTGTGTTTGGTGGTTGGGGTGGTTGGCAGTGGTATGAATTTAGAGGAAGGGGATGCCGGTGGAGAGACGTTTGTGAATACTGGTGGTGGAGGAATTAAGGTGAATTTGGATTTATTGATTGTTGGGAGGAACGAGGATGGCTGAACTAGGAGTTGATTGTTGGATTGTCACTGTTTGATGCTTGGATGGTTGTTTTGGCGAATAATTGGGACTGATTGGGTAGCCTTTGAGGGCTGGCGGGGAAGGCGATGAAGGGGACAGTTGCTGGTGCGTAGGGGGTTGTGATGGTGGGAAGCTGGTTGATGCGGTGATGATAGAGCTGTAGTTGGGATTGAGACTGCAACTGGGCAGTGTTGGGGTCTGATTGGGAGGGTAGCGTGGGTGGTTTTGTGAGTGTATGGTGGATTGGCAGTGAGATTGATCTGGATTCCTGGTATGAAACTGTGTATGTGCCTATGGATGAACGTGTGTTTGTGTGTGTTAAAGAGATGCAGAGTGTGTAAGTGTGTGCTTTCGAACCATGTGTGAATGTGTGTGTTTATGTCTGGATGGATTGTGTGTGATTGTGTGTTTGGAAATGCCTGTGTGTGTTTTGTGTGTGAATTTGTGCGTGAGTTTGAGTGTGTGTTGTGTGTGAAGTATGCGTGAGAAATGTGTGTAGTGCGTGAGAAAGAGTGAGTAGTGTGTGTTCTTGGTGTGGTGTGTAAAAACTCGAAGATGTGTAGTGTGTTCTTGGTGTGGTGTGTGAAAACTTGAAGATGTGTGTAAAAAAAAAAAGTGTGTTCTTGGTGTTCTTGGTGAAATGAAAAAACTAAAAACTAAAAATAAAATTAAAAACTCTCCCCTAGACTTCTATTTTTCTCCCCCCTTCTTTTTAAAATCCCCAAGTGGGGATATTTATAATGCACAAGTCTTAACCTCCAAGAAATGATTAAAAGATCGAAACACCCTTAACTACAAAAATTACAACCTTACCTTTACAAAAAATTAAAAATCTATGTTTTCTCACAAAAATAAAGAAAAATGTAAATAATAAATTTATTAATAGAAATTCACCCCGAAAAAAGTTAAGAGAATTTAGAAATATGTTTGAAAACTTGAAAAATAAATTTCGTATAAAAAAATGGGCGAAAGTGGTATTCGCGATGCGAAATTACCATTTTGCCCCGTTGCTAGCGAAAATACATAAAAATACCAATTGAATCCGAAAAAATCACAAAATTTAAAAATGCATATAAAAGTACAAAAAATGAATTTAAACCCTCCAAAATTAATGAACAAGTGTTTACAATTAAAAAAATTACTATTCTGCTTTCCAAAATTACTGACTTCTTTATTTTTACCCAAAAATCAAGATTTGACTCCAAATAGTAGGAAAAAGGTCTCCCAATATTTGAAAATAAATGGTGTGTCAAAATTTGGTGTCTACAGTTTGCCCCTGTTTGTCGGGAATCTCTTAGAGATTTCAGACAAAGACGTAGACAACACCAAATTTTGACTCATCCAAATATGAAAATAAATGTAAGTGCAATACTGAGGCAAACGTCTGAATGAAAAACAAACAAGTGAATGTGTAAAAATGTGACCAAACTCTCTAGGAGTTGCCTACGTATCCCAGAGCAAGGAATCAGGTCAAACGTAGTTCCAACATTGGAAATAAAAAATTTGGGCTGTCCGACTTGAAAAATAAAATTAAAGCAAAATGTAAAATGTCCAGTTTGTTGGGGAGATGTGTGATCCTAGTTTGCTAGGATTGATGAAATGCAACGAAAATATGAAAACATCCAGTTTGCTGGAATGAGATGCAATGCAAAGTTTAGTTTGCCAAACTTGAAAAATAAACGTGAAGGTCCAGTTTGCTGGACATACATCTAGTTTGTTGGGGTGAGATACAATGCAAAGTTTAGTTTGCCAAACTTGAAAAATAAACATGAAGGTCCAGTTTGCTGGACATGCACCTAGTTTGCTGGGGTGAGATGCAATGCAAAATTTGGTTTGCCAAATTTGAAAAATAAACGTGAAGGTCCAGTTTGCTGGACATGCACCCAGTTTGTTGGGGTGAGATGCAATGCAAAGTTTGGTTTGCCAAACTTGAAAAACAAATGTGAAGGTCCAGTTTGCTAGACATGCACCCAATTTGTTGGGGTGAGTACAAAAAAATTAAACGTGAAGGTCTAGTTTGTTGGACATGCACCCAATTTGCTGAGGTGAGATGCAATGCAAAGTTTGGTTTGCCAAACTTGAAAAATAAACGTGAAGGTCTGATTTGCTAGACATGAACCCAGTTTGTTGGGGTGAGTACAAGAAAATTAAACGTGAAGGTCCAGTTTGCTGGACATGCACCCAGTTTGTTGGGGTGAAATGTAAGAAAATTTAAATATGAAGGTCCAGTTTGTTAGACATGATAAATGCAATGATCCTGAGCTGCCAGGATAAAATAAGATGCAGAGTTTAGGCTACCAAATTAAAATGAACAGAAAACAAGTCCAGGCTGTTGGACAAAATAAATACATAAAGTAAATGCAGAAAGCGGTGCCCAGGCTGTTGGACAAAATAAATTCATAAACTAAATGTAGAAAGCGGTGCCCAGGCTGTTGGACAAAATGAATTCATAAACTAAATGCAGAAAGTGGTGCCCAAGCTGCTGGACAAAATAAATTTATAAAATAAATGCAGAAAGCGGTGCCTAAGCTGCTGGACAAAATAAATTCATAAACCAAATGTAGAAAGCGGTGTCCAGGCTGTTGGATAAAATAAATTCATAATGTAAATGTAAGACACAGAGAGAATGTTGAACAAAGCATTCAACTTAACTTAAAAAACTGATTTTTCTTTTCTTTTTCTTTTTTGTTTTTTTTCTCTTTTTTTTTTCATTCATCATCATTCATTTTTTTTTTGTTTTGCCCCAGTATCAACACTTGTATCAAGTATGAATCCCTATTTTTTCTCAGTGTTCAATCTTTTCAAAATTTGCCTTATCATTTCAAATCAAAATTCGGCATGTTATAAGACATCAAAATCCCTTTTGAAATTAATCCTTTCAAAAAAATTGTCCCAATATAAATCAGTCTTTCTGAAAATCTGTCTAAGGCATAAAGCATCAAGATCACTTTTGAAATTCAAATTTTTCTTAAAAAATTTGCCCCAATATATGACATTCAAATCAATTTGAAATCATCCCTTTTAAACTTCAGCCTTATTCAAAGTATCAAAACCCATTTGAAATCAATTCTTCTAAAGATATGCCCAGTATAAATCAAATGAATTCTATTTGAAGTCAATCTTTTTTTTTAAAAAAAAAAAATTTGTCCCAGTGTAAATTTAAAGTCAGTCCTTTCCAAAATGTGTTCAAGCATAAAGCATCAAAATCAAGTTTTGAACTCAAATTTCCTCAAAAAAAAAAAAATTTACTCCAGTTTTTGTTTTTGACGAAGACTCCACGTGATGATGATGTTATCGCACCTGCAAAAGAGAAAATAACTACAATTGCAAAAGTAATGCTAGCACTTGGCAGTCCCTTGAATCTACTAGCACATATGACTATTAGGGCTGGCACCTTAGATCTCTGATACGATTTCTTGCTTGACTTTTTGTAAGTTTTCTAAATTCAATGGCCTCCAATTAACAATTCAAATCAAATCTCTCAAATAGTCTAACAATTCATGCATGACTCTAACTTCTGATAAATTTAGGATTGCCTTTGCTTTTATTTCAAATTCAAACAAAGCAAATGTAAAAAAAAAAAATTTCTAAAAAATGATTTTGAAATAATAGTTTAAAAGATGCCTTTTTATTTTCGGATGTTGTTCCTACTTGAATTCTGACATTGCCACGAAATGATCAATACAAACAAGAAACCTTAAGCAATTGTGTTCATCAACTTTCAAAGCAGTCCCATGTCGGCATACTGGCTTTCTCATCCGTGAGCCTTCAACCTGTTACATTCTCCTAACCATAGGGTTCTTCCGGATTACTAACTTCAGGAGGAGAAATGGAATGAACGATAGTGTCCAAAATTGAGATGATCCTTCTTTCTTTTTTTTTTTTTAAACAAACTAGTGCTCAAGAAATATTTGGCATCAGTAAGGCAATCCTTCCCTGACAATTTGGGATAGATATATTAACATCATTTGTCAACGTGCTAGAATGCATCATTTTGACACTTGTTAATTCCCCCACACTTGAATCATTGTTTGTTCTCAACCCTTCGAAAAATGTGAGCTCAACTAGTGATTCAAGCATTGAAATCACACATGTATGTTCTAAAATGTATTCCTCAAGACCAAGTAAACAACCATTATGCAATTTATCGTCTTGTCTTTAATACTCATAATATTAAACAAAAGGGAAGGAATTATATCACAACTAAGCCGGTTCAATTAAATTTCTTCGCTTTACCGAATTTTACAAGTAAATAAATCATATGATCAATCAAAGTACATCCCATGTCTATGATCAATTTTGTTTTTTCTTTTTTTTTCACTTGAGGGAAATTTCTTTTAGTGAACTAATCACTCAAGATACGAGAGTGTCTTTTGATACGAAAATCGACATTGGTTATGAAGGTTTCTGGTTACTCAACGTCTCAACCCTTAAACAAGTAGTAAAAACTGAATTTGAGAAGTACAATTACTTTTTTATGCAAGACATTGGTTGGATGAAGATCCCTAGTTACTCAACAATTTATTTGCACAAATTTGCAATGCATTACTCATAATTCAAATGCCGTTTGACGCGAAAGCCGACATTTGTAGATGAAAATTCCCAGTTACTAAGCATAAAAACCATTGGAGTAGAAAAAAAAAAACTCCATTATTCTTTTCTTTTTTTTCTCTTTTTCTTTTTCTTTTTTTTTTCTTTTCTTTTTTTTCTCTCTTTTTTTTTAATCCCTCATAAGAGATGTTACATCACATATTACATGAGCGCACTAATTGATCATAATCAGCATTTAACATGTGAAATTAAGTAAAGAAGAGAAATTTTCCTCAAACCACCAAATTTTGACATAATTATAACCATTTTACAAGATATACTTTCTATAAAAACAAAACTCTAAACCACATAATAATTATTTATTAGTACTTGAAGAAAGCATTTGTCAAAATACATAAAGTAATTTCAACCAGTAAGAGAATTAGACAAAAATCAAAATTGCAAGTCATAACTCACAAGCGTGTGACATCCCCTATCTTAACCTCACAGTAACTCATACCACACATTTCAAAGGTGAATAAGAAATTGTGGATACGAAACAATAAAACTCCCCTTGTGAATTGGTTGAAGTGGCATCCCTTGCATGTTTGTTCTTTTATTATGCTTGAATCGTCCAAACATACATCAAAATTGGCTTGACATTTTGTAGATCTTCAGAGCAAAAGTTTATTTTGACTTAACTCCCTAATTGATGTCTTGGTGTTAATGTTCGTGGTTTCTACCTCTTCCAAATTAAGCTTGAATTTTCCTTTTGTACCATTCAAAATCCTTAACACAAAGTCCAAATTCCTCTTTCAATGTCATTTTAATTCTTCCTTGCAATTTGTATTATGTTGGAATCAGAAAGAAACCGAAGTGGCAATTATCAGTTTCACATAATATGACATTCGAAAACTATGAGCATTTATTTTCACCATCAAAAGATACAAGAAAAATATTTTCTTTTAGTTCAATTTGAACTCATTAACTTATCAAAAGAGAAAATTTTACAATTACACAAACCTAGCATTAGGTTTTGAGAAAAATATGACTTATTTCGAGGTCTCACCAAAGAATCGTTTGCTCCATAGAACAAAAGATTTGAAGAAGACTTTTTCAAAAGCTAAATGCAAGACATGAAGGGAAAATTAAATGTTATAAACAAAGTTGAGAAAGCAACTTATTTAACACTTCATCTGAGAAAAAATTTTGAACACAAGGCAATTTTAAATTTACAGAAAGAGTGCAATTATTGGCATCCAAATTATTTCTATTCTTGTTACATCTAATAATGAACAACTGTCAAATTACGAAATACAATTTCATTCACCCCACTAGTCATCCTAGTCAAACTTATTTATCTAGCCCCTCAGCACTATCAATTCTAAAACCGGCTTTCCCACGATCCATTAAATAACTCAAAAAGAGCACTCGTGTTTTTGATGTCTTTATGGGTCTCGAATATGTGACAGTTTATTTGGAATTATACCATAATTTAAAAATACTCGAACGTAAGACCAAATATATATCAGACGTCTTTCTTATTTTATAGCCTCCGTTAGAGGACCTGTAAAAATGAAAAAAAATCAAAATTAGTATACATAAAAACAAAAACCGATGCATGTCCTAGAGGGAGCCCTTATTATGTCAAGGGTAGGCCTAGCGTGAAATGCAATCCTATAGGGTGAGACCCCCCTTTTAATCGTAGATATGCTAGATCCACCGGGAAGAGATGCCTCCATTCTGCTCATATTACTTTACCTAGGGTCTCACTTGCCAGGATTTACCAAAAATATAAGCGTGCATGTCTTTTAGGGTTAAGTACCCAAGACAAAAAGACGGCTTCCTATCATGGGATTCTCGAAATGGCATTCCCTCTAGGGTTTATGCATGATGCCAATTATTAAAACTGATTAAAATATGCAAAAATGTAATATTTGAAAATATTGCAGAATTTCTTAGAGAAAGATGGAACATGAACTATACAAAAGATTATTGACTCCAAATTTATTTGATTGAAAAATTGAGCCTCTATAAGACTACAGGACACAACATTGAAAGAAAATAAAAATCATGACTTTATCTAGAAATAGACAAGTCAAAATGTCATTTTATTAAAATTAAATGAAATATGTGCTAAAATGACTTTTTGTGTAATGTGGGATGGGAGGGTGGGGGATAAGGCAAAAATGATGCATAATATTTAATTTTTAAATAAAATAAATGCAGACTGTGCAAAAGTTTGACCGTTTGGGTACATTTATTGGCTCTGAGAAAATTTTAGTCCGAATAAAACTGTCAGGTACAACAAAAGTATAACAACAAGGAGGAATAAACCTTGAAAAAAATTTAAAAGCTACAAATTTTATTCAAGAATATATAGGATGAAAAATCGAATTTTCAGGATTTTTAAAAAATTCACAATGATTGATCCCTTGGGTATTTATAATAAAATGCAATTTGTAAAAAATTTATGAAATTACGTTTTCATCTTTCGAAGAAATTAATTATAAAAACGAAATTTAAACGTGCCAAAAGAGGGTTAGCTTCCTACGAGAGCACCATGCCAGGGCTCTTTATTCTATGTTTGTAAATGCAATCAAATAATAAGTGAGAGTGTGTTAGTTAATTCAACAAATATCACATAACACATTGACAAAACAAATAATACACATAGATAATAGTAAATGGCACAACAAGAAAAATAAATGAGGTTGGTTTCCTCCTCTCATGCCTTAGTGTACCTGACAGAGTAAGGCTGACTCTACCCTAGGTTATGCTACATGGATACATGAGGTTGGGCTCACTAATGCATCTAGACTCGATTAGGTTGTCGGTTCCCAAGCCTTCAGACCTAAGGGTAAGGGTCATCAATCCCAAAACCCTTGGTCAGTGGCTCGAGTTATCTCCCAGACACTGCTACGTGCACGTCGGGCCATGGCCACATGTCCAAGCGAATCAATTTTTAAAACCCAAATCTCTAGACTTGTGGACTCAAGCCAAGAGTTTGGGTGATCTCTTAGACAATGTTTCGTGCACGTCGTGCCACGGTCACATGCCCAAATGGATCAAGCCTGTGATACGGCTTACGACTCCCAAACTTTCAGACTTAGGGACCCAAAAGTAACAAATCCGTCAATTCCAAGGGTTCCGGTTGGTGGTTCGAGTGATCCCCTAAACACCGCTACATGCACGAATGCGATGGCCGCACGTCTAGACAGATCGATCCTAATCCTAAAGGGATGGGTGGGTGGCAACCACCAAAAAGAGAAAAAGGGTAAAAAATATCGAATGCACGTATGAAGTGCTCCTTACGAGAGGAGGGAATAATAAAGTGTGGGCTCTAAAGGTGACTGATCCCCTCCCCAAATGCAAGCGCGGTCGAATAAAGCAAAAGTAAATAAATCATACATACATCATATAAGTAGCCGAGAGACGGGAAGTGTGTGAAATGCAAAAGAAAAACCTAAAAACCTAGAAAAGAAAAATGCAATCCTAACATCCAAACGCGATAGAATAGAAGGGTTAAATAAGGAAAAGGTGATTAAGCCTAGTGCTCAGACTCACTAGTGATCCCCAGTAGAGTCGCCAAAATCTTGTCGCGTCCAAAAAAATTGTGAAAGCAAAGGGTATTAGTGGGGTGGTTGACTGTCGTGTCCCGAAAAGACGATCCGGTCTCGGTGACCCTTTCGAAAATAAAGGTTTTTGGAAAAACCGTGCGTGTGTGAGAAAAATCAAATTTTATTAAAAAAAGAATATTTTAAGAAAAATGGTATTTTTAAAAAAAAAACCAGGCCGGGACTAAAAGTGCGACAAGTTTGGCCAAAAAACTTTTGAAAAAGGGTTTTATTTGAAAAATGGAGTCGCCACTTGGTACTGAGTTAGGGTGTACCAAATCACCCGAAAAATCATTTAACAAAAATAAAAATAAAATTTTTAGAAAAATATTTTAAAACCCTTTTCCGACTTCAGTCTACGAAAAATGAGAGAAAAAAGGTTCAGGAGTCACATTTGAAGAAAGGGAAGGCAAAGGCTTTCGCCTAAGGCACTCTTTCAACCTAACCGAGGCTAGTTGCGAGATTTAATCAAATTTTCTTAAATTAACCCTAGATTCTATCGCGTTTGGATGTATCTAAATGAATGCAAATCCTAAATCTAAATGTGGGTATCAGGAGGGTCGGAATGTCCCGTCAAGGCTTGGTCGGAATTATCGCATTAATTGCAAAACCCGAGTCGAGACCTCGAGGGAGTCACGAGTTTTTAAGCAAAATGTGATGCAAAAAGAAAAGAAAATAATAATATAGATAATAAGTGGCCGAAGAAAGTGGGAATGCAACATGATGGGTACGGGGGACTAATAACTCGTAACTGAATGTTTCTAATTACGGAGGGGGGAACGGCCTGTACGCCACCGTTTCCCGCGTGAGTAGATGACTATTTCTAGTCAAATCACACAAATGTCCTAAAGTCTAAGTAAGATGCAACCTAAATATCATGCATTTGAAGATGCGTTAAAATAAGTAAATAAATAATAGTAATAATAATAAAAATCATGCAGAATGGAAAAAAAACTAAAGTGTGTGAAATATAAAATACACACGAATGCACCTAACACTAAAATGCCCTAAGGGTCTAGCATTGGATTAGCCCATTCTAAAAATTCCACTAACGTTGGACTAGCGGGAAAAGAATAAGGCCACAATTAGCATTGGACTAGTGTGGTGACGGAATACCATAAATCATGAATTTAAACATTAAAGCATGAATTAAAAGCAATTTAAGCATATAAAAACATATAAGATCACATAGGAGCACATAACACATAAGCATAATATTCTAAATGCAAAAATCCTAAGTGAAGCGGTAAAAGAAATAAACACGTAAACACACAAAAGCAAATAAATCCTAACTATTACACCGGGGGGCTTGATTTACAATTTAAGGGGGAAACTTAAAAATACCCTATCTATTACACTTTCTATCTAATTACACAATTTTTGCTAAATATGAGGAAAATAATATAACTATTACATTGACTAGCTAAATACAAAACTATTACATTTTTCGTCAAAATAATAAAATTTAAAATTAAATAAAACAAAAACAAAAATAAATAAATACACAAAAAGTGCATAAAATCAAAAACGCATAAAAAATTGCATAAAATATCACATTAGAACACGTTGAAGCACATAAAGGAAAAACTTAACAAGGAATAGAGATATCTCTTGAAGACCCGATACTAAATGCTAACAAAATGAATAAACACGTCAAGGTGCCACAATTTAGGTAAAAATAAATTATAAAATGTAAATAATAATAATAAACTGATAAAAACATAAATTTTTAGTGAACTGGGAGAAAAAATCGCAACTTAAACATAAATTAAGGGGGAGCAAAATCATAAATTTGAACAAATTCAAGTTAAAAGCCATGCAGATTAAAGTAAGTGAAGGTAACTTTGCAAATTAAATAAAATTAATGGACGAAATTAGAATCAACAACTTCAAATGTCCTAATTGCAATTAATCAATACCTACTTTGAAAGAAATTAAAACTAGGGGGGTGAATAAAAAATCTTGGAAGTCTCAATGGTATAAAATAATAAAAACTTAGGGGATTTAGAAAAACTGATTAAAAGTCTAGGGACTAAGATATAAATATTTATTATACATAAGATCAATTTAGCAAAAATCCTAAACCGATAACACAAATTCTGAAATCGATGCCAGACAAAAAAATCAAAGACTTTTTCCCAAATCATTTTCCTCTCCCAGCAATGAAGAACACTGCTCGGGCCCCCCCGAAAATTGATTTCTTTCCTACAGAAACTCTATCTTCTGTCAACTATCCTTTTCTTACCTATCTCTTTTCCTTTTCTGTCATTTTTCTTCTTCTCCAGTTTTTCTCTTATCTCTCCCTTCTCCGATTTCTTTCTCCCTGCTCTCTCTCTCTCTCTCTCTCTCTTTTCTTTAGCATCTTTCCCGTTCTCTCTCTATCTCTCTTTCTCGTCTGATCTACCTATCTCTCTATGCTCCATCTCCTTCTACGCCTCTGCTCTCCCTTCTCCGGTCACCCTTTTTCTTTCTCTCTTTTCTTTTCTCCTGGTTCTCTTCAGTTTCTCTTCTCTCCCAGCTTGCTCTCTGCTCTTTCTTTTTCAGATTCACTTTCCCTCTGTTTCTCCAATTTCTCTCTACTCCTCCCTCTTTCTTTTCTGTTTCCAGGTTCTCTTTCTCTGTTTCACTCTTGTTCTCTACTCTTCATCTTAGCTGTAAGGCTTTCCCCCAAATCCCCCTTTTGTCATCTTCAGCAAAAATACCCGAAATTTTCTTTCAAAATCATAAATTAAATCCCTAAATCTCTAAATCCTTCAATTCATCAGCAAGCCTTTGCCAATTCAAAGCATATATATACCCATTTATGCCTACTAAATATGTGACTGGACGACAATAAAGAAAGAGCCATGAATTTTTACTTGCGCTTGGGATGAATTGAAACATAGTGATGGTGACCCGTTTCGCTGGATAATGGGCTGCTGACCAGCTGACCATTTGGGTAGGCAAAACTGGAGGTATTTTTCCGACAGCGTTAGCTGATAGGATATGCTTGTGGTTCCTTCTTGGGCGGCCGAGACATGTGTGTGGTGGTGGAATTTTCGGTGGTTTTTGCAGGGAATTAATGCAGGTTGAAGAAGGCTTGAACTGGCGGTGATGATTTGTTGATTGTGTGAGTTGAATTGTATTGTTTGGTTGCTTGGGAAGTTACGAGTGAGTTGATTCTGGATTGAGAGGGCTGATATCAATTATGAATGGTTGTTGTGATTGTGATTCGGCAGTGGGTAAGTAGGGAGGGCAGTCATAGGCAGTGGATTACCCTGCCGTGGCTTGTTGTTTCTTTGATTTGCAGGTTGCATAGCTTGCGGTGAGAGGTTGCTGGAGCTGATTTTTTGCTGTTATGGAGGTGGTGTCCTGATAATGGCTTTGGCTATTGTGATTTAGGGCCCTCTTTTCTTTTGTTTTTTTTTTAGGCTGTGGGTTGATATGGCATTGGAACTGTGTTGTAGGTGGGTGGCCGTGAATTGTTGGGTTTGTTAGCTTTAAAGGTGGGGAAAAGGGCGTTGGAAACAAGGCTATGATTCTGGCAAATTTTTGGAGAGTTGAGAGGGACAGAGAGGGCTAGTCTGTGTTTGGTGGTTGGGGTGGTTGGCAGTGGTATGAATTTAGAGGAAGGGGATGCCGGTGGAGAGACGTTTGTGAATACTGGTGGTGGAGGAATTAAGGTGAATTTGGATTTATTGATTGTTGGGAGGAACGGGGATGGCTGAATTGGGAGTTGATTGTTGGATTGTCACTGTTTGATGATTGGATGGTTGTTTTGGCGAATAATTGGGACTGATTGGGTAGCCTTTGAGGGCTGGTGGGGAAGGCGATGAAGGGGATAGTTGCTGGTGCGTAGGGGGTTATGATGGTGGGAAGCTGGTTGATGTGGTGATGATAGAGCTGTAGTTGGGATTGAGACTGCAACTGGGCAGTGTTGGGGTCTGATTGGGAGGGTAGCGTGGGTGATTTTGTGAGTGTATGGTGGATTGGCAGTGAGATTGATCTGGATTCCTGGTTTGAAACTGTGTGTGTGCCTATGGATGAACGTGTGTTTGTGTGTGTGAAAGAGATGCAGAGTGTGTAAGTGTGTGCTTTCGAACCATGTGTGAATGTGTGTGTTTATGTTTGGATGGATTGTGTGTGATTGTGTGTTTGGAAATGCATGTGTGTGTTTTGTGTGTGAATTTGTGTGTGAGTTTGAGTGTGTGTGATTGTGAGTTTGTGTGTTGTGTGTGAAGTATGCGTGAGAAGTGTTGTGTAGTGCATGAGAGAGGGTGAGTAGTGTGTGTACTTGGTGTGGTGTGTGAAAACTTGAAGATGTGTGGTGTGTTTTTGGTGTGGTGTGTGTAAACTTGAAAATGTGTGTAAAAAAAAATGTGTGTTCTTGGTGAAATGAAAAAACTAAAAACTAAAAATAAAACTAAAAACTCTCCCTTAGACTTTTTATTTTTCTCCCCCCTTCTTTTTAAAATCTGCAAGTGGGCATATTTATAGTGCACAAGTCTTAATCTCTAAGAAATGATTAAAAGACCAAAATGCTCTTGACTGCAAAAATTACAACCTTACTCTTACAAAAATTAAAAATCTATGTTTTCTCACAAAAATAAAGAAAAATATAAATAATAAATTTATTAATAGAAATTCACCCCGAAAAAAGTTAAGAAAATTTAGAAACATGTTTGAAAACTTGAAAAATAAATTTGGTACACAAAAATGGGCGAAAGTGGTATTCGAGGTGCGAAATTATCATTTTGCCCCTGTGTTAGCGAAAATATATAAAAATACCAACTGAATCCGAAAAAATCACAAAATTTAAAAATGCATATAAAAGTACAAAAAATGAATTTAAACCCTCCAAAATTAATGAAAAAGTATTTACAATTTAAAAAATTACTATTCTGCCTTCCAAAATTGCTGACTTCTTTATTTTTACCGAAAAATCAAGATTTGACTGCAAATAGTAAGAAAAAGGTCCCCCAATATTTGAAAATAAATGGTGTGTCAAAATTTGGTGTCTACAGTCTTTATGTGTTATTGCGATATTTTTTACTGTGTGCAAAATTTTGAGATAATTGTCCACTCAAAATATCAAGAATTGCAATTAATTCTTGAAATGTTAGTAGAAGCCCATATAAATGTACATTTGGGCAAATCAAGCTAAATAACTATTATAAACATGAAGAAAATAATTAGTTGTCACCAAAGTGGTTTAATTATGATGATGTTTATTCAATGATTATTTATGCTTGTTATATATCAAGATTATAGAAATAAAATTTGCCCAAAGGTATTTTTAATTTCTATACTCTTGTATGAGTTATTATATTACCCAAAGGAATGTAATATCTCTATTAAGGTTATATGTATAAGTGAATAATTGTTTCTCACTTATAGAGTGAATCACTAGCATATCGTTACTCTAACCCCAAGGTAGAATACGATGATGCACTAGATTGCTCTTTTCATGTCTCATGACTTTTATTTGAATTTTTCAGCTCTTACCCCAGCTTCACTTTCAGGAATTACTGCTAACATTTCGGAGTTAAATGGGTCTAATTTCTCTGATTGGTGCGAGCAAATGCTCATTACCTTGGGATGTTTAGATTTAGACCTATGTCTCCGGATTGATGAGCCTGTACTTGCTACTCCTGAAAGTACACAACCTAAAAAAACTCTTTATGAAAGTTGGGAGCGTTCCAACCGTTTGAGTTCGATGATTATCAAGAGCAAAATTGCAAAACACATCAGGAAGTCAATTCCTGAATCTGACAAAGCGCGTGAATTCTTGACATATGTTGAACAACAATTTCAAGCAGCTGATAAAGCTTTGGCAGGTACTCTTATGGCTACTTTGACTACTAAGAAATATGATGGGGTAAGTGGTGTGCGTGAGCATATCAAGAAATTGAATAATTTAGCCTAACAACTTAAATCTATGGATATGTCTATTTCTGAGCCCTTTTTGGTGCAATTCATTCTCAACTCTCTTCCTCCACAATTTGGTCCATTTAAGATTAATTATAATACTCAAAAGGATAAGTGGACCATCAATCAACTAATCTCTATGTGTGTCCAAGAGGAAGAGAGGTTGAAAAGAGAAGGATTGCAAACTGGTCCATCTGGTATCACAAGGTCAAAATGAAAAAGGACCTAAAAAGACCAAGAAGAAAGGTCTTAAGACACCAAATAAAGGGGCATCTAACCATAATGGTTTTGGAGGTAGATGCCATTTTTGCAAAAAGAAGGGACATATGCAAAAAGGATTGCGTAAAACGCAAGACATGGTTTCAAAAGAAAGGTAATTTCTTTTCATTTGTTTGTTATGAAACCAATTTGGTTGATATTCCTTCTAATACTTGGTGGCTTGATTGTGGTGCAACAATTCATATTTCTAATAATATGTAGGGATACCTTTACAACCCGCCAACCAATGATAAGGGAAAGAACAATACTAATGGGGAACAAAACGGGAGCAAAAGTTGAAGCCATTGGAACTTATAGAGTAGTTCTTCATTCTGGCATTTTGTTAGACCTTCCTAATACCTTTTATGTTCCTTCCTTTCCTAGAAGTTTGATTTCCTTGTCTCATCTTGATTTGGATGGTTATAAATTTTATTTTGGAGACCAATTATTTTCTATGACAAAAAAATGGTACCTTTATTGGTAATGGAACTTTAATTGATGGGTTGTATAAAATAAATCTTGATTCAACCTTTTCACAATCTCTTCTTTCCTTGCATATGAAAGTTAATGTTTGCACTAAACGCAGTCGTAATAATGAGACTTCATCATTGTTGTGGCATAAACGCTTAGGTCATATTTCAAAAGAAAGACTTGAGCGACTTGTAAAAGATGGAGTCTTACCAACTCTTGATTTTACAGATTTTGGTACTCGTATAGATTGCATTAAGGGTAAGCAAACTAAAAGTACCAAGAAAAGTGCCACTAGAAATTCTGGACTGCTTGAAGTGATACATACAGATATTTGTGGGCCATTTCCTCCTTGTATAAGTGGTAAAAAATACTTTATCACTTTTATTGATGATTTCTCACGTTATGGCTATGTCTATCTAATTAAAGAAAAATCTGATGCTTTGAATATGTTTCAAATTTTCAAAGCAGAGGTTGAAAATCAATTAGATAGAAAGATTAAAGTTGTGAGATCTGATAGAGGTGGTGAGTATTATGGAAAATATGATGAAACTAGTCGTAATTTAGAACTATTTGTTAGATTTCTTCAAGAAAATGGAATTATAACTCAATATACAATGCCAAGAACGCCTCAACAAAATGGTGTAGCTGAACTGGCGAAATCGAACCTTATTGGATATGGTTCGAAGTATGATTAGTGATACTACTCTTCCTGAATTTTTGTGGAGTGAAGCCATTAGGACTGCCATGTATATTTTAAACCGAGTTCCTACCAAAGCCGTAGCTAAAACTCCTTATGAGTTATGGGTTGCCAGAAAACCGAGTTTGAATCATATACATGTTTGGGGTTGTCCTGCTGAAGCAAGGCTCTACAATCCACATGAAAGAAAATTGGATTCAAGAACCATTAGCTTTTTTTTATTGGTTATCCAGAGAGATCCAAAGGATATCATTTTTATTGTCCTAATCATTATAATAGAATAATGGAATCTAATATTGCTAAATTTCTTGAAAATGAGAACTTTAGTGGGAGTCATGATAAAAGAGAAGTGACTTTGATTCTTGAATCGGAAGAAATTTTTTCTACATCGCTTCCTATTAATGATCATGATACCACTACTCTCATAAATACACATAATAGTGATCATCCAAATACCTTGCGAAGGTCAAAAGGAATAAAGACCAATGCAATTTCAGATGATTATTTAGTGTATTTACAAGAACAAAGTGATACTGGCATTGATGATGATCCATTAACGTTTTTACTAAGCCATAAATGGTAGTGATTCCAACAAATGGTTAGATGCTATGAATGATGAAATAGCATCTATGAAGTCTAACCAAGTTTGGGAATTGTTTGAATTACCTAAGGGTTTCATACCTATTCAATGTAAATGGGTATTTAAACCAAACGAGACTCTAAAGATAATATTGACTATTATAAAGCCCGATTGGTAGCTAAAGGATTCACTCAAAGGGAAGGTATTGATTATAATGAGACTTTCTCTCCTGCATCTAAAAAGACTCCTTCCAAATTATTATGGCTTTGGTAACTCATTATGATCTAGAGTTACATCAAATGGATGTAAAAACGGCTTTCTTGAACGGAAATTTAGATGAAGAAATTTATATGGAACAACCTGAAGGTTTTGAGGAGGAAGGAAAAGGGCAACTAGTATGCAAGCTTAAAAAATCTATTTATGGACTTAAACAAGCCTCCCGTCAATGGTATCTTAAGTTTCATGATACCATAACAACCTTTGGATTTCAAGAAAATAAACTTGGTGATTGTGTATATCTAAAGATCAGTGGGAGTAAGTTCATATTTTTGATATTGTATGTTGATGATATATTGCTTGCTACTAATGATTTAAGTTTATTGCATGAAACTAAAAAATTTCTTTCAAAGAATTTTGAAATGAAAGATATGAATGATGCATCTTTCGTACTTGGTATTGAGATCCATAGAGATAGACTTAAGAAAATTCTTGGTCTATCTCAAAGGACTTATATAAATAAGGTTCTTGAAAGATTTCAAATGCAAAATTGTTTAGCAACTCCATGTCCCATTGTTAAAGGAGATAAATTTAGTCAAAGTCAATGTCCTCAAAATGATATTGAGAGACATAAAATGGAATGTGTCGTATGGCTCAGCTGTAGGATGCTTAATGTATGCTCAAACTTGTACGCGCCCTGATATCAGTTTGGCAATTGGAATGCTTGGAAGATTTCAAAGTAATATGGGATTTGATCACTGGAAAGCTACTAAAAAGGTGATGCGATATCTTCAAGGTACTAAAGATTTAATGCTCACCTATAAGCATAGTGATCATCTTGAAATTGTTGGATACACGGATTCAGATTTCATGGGTTGTGTTGATAGTATGAAATCTACTTCTGGTTATATTTTCATGCTTGCTGGTGGAGCTGTATCATGGAAAAATGTTAAACAATCTATCACTGCCTCTTCCACAATGGAAGCAGAATTTATAGCATGTCATGAGGCTACTTCTCAAGCTATTTGGTTGCGGAATTTTATTGAAGGGCTTAAAGTTGTAGATTTTATCTCTAGACCCATAACACTATATTGTGACAATTCCACTGCTGTCTTCTTCTCAAAGAACAAGAAGTGCTCTAGTAAATCTAAGCACATTGAATTGAAATATCGATGTTGTTCGAGAGAGAATTCAAGAACAAAAGGTGTCCATGAAGCATATAAAGATCGACATGATGCTTGCAGACCCATTAACAAAAGCATTGGGGCCAAAGAAATTTTTGGAACATGTTTGTTCTATGGGTCTTATTAATTTTGAATAAAGTGTTTGCTTATTATTTTGGACACATAATTGAAAAATATTATTTCCTGTTTTTTGTGCACATTATTGTATTATGAGATTTTATACAGGATTTAATATTTTGGACCACTAATGGACTTTGTTGTTTTTATTGGTCCATTTCTTCCTCATTTTGTTTATCTACATTTAGTTATTAGAATTGTGATACATGGAAGGAAGTATATAATCATACAATATATAATCGCCATGATCCATTCTAATAACTACGTAGGATAAACATAATTATATTTTGTGGCCACTCTATTGATGATACAATATAAATGTGGTCATTTGTCCAAGTGGGAGAATGTTAGAATATTAAAGATATTTAGTGGAGTTATAATCATCAAATCATGTAACATAAAATCATTAGTGGGTATTTTATTCATGTATGTAACTCTTGTCCCACTACTTCTTGTATTTTCACCCCATTAGTTACATGTAACCTTCACATCATTATTTTTCTGTAACCTTCATCCCACTACTTTGTATGTTACACTCCATTAATCTAATTTTCATCCCACTAATTGGTGAGTTACATGCCATTACTAATATGTAACATATGTAACTCTTACTCCACTATTTGGTGGACTTCATGCCCACATTAGTGTTGTGAATTTGTAACATCTCCTCCATTATTTTGGTGATTTCATGAGTCCATTATTGTATGGTGGTTTCATAAATTCATTATAGGTTTTAAGAGGTATGTTACAATATTATGGGAGGAAGAAGAAGAGTTATTTGTAGTTATGACTCGTGATGGGAAGGGGTCCTTTAGCTCACTATAAATAGGACTCTTGGTCCCTCTGTCCACTCACTGGTTTATTGTGAATTCTACCCATCATTCTGTCACAATATTTGGAGAGTTAGGAGAGGGAAGATCAAGAGACTTGATCTTGAAGGTTAAAGGAAGAAAGGAGAGTTAGAGAAAGGATCAAGGAGCTAGTCCAAGAAGTCTTGTAGGAAGAAAGTCTACTTGCAATTGGAATCATCATGGCTCAAGGTATGTTTTATATTTTTTTATATGCATAATGTTTTAGTGATTTACAAATCATAACCAAAGATCTTATTCTATAATGCTAACATAAAAATCAGATAGGGCCATTAAGATACAGCTCGAAGACGCCTTCCCAGCCCATGAATTCATGTCAAGAACCAAACCTATATTAGTGATCCGTGCCTCTACCACTTTCTTGGAAAAAATCAGCAGACCTAGTAGAGAGGAAATTAGATCATGATCAGTTTGTTTCTTCCCCATGATTGAACATGAGACTGAATGAGTGAGCAAGAGAAGAAAATCCAGCTGAATATTTGCGTAGACAAATGACACTTTTTTATAGTGGAATGGAGTTTGAACAAGAAAACGTAACGCGTTGTACGTACTTGTAGCTTGAATTCGTAATATCTGTCTGATAACCAAAATGAAATTCAATGTGTCCTTTCCTCCCAGTTGAGAATAGGACCCCATTAGAATTATAAATGAGAACATAATAGACAACTGTCATCACATACTTTGTATGTTATTGACTATTAATTGAAGTTCATAATTGTTTCATGATTCCTGCAAGTTATATGAGAAAAAATAAAACTAGATTTCACCATTTCGAATATTAAACGGTATAATATTCTACAATATTGGATTTTGAGTATAGTAATTTACTCATTTTGATTACATTGAAGTTATTTTCTTGAAGTTATTTTCAAGGACCCGTTCAGTTGATGTGCATGATATTGAACTATGTATTATTTAGTAACTTGAAACACACATATTTTTCTGTACTATATTAGAATGACTAGAAAATTACACATGATGATCTTTTAACCTATATTGCTAGATGCCAACTTAATTATTTTCATTACCAAATCAAGATCTTTTAGCTTGGCTCATGATGTTTCAAATGGTATATTTAGTCGTCCAACAGATGATTAAAATACTAGCAAACTTTGGCTTGATCACCCGTTTAAAAGGGAAAAAAAAAATCAAACTGCAAGGTACGTTTGAATCAATTCTTAAACCCAATTGCAAAACTAATCAAATTATATTCTAACTTCAGTTACAATTTGCAACAAAATATGCCTGCAAACATGCTAGAATGTTTTTTTTTTTTTTAGGTGTTGTATTAGCACTCCATCTTTTTACTACGACACACTATTTTTTCGGTTACTAGTAGCAGCACTGCTTCTGCACGCATAAGTACTAAACAAATAAAGTGCTAATGAAAAGAGTGGAACACTAATATTGCTATCTCCTTTTTTTCTCTTTTTTATTTTTTTGGAGACGTAGACTGACTGAATATTGTAAATTGTGAAGAATGTTTTGCAAAGACTCCGGCCAAAGTCTTATTTTATAAATTTGGTAAACATACCAGCAAAAAAATTTCATTGCAACGAAATTCAGCAAGGAGTGAAACATTTTCCAAACATCTCTTTGTTGTATCTTCTTCTATTGACTGATAAGCAACAAAACAACTTTTGACCTGTGCTTTTGGTCTTTCCCGCGATTATGGTTTTCAATTTAAAGGAAATTCATAGAGGGATTCGACCAAGAAAAATGCAACATTTGTAGAATTTGTAGTTCAAAAGAGAAATTTCTGTGTTACATAATAATATATTCCTGCACAATGTATAGTTCTTTTTAATTAAAATGCATAATTATTTTATATTAGTGTGAATATATGTGTTTGCACTAAATTTGAAATATGCCACATGTTAGCAAATGTTGGATGTTACTGAAATATAATTTCCTACTATAACGTTAATGATAAAATCCACAACCCATGTGATATATAATCTTTCATTCGTATTTTATTGTACATCATCTATATGAATAAACAAATGGAATAATTTCACATACCTCTCCTGAAGTTTGCCACCTCTCCTGAAGTTTGCATAATTGCACTTGCCTCCCCTTATGTTTTGAAAATTACACTTACACCCCTATGTTTATATTTTTTATTAAAAAAAAGTCTATTTTGATAAAGTAATCCAAAAACACCAACAAAACACTTTAAAATATCCTTAATTACTTTTAAATTGGTCATCTTTTTCTTGTTAATATATTTGTTTGTAAATTTTGATAGGATAAAGCAAATTTCATTTAGATTAGTTAGATAACTGAGTTTTGGAGAAATAGCATTTGGAGAAGATTGAAATTTGATGTAAGAATATAATTCCTTTTGACATTTTTATGACTAATTAATTAATTTTTTAAGATTTATTTATCTTTTGTAAAAGTAATTAAAGATATTTTAAGGTGTTTGGTTGTCCTTTTTGGGTTATTATCATAATGGACTTATTTGTTATAAAAAAAATATAAACATAGAGGATGTATGTGTAATTTTCAAAACCTGAGGGAAAATAAGTGCATCTACTGGTAAACCTCTCCTAAGATATGTGAAATTATCCCTTCTATTAATACAGACATTTTGCTGGGGCCGAAACAGGATCTTCTTCAAAGTTACTTGCCCATAAATAAGACATAAGACGCTTAGTCATGTCGCTGGCCAACACGGCCCGAGGTACTGAGAAGATATGCATTTTGCTGGATATTCAAGCATTAAGCATTAAATAATTGGGATGAGAACAAAACAGAAGACTCAGCTGTATTCAACATCATTGACAAATTGGAGAAAACACAGAACCAACCTCTTAGGTGTATTCCTCGATCCTCCTCATATTTTATTAACACACCAGGAAGACAAGCCCTTGTGGATCCGCCTAAATTTGTCCAGAGGTGAATAAAATTAGTCAAAATATGGATGGCATATCAAAGGCAAAGTCTTGTATTGAAGTACCTTGAATTTTGTAATGCGACCCGATTTCCGACCCGACTCGAATTTGAGATTTTTTAACCCGGAAAGAAAATAAAACCAATTTGAGTTCTGTGGTGGAAGTAGAGGGTGAGGGCCTATAGCCCACCACTTCACCCCCTGCGGTATGAATTAGCCTGTTTATGAGTTATAAATAAATAAATAAATATATATATATATATATAGTGATTTTACGATGAACACTGAAAATAATTGCTCAAGGAAAAAGAATTCTCTCTCTATCTGCACGTGGACGTTGGCTAAATGGGCCGAACTATGTAAATTTTTGTGTTCTTATTTTTTCACAATTTTTCTTGTTAAGTTGCGCAACATCTTTTCGTCCCACTACACATTTCCACAATGTGAAAGCTCCAATTGTTTAGCAACATCCTCTTGTAACAAACCCAAATGAAGACCAACATATGAGCAAGTTATTAGATTTAGCTCCTCTCCATTGCTCATTCTCTTCCATTCTCCTCAATATAGGTTCTCATGACTGCTATCTATTACTAATTATTTAGAGTAGTCTTGAATTCATTCTATAGGTCTGAACTGGGGGGAGTGTATATAATTTTTTGCTGCTAGTTATGGCTTCATAAACATTGGATTTTTTTCTCAAATTATTTCCAAGTTGAGTTTTGCTTTATATATAAGCTTACAATTTCTGAAGTTGATTTTTCTAAAATTTAGTTGCCCATATTGAATTAATTTTTATTGATTTACCAAATATAGTTTTGGGCCTCACGTATAGAAAGAATTCATCCCCAAAACCAAATTTCTTAATAGAATTTAGTCCCATGTAGAGCTGCTAACAATTCAAAGGAGGTTAGAGAGTTAATAAGTGACTCAATAAAAAATGTATTTAGATTCTTAGCCTCCTCGATTTAGTTTCCCATTCTTTGGGCAATGCATTCAAAATTTTCCTATTTCTTTGACCTGAAGAATATTCCTTTCCTAAGGCCTCTAAATCCTTAATAATGACATTAAATCTACAATACATGCTATCTATATGTGGCTCCATCTTAAATGACTCATTTTTTGCAACTAATAAGGACTTATTTTTCTCCTTAATGTCATCATTAACTTCATGAATCTCCTTAATCAATCCAAAATTTTCTCTGTGACTTAGACCCTTTTATCCTTGTTGATTCATTTGCATCCAAGCTTTATATAAAACATTCATGGCTCTAGCATTCAAGGAAAGATTTGTTCAATCTAATGTGGTCAACTCACTTCTAGTTTTGGGTCTAAGTCTACCCGAATCCTCATCCATCTTTGTGGCTTCATAAGAACTTTCTATTACTATGTACCAAAGCTCTATATTTATAGATTGTAAGAATATCTCCATCGTCTCCCTCCAACTATCATAATTAACACTATTGACCATAGGAGGTCTTGTAGTGGATTGCCCTCTAGAACTTGTGCATTGTTGGTGGTTGCCATCTTTACTTCTTAGGAGTTAAGCTATCTACCTCGAGACCAAGCTATGATACCAATTGTATGACCCCAAGAATCACTTGAGAGGGGATGAACAAGGTTGTCCAATTTCTAGTGTAAGTGTATACCAAATTTCATCCGATAATAAAACACAACAAACAAGTAATATTTCTATTAAATAATCAAGTAGATAAATCAAATAAATAACTCAATAATAAAAAATAAATAAATAAAGTAAAATAATTAGGAAAGAAACAAAATTGATTTATAATGGTTCAGTGCCAAACTCATTGCCTACGTCCACTCCCAAGCTCTTCAACTTAGACTTTAAATCTACTAATGTGCTTCTTCATAAGTTGGCTAAGCAAACCAATATGCACAATGTAGAGATAACTCTTTGCTCATCCTAACACCCTCAAGTTGAGCTAAAGAGTTTTACAATTCATTCAATTAGCCCTCACAAAGCTACACTCGAATGCTAACACCCTATTTTGAAGAACACAACTTTTTCCCTAACCACCTCCCCCACAAACTATTACAAAAACATAAAGGAAGAGAGTAATTTACACTAAAACTTCTCGTAAAAGCTTGTAATAAATATAGGTAAATGTTCTACATTGGTTCTATACATAATGGTATTTATAGGGGTAAAAAAAAAGACTGAAATTGGCTCTATTAGTCAAATTGATAAATCTACAGAAATTAGCCGTTAGACAGTATTTTTTCATGATCCGAACATTCGGTTGCTGTTCATCCAGACATCCAGTTGCTGTTCTAGTTGTTCGTCCATATACATTCTGCTAAAGTTATTGTTTATCCAGACGTGGGGTGTACTGTTCAACTTGTACTATTCATGGTTACTGTTCATCTAGGTTACTATTCATGCGACACAGATATTGTTCATGTGAACTTTTACATCCCAAATCCGCATTACAATTTTCTTGTGATTTCTTCTTCTTTTTTATTCCTTTCAATGCTCAAACAATTTCGCTACAAGAATAGCTCAAATGAAACATTAGATTACTTCATCATTTGTTTATTAATCATCAAAACTAGATGATTTAAGACCATAAGACTTTCAAAATTTATCAAAGCAAGAGAGTAGTTGCAGCTAAGATTACAACACAAGCAATATAAATCAATGTTTTTGTTAAACAAAGTACATAAAAAAGACACTTTTTTTTAATTAAAATATTAAAAGGACACATTGCTTTTCTTAAACAAAGTCCATTTGCTGAAAAAACTACAGGGGGTTTACTAATATTCTTCAAGGTTGTGCATATGATTTCTTCCCTATCTTGTGATTCATTAGTTAATGGCTCTAACTTCCATGTTCTTTTGCCTAACTTCTTGAAATCAAGAAACAATTGTTATAGAAAATGAAAATTGAAGATAAATTGATATTAATTACTAATTAAACTCATTTGCACCTTTGTTTTTTCTAATTTTCAATATAACAACAAGTTTCTCTATTGATCTTCCAACACCCAAACATCTCTATTATTAATCTGACTTTTAATGAGTGCATCTGGATTAGAATATTTTGCTTTTAAGGGTACCTTCTAGTTTCTCTATTTCTTTCCTATAGATCACAGAGTCCATATTTCAGAACTGGGGTCAATTTAAACTTTTTCTACAAAGTATTTGAATACCTTAAAATAAAAATTTGGATATATTCAAGAATCGATGGCACATGAACATGCAAATTAAATGTTCATTACCTTACCGTTTCCCTTCTCAACAGAACAACGATATGGTTTTAAACCCATTTCAAGGAAATCAAGACAGGTCTTAAATGCATATTTATTCTTTCAATCTATATTCAGTGACGTAGAAAGAATGCTCTCACAAATATTTTTTTCAATATGCATAATATCAAGATTGTGCTGGAGTGAATTATCTTTCTAGTAAGGCAACTCAAACAAAATACTTATCTTCTTCCAAATAAATGGTAATTTAGGATTGTCATTAACCAACTTTTCAAATATGATCTTATGATTAGCCAACTCATTCAAAATTGTAGATCCTATTAGTTGCACTACTGGCCTTTCATGTTCAACCATTCCATCAAAAGATTTGACATCCTTTCCGAAAAAAATAATTCATTTCCAAAAACTTTCCGCCATTTTTTAACCATCGTGACCATGTATATTTATAACACACAGAACTTACAAATTCACCTTTAGTTTTCCAACCAGATAGGTTTGCACAACTCGAGTTTAAACCTCAGCTTTTGTCAAATGAGTTGAGCTTGAACAACAATTTTAGCTTGTTTAATAAACGAATCGAGTTTGAATGAGTTTTTAATAGTAAATGAGTAGAGTTTAAATGTAAACTATTCAGATCGATTTGACTTGACTCTTTCACAACTATAGCCACATAAAGACAAAATTAAAGAACTTAAAACATAGCTATTATGCAGAGCAATCTTTGATGGACATGGTTCTTCACATAAATAAGAGGTAAGCTTGCTCTTGGAATAACAAGAAAAAATTGATGTGGCTGTGGATTATTATTTTTGTATGAGTTTTGAAAAAATATAACTTTACTTTTTTCTTTTGGAAAAAGTAAAAACATGTTTGGTTTGTCATTTTTAAAAACACATTTGGATCAAAGGTAGTTTTTAGAAAACAATATTTTGCATGCATGTGGTGTTATCATATCTTATTATATATAAAGAGAAATACATATTTTGGTGTTTCTTTTTGTGTCACTTTTAAAAATTTCAGTATTACCCTTTTAACCAGTATATAATTGCACAGTCTTTACATAAAACATTACAAATTGCTTTCATAAATCTCTTAGATAATTTTATATTTAACCCATCACATTTTACGAGACCTCGAACATAAATTTTTTGGGAAAAGAAATAATATATATTCAAAATTGTTTTTCTTAAAACAAAATTTTATCAGGTCAAAATATAATTTGATTAGGTGTACGCATAGAGTGTGTCAAGATCATAAGTCCAAAATAATTGTCCAAGTCCAACCATATTCTCGGGTATTTCCAACTTCTCTTCAAGCTAAAGATTTTTTTTATATTTTTTCGATTCAATAGAACGACAATGATAGAATGCAAATATTTAAATTAGTAAAATAGTCATTTCAACTAAATATTGGAGGCTATTTTACTCGTTTTACCCCTTTGATTAATAGTCAAACTAACTTAATATTTTTGACCATTATCAAAGGGACAAAGTTATGATAAATTTTTATAAGGGGCAAAGTGAAACAAGACCTATATTACTGAGGAGAAAAGTTTATTATCCCATAATTTAAGCATTATGAAGTAAAGAAGAAGTTGATATGAGAAAGGGCTAATTACATTAATGATGTTTGACCATATTGTAAAACGGTTCTCTATCCTCATAAATTTACAACAAAGAAATCCTTGCGATTAGTACGGTACTATTGACTGTTAAATTTTTTATAAGTCCAATATGAACCATTTTAAAAGTCCCATATTACCTCCAAACTTCAGTTGCCTTCATCCAGTGATTTCTCCTTTTCAAACCTAGCAACTTTAACTCAGGCAAGTTGTAAAAACCATGATAACGTATCCTCAGCTAACTATCAGTTGAGACCCACAAGCTCCTCCCGGGTCCGTCCATCACCACTTGAATAAAATGTAATTAACATATTTTAACCTTAAATCTAGGAAATCCAACAAGATATAATCAAAATTCCACCATAAAACACCCATCATTTTTCTCAAAAAAATAAATAAAACAAAAATTGCCATCTTTCTCTTGCTTGCACCACTTTCGCATCCTCTTCCCAATGTTGTGCCCCCAGTGAGAAAATATACTAAATGGGAGGAAGTTCTAATTGTTATGTGTGTGATGCATGGAATAAAGGACCTCTCGTGTACTTTTGGTGCTTAATTGCGACTATATAATGAAATAGAAAATTATAATCCTAAAAGATCTAAAATAAGATTTTAATAAATGATGTAGTCATCACTAGTGTGTGCAGTGTATCCAGATATTAATCCTATTCTAAATGAATCCTAAAGCAACGGATAACAATAAAACTCTAGATATACAAAACTAAAGTACTAAAAATCCTATCGGGTAGAACCTAACAATAAAAATAGAGAAAATGGATAAATTATTGAAATGAAGCAAAAAAAAGTATCATAAAAACAAAAACCCTATATTAGATGACTTCTAGTACACGAAAAAACTAGAAAATAGGATTACTGAGTCCAGTTGAGGAAAAGGAAGAATAGGGCTTGCTACGAGATACCTAGGTACTCTTTCACATTTGAACAAATCGCTTATGTAATTTACTATGTATTTTTCCTAAGTTATATCATATTCGGATATTTAACTAAATGAGATGCAATGTATGAAAATAAAAATCCTTCGAATAAATAAAGACTCAAAAAGTGGATTCTTGAAAGATCAAAAGTATCTTTGAGTTCTAAACTGCATAATTAAGTTAATTGCGACCTACCGAATACATGAACTCCTAGGATATTTCAAAATGCAAATAAGTCTAAAACAAAACATATAATACTTATATTCAAAGATGTAAGTGATGCAAGAAAGAAAGGAATAAATATATTATAATGCAAAAAAGTAAAAATATGGGAATGGGGTACTAAATCGGGACAATTAAATTTTTTTCCCTTCTTGTAGTGGAATTATAAATAGTCAAAATATTATCCCTTTTCTATATATGAAGTTTAATTTCTTAATTAATACATAGTATATCCAAAATGTACAATTTAGACTCTTAAAAGAATCCTTGACCCAAGCTTTCATTTTTTTTTTGCAAGAAGAAAAATAAGCATTTTTAGGAGTCTCCTCTTTTGAATCGATAAACACATATCATATAAAATGCACTATCTAAAATTTTTTATTTCCTACATGACATAAAAGTGCTACATGAAATGCAAAAACATATTTATATGAAATAAAAAAATAATATATATAAGATGAAAGGTTTTAAAAAGTTGGACAACACTTGTAAATTTTTTGGATGAAAAATCCTAAAGAAATGAAAATATGAATGATAAAGTGATCACATGACAAAATGACGATTAATTCCTACAATAGCTTAGACTAAGTAAGTATGTGGTAACGATCCATAATTAACTGTAACTAAAATAGTAAATTAAACACATAACACATAAACTAATAGCACATAAGCATGCTGCACATAACATATAGGCATAAATTCTATATGCCCAGACCCATGTCTAAGAGATCTAAATTGTAAATAACATGAAATGCTAAGGGCTAAATGTAAATAAAGCAAAGAATGGGGAAAAAGTACAACTAAAGTAAAGTACTGGGGCAAATTGCAAAAACATAAAATCTAGGGTCTAAATTGAAAAATAATCAAAATTTAGGGGTCAAAATCAAATAAGATAAATTCTTAGGGGCTAATTGCAAATACACAAAGATCTATGGGCCGAGTTGTAATTATACATAATTCAAGGGCTTGAGCGTGAAATAAATGAAATCCTGGTGATCAATTTGTGAATTTTGGAAATTAAGGTTCTATAGTGAGAATTATCAAATTTAGGTCCAGTTCATAAGATTTCAAAAGTAATGGGGTCTAATTGCAAGATGTCAAATGTTGGGGGCTAATTGCGAATGGCATAAAATTTGGGGTTGAATCGCAATTATTACAATGTGTAGGAATTGGATGAGATTACTTAATGTCCTTATAAAAAATCTAGTATTAAACCTAATTGATTTTAGTCTTTACCATGGGATTAGAAGGGAAAATTTATTTTTGTGTTTTCAGAAAATTGGAAATACATAATTTTGAAGAAATCATCGCATCCTCTTTTCTTTTTTTTTCTTTTTTATTTTTTTACCGTCCTTTTACTTTTTTATTCTCATTTTTACCAATTTCTTTTCCAATTTTTTTATTTTTTCTTCCCTTTATTTTTATCTTTTGCATTTTCTTTTCTTTTCCTTTTCCAAATTTCCAGTAATGCCTGTTTCTTTTATTTTTATTTTGGGCTTTATATCATTTCTATTTTTCTTTTCATTTTCTATTTCTTCCTTTTCTTTTATTTATCCCCATATTTCCATTTTCTTTTTGGTTTTTTTATTTTTCACTTTCTATTTTATTTTTCTTTGCTTTCATTTGTATTTTCATTTCTTCTTTATAGGGTCGTTACAACCCTCTAGGGTTTCGTTATCCTGTGTGAATGGTGATCTACCAAGTAGTGATCAATGGTGTCATCATGGGCCACCATGGGTAGAACTCTGATAATGCTTTGTTAGGCACAAATATTGGCCATGAACTCATTTAGGCATCTAGAACATGGATTCTGGGCCAAAATAGGCTGAAAGTAGTTACTTTATTACCAAATATGTTTTTTTTTTATTTGGCTAATCCCGTACACGGGGGAGGGTGCCACTTCTTAAATTTTATTAAAATAAACAGAAAAGAATAAGGAGAGGGACATAAAGCTAAACCTCCATGATACAAAAGCAACTAAAAAAAGATAAATAAGAAGTACTACTCCCTTACACGGCCTATTCACAATAAGATTGCCTAATTGAAGGCACCCTTAATTTATTAAGGCTAAATTCACCTAAAGCCAATATAGGTAACTCAGTAGAAGAATTAAATATTTTATTACAACGAGTCAAGCAACCAAAATTTGTTAAGAAATCTACAACTCTATTAGTCTCTCTACAACAATGAGAAAAGGATTCCACCTTAAATGACCACAGCTTTTCCACGTCTCGAATCGCTGACCATGGAGCTCTAATCTTACCATTAAGAATGTGAACAAGAGTCTTGGAATCATTTTGAACATGAACTCTCTCAATGCTTCTCGCCTTACAATACCTCAATCCATGTAGTAAAGACTTCACCTCAGAAAGAAAACTCGTCAGATGCCCAAAATAGCAAGAAAAGGCAAAGATGAGATTACCCTGTGAATCACGTAAGACTCTTTCCCCTCCACTTTCTCCAGGATTTCCTTTTGAACATCCATCAATATTCAGAGTCAAATAGCCCATGTCAGGCTTACTCCATCTCACTAAACGAATCTGTAATTTTCTGCACACTTTCAAATGTTTAGATAAAAGCTCCTTCCATTTAGATTTGCAATTAAAAACTTGATTGCAAATGCTAACACAACATCCTTGTAAACATCTGTATATATCTTATTAAATGAAAACATGATCCCATCAAAGAAAGCCACATTCCCGCATTTCTAGATATGCCAACAGATATATAAAGGAATAATATGAAAAAAGAACTGGAGTCTAGGGTTAGAGGACTTCAATAGCCACCATGAAACAAAATATTCCCTAATTGAACTCCTACTAATTGAAGGGTTCAGGTCCATAGCAAAAGTCATCCACATCATTCTTGCCATCTCCCCAATTTCAAAAACGTGGTCAAGGGCTCTCTATTCGATATTAAACAACATCTACACTTGGAAGGCATCTGCAAGCCCATCTTCTGTAAAGTATCATCTGTAGGAATTCTATAGTGAAGTATCTTAAGACCCAACATAGAAACCTTTATTGGAACTTGAGGTCCCCACAATGATCGAAACAACCAAGATTTCTTTTGGAAGTGTCGGACTATATAGAAAGCAGTTGCCAGTGTAAAATTACTACTCAGATTGAGTGCCCAAACACAACTATCATTCAAAGAAGAGCAAGGACAGTCAATTTGAGAAATCAGCTTGATCCTATCCACATCAACCAACTGCTTAAGCTCCCTAAAATTTCATTTTTCATCATTAACAAAACAAAACCCAACAAAAAGTGTGATCCGCAGGTGGACCAGGGTGATCCGCGCCTACAAATCACAAGGAGCACCTGTGGCTTCCTTCAGAAGGCCGAGCCGCAGGTAAACAGGAACGACCCGCGGCTCGCATCTACGGACCGATCCATAGAACCGATGACGCTGCGGATCCAATCAGGAACGTTGGGCCATCTAGCCACGGTTCTATCCGCAGTGCGGATGGAGTCACAGCTGGCACCAGAAAAGGCCTAGAAACGACCTGTAACAACCCAAAACTCTCATCCAACACTATTCATCTTCCTCTAACTCGAACTAAATACCAAAACAACTCCAAAATGATATAATATGACAAAGAAACACTACAGTTACACAATCTATAACATATATCATAAATCACACTCAAAAATCACACATAAATCCTCAAGGTTCATGACTCAATTCTACCGTAGTAAGGCAACACTCACAATCATCAAGACTTGTCCATTATCTCACCTACACACACCAAAGCATACTAAGATCAAGGCCAATAAAACATAAGCAACCCAAACTTCTCAATCAACTAATTACATTATCAAACCATACATATAAAGCCAAAAGAAGAAAGATGGTTTTGGAAAAAAATTACCTTGGCCATAAGTTGGAGGGCAAGCTTCAAAATTCTCTCTACTAGCTCCGCTTGAGATATGAGAATGAGGCTCTTCAATGCCTTAATCAAAGAAAGAGGAAAGGCTTTAGAGAGGAGAAGAAGAAGGAAAAATTGGGGAAGAAGAGTGAAGAAGAAAGAAAATTCCATAAGCCTCATTTGGGAAAATCTATTTTGAAAATTTGCACATAAGTCCCATGTCAATTACAATTCACATAGTTGCCCAAAAGGTATTAATTACTAAAATGCCCATGTAGAGCCCTTAGTATTACATTGTCCACCTCTAATAAGAAGTTTCGGCCTTGAAACTTACATACCGTGTGAATCGAATAGTGTCGGATATTTCTTCCTCATTTTCTTCTCGAGCTCCCAGGTTACTTCTCGAACGGTGTGATTGGCCCATTAAACTTTGACATACAAAATTTTTTTTCTTCTTAAAACTTGATCTTTGCGATCTACGATACGGAGGGATTCTTCATCATATGACAGGTCTTCTTGGATAGGCAGTGGCTCGTGCTCGAAAATGTGACTGGGATTGGATATGTACTTCCTGAGCTTGGAAACGTGAAAAATATTGTGAACCTTGGACAGAGATGGTGATAGAGCTACTCAATACACCAAGTCTCCAACTCAGTTTAAGATTTCAAACGGTCCCATGTATCTTGCACTTAATTTTTCACTTTTTCTGAACCGCATAACACCTTTGGTCGGAGACACACTTTATCACTGGGCTGAAACTTCAGAGGCTGTCTCTTCAAAGTAGCCCAACTTCGTTGCCAGTCTTGAGTGGCCCTTATTCGGTCCCTTACGAGAGTTAATTTTTCCATAGTAGTCTGCATGAGCTCAAGTCTGATCATAGTCTTCTCACCGATTTCATCCTAATACAATGGTGATCGACACTTGCGTTCGTACAATGCCTCAAACGGCGCCATCCCAAACTGCCGTAGTAACTATTGTTGTAGGAGAACTCCATTAACATAAAAAAAAATTTTCCTAGCTGCCTCCAAAGTCTATGATACACACTCGAAACATATCTTCTAAGGTCTGTATGGCGCATTCCGACTATTTGTTAGTTTGAGGATGATACGCAGTGCAAGGCTCAATCGGGTACCTATTGCCTGTTGAAAACTCTTCTAAAATCGTGAAGTAAATTAGGGATCTCGATCGGAAACAATGCTCACTGGAACTCCATGATATCGTACAATGCGATCCATGTAAAGACTAGCCAAAGTATCCATAGAAACTGTCGCCGCCATTGGTAGAAAGTGAGCCAACGTTGTCAATCAGTCGACAACCATCCAAATGGTGTTATTTTCCTTCCTAGTCTTTGGTAGTCCTATCACGAAATTCATGTTTATACGCTCCCATTTCCACTCCAGTATCTCCAATGACTTAAGCAAACTGGCAAGTCTTTGATGCTTCGCTTTGATTTGCTGGCACACCAGGCACTTAGACACATACTGACGTGGTGTAGATTAGATATAACAGTTATGAATAAAAACACACAAATCAAGTAATAAAAACCTAATCTCTCAACTTATTCTGCAAGTGCACGGGTCGGTTGTAGTATTTGGAGTATTAGATGTCGAATTCTACGAGGAATCAAATATATGCAATTACTAAAGTTTTTTCACTAACTTTTATTATCTAAATATAAATGAAAATAAGAGTGATATGGGGTCCCTTCAATAGAGTAGATTTATGATTAAGAACTTTTGTAGAATTCAAGCTAAGAAGTCTAGAATATAGAATCCACTAATGAACAAAGCATAAATGACTTACTAAGTGTTGTCTTGCTTTATTTATAATCTAATTCTATATGTATCATAATTAGATTTCTCTATGAAATGACAAGACTCCAACTATTCCATGATGAAATCTTATGAATTCATGAATTGTAATGATTCACTTCAACATCCATTATTCTCATATGAAAGACTTAAGCATTGTTTGTTCATTTTCTATTGTTACATGCATTTCTCAAAATCAAGTACCAACTAGATGACATGTTTAAGTTGGTCATGCAAAAACAAGTGTTAAAACGTGAACAAGCAAATAAACAAATGCAAGCTTAGTAAGTACAATAAATTAAATCATGTTTGTTGATGCATTAGTTTCATCCATGATCTAGATGAAGCCTTTAGTTCAACATGGTGAATGAAACAACTAAAAGTTCAACTTCAAAGATAGAATTCATGGCAACTATTGAAAGTAAAAGAGATAGAGTTTGGAAATTACTCAACCAATATGAGAATTAGTGCTCTTCTTTATTAACCTTCAAAAGATTGGACTACAAAAGTCTCTTACAATGTTCCTCACCACTCTATTGAAGGATTGTGAAAATTCTACTAATTCTCTACCAAGCTAAAACTAAAGATTATAACTATTTTCTACCACTAAGACTTGTTACCAATGTTCTATAAATGACTTCTATTTATAGAAAAATGTTCCTCAAGTTATTTTTCAACTTGCATGAATCATTAATGCATAGAAATGATGAAGATTTGCTTGGTGATTCCAAATGGGTACAAAAGTCTTCATTTATGCTTCCAATGTATTCTCCCACTTGCAAAACCCTATCTTCATCTGAAAATGTCTGCAAAAACCAACTGGAGGAGGATGCAAGTTGATGTCCTAGAAAGTCCAGCCGTTATTGCGATACACAGATGATCATCCGTGTATCCCATTCGCGGATCACTTCCTGTGGCCCCCACTTGATTTTCTGATTTTTGTTGAACTGGACCTGATGTGTGTAGGTATTTTTTACGTATTTCCAAGCATTTTAGTGAAGAATTAGATTTTTTCATTATTTTGCACAATTGTTCCTTCAGGTTTGTTCAATCAACTTTGAATCACCATTGAATTTGATCTTCCTTAACTCCCATTGATCCAAGATAAGTTTTAGTATAATGAACCTGTAATTATAAACAAAAATTGTGCATTAATTTGCTCACATAAAAATTCTGCCTCGAAAATCTTAATTCCGATAAAAATCCTAATTCTCATGAATTGTTAGAAAATGAGTCATTTACAACCAAAAATACTATAATTATATTTAAAATATCATCTAAAATATATAATAATATATATAATAATATTGGTAAGTTTATTACTTATCACTACTCCGTGATATTCTTTTCATCCTGCTCCACCAATATAGCTGTTTCAAAACTCGATACATTTTAGTGCTCCTGGGATGTATTGAAAACTGTGAAGAGTGAGCTTCCGCCATGACTTCATTTCTCAATTTTTCTTCTTTAAGAACGACCAATCGATTCCTCATCAATAGACTACCATCCTCATGCAAGTGAAAGTCAGGTGATTCATCATTGTTAAACCTCTCCCTTAGCTTCACTAACTCTTCATCTCTTGCTTGTGCTTCTTTAATTCTCACTATCAAAGATGGTTGAGCCCCTAAAGCCGCTAATACATTTTGTGTGGATTCTACCATCTCCAAACTCAATTTCTCCATTTGCTTCACCAACATTACCGCCATGGTCGCCATACTCTTCCGACTCAAAGCATCTGCTATTTTGTTGGCTTTTCCTGGGTGGTCGCTAATGGTTCGATTGTAGGCCTTTAACAACTCGAGCCATCTTCTTTGCCACATGTTGAGCTTTCTCTAAGTGAGCAGATACTTTAAACTTTTGTGGTCAGTGAAGACTTCTCATTGCTCCGCGTACAAATAGTACTGCCAAATCTTTAAAGCAAAAACTACAGTTGCTAGCTTTAGGTCATGCACCGGATAATTTTGCTCGTAGGGGTTCAATTGGCGTAAAGCATAAGCTATACCCGATCGTTCTGCATCAAAACACACCCCAAACTGTTCTTTGATGCATCACTATAGATGATCAACTTGCCCTACTCTGAAGGTAACGAGAGAACTAGAGCCGACACTAACTTGTTCTTCAACTCTTAGACGCTTTCCTCGTACTTTGGAGTCCATTCAAATTTCACTCGTTTCTGAGTCAAGCGAGTCAATGGTATAGCCATAGAAGAAAATCCTTCCACGAACTTCCGATAGTAACCCGCTAAACCCACAAAACTCTAAACTTTCGCCACATTAGTTAGTCGGGACCATTCTGCAATGGCCTCAATCTTCTTAGGATCTACCAAAACTCCTTCCTCTGATATAACATGTCCTAAGAAGAAGACGCTCTTGAACCAAAACTCACATTTATTGAGTTTAGCATACAACTGCTCCCGTCCCAAAATTTGCAAAGCCTCTATTAAATGATCCACGTAGCTCGCCTCACTTGAAAAGTATACCAAAATGTCGTCAATGAACACCACGATGAATTTGTCTAATTGCTCCTTAAAGACCTTATTCATCAAATCCATAAAATAGCAAGGGCATTTATCAGTCCGAAAGACATAACGAAAAACTTATAATGCCCGTACCTAGTTCGAAAGACACTCTTAGGAATGTCCTCCAACTTAATCCTCAACTGGTGGTATCCCGAGCAAAGGTCGATCTTAAAGAACACTCTAGCCCTCTTCAATTGATCGAATTAATCATCAATTCGAGGTAGAGGATATTTTTTTCTTCACAGTGATCTTATTTCGGTAGTCAATGCACAATCGCATACTACCATCTTTCTTCTTCACGAACAAGACCGGAGCTCCCCAAGGTGACACACTTGGTCAGATCAATTTCTTGTCAAATAACTCCTGTAGTTGAACCTTAAGCTCCCTCAACTCCACCGGAACCATACGGTATAGAGCCTTAGAAATGAGTTTCGCCCCGGGCATCAAATTGATTTTAAAATCAATCTATCTCTTTGGTGAAAACTCCGATAATTCCTCTAGAAACACCTTCAGAAATTCTCTCATAATGGGAATATCTTCCAACCTCACCTCCATCTTCTTATCAATGTCCACCATATATGCCAGGAAACAGTCGCATCCTTTCCTAATGGCTTTGAAAGTTTGAAGAGCGAATAGAATAGGCAAAGATTTCTCTTTTTCGGATTTTTGAAGGCATCCTTGGAAAGTAAAAAGAGAGGTATTAGGAATACGAAAATCTACTCTTTTCCTCCGACAATTTACATAAGCATAATTGTTCGAAAATCAATCCATTCCTAAAATTACATCGAATTCCCCTATGTTTAACTGTACTAGATTAGCCCGGAACTCTGGTATCCTAAGTCTAGCATGCATTCCTTATATATAAAGTTTGAGACCAAAACCTTTCCTCCCAGAGTCTCTACCCTATAAGGTTCATCCAATATACTCAGGGTAACATGTATCAATCATGCAAACTTCTTATAAATGAAAGAATGGCATGCTCCACAGTCAAATAAGGTAAACCCGGGAGGAAATTAGCTGCCACCATACTTGTTACCACATCCTCCGATCCCTCTGCTTCTTGTGGGGTCACAGCACACACCTTGAAATTTGTCAATGCACGGTTGATATGGCCACTCGCTTGTGCCCCTTGCTTGTTACTGCCTCCAACTGGCTTGGGAGTTGCTTGACTTGTGGTGGAGTGGGCTTGATTAGAGTTGGAGTTGGCCTGACTTGCAGTTGCTTGCTTCGGGTTTGGGCAATTGCTCACTCGATGCCCATACTGCCACATCCAAAGCAGGCCCCTGATTTTCATCTACACTTCCCTTAGTGCACCTTAGAACAAACCTCGCACTGCTTCGCCGTGCTGGAAAAACTACACTTCATCGGTGGCATTGTGGTTGAGCCACTTGATTGGGAACCCACGGGCTTAGGTAGAATCCTCGAGCGAGATAGTCTTGCCATTTGTAAGGATTGTCCCCACCAGGACGTGGCCCTTGAATTACGAACAGCCTAGATCTCTATCTCTTCTCCGTGTCCTCTCTCCTAATATCTTGTTCTGCATCAAGACTTGTCTCATACATTTGGTCGCACGACGTGTAAAAGTTTTCGGAGATCTTGGATTGAATCTGCCCACTTAATTCGCCTTTGAATGACACCATTTTGACGGTCTCGTCCACCATCACGAAAGGGACAAAACTTTAAGAAAAGGAAAGTGGAGTAGTACTCGGCCACGACGACGATCATTGTTTCAAGTTGTTGAATTGTTGGATTTTCTGGATGTGAATCGCCAGTGGAAAGTAATGTTGGAGAAAGACCCGCTTGAAGTCTCCCCAAGTCAATTCTCGACCCATTGAGGCCAAATTCAGAGACACATCGTCCCACCACTTCTCGGCATCACCAACTAGGAAGGTAGGGACCACTTGAGGCCGAATGTAGTCTGGTACTTGCATTGTTTGAAACTTTTTCTCAACTTGGGAGAGCCATCTCTTTGCAACGTCCGGATTAGGGCCCTCATCGAAAATGGGAACATTCACTTTGCTCAACTCCTTGAAGTGATAGCGAATGCTACCTCGATCTTCTTCTGGAGCTCCTCGAATTTTTTCTTGTTATTGTTGATATTGTTGAAACCCGTGAAGGAACTGGTAGGCAACCGCTAGGGTCGTGGGGTCCAATTAGGATGGTGGAGGGAGGTCCACATTTCTTGGTCATGAAGGAAGGGTCACATGTGAAGTTTCCTCCTCCCGAGGTTTTCAGGAAGTTCGGCGGGCATCCACTATGAAAATCTTGATCAGTACGTTCAAATCTTCTTCTTTGCCCTCTTCTCTATCCAAGCCTAGATCTTCCACCGAATGCTCGGTGTTGTCCACTACTCTTTTACCGGTGCCCTCCTCGAGAGCTTCCAATCTTCGTTTCCTACCAGGTGACATTCTGCACAAAACACAAGTTAGAAGCATATCAACCTCATGTGACTATCTATCACTAACTCAACTAGGGTCTAAGCTCAAAAGTACACATTTTCTAAGTCATCTCTAGATATTCAATCCGTTCTCACACCTAAGGTAGCACACAAGATCAAACTTAAGCTTTAATACCATTAAAAATGTCACGTCCCGTGCCTCAATGCATGGCACCCGCCATGCTCTAGGTTAAGTTAGGACACAAGGCTAAACGATACAAAATATAATCTAACACCGTACAAAACTTAAAGACTACTCAATGATTCCCAAAGAAGATCATTTCATTAATAACCAAGACATATACTATCCATTTACAATTTCATTGTCCTATCACAAAATAATTTGGGGTTCACAAGTATAATCTAGCCTATACTAAAAACATGGCTATACATCAATGAACAAAAATAACCTCATTCACATCTATCCTTACTACGACTATGAGGCCCAAAAGTCGTGCCATTCTTCCTCTACAAAATCATCCCTTGCAAAGTACAAAATGTGGTGAGTGACAAATTACCCATTAAGTAGTAGAGTTCTCTTTGGGGCTTAAGCTTGTTACACATACATAT